>JAVJIX010000013.1:1075000-1692500 GCA_036785185.1 Paratrypauchen microcephalus | reverse complement strand
TGCCACAGTGACAACAGTGTGATGTGATGGTGTGGGTGGTGTATAACCGGATTTGATCAATACAGAGAGGTTCCATACAATATAAAGCATCTCGTAGTTGAAAATGATTGTACTTCAAAGTCTGAAAGGTTGGCTGATTTATTACAATGAGCTGTTGTCATTGCCGTCACCCACTATTTAGTTCTTTCTAATTCACAGTGACCACCCTGTTCTCTGCAATATATATGGACGAGAACTAAATTAAGATAAGATAAGATAAGATATGCCTTTATTAGTCCCTCAGTGGGGAAATTCCAGTGTTGCACAGCACAAAAAAATAACGTCCGCCTCTGCGCGTTCTTCGTATAAATGTGCTCTCCTACCCATGGGTTTGGCACTGTTGCTATAGAAATGAACTGGGGATGGGACAAGACACAATACCCACAAGAGACACAAGATTACATAATTTAAACTACTTTTGTGACAATTTTGCGTCAGATATGACCTTGTATTAAAACAGCTCTTTCTCTGAGCTGTCTAAATGGTACTGGCTGTTCCCCAGGGCCGTGGAGGACTGGGCTCCATATTTGTGTGGGCCTCTGGAAATGGTGGTCGGGAGAAGGACAGCTGTAACTGTGATGGCTACACCAACAGCATCTACACCCTGTCCATCAGCAGCTCCACTCAGAACGGCAATGTGCCCTGGTACAGCGAAGCCTGCTCCTCCACCCTTGCTACCACCTACAGCTCGGGAAACCTCAATGAGAAACAAATAGTAAGTGCTTTTTTTTTTTTTTTTACACTGTTTCAATACAATGCAACATAAAAGACACAAAACAAGAGAAAAAAGTTGCTTTCCAATTTACCATAAAATACACACTGCTTACATTATGGCTGTAAATCCACAAATGCTTTCTACAGTAAAATATATTGTTCTTTGTAAGTGTGGTAACTACTTTTACTTATGCTTACCCCTTTTGAGCACTGTATGGTATTGTCAATTTTGTATGGCATTGTTTGACTTTTTTTCTACAGGCTTGAATAAACTTGACTGAACAAATTAATAATTAGTATCTAATGATGAACATCCGTACATTATTATTTATTTATTTTGGGCCGTAAGCAATTTTACATAATAATGCTTGCAATTGCCCAAATAAACTATTTTATTTTTGTTACAATTGGTGTAGAATTTTAGTTTATTAAGTGTTTGTGTTAATGTGGCATAGTATTGTAATTACTAATGTTTTATGCTGTAAATTGGGTCGAGATGAGCTATAAAAATATTTACTGCACTTCGCCAACACTCTTGCTTATTATTCTTTGCTCTCCTTTGCTCATTTGTCAGCCGTGGGTCACTGAAAATTACAGTGAATGCTCAAACCTCATCTGTTGCTACTTAGCATTCCTGTCACAGACACAATAAGTCATGTTAGAGCAACACTCACACTTTTCCTATCCACACCTTTTGGGCCAGCAGCCGGCTGAGTGGACAGACAGCTTATGACATCTGCCTGACATGTAGGCGCTACCATAATGCTCTACTGCTGTACTCATTTAATTGTACTGTCACTCATGGACCACTGAATGAGGAGATTGAATGGTGGAGTGTGGGTGGGACCCCGAGGGTTATGTACCAGAACATATATTAATGTCTGTGAAGGATTTTATTACCTTCCTCATATAATTTAGAGAGTGGGATATTAGCAGCCTTGAATGTATATTTGAGCCAACATAAGTGTTAGTCAGCGCAGTAAGAGGAGTTAATATGCATACACTAAGACATTAATGTACTCTGTTTGAAGCCTTTACAATGCCAAGTGCATATGTTTGGCATTGAGAAGGGGATGTTGTGTTGTTTTTTATTTTTAACTTTTGTATCCAAGTCACTTAAAAAAATCATTATCAGCATCTCTAGTTTTAATATGTAGGAGACATTTCATCTTAAAATCTTTTGCTTTCTTTAGGTTACTACAGACCTCAAATCCAAGTGCACAGACTCCCACACAGGGACCTCCGCCTCTGCCCCACTTGCTGCTGGGATCATTGCTCTTGCGTTGGAGGCCAAGTACGTGCTTATTGCTGTTCTTTCAAGATTTCATGTATATTTTTTATCTTATGTCTAACAGTGGCCATTTCAGCTTGTGTAATCTGCCTTTTATCAACAAACTTGTTTTTGTTTTTTTTATTGGTGCTAGTTCATTTACACTTTGATAAATTCAGTTTTACAAATAACTTCTTAACCCCACCGGCAGGTTTCTGCTATTCATTTATAAATGACTCAATTTGATCTGAGCTCTAATCATTCTTATCCAGCCATGCAGGACTAATGTAGGGACATCCCAACTGTTTGGGACCAAGTAATTAGTCAAACAGCAAGCTGCTGTAGAGACATCGCAATTAACAGATTTTGTGTTGATATATTTTTTTTCATCCAAAATATATCTGATGAACGATGGGCTTAGTTTGGATAAGATATTAAACAGATTTACTTTTGAAATAAAAACTTCTGACCTACTGTAACTTCCATCCCAGTTACGTGCTTTAGAACAGACTGGATAATCATTTGACCTCACTTTAAACATTGAATGACTGCAGTATGTAACTGTATTCTCTATTTGAGCAGTTGTAGTGGGAGTGTTATTGTGAGATTTCCATTTGATCTTGTGAAACTTGTATTGACGCCACTTCAGAAAGTGAGTCAGTGTTTTTGACTTGTTTGCCCTGCTCTAGTAAAAACCTGACCTGGAGGGACATGCAACATCTGGTTGTGCGAACTTCTCAACCTGCGCACCTGCTCGCCAATGACTGGAGAAGCAACGGAGTCGGGCGCAAAGGTACATGTCATCTGTATTGGAGTTGTTTATATCAAAGGAACATGTATGCTTCATGTGCCTGTTATGCAGATTGTTATTACAAACGGTTATGATAAAGCTGTAATACCTTAAATGTGCACTGCGTTGGTGTACTTTTCTAGTGGTGGGTCCCCCACCTTCTTGTCTTCATGGTAGGGATGCAAATTATCGATTAATTCATTAATTGATAGTTGATTGACCTTATCGATCGATTAACGATTAACTGATAAGCGGCGTTTTTTTACCTGAATTTTAGTGTTTCAATAGGGTCTTTAAGAATATAAGATATAGTATACATAACTGAGTCATAAATATGTCATAGTATTATTATATTGTATATTCCTCAATTAATTATTCCTTAGTCAAAAGCAGACAAATGTATTGATGCTGAATAACAAAATACAGTAATCCCTCGCTCTATCGCAGTTTGCGGATTTTTTTTTCAAATTTTTTTTTTTTATAGTGTAACTTTTTTTTAATAGTGTAACACTGTGTTCTGCGTCCTGATTGGCTAAGAGACTAAACCAGGACTAAACGTGGACTAAACCAGGTCTAGACCAGAACTAAACCAGGTCTAGACCTGGTCTAGACCTGGTCTAAACCAGATCTAAACCTGGACTGGGCCTGGACTAAACCAGGACTGGATCAGGTCTAGACCTGGACTAAACCAGGATTAAACCACCATTTGCCGCTGCTGGTTTCGTGCGGCTGGTTTGTGGCTAGGGCTGAGACTACGCATTCCGGGCGCCACGGTTCGATCTCGTGCTAAGCAGCCCCGGTGTACGCACGGGCCTCGCGCATACACCGGGGCTGCATGAAGCACCGCCGTTGGTGCCTGCGGCCGGCTCTGAGTCGAGCTTGGCGCAGCGCGGTGCGTGGTTACCTTGTTTCGTGACCATGCGGGTGCGCGTGTCCGCGATTCGCGATTAATTACAATTAATGCATTTTGTTTGACCAACGTCTTGATCGACAATTAATCGTAAGTCGATTCATTGTTGACATCCCTACTTCATGGAGATGTTATTGCTTTCCAGGGTCGACAACTACAGGCTACATTTTGAGCAACAGAAACACCCGTAAAGAATAAAAGCTAGATAGAGGTTATTAATGTCATACCATGGAACATTCCAGGCAAAGCAATAACATTTCCATGGAGACAAGCAGGTGTGCAATGCACCTTTTGCAATTAACTAATGACTAAATATGGATACAATTTTGTTGCACTAGTGAGTGTTGGTAGCAGATGATTTATAGGCCTTTCTGGTTTTGTTGAAAGGAATATTTGAGTTTCACTGTGGCTTTTTCTGTTTCCTGCAGTCAGTCATTCATATGGATATGGTCTATTGGATGCTGGGGCCATTGTAGCTCTGGCAAAGACATGGACTAATGTGGGGCCTCAGAGGAAATGTGTGCTGACCATCCTCGCAGAACCCAGGTTAGTGTGCAGAATAATTTAAAGTAAAATTATTACTTATTATTCACAACCAGTGCATTTGTTAATTGCCCATGAAGATAAAAGTTACGAAACTATATTGTGAAACCAGAACTGTAACAAAATCAGTCCACTATGTACTATTCACATCACAAAAACACACAAAAAGAGATGGTGATTGAATGTGCATTGGCTGTCCATTCTGCATGAGAATATTGGAGATGTACCCAAGGATTTTGTGAGAGCTGAAGTTGAAATGCCTACTTCATTCTTTCATGGTTTGAAAATCAGATATTCCACCCTTAATTAAAGTAGAATATAGTTTTGAAGCTTTTTTTTTTTAACCCAATATCATCTGTTCTAGTCAGCCAAAAACATTTGGTCTCTTTCTTGAATAAATCGGCGTCACAAAGAGGAAATTGCATCTCTTTCCCTCTGATTGTCTTGTACAGCTGCAGTCTGATTCTTGTGCGCGACTTGTCATGCTCCACTGCAGTGATGTATGGTCCCCATCTTTCTTTGGCAGTAGATATCGTACATGTGCATTGCATTTTCAATTCTGGGAAGAATGATTGTTATAAACAGAGAAATAATAGTTTGTCAATTCAAGGCTGTCAAGTCTGTCACTTCCCTCTTGGAGCTCTCTTTCAGCCCAGCGCAGAGATGCTCAGAGCAGATGGTTCAGACCCATGGGAGCAGCAGTCAGGCAGGTTATTCAATTTACATCTTGGGTCTTTAGCTAACTCGCTTATCTGGTGTGACAAGAAATAAATACGCAATTCTTCTCTTTCAACTGCAAATTACAGTTGGCATATTCACTTAACAAATGCCCGACTGTCAAAAGATACATTTTACTTTCACTTGGACATTTGAGAATGCATTTAAAAATAATAATTCCAGTTAAATCTAATGATATTAAAATTTTCTGTATTTACTTAGTAATATGGTCAAGAAACTATATAACAATTTTTTGCACCTTCAAATGTACAGTACTATTATTTTGTTACATATTGAAGTACTTTATTTCCTGTATGACAATGAGGGTTTCTGTCCTATTCATAGAGTTTTATGTTTGTTTGTCTAAAAACTTTGAGCGCAAAAATCATTGTTGCATAATGGCTACACAGAATGGGCTGCTATGGTACAAGGATGCAAAGAATGAACTACTGCCTTGTTTAATGTACTCCTCCCTTTCCTGTTATCCCCATTGTGCATTTCAGACCAATTTGTAACACTTTTGTCTTCATTGTTTTTAAAACGTTCACAATTATAAAGTGAAGCACAAGTAAATAATGGACACGCCTTAGTGAGTCACTTTACAGATTTTATTCCAAGTCCAACTTTTTATTTTTCTTCAGTACTTCAGTGATATTGATAAACCATTCTTGTGTGAAAAATTCACTTTTCACCTACTGTCACATGGGTTTCAGTTGATGAAAACTTAGGGCTGTTGCCATAGGAATTAACTATGAAAATCTTTTTAACAGTGAATAGTCCTCAAAATGTTCCCTACTATAGGAAGCTGAACCCCTATTATAAATGTAAAAGTAGAAGCATTTCCACTCATTTTCATCATTATTTGTGACTGCACTCACATGCTCAGTCTAAATTGGCCTTTTGTTTACAGAGGACAACTGGATAATTTACCTTTTAAATGGATCATGAAATGGTAAAGGGAGAAATTCAATTTGGATCATGAAATATTTATACCCTGAGAAGTGCCACGACAATAATGTCTTTTCTATAATTTGGGTGTCTCACTGTTGCTAAACCCCTCACTTTCCTCAACTCTGAATTGTTGTGGTTATATGTAATCTCCTAAACCGATTTGAAATGGGGTGTAGAAAATAGATGGGCACTTTTTGTTTGTGGAGGACAAGTGTGCTCCAGGTTTGGCACTTATCCTTCAGACTCCTCCCCCTTTACCTTTTTGGTGAAGAGCAAAATGTGACTCCACAGTTGTCTGAAACTTGTGTTCTATTATGTGCTTATGAATTCACTAATTATTTCAGGCATGGCTCATTCCCCAACACAGACATCAATAATCTGCTCTCTCATAATCATACACTGCTTTATTCTGTTTGCTTGACAGGAACATTGGAGGTCATTTATTGATAAACAAGAGCGTGGATGCCTGCTTCGGCACAGATGCTCATGTGAAGTCCCTAGAGCATGTTCAGGCTCGGCTCACTTTGTCCTACAATAGAAGGGGAAACCTTGCTATTCACCTCATCAGTCCCGCTGGTACACGCTCCACCCTCCTCCATGCAAGGTATCTGCTGTTACATTAGCGATCACCTAAAGGACAACAATGAGAAAGAATTGAGATTGATATTTGGTTTTGCAGACCTCACGACTACTCTTCAGAGGGCTTCAATGACTGGGCTTTCATGACCACTCACTCTTGGGATGAAGACCCCACGGGCGTGTGGACTCTTGAAATAGAAAATGTTGCAGGGGCGAGTGACTATGGTAAAGCATGAATCAACTTGTACATAACTGATACCTGCAAAAAATACATTTACATCTGCTTTATTAAATGTTATTACATGGACATTTACATATGACAAAACAAAACTGAACTATTGTTATAGAGATTATATTTATTATATAGTGAAGGAAATAAGCATTTGATCCCTTGCCCACTGACAAAGAAATGAACAGTCTCTAATTTTAATTGTAGGTTTATTTTAATATTGAGAGATAAAATATCAAACAGAAAATCACATTATACCAGACCAGTTAGACACTCCGAATCAACTTGTCACCTGAATTAGGTGCCTTTTAACTAGTCACCTGTATAAAAGACCCCTGTCCACATAATCAGTCAATCAGTCAGACTCTCCAACATGGGAAAGACCAAAGAGCTGTCAAAGGATGTCAGGGACAAGATTGTAGACCTGCACAAGGCTGGAATGGGCTACAAATCCATAAGCAAGAAGCTGGGTGTTATGGAGACAACTGTTGGTGCAGTTGTTTGAAAATTTAAGAAATGCAAAATGACCATTAGTCGACCTCGGTCTGGGGCTCCACACAAGATCTCAGATCATGTGGTTTCAGTGATCATGAGAACAGTGAGAAATCAGCCTAGAACTACATGAGGAGCCAGCCAATGATCTCTAGGCAGCTGGGACCACAGTCGCTAAGAAAACCATTGGTAACACTTTACACTACAGTGGATTAAAATCCTGCAGTGCTCTCAAGGTCCCCCTGCTTAAAGAAGGCACATGTGCAGGCCCGCCTGAAGTTTGCCAATGAACATCTGAATGATTTTGTGATTGGGAGAAGGTACTTATTTTCTGGATTTTCTTTTTGATATTCTGTCTCAATGTAAAATAAACCTACCATTAAAATTATAGACTGTTAATTTCGTTGTCAAAATAAGCAAGGGATCAAATACTGATTTCCTCCACTGTATGTTTATCGATCTTGTCATGCCAGGAAAAGTCTCTAGTTCTAGTGATCATGTAAGTATTATTAGATTTTTCTTTTTATGGTTCAAATTCAAGCTGTAGTGTTTTTGGTAATTGGTAATTTAATTTTACACTGCAGCTCCATTATTAAGTCTCTTGTAATGAAAATTCAAATGCAGGAGTGTGCTTCCAACTGAGTTAAGAACTTCTGAAACCATGTACATTGTGACCTTGACTGTCATTGTGTCCATGGTTGAGACACTTGCCTGGCCTCTAGTGTCCATATGCTCTGTATGTATAAGCCAGAATGCAGGGCAGATGAAAATAAACGCAGATCTACAATCTGACATGTTTACATGCATGTGTCTTGTTTGTTAATTATCTGACCAAATAAACATTTTGACACATATACTTGGCAGTAGTACAGTTTATTATTAAAATCTCAATTTATTCTACTTTATTATCAAACAATAGAATCATATTCTTCAGAACAAAAAAGAATAGCATGAACCTCATAGTATATCATGTAACAGTCACCTGCAATGTGAGTGTGTAGAGTAGCACAGTCATAATCTAATCCTTTGAATAAAACACTTTTTTCCTCCTTTGTGCAGAAACTCCTCTAAAGTGGAAATATAAAATTACAATTTTGAGTGACTGTACTTCCTCTATAAATCCTAAATGACACTACAGCAGGTCTCAGATCGCCTTGTCTTTAGTCTCCTTTTGTAAAACTCAATATTAAATTGTGTCTGTTTTATTCAGGTACCCTGACACAGTTCATCTTGGTGCTGTATGGCACTGGCTCACCCTCCGACACCATGACAGAGAAGCCTCAGCCTGGAAGTGGCGGCTGTAAGACGTTGGACCTGAGGCAGATCTGCATTGGTAAGGGCAATCTCCTGCAGCGGCTAAAATTAGTAGTTACTGCCTCAGCCGCAGAGAGGGGCATAATCAGCACTGAGTCATTCTGTCAAGTGAGGGAGAGGATCCTCTGCTGCGGTTTGCCCTCTGCCCACCTGAGCCACACATTCTGATTTATTTATTTATTTATTTTATTTTTTGTGGCAACTCTCACATCCAAAGCTCTGAATACGCTTCTGCATTTCTCATGTTAATATTGGTTTCGAAATACGTCTGAAGGTAAAGTCTCAAGGTATTTAGAACCATCTATTTTTCACTGTTACAGGAGAAGGCTGACCCCTACAGGCTGCCATTGGTACTTGCCTTTTAAATAGATCGACTTGTGATGTGGAAATGCGTTTCTGCATTTATATTTGGCATTTGAGCTGGTTTTGATTGTTAACTTCATAATGATTCATGATTCATTTTAGATACCCACTATAATATCCATTAATTTGCATTATTCTAGTTCTAATTCTTATACTAGTTTGAGTAACACAGAAAAATGTATTGATCTGTGTGCTTTTTTCCTTGTACTTAAAGATCCCATAACATGGTACTTCTTGATGCTTTTATATGGCGCCTTAATGGTTTCCTAATACTGTAAATGAAGCCTTCTTCAAAATCAAGCCTCAGTGCATGAGAAAGCCTCATGAAGACAGTCAGAGTCATAAATATCTCTCTGAAAAGCTTTATTCTGGGCGTTGTAAAGGACATCCGAGCCTGGAAACACTCTCACATGTGTCCAGGCAACAAAAAAAAAAACGCATCTCGCATTTCGTAGCTCGTTCGTGGTCCAATTTCTCTGGGCGTGATTTCCAGAGATGATGGGTAGACAGCCAGACGGGGGGTGGAAACCTTTCCGCGAGTGTGATGTCAGATAGTTCCCTTGTTCAGAATCGCCCATTTGGGCTGTCTTTTTTTTCAAACGCGGAAAAGAATCGCAGATGCTCAGTTTACACATTTTGCAACTTTTAGCCATGGGCTAAACAGGGTAGGGGAGCTCACATTAACATTCAAAAGCCTCAGAAAGTGGAAATTTCATGCCAAGTGGTTAAAAGTGACACAGTAAAAGTAAATGGGTTCATGTAAAATTTCTGGGGCATATTTGTCTGTTCAGTGGGCAAATGGCTGTGCTTTCTGCTTAAAGGTTGTATAGAGGACTTTCCAAGGAACGAGAAACCCCCCCCCCCTTCCCCCACAGCTCCACAAATAGAAACACCTCCTTCCGCCTCCTCCTTACGCTAGAAGATGTTTGTTTACAGCTGGTGCGCGTTCAGAATCGCTGTTGCTCCTATAACTATACTGTACGTTTTCAAATGATAGAGGTTTCCTCTCCAGAAGTAATTTCAGTCTTTAGACCCTCTGCTTCAGTGCACGCCATCGCTGGAATGAATCTCCGAGAATCACCTTAGTTTGGCTTCGTTCCTTTTCTTCTTCTTTTAGAGACCTCAAAAACTGTCTTTCTTTTGAGGCTAACTCAAGTTTCAAAAGGTAGTGTATTCTTGTTTACCATTGCAACAACCTTTGTGCAAACTGCGAGGAAGCTACAGTTGGAAAAAGCCCCTAAGAACCGCTGTGTTGGTTAAGTAAACAGCGTCTTGCGTCTGTGGAAGAGGCGTACGTAAACAACGTAATCCCAGCACGCTGCAAGTCAGTTACGCTAGGGAATTTGACAACCTAACAGTCAACGAGATAGCCTCGCTATCTGTTTTTTTGTTTTGTTTTTTTTTGTTCAGCATAATTACAAGGCTGCTGCATCTCTATAATGTTATCATTGACAGTTTGAAAAAAAAAAAAAAAAAAATCCTCCGTATAACCTTTAAACTCTGTGCTTTGTGTTTTACAGAGTGCAATGCAGGCTACTACCTCCATAAGCAGAGATGCGTGAAACGGTGTCCTCCAGGCTACTCCGTGGGCTCCGAGCCTCTAAACTACACAGTGGGTAACTTTGTGGAGCCTGCGTTGGTACAGGCCTGTCTGCCCTGTCCAGAGCCATGTGTCACCTGCAAGAGCCTTGGCCCAAACGCATGCACGTCCTGCCCCCCACACAGTTACCTGGAGAGCAACCCAGGCACCTGCCTGCACCTCAACCAGATCCTGAGAGAGACCCCTGGAAGCTTCATGGTGGATGGCCAGGGGGAGCGCCACCTGGAGGTGGAGATGGGCTCTCGTCTGCCCATCACCATCGCGGTGCTCAGCTGCGTGGCCATTATCGCTACCTTCGTTGGGGTCTTTCTACTGCTGCAGATCCGCTCAGGCGCTCTCCTCAAACTGCCTTCCCTGGAGGCCGGCTCTAGACTTGGGTCAAACTTCAGCCTGGGGGGTAACAGAGTGATCTCATATAGGGGCATTCCAACTGTGTGGGGTGATGACGGGGCAAACACAGACTCAGAAAATGAAGAGTTTGACGTCCAAAATGAGAGGACTGCCTTTATCAAAACACAAAGTGCCCTTTAAATCCTCTCATGCTTTTAAAATCTTAAGCCCCATGTTTCAGATAAATTTAGGCTTTGATGCAGTCTCCTCACAGCTGTCTGTTTGATTTTATCTTTCCTCCTCCAGTCTTCTGTCTTGTCAGACTTCATGAGCCCACTTGTTTCCTCTGTCTCTGAGCGCTGGATGTGGCCGCTCAGTCTCCACACTCGGGCAACTTTCTATTAGAGGCGCTCTCTCCTCTGGCCCTTGATTACTAACAGTCTGTCTGTGCACAGTTCCCCTTCACCCGCCTTTGTTACTCCAAACAAATGATTGTTTGCTGCTCCCAGTCTCAGTGCAGTAGCCAGATGAGATTGCTGTAAATGTGTCAAAATGAGTGTGTAACTTTAGCTTAAAACAGTCTTCACATCTGGGAGGTCACCTCAGTTTCACATAAGATTTAATAAAATATCTCAAGTGCTGTTTCACAGAACTCGGAGAGTTTGGAGAGCATAGTTTCTCTTGAGTGAATCCTATATTCGTTCTAAGTGCTTTAGAAGTATAAAATGCATATTGGCAAACGTAATGGATTGTAACCACAGGGCAAGACAGTCTGTCTGAGAGCTTTTTGTCCTCTGTTTTGTCAGATGTTAATTGTGTTTGTACACAGAAAAAAAACTGGTTACTTTTTAATCCATATTATTCAAGGTGCAGTGGGGATGGATTTAGCTCTTCTATTGTACAAACATTAGAAATGCCCATCTCGGCTCTAGCAGAACAAACTTGAGTCACCCCAAACCATTAGGGATTCAGAGTCCTTCTAACACAAGCTTCAGTCAAGCCTCAAAGCCATGTTGTATGTGTTGGTGTTCCTCTATTAAGAAGTGGTACAAGCCTCTTCTCTGTGCTTTTCCATCATATCCTCTCCTCATATTCAAATATTTATTACTTAGAAATCTGTTCATCTAAGCATCCCAACACCTCAAGTCTTCAGTTTAAATTTCAGACCATCTCTTCACTTAACAATTAATTTTACTCACAATGCTGCTATGACTATTTATTCAAATACGTCGTACCTTTAAAATTTACTTTTAAATTTTTTTCCCTTATCTTTTGTGTGTTTTTTTATCACATGGTTGCATCCAGTATAGCTTTTTAGAAAGCTCTGATCCCCCCCCCCCCCCCCCCTACAGGAATGGTGTAGCTTTGAGAGGTTGTCATAGTGATGATGTGCTTACTAAAGTGCAGCTGCTCATCCTTTTATCTACCTCTCATATAATCATTCAACAAAGTTTCATATGCAGTTTTTAAACAGATTGGGGCCATATTTTACTTAAGTCAAATGTACAATAGGTTGCATGATCAAGGTCACATACATGAACTAGTATTCTGCTGTAGTGACCTGGAGGGCAATGATTCTTAACCAATGGGCCGAGGCCCAAAGTGGGGCCACAAGCACATTCAGAACGTTATCACAGATATATGTAATATGAGATGGGGCCCCAGGTTGCTTTGTACAGAAAGGGTTTTAATTTAGAGTTGTACAATTGTTTTGGCTTTGGGCAGCAAACATTACAATATATCACCTTTTTTGTTTGCATAATCAATCCTTTGTTTTTAATCTTCAGACAATCAAACCATTACGTAGTAGTTTTTAGTTTGGATGAACCCATGAACACTGCTGCATTTTTGTTGTGGGAATTGTTTAGCGCACATGATTTTCTTAATATGCAGAGACCCATGTGATTTAAATTACAAAGTGCGTTCAGAGGTCATCTAGTAAAAAACATTGTAAGGTATTAAATAAAGCGTCTTTCAAGTTTCTTTTCCTAACAGAAACCAGATAATTTTAACACTGCTTCTAGCCAGGAAACTTGATCTCTGATGACCTGTCCAGGTGTAGCATGTGTGGCTTAACTTGCAGCCTCAAATTGCCATAAATAACTTTGTATCCTTTCGAGCTGACTTTTTACCACCTGTAATGTTGGGCTTTGCTCAAATTTTTACAATTACTTGGGACTAGGCAATGCAGAGTTTTCTCTGCATCAGGCATCTTCCTTTGAAATGTCAACAATTATCTCTTCCAGAAAGAATGAATGGAAAAACACTGGGTGTTCTATCAAGAGTAATTCCTCATAGTGAGTTCATACAATTATTTTTATTTATTGTAATTTGATGTTGCAATAACTTTGGTATAAAGTGTTCAGTGCTTTTAGCTTGTCCTGAAAGGAGGCAGCATTGGTGAAGCCCTTTACTTTAAAAGCAAATACTAAAATGGTTAAATAACTGATAAAGTATTTTGATGCATGGTAGACACCCCTGTACAACTCATTTCTGCTAAAAACATTGCTCTTTCATGTGAAGGATGCGGCCTTAGGATGTAGTGACTGAACAGGAGCAATATCTTTGGCCTAACCAAAGACAATCACATTATTGCTGTGTAGTTTTGAGACACTTATTTTGCTGATTGCATTGCTTTGATTTTGTTCCTCTCATTCCTGCCTAGGGATGCACCGAACCAGCTTTTTCTCTTCCGATACCAATGTACTCGTATAATTTATTTCCTTTAAACACAAACAGTGTATGGTAAAAATTATCCAAATGTGATTTGTAATGGGTTATTTATCATATATCAGAATAGCTTTGAAAATATACAAGTTCAATATTATGAGGTGTTTGGGACGAACATTGGCCAGTAAATTGTCTCATTACGCCAATTTACATAATTATATTACACCATTGTTTGTTTACAAACAAACTGATATCTGAACTGATATCTTGGGATCAATATTCAATGCATCCAAATTTTCAATATCGACACTGCTATCTGATGTCAGTATTGTATTAGTGCATCCCTATTCCTGCCTTGATGGAGAGCTGCAGAGACACCCCCTTGAGCATTTGTGGAGCGGGGCATGAATGTATCTCATTTACATCAAATAAAGGGCTGAGTCTGATCACTGCACCTGTGGGTGCACATTTTGAAAATAAACACTTTGGGGTGGGTCGTCTGGAGTGCAGCTGATGCCTCATTGGTTCTCCTGCTGGCCTGCGGCTGCACTCAGTACCTTACAGTTGTGTGACCTATCAATGTACATGAATGACTATCTTAAATGAGACAGAACTCTAAAATAAGGCCTATTTTTGTACTATATGAATGGTGCAGTGTAATTTTCTTGTAATTTAAAGGTTTTTGCTCTTGTTTTCCTCTTATTTAATTGATGTCAATTATAGATTCTACTTAAATAAAGATCTATGCAAATTTCAATGTGTGATACCTTCTGTACAGCGTCTTTGAGTGTCTTGAAAAGCGCTTTGTAAATAAAATTTTTTATTATTTGTTATTAAACACAAAGTAACTTGTGTCTACTCATAATGTCATTTTGACAATGTAATACAGAAGTACATTTTTTGTTTCAATATTCCATCTCTGAAATATTTGGGGAGAATAAAAACTCCAAGTATTTCTATGAACAGTAATAATTTTGAGGCTGGGACCAAAAGTACCATTTTTACCACAGGTTTATGGTTTATTGTATGACATATGATGTATGTGATCTCTTGAAATCTTCAGACAAACTGCAGTTCCTGCCGCTTTGGAAACCACTGTGTTTGCAAACCATGGGCCATTTGATGTGACTCGACTTTGAAATATAGTCAGGTTATTTTGTGTGTAGTCACCCAATTTGGTTAGAGTTTGAATATTAAAATAAACCAGCTCTATAGTGCTTCTCACTTCACACTGACAAAAATATCTTTGTGGTCTCGGCTGTTCTACATGTTTAAAATGTCTAATGACTGCAGTTTGATGGTGTATATCTAATGTCATTCAGCTGAAAGTTTCCACCAAACATCAACTGCACACTTGTGCGCACAACTAATGAAGTGAGACTTGGTTCAAGCTGTTTACCAAAGACAAGTTACAAATGGAATCACATTTTCTACACTAAAAACTTGGTCCTCAGTGGAAAATAAATTCCATAAATATTTAGCAACATCAGCACACAAATGACCATTGGCATCTCATTTGAACAGTGCATTACCGTATCTAACACAGGAAGTTGTCTGGGTGTAAACTGTTTCATGTGAATCTATGTAACAGCATTTTCAACATGACAAACTGAATGTGTCCGTGCTTTGAGGAACTGAGTTTTTTCTTTGAATAAATTATAAAGATTAAGCTCCAGTGAAATACTGAATAAAGATAAATTATACATAAGAAGAAAGCATAATAACATTAAGTAAAAATCCTGCTCTTGACGTTTGACCGCGTGTGATCCCAGCTCCCACAGATGAGTGCTGCCGTTGTGTCCTTGGGCAAGACACTTAACCCACCTCACCCCCAGTGTCTGCGGACACTGGTAGCCCCCATGGCAGAAGATACATCAAGGCCTGTTGTGTCGTGGGCCATCCTCCTGTGGACCCACCACCTGCGGGAGGATTCATGGGGGCTGGTGCATTGTGTTCTGGGTAGCAGATCTGCTTGGACTGCTGCCCCTGCGACCCAGAAAATGGAAAAGCGGAAGAAGATGAATGAATGAATGATGAATGATTAAGTTTTAAAAAATTAACAGATCTACAACTTCCTCACCAAAGTTCATAAAATTGTTTAAAGTACTTAAATATATATTTTTCAGTTGAATGCACTCACTTTGCTGAGTTGTAATTAAAATAAAAAGGAAGTGTTTTTAGAAAAAGAAAAAAAACTGACACGCACAAACCACAGCAGACAGAAGGAAGTAGCCTCTTTGGCCACTCATTTCACAAGGAAGTGAGAGCTTATCTGCTTAAACCTGTGCTATTGTCACATCTCACCCTGACACTCTTCAGATCAGTTTTTAGTGAGGTATCATAGTTATTCCAAGCTTTATAACGGAGTCCAGAGCGCATAAGGATGGGTTTTGAGGAGGACCTGCGTTGTCCCCAGGCTCACACGGCTTTACTGCGCCTGCTGGACTCAGAGCTGCGGCTGATGGAGGTCATGAAGAAATGGATGGGGCAGAGAGCGAAGAGTGAGCGGGACTTCTCCACTCAGCTCCACAACATGGCAGTGCTGGTGGACCGACTGGACAGACCCCAATCCGGACCTGGGGTGGAACACATCAGCCAACTAAATAAGGTCAGAAACACATGTTAATATAGGGGTTTTATATGTGTACTGTAAATGAATGGATGAAAAAACCACTTGACCAAAACATGGTAATTGACAGGTTACCATGTTTACCTCTCACCAAGGTAGAGAAAATTGATCAAGTTATAGGATTTGAATACATTTACCATTGGTCGAAGCAGTGAGGTCTAATCTAAATGTACCAGAGTATCTTCTAAACAGTAATTTTTGAGGGGTATTTGTTCATCTGCCAAATTAAAAAGTATGATGACCCAGTGGCAGAGGAGGATGGGAAGTATAACAATCACTTTAACTGTAAAAGTTGACACCTATATCAATGACACAGGGGCTAAATGTTGAACTGAACATCTGAGGTCATAAAACAATATAATACTTCCTAATACGATATACAGACGTATAATCAAGACACAGAGACTGAAAAATAAAGCAGTTTTAAAGAAGACATTAGAATGATTGTGTTTTGATGCTCTGTGCTCACTTCAAATAAACCCCACAGATTTTTATGATTAATCAATGTTCATCAACTCCTCTACCATCTTCATCTGGAAGAGACACTATTCTTTTAAGTTGAATGCAGTTGTATTTTGTGTTTATTGTATTTGTGTAGTCTTGGGGGGTGCTGGTTGCTCAGACAGAGAGCCTCAGTCAGTTGATGAAGCAGCGCTCCGAGGACCTCCTGGACGGTCCCATCAGTAAACTGACCCTGCTCATACGGGACAAACAGCAACTCCGCAAAAACTACGCTGAGCAGTGGACTGCCCTCAGACTAGAGCTCACCAAGGTACCCATAGTCTCACTGCAAACGTCTCCAAACATTTCATTAATTTACAAATATGGCAACTTAGACTTAGGCACACTTTAATGATCCGCAAATTAAGGAAAAAAAAAAAAAAGGAGGGGGGGGGATTACTTGGACACAGTAGCTCACAGATCAGAATATATTATTCTAACAAAGAGAAAACATAAATGGTAATAATACATTCTAAATAAAAGGCAAAACTAGCAAGAGACTGGTGTCAAATAAGGCATACTTGAATAAATGTATATGAACAAATAATCAAATAAGTAATAAAAATCTAAGCAATATACAAGTGGTGCAAAGATGATATAACAATTGACAGGACTGACAACATAATCTATTTTTCCTTCTGTATGCTCTTAAAATAAACACATCTTTTCATGCAACTTTTTTTATAATTGCAAAATATATCAAAATAACACCTTCCCTATTGGCATTTCCTTTTGTCTCCAAAGCGTGAGCAGTAAGTCTATTTTCACTTAACAAAGGGTTGCCAGGTCTTGTGTAACACTTCTATTCAAAATCAGGGGAAACACAGAGTTACGATGATATTGTATGGTCCTATGTATGGACACGTATAACTTGCACTGCCATTTGTCTATTGGTATGTCATAATGGATACTTTATTAAAATAAAAAGCCATAGTTTTAAGTTTTAAACATAATTTAATAACAATCCAATCATCCAAGTGACCACAAATTCTCAAACTACAAAACCAATTTTATGTATATACTTTTCTGTATTTATAAACAGTATTGTTCGCACCCCATCAGAAGTTCCACACAATTTAAAAATGTTATCTAATTTGCACCTCATTGATACTATCATTATTAAATTATCAAATGTGGGACAGTCTCACATTGCCAGCATGGTTTATGTTGGTTTAACATAATTCAAACACAAAGAAACCTAAAAGTACTGTAAACATAAAAAGGCTTAGTACCTGTTTTATCTTCTACTTCCTCTTTTACAAACTTTCTCTATAAACATGATGGAAGGGCATTTGACAGGTGCTAATCATACGAATGGGACTGAATATTTTGCACACATTCTGCTACTAGCATTTGCCTCATACTGTTTTTATTACTCAATTATCTCGCCCTAATGATGGCTTCATTTTCAAAAGCCCATATTGGAGCATGTGGTGGATCGTTTGTTTTGTGAAATAAATCATACTTTACTGTGATGACTGAACAATAACTGGTGAAAACAAAGGCAAAATTGTACCCGGTTAGTTATTTTTGTTGCTGTTTAAATTGAATCCAAGAAAAATAGAATATTATAGAAAAAAATATTAGAATACAATTTATACAGCCCTATGCATCTCGGTGTTAAGTTGATGTCCTGCATCTTTCACACCACAGTGGGTGAGAATGCTTGGATGACCTAGATAACACTTCTTAACATAACCAAACCAAATAGTGATAAAGACTTTGTTTCACTATATACCAAACAAAAATTTGATTATCAAAGCTTCCTTATGACATTTTGTGGACTTTTCATAATGTAAAAGATATAGTCACTTTACCTGCTACTTATTTATTTAACAACCACTGTCCATCACTGCACTGTACACAATCATCTGAGTCACTTTATCGTAGTGATATTATATATTACTATACTGGAGTCACTTTAACTGCTGTTTGTTCACTGCTCAGAATCAAAGACATTTATTGTGCAGCGTTCCTGTGCATTTTAACCTTACAGTGTTGTGTTTTTTAGTTGATTTTACATATTATTATTATTATTATTTATCTTAATTTTGATGCATGCTCATATTTTCCAACTGTTTCTGAAACTTGCATTGTGACACTGCAATTTCCCCATTGTGGGACAAATAAAGGATTCTTATCTTATCTTAATGTTTTGCTTTAAATAGCCAGCTGCTATAGCAAGAGTCCCATTTTTATCATTCTGAAACCAATTGATAGATAGTATTATTAATGGCTTGAGTAATTTGGTTTGGTTAATTAAAGCAGAACTGCATAAGGTTTCCAGCATTAGACTCCAGAAAGTTAACAAAATGTCTGGAATATAATGTTTAATGCCATTATCTGGAACATTCCAGGAAAAATTATATTATATTACAGGCAAAGTTAAGAGTCAGGTCTGCATACACTCTATGTATTTATGTTTTAGTGCAATAAAAACATCCAAAATTAGTTTATTTTTTGGCTGAAATCTGGCATGGTGTGGTGTTAAGGCAAAGTCACTGATACTGTTGTTTTAGTGATCATATAATATTATCAGAATTTCTTATTTAAAGTGGTAATTTTTGGGGCATCTGGTTGTGTGTTTCAGGTGACTCAAACAGAGCTGGAGAGGCTGAAGAACAACTACAGGCAAGCAATGAAGGAAAGCGCTCTGACCAAAAGAAAATATCAGGAAGCCATCAAAGGTGATGGACCCTCTGTGTACAGCTGAAGAACGTATTACTCTGTGTGCGTGTGTGTGTGCATGTGCGTGTGTGTGCGTGTGTGCGTGTGTGCAAGTGTGTGTGCAAACCTGCCTCCTTTATGGGAATAAAAATCATCAAAAGTATCATTAAAAATTCAAATAAGGTCTTCAAATTAAATTATTCATACATTTGTATTTATTCTTGTTCCTGAGTACTTGTACACTTTTATCAAAAATTTATAAAATTTATACAAGCAAAAACCCATTTATGTATTCTAAGACCATTGGTTAAAATAGTTTAAGGCTAGGTAAATAATAATTATGGTTTAGGTTCTGGTCAGTCTCCACAAAATAAATTTGAGTGAATATAATGTAAAAAGTATGTAAACCCAACATTGTGTGTGTCTAGAGCGAGAGCAGGAAAAAAACAGAGAGCGGTACCTGAAGGCGTCAGTCAAACTCTACGACGTCCACAATGAGTATGTGCTGTCCGTCCACGCGGCGCAGGTCTACCACCAGCAGCACTACAGCCTCATTCAGCCGGCTCTGCTCCGTGCGCTCCAGAAGCTACAGCAGGAGATGGTGCTTATACTGTAAGAAACAACAAAAGCATTTTAATAGTGCACTGTGTAATTTGGGGTGTACATCCTTGACATCCTTTAACCGTCCTGTTATATGCAACGCTTTGAAAACTTTTCCCCATTAAACATATCTAATATTTTGTTTTAAATTGTGAATTGCTCTGGCAACAGTCCCCCCCTGCTTTCTGAAATGTTTATTCATATATTCATTTTCATTCATTTCATTTAATCCCTTATTTTGAACACTGCAGACAAAAGAAAAAACACATACATGAAATATATAACAATTTATTTAATCCCAACCCCTTACTTTACATGTATTGCTTTGCTACATGCTTTCTGCTGTGTATAAATAGCTGACAGTCAGACTATAACTATACAGTACTCTTAGCGTTTCTCTCTTTTCATCCATGCAGCTTTTGAAAATTTGCATTTTATTCTTATTTTTGAACTGCCTTAGGTTTATAGAAAGTGTTATTCCTTTGTGTATATTGTTCCATAATCTCACACCACTTGAGAAAATACAAATTCTTTTTGTGCTTGTGCAAGCCTTATTATATATACATTTATACTGTCCTCTTAACAAATGCCTCCTCTTCCGGTTCTTGCACATTTTTTGTATATTATTTGGTAAAAAAACAAAAAAACAAAAAAAAACTTGCTTTCTACATAATCTGAGCCGTTGAATAGATCACAGTATTTTTAAATGTCAGCATTCAATTACATATTTTTATTATCTTGGAAAATATATGCATTTTTACTATAAGTAGGGTCACTTCTCCACAGATCTGACCAGTAACTATGGTGTCACTTGCTTGTCTCCATGGATAAAAAGACTTTAATCCCATACTGTGGAACAATCTTCAGGGACATAGAGGTGGCAGACCCTCTACTTAGGAGTTTAGTTTATTAGTCCCCAATATCAGTTACTTGGAATGGACTTTGGTTTACAAATATCATTTACGGTAGTTCCTTGTTTAAAACCCTGTCTCTTCCTTAGCAACGACCCTGCCTTAACGTTGCATTATTCTCCCACTTACCTCTGCCCCTGTCTCAGTTTTATTCTGTTCGGTGAGATCCCATAGCTACTGTAGTATATTGGTGAATTTATGCTTGAAAAGCTTTTTGACGTTAGTGTGGACACATTTGGCTCATTAACCATTTAATGATTTAAATGTGGCAGTAGGCCAGAATGTAGAGCCACTAATGACAATATGGGTTTTTCTATCCCCGCCATAACCATGACTGCCCCATCTGTTTTGGAGGAAGTTTAATTATATTTGATGTGTTCTTTTTTGTTTGGGATTGCATGCCAGTTGCCCAGTGATTTAGCAGGTGCCACCCTCTGTCAGTGCAGGGGTCTATATAGGGTCAGCTGTCTAACTCAGAACAAAACATGGCAAAAGGAGAAATCCAATTTGTCAACTGGACAAAGATTTATTTGGTCGAATACATTTTGCAGCTCATCCAAGCTACTTCTTCAGTTCTGGTCAGAGTGCTGGTGGACACTGCTTATAACTGGCTGCAGGGAGGAGCTAACTACAATGAAATTACTATGAAACTATCATAACTATTTGTTTTCATTTTCTGTTAGTTAAGCCTATTCAATATGCAGTGAGTGTGAGGTCTTGTTAGCATAGCCATTCTGTAAAAAAAAGGGTTAGCTCCTCCCTGCAGCTAGTTATAAACAGTGTCCACCAGCACTCTGACCAGAACTGAAGAAGTAGCTTGGATGAGCTGCGAAACGTATTTGACCAAATAAACTTTGTCCAGTTGAAAAATTGAATTTCTCCTTTTGCCATGGATTCTACCTGGACGACTGAGGGATTCTACATACATCTTCAGAACAAAACAGTTTTGGTGAGTTTTAAACATTAGCGGGAGAATGCTTAACCCACTGTGCCACTGTTGAAACACAGAGGCATGTCGAAGTCTTTCAAAGCACTACATGGTCATTTTTCATCACACTACTGTGATGAAAATGTATATTGTGGAAAGATTTCTCTCATTCTGTCTTTGTAAATGAATGTGATTTGAGACACTACACTCAATGGTGGTAAGCTACTTTTGCAGCCACAGCTGTCCTGGGGGAGACTGCCAAAAGCAATCTAGTAGGCAAGGTAAGTGAAGTGTCTTGCCTAAGGACATAACGACAGAACTTGGTTCAAGCAGCAACATCTGACCTTCAGGTTTGGGGACCACTGCTATAACCACTGAGCCCCTGTCACCAATATTAAAGGTGCACTATGTAATATCTTAGCTGATGGGAAGACTGCTACTCATGAGTCTCTGTGGAGATGTTATTGTTTTGCCTGTAATATTCCACAGTATGGCCCACAACTTATCTATATCTATCTATCTCCATGGAAACAAGCAGGTGATGCTACCAGGCCACCAAGTTACATGACACATCTTTGGAGAGGCGTTCCATGTTTTTGAGCTGTAATAAAAAAATGCAAGGTAGATTACTTTAATGCCATGCTGTAAAACATTTTAGGCAAAGCCATAATATCTACATGGAAACTAGTAGGTAGCAGACCTTCAGAATAGTGACATAATGCACCTTTAATCATGTATGATAAAATCACAAATGACAGCATAAACTGATTGTTCCTATTGCTGAATGGCCTTAACCTTCAAGGATGAGAAAGCATCGATTCGTGTTTGCCCTTGAAGTTCAGGACTTGCCATTTTGTTTAATTGGTGTGTTATCCTTGGCCTCTGATCCAGAAAGGAGATTCTGCTGGAGTACTTTGACATCTCCACTCTGTTGCATCATGAAGTGGTGCGTATCCATAAAGAGATGTCTTCTGCTCTAACAGCCATCAACTCTCACACGGAGTACGAAAGCTTCATTCAACAAAACAGGTAGAGCGCATATAGATTTGAAATATTTATTAATTAATTTGATGTTTCATCTATATCAGACAATATCACATGTTACAGTATGAGTCACCACTGAAGTCACTTTACCTGCTGTCCATATGCTGTACTGTACTTAAATATAGTCAGGAGGTGGTGCTACAAAACTACAAAGAACAAGAAGTGTCTGTTCTCTTATTAACAGCATATATTGGCTATGCTTTTGGGCAGGTCTGTGGGGGAAGACCCATCCAGTGCCGACTTTGACTACAGCATCTTAGAAGAGAATGAGCAACTTAACTCAACTGAGATAGAACTGAATGACCTTACACTCGAGACCATCCAACACAAGTCAGGCAGTTCAAAATATTGTTCTTTTTTCAAATCTTTTTCTTGTTTGCAGTTTATTGATCAGTACTCACATCTCTGCTGCTTTCAGGCTAACAGCCGTGGAGGAGGAATTGATGGACCTTGCTCACACTCTGGGCTCTAAGCAAGCAGCAGTGGAGCAGCTCGAGCAGGAGTTACGCACTGAGAGAGAAGGGGTCAAGAACGGTCAAAGGTCAACAAACAATGGCTCTTACTACCAGCTACAATGACACATTACGATGGCAAGGGGCAGATAATACAAAATACTGACTAGAGATGGTGGTCTTAATGTTAATGCATAAGTGTAAGTGAAACTGGAAGTGCAAGTGGAAGTGAAACTGGAGTGAAACGTGGCCATGTTAAATTGCTAATACTATTATAATTCAGGAGGCAGCCTTGGGTTATAAATTTGAGTGCTTTGTCAGTTATGGAGGTTGCTCATTATTACTCTTGGGCAATGGTGAGGTCATTTGAAGGAGTCAGAGGTTTAACTCTTCACAAAGTCATTTCCAATGTCCCACAGGGCAAGTAGGAACAGTTGATTCATAGGCTGGTTCTTAACTATACTCAAAGCCCATACGGTGCAATAAAAAAGGTTATATTCTGCTTTTGACCAGGGTTACATTATTTAATGAAAATGAATGTATAATTTTGTTACTCTAGAGACACGGATTACTGCATCTGCACTATGGCTATAGCTTACAAAAGGATAAGAGTATTTTCTGACAAATTCACACGCATCCTTCAAACAGTTCAAGAACTTTATTTATTATTTTGGTCTACAGTCATATTCCGAATGTTGATATAAATAGTGCAATAAAGTCAGACAATGTGTTATGCAATAATGCAGAAACGGCAAGGGAATTATTTGCAAGGGAAGTATCTAGAATGTTTAAACAGTTCAAAATGAACATTCACGCTGTCATAATCTTTTGATTTTTAGTATAAACATGTAATAGTAATACAATATTAATGAAGGCCAATGCCCCTCTGTCTGAACAGGGTCTACCAGTTCAGTAAAAGCCATGCCCTAGAGGAGAGCCAGCAGCAAGTGTTTTTGTCTCAAGGAGTGCGGGCCAAACTGGAGGTTCAGAGGCTCTTGCTCAAAGAGAAATTGGACCAGCTGGGCTCCCAGGACCCACCTCCTGCTCTGGAGCTCCATACAGTGTCCATCTCCTCAAACACAAGCAACGTTAGTCTATTAATTACAGTTCAAAAATATGATCTGTTACCATGAAGTGTGGAGTGAATTTAAAGTCTACACTGAAATAATCATGGTTATTTTATCATGGAGCAGTATTATTCACTAAAAAATTGTTGCAGGACAAGCATCAAAGTTCATATACAGGAAGGGATGGGCTCATGAGCAACATAAGTGGCCTGTTTAAAAGTAAAATTGGGGTATGTCTGTACTTTGCACTTCTATGTTTAAATATCAGAACAGAAATGTCTTTTGGTTCTTTATCTCTCTTATAGTGTTCTGTAACTAATGTAAGTAGTTTTATGGTTTCACAGACACACGCTGCTTGACTGTTTCACCTCCTGAGTTTAACCGATGCCTAAATCTGTTTTCAAGCATTAATTTTGAGCCTATTCTCTGCATGTCTCATAACTCTGTCTCTGCTTGTGTGTGTGCTTCTAACAGACCTCACAAAACCCCCTTAGGTCATCTGTTTGAGGGGGGATGATTCTGTATTCCTCTGACCTCAATATCGCACCGCTAATTATTTCTCACCACAACCAGCAGACACTCATGACCGTGTAGGTCTGGGCTCATTAACAATGTGCAATAGATGGCCCAAGATGTAAGATTATGCCCACCTGCCTGGCTAAGGCCAGACAAAAAGAGCAACAGTAGTTCGTCTCCAGCCCAAATTTTCTTTCTCGTGTTTGCCACCACTACTTTTCATAAGTAAGGCTACTGACTATATACTACAAATGAGCAGCAGTTTTAGTGATTCTACCATTCATGACAGTTAATATAGTCCAGCTCAAATTTTTGCACACTGAGCAATGTTGATATAACAGGTGCCACGATGAAAAGATCATAATGTTCTCATAACATGTCTCATTGGTTTAAATGTGTTTCTATGTGCCAGTTGCCTTCAGCTGTAGATGTAGACCGTCCTTTGGCTCAGCAGGACTGGTACCACGGGGCCATCCCCAGACTTGAGGTTCAACAACTACTGCACAATGACGGGGACTTTCTGGTGCGGAAAAGTCAAGAGAAGCCTGGCTACGTGCTGTCAGTGCAGTGGAACCAATCTTGCAAGCATTTCCTCATTCAGGACGCAGATGTAAGTTAAGAAGATACATGAAAGAAAATACTTTTAAAGGAGTTGTTTGCATCATCTGTTTGCAAAGTCATGCAGTACTCCCAGCAGTGTTTTAAAAGCTAAAGATTCTTCGCTTTAAAACTATGGCACTCCCAGACTGCCCATATAATGCTATAAAATGGAATTAAAATTGGAAAACAAAAGTTACCAATGGAACTCCTCTGTGTGTAGTTGCAGCACTGCATTCAAGCAGGTCAACAGGTCATGGTAAAAAAAAAAGCCTTTAGAAGATTAGAAGTGTTTTGAAAAGACTTCTATCTTACTGAAAAATGCTAAAAATTACTAATTTGTGGAAAATGCCAGCAGCTGTTACTGAAATTCAAAACAGCACTCATGAATGTAGCTGAAGGTTGGACTGAGTTTTTATAAAGTATAAAAATATTTAATGTTATTTTTGCCACTGTAAATATGCACAGGTCACAGTTCATAAATATGTCCTATCCGCAGATGATTGCGTTTGTGTGTAACTATTTCACTGTGTGTCAGAACATGTACCGTCTGGATGGTGAGAGTTTCCAGAGCATTCCCAAATTGATCCATCATCTTTTCTCCACTCGCCAACACATCACCAAGAAGACCGATATCGTGCTCAAGAAACCGGTCACCAAGGTGCAGCCTCACTGTCTCACGAATATATAATGCACTGTTACAATATTGTTCATTTTAAAGTGGGGTTTGTCTTTTCAGGACAAATGGGTTTTAGATCATAATGACTTGATTCTGGGGCCACTTCTTGGACGGGTGAGTTTGGCAGTGGTGGAAGGTTTAATGTGGTGTATTGGTGGGTTTCAGATTCTAAAATGTGATGATGTCAAACTTCTAGATGGGGGCAAGAGACAGTTTTCCCTATTGATTACATTGTACTTTGCCATGAAATATCGGAAAGTTAAATCATTTGTATTATTGACTAGACCCAAGACAATGGGTACAACAACAATCTGCCTTTGAGCAATATTCATTTTGCCTTCCCCCCCTTGTGTATTAAATAATATTGGCTTATTGAATGTGTGAAGTCATCTGAAACCCAGCAATAGCAAAAATGTACTCAGTAGGTTGCGTGACACCCATAGATTGTATAAAGAAGGGCACTAGGCAAGTGTGACATCACCCATAGTGTTCGGCTCCACTCAGATGAAGCTCACTATGCTAGCAGTTATAATAAGTGCAATGCTGTGACAATTTTTCAATGTTAAATCAAAGCTGATGGAGGCGGAAGTGCCCCCATTAACACATCCTATTAGGAACCTGGTGGCTAGCAGGTTAGCTATGTCCATTTAAATATACAGTCTATGGTGACACCACAACATTTTACAAAACTTATCTTTTAAAACTGAGCTGGTGGGCAGGTCCCATCTGAAATTATGACAACTTGAAATTCAACAACATTAACCCAACCTATTGCAGTGAAATTGTATTTATTTTCATCAGTAGAAGAAAGTTCAAACTAGCCACAGTTAAAAGGATGGAATTGCTTTCTATGTAAACAGAACAGAAGAATTTTTGTCCTTGACCAGAAAAAGGCACACATCTATCTTCAGAGTTCATATTTAGTCTTTTAGTAGTAATACCGAGTCAGAAAAGGTGACGCTTACTAACAGTTACATCAGTTGCACAGTCCTATATTCACACAAGGTCAAATGCAGACACACTTTTCCTTAATTTAAACGCCGCCACATGATGTTGCTATAAAGATACTCATTTGTAAACAGGGTAACTTTGGGGAGGTGTACAGAGGATATCTGTGTGCTGACAACACCCCCGTCGCAGTGAAATCTTGTAAAGAGAGTTTGGCACCAGAGCAAAAGAACAAGTTTCTGATGGAGGCCAGGTCAGTAAATAATCATTTATAAAATAATATTATGCTTTACACTACTGTATGGTACAAACAGAAATATATTCAATCCTCAACATATGATTAAGCAATGTTTAATTTGACTGTGAAGAACTTACACACATCTTACATAAACTGAAAAACAAAATGAAATGTTGACTCTATAAACTATATCATATTAACATTTTTCATGCAATTACCTTCAGCTGATGCAAAGCACAACATTTAGATTTTAAGATCTCTAAAATGTTCAACCGACATAAAAATATTACATGTGAAAAGGTTTTCATAATATAATTAAAAGCAATCAACATTTCAGTGTAATAATGACTAAGTATATGTAAGTATAAGTAATTTTACACTACATCAAATTTGGAATAATTTACAGTATTACATCATAGAGTTTTTCTGTGCACTAGATCTGTACCAGCTATCCCCTTTCTATTGAATAATGCATTCTTTTTCGACACAATGTACACATATAAAAATGAATAACTGTTTGTGCTCTATAGGATCTTGAAGCAATACGACCATCCAAACATTGTGAAGCTGATCGGGGTGTGCACTCAGAGGCAGCCCATTTACATCATTATGGAGCTGGTTCCAGGTCAGTCTCTTTCATTCGCACAGATAATTATGTCTTAAATCTGAACCAGCGTGTCCCAATGTCAGTCGTATTTATCCCCCAATATTATTTATGTGTTTTTTCTCAAGGAGGGGATTTGCTCTCCTTCTTGCGAACTAAGGGTCTGAATCTCAAGACCAAGATGCTGGTTAAAATGGCAGAAAACGTAGCATCTGGAATGGAGTACCTGGAGACCATGAACTGCATACACAGGTTGGACTACTGATTACGGCTACAGCAAACAATTGTAACAAATTTACTATTGCAGTAATCATTGACCATTTCAAAAACAGATATCTGGACTATTCAAAAAACACATGCCAAATTCATTTTATAACTAAGATGGCGGTTTCATTAAATCAAAATGTCAGAAAAGAATAATTTAATCACATATTCTCCAACTATAAGCCTTCAGTCAGCTGTTATGTTTTTTAATTTGATCAGATTAAAATTGTATTGAAAAACGAAACGCAGTGTGCAATAGAAAAAACAGTTTGACTGTTTTACTAATCAAGTAAATAATCACTGACTAATTTGACTACTAAAATAATCATTAGGTGTGGCATTGACTTTTATCACTGATCATACAGTGAACAAATGCAGGTTAGAAATGATTTTACAGGAGTCGACAGCTACCAGACAAATACTGAAAACACTGTAGTCTAGTGCAGCATCGACAATGCCAAGATTTACTTTAGCACTCTGAGCAACCGCTGGAACTGCATTGCTAAAAATGTCTGAATAACTACAAGGATTTTTATAAATAGGCCTATTTCTGCAAAGAGAACAGTGTTACTTAAAAAATCAATATCTGCACTAGAACAACCCCATCAGGACACCAGAGCAAATCTGATTCCTCTCAGTATGAAGGAATGTTCACATTAATTTGTCAAGTTTACACCAATAGTGTACATAATTTTCTATCCCTAATCTCTTTTGGTTGGACTTTTATTGATGGTAATCAGTAAAAGTGTTGGTGGAGAGTACACCACCTACTGGCCAACCACACGCTTTGACAAATCTTTACAAAGGGTCTAGAACTGTATCCTGTCTCCTCAGTTTCCGACGGCGTGATTGACAGGCAGATTAGCTATCAGAGAGGCGGTTGCATGTGATGTGACCGGCCCATATTAGTTTCTGGATTCAAACAGAATGTAGAAAGGATTGAATGGTCGGGCAATTAGATCTGTAGAGAAGAAATCTCCCCCCTTCCCCCTTAAACACCTATAATATCTAAATGCTATGATGCCATACTGTGAAATATTCCAGGCAAAATAATAACATTTCAATGTGGTGGACACAAAAAAGTTACATAGTGTGCCTTTAATATATGCAATGGAAAGTCATTGAATGGATTGGTAATTCTAGGATTGTATTCTGCTCGTACTCACTGTTGTGTTACTGAACAACAGGCATTTGTCTACTTTATAAAGGGAGAAATTGTAAACCTAAAATTAGACTTAGACTTTAACAAACTTTATTGATCCACAAGGGAAATTGTTCTGGGTATGGTAGCTCACTCATCAAATATAATAAATAATATATAACAGAGGGTAAAAAGAAAGAAAAAAAAAATAGGTGGAATAGCAACCATAGAGCAATAGACCTGTGTCAGATGAAACATAATTATATACATAAAAATAATTATAATAAAGTATATGGGTACAAATCAGATGTAAATATACTCAACAAAAATATAAACGCAACACTTTTGTTTTTGCTCCCATTTTTCCTGAGATGGACCCAAAGATCCAAAATTCACTCCAGATACACAACACTACCATTTCTCTCAAACATTGTTCACAAATGTGTGACAGCGAGCACCTCTGCCCCGCCGAGACAATCCATCCCACCTCACAGGTGCGCCACATCAAGATGCCGATCCGACATCATGACCAGTGCACAGGTTCGCCCCAGACTGCCCACAATAAAAGGCCACCCCGAAATGTGCATTTTTTTTGCTTTATTGGGGGTCTGGGGACTCAGAACCAGTCAGTATCTGGTGTGACCACCATTTGCCTCATGCAGTGCAACACATCTTGTTCGCATAGAGTTTATCAGATTGTCAATTGTGGCCTGCGGAATGTTGGTCCACTCCTCTTCAATGGCTGTGTGAAGTTGCTGGATATTAGTGGGAGCTGGTACACGCTGTCGTATACGCCGGTCAAGCACATCCCAAACATGCTCAGTGGGTGACATGTCCGGTGAGTCTGCTGGCCATGCAAGAACTGGGACATTTTCAGCTTCCAAGAATTGTGTACAAAACCTTGCAACATGGGGCCGTGCATTATCGTGCTGAAACATGAGGTGATGTTCATGGATGTATGGCACAACAATGGGCCTCAGGATCTCATCACGGTATCTCTGTGCATTCAAAATGCCATCAATAAAATGCACCTGTGTTCTTCGTCCATAACAGCCATTGAAGAGGAGTGGACCAACATTCCACAGGCCACAATTGACAATCTGATAAACTCTATGCGAAGAAGATGTGTTGCACTGCCCCCAGACCCCCAATAAAGCAAAAAAATGCACATTTCGGGGTGGCCTTTTATTGTGGGCAGTCTGGGGCACACCTGTGCACTGGTCATGATGTCGGATCGGCATCTTGATGTGGCGCACCTGTGAGGTGGGGTGGATTGTCTCGGCGGGCAGAGGTGCTCGCTGTCACACATTTGGACAGATTTGTGAACAATGATAAAAGGAGAAGTTCAATTTGTCAACTGGACAAAGTTTGTTTGGTTGAAAACGTTTCGCCGCTCATCCGAGAGGCTTCGTCAGCTCTGGCCCTCATGCTGGTTAGACCCTGTTTATATCTAGCTGCAAGGGAGGAGCTAACTACCCTGAACAAAGCTCTGAACCTATCCCAGCTACTCTCTTTTGTTTTACGAATTCCTCTGGCGTCTTGTATTAGCATATCTATAAGCCCTAGGCGGCGCTCACTACACTGAAACTATCAACTAATCTGTCTCTTTGTATTGTGAACAATGTTTGAGAGAAATGGTAGTGTTGTGTATCTGGAGTGAATTTTGGATCTTTGGGTCCATCTCAGGAAAAATGGGAGCAAAAACAAAAGTGTTGCGTTTATATTTTTGTTGAGTGTAGAAAAGTAGTAAGTAGTCAAATATAAAATACAAAATATAGCTGCAAGCAGCAATGTGGGGCCAAGCAGTGACCCAGCCTAATTTGACGACGTGCATTGGATCAGTCTTCGCCCAAAACACATTTTTGCATGTTGTAGTTCCCCCTAGTGGCCAATGTGCACCAAATTTGGTATGGCTAATTCTGTATGGATGGTACATTGCGCACCAAGTTTCATTGAGAGAGGTGAAACGCACGTCAACGCACGTCAATTTGATGGCGTGCATTGGATCAGTCTTCGTCCAAGGATCCCAGAGATACCAAGTTTTTGAAAATCGGACTTACGGTTCAAAAGTTACAAGCAGAAATGAGGGAGAAGAAGCATTTTGAGTGTTTTTCATAAAATCCAAGATGGCGGACATTCTATTCCGGCGGACTGTCGGTACCCAATGTGGGCGGAAGTACCCGATGTGGGCTCTGTGTTCGCACATGTGCAGTTTGTGTATTGTTGTACGGGTTTCACGACAGTGCCTGATTCGTTCCTTGCAGTTGGTTTACGGCTCTGTCTGCATATTACCTCAGGGTGGTTGTCTTTTTCATCTATCTTTTTTTTTATCTTTATCCATCTTTTTTAAATATAGATTTTATTATACATTTTATTATTATTATTATTATTATTATTATTATTATTATTATTATTATTATTATTATTATTATTATTATTATTATTATTATTATTATTATTATGTTCTATTTGGAGGTAAATTAACACCTTAGCATTTGCATTTTGTTAATTTTATTTTTATTCCTCATATTGTAACATGTCCTCTGTAATGGACGTCGGGGACATTTTGGTGTTAAATCCACGTGAAGTTAACAACCTAACAAAAACTTTTTTTTTTTTTTTTTTTTTTGATGACCAACATCTCTGACAAGGTTCTACAGTTGCCTCAAAAAGTTCTTAGACTCCCTTTTAATTTCTTATTTATTTTTATATATTATGTATTTTTTAATACATAATATAATACATTAATTTATTTATTTGAGTATTTATTTACATACTTATTTTTATTTTTGATGTATAATTTATTTATTTATCTATCTATCTATCTATCTATCTATCTATCTATCTATCATGCCGAAAATTGCCTTCGTTGTCAAAATACGTGTCTGTCGTAAATAAAATAAATAATCCAAAAAAAGCCCGAATCAGGCAGGAAAATGCTCCTTCTTCCTGATACGTCATGATACGTCATTATACGTCATTGTGCGCATGTGCAGAACACACAGAGCCCTCATCAGGTACTTCCGCCCACATCGGGCACCCACACAGACATGACGTCATAGGATGCGTTGGATTCGTCTTGGCCCAAGGATTCTAGGGATTCCAAGTTTTTGCGAATCGGGCGTACGGAAGGAATTTTCAGGTACATTTCTGCGTGTAATTTTTGAACCGTATGTCCAATTTTCAAAAACTTGGCATCCCTGGACTCCTTGGGCCAAGCCGAATCCAACGCACTCTATGACGTCATTTTCCGCCATTTTGAATTTTATGAAAAACACTCAAAATGCTTCTCCTCCCTCAATTTTGGACCAATTTTGCTCAAATTTGGTACATAGCATCTTTGGACTGAGCCTCATCAGAAATATGCCTGGGTTTTTGATATCTCTTATTGTTTTGTCGTGACAGCAAATCAAACGTTGTTGTGACCTGCTGGTGGCCCTAGAGGGCAAATTTGACCTGCTGGTGGCGCTAGACGCTTGGGGGTGGGGGCCTATAAATTGCTGTGGGTAATGAGGAGACTGGCTGGAATGTGCATGCAAAATTTCACAACTTTTTACCAGACGGTTCTAGGGGTTGCCATCGACTCCCAGAGGCGGAAGAATATTTTATTTATTTATTTATTTATTTATTTATTTATTCATTTATTTCAGGGACAGTGCACATTAATAAACATTTGCATGTAAATATGCCAGAATTAGCCTGAGGGCTATTTTTCATCTGTTGTCCCGGACAGGTGTAACATGTCAAACCTACAGGAAGTAAAATAGAATAAAATAGAATAAAAACAGGGTTAATATTCACACTCTAAAATCCTTCTTACATCCAGTCACATACAGCTCCATGCAATTCTATACAGACATAAAACCACATTCCGCCACATACATTCATTTCCAGCCACAAACACTATATACCGTTAAGAGCATCACATACACATACATACAGACTCATACAATCAAAGTCAAGCAACAGTAACACACAAGAGGCAGGATAGCGACAGGGGCATCGGGAGGTGGATGTTAGTGGTGACAGGACTGACTCTCAATTAACCATTTCTTTAAGTGGAATTTAAATGAGGTGTAAGTGGGGAGGTTTCTGATTGTGGTGGGGGTGGTGTTCCAGTCATGGGCAGCTTGCACAGAGAAGGAGGTTTGGCCAAAGAGACTTTTTCTGAGGGGGATGATACAGTCCCCTCTCAATGCCCCTCTGGTTCTGCTGTGTTCTGACGTCCTGATGTGAAGAAACTGTGTGAGTGGAGGAGATGACAAGCCATGAATGATTTTATATATGAGACACAGATGAGCAAATTTGACCAGGTTTTCCCAGTTAAGTAGATTGTGTTTTTGCAGGATTGGACAGTGGTGATAAGAGTGGGGTTTCCGGTCCAGAGTTTTGATGGTGCGTTTATAAAGAGAGTGGATGGGTTTTAAAGCTGTAGCAGTTGAGTGAGACCAGACAGTTAGACAGTCAGTGGTGTGAGAAAGTATCATAGAGTGCATAAACATTTTAGCTGACTGTATGGACATCTGAGGTCGAATATGTCCAAAGTTGCTGAGATTGAATTTGATACGATTACTGACCATTTTTATGTGGGATTTGAAAGACAGTTTTGAATCAAGGATGACACCGAGATATTTATATTCACGGACCACCTGGAGCTGTATTATAATAATAAGAATCAGTAGAAACACTATGGGTGCCTCGCACCTTCGGTGCTTGGCCCCAATAAGATGTACAATACCAGCTGTATGCAGTAGGGAGTGTTGCCCCCTCACACCTAACCACACCTTCCTAAATGAAGGAAGGTGAATTAGTTTAATAATGCATTATGAGAATAAGCATCCAATATTTAGCAGCTTCTTGTCTCCACTTCATGTATAGTGTAGAGGAGCTACAAGAGACAGCACACAGCAGGCCCCAGTGCTTATGTAGTGAGTCTCTGGCTACGGCCACTTTCAGGAAGCGTCAGTGGAGCTTGTCGGTAAGTGAAGGAGACATGGGCCTGTGACATGGGCTCATTATAGAAACACTGCCCAGAGGGAACAGATCAGAGATGCCCCTGGCTCTAGGCTCAAGCACCACATGTCAAACTTCCTCACATACAACATGGCAACCAGCGGCCCTTTTGCCACGCTCAATTTGATATTCTTTCTATTCAGCCTTGTGTGACTTTTCATATCTTCACACTGTCTCACATTTTCAAAGGGACCTGGCAGCTCGGAACTGCTTGGTTGGAGAGAAGAATGTGGTAAAGATCAGTGATTTTGGGATGTCCCGTCAAAACGATGATGGCGTTTACTCTGCAGAGGGGGGGCTCCGGCAGATCCCTGTCAAATGGACCGCTCCTGAAGCCCTTAACTTTGGTCAGTCAGATCACATGTAGGCTCCTGTCAAACTCACTCACAAAAGTGCACCTCATTATCACTTCTACAATGAACTAACAGCCTGTGCTTTGGTTTGGCTGCCCTCTACTGGTTGATGCAGGTCGTTATACAACAGACAGTGACATGTGGAGTTTTGGGATCTTATTATGGGAAGTGTTCTCATTGGGCATGACACCCTATACAAGTTTTACCAACCAGCAGACAAGGGACCAGGTGGAGAAAGGTATAAACAAAAGCACTACACTATGGTCACTAATATGTTATGTTCACATATTATTTTATAGTAGGGTTCGGATGACATAACACTCAAGGGGAAGGGGCCTATAACTCTATGGGTGAAATGGAACGAAACAAAAAAATTCACAAATGTTACAAGTTTTTTGTTTGGGAGTGGGTTCACAAATTTTCAGTTCAACTGACAATGCTATTATAATCAAATGAATTTTAGTTCATTTTAATAAGTGCCAGAGAATAATGAACTTTGTCTCAGTTTTTTAATTCATGTGGATAGGACCAATATTAAATTCACCCACATTGCCTAGTATGAAAGTGATGTGTGCGTGAGTGTTAGAGGTGGTCGGAGGGGCCAATGACGCAGATTGGCAGCCTCGCTTCCATCAGTCTGCCCCAGGGCAGCTGTGGCTACAGAAAGTAGCTTACCACCACAAGTGTGGAGTGAATGAACAATGAACTGTAAAGCACTTTGGGTATCATGAAAGGCGCTATATAAATGCTATGAATTGAATTAATATTAACTACAAACCAGGAAAAATATCTATACTTTGACAAGGCAAATTATATCATACAATACTGATCTCACCTCCAGCTCAATTTTAAACAATTATTAAGGAAGATTTTAGTAAAAGGTGTTTAGAAAGTATAACACAAGGCCTGTGTAAGTGTTATGTATTGGGCGGCCTAATTTATAGTGTATTATTGGTGATTTCAAGAACTTATTGTATTGGAACAAAAATCCACATTTTAACAACATTCATTTTAGCTGCCCCCATTTGTACTGAATATTATTGGTCAATGGAATGTTGTGATGTTTTGCTTTACTGATAATCCATTAAAAATGTTTATAATTTTTTTTAGGTTACCGCATGCCTGCTCCATCTGGGTGTCCTGTTGAAATCGCAAGAATTATGAATACCTGCTGGGAATATGAAGCACAAAAGAGGCCTTCTTTTAAGAAACTTCGAGCTGAACTTGCATCCATATACAGTAAAATAATTTAAATCAATGAAGCTTTACAACAAATATGTAAGAATGTAGTATTTAAAATGTATAGTGATGTAGCTTGTCATGTGTTTATAGAATTTGCCTTCTGTGCTGCCTAAATGTTGCGTAGCTAATAATATGTTTTTGTAATACATAGGAGTAAACCATTTGGTGGCAGTCTTCCCTCTTTATTCGTGTTTACTTACTGCGCCTCCCATGTGTGGGATATTTGTTTTAAAACCAGCTTTAAGCCTCCTGTTCAAGTCACACTGATCCATTTAATCAACAAAGTGACAGTTACATAACTGCTGTAAACTAACACTGTAATGCATCTTCTTCCCAGACACAGCGATGTTTTAGAGAACTCATCAGACTGTTTGAACAATGAAACCAAGAGGGACATGGGGATTGATGTGGGTGGCTTCCGTCTGCTCTGTGGTTCTCACAGCAAATTCAATGTGTAGGAAATTGTAGTGTTTTCATTTAAGACTAAGATTTACAGTCTCGTCATAGTTCCATAGTCTGCATATATACTACATACAGTACATAGTTTCATCTGCCCCTGTTTCAAATATTAAGGTGTAACTTTTGTCTCTTTGTATAGGTTACTGCTTTGGCTAGAATTTTCAGATGTATGGCATTGAAGGCGTAGTACATGATGCTTATATTTTAATTTTAATTTTAATAATTTTCAGATGTATGGCATTGAAGGCGCAGTACATGATGGTCTTGAAAACATGAAAAACATAACCAGTTCATTTTGAACAGTTTTCAGTGATTCATGGTTATTCCTAATTATTCACCGTGATGATACTTTTCAGAGAGAAGAGCAACTAACTATATTGACCTCACGCTGACAATAGTATATCTGTACCTGGAGCAAGACAAATTCTGCTCAAATACATGGAAAAAAACACTTGACATGACATGACCCTGCTCTTAAAGCATTTTACTTGGGCCCTCTGGTAGAAGGTTGCTACATTTTGGGCATTAGTTCAAGTTGAAATGTGAAACATCAAGGGTGTAATCTCAACTTTGTTATTGCTATAAATTCAAGGCTAACCTCAGATAAGGCAGTGGTTGTACCTTTTTCTGGGCGTGGCTGGAGACATTGCTGAAAGACAAAAACGTGCCTCCTCATGATGGGCGTGGGGTGTCATGGCTAGGTTAAACTCCCAGCTGCCTTCCAAAACCTTTGATCAAGACACCACCAGAAGAAGAAGAAAAAAAATCAATATATTTACATTGCTTCGATTACACAAGACAATTATTATTGTCATAAAATCTGTCATTATTCCCTCCAAGAGTTCAGAGAACAGTTTCATTTGTAAAAGCATGGTTGAACCACAGAGGAACAAATCTTACAAAGAACTTTCACAACTATTGACACCTGACTCCACCCACAAGCACAATTTGAATAAAGTTTCTCTGTACACAATTAAATTAAATTAGTGTCTGCAGGAAGATGATGTAACCACTGGTGGAGGATCCACCACATGTTGTGTTATTGTATTATAACACATAACATGTGGATGTTCCACAGTATGGCATTTAACATATCAATCTTGCATTTTTCAAAACAAATATTTTATTTTTTTTTAGTATTTGTTATATATAAACAAGTAAACAAAACCAGAGGAACCAATTACACATTTAAATAATTGCACTTCAGGTGTAAAATTGTGATCCCAAATAGTTTAGACTATTTAAGTTAGATTTTAGTTTAGATCATTAAGAAGATTTGCAGAGTAATGGGGGTAATAGCAAAATTGCCTCCACCAGATTTCTTCCATCAGACAGCCATACTGTCTCATTTGAAAATATAAATATAATATATAACCATAAATAAGTGACCATATAACACTTGTCCTCTCAGTATCTTTCCATAACCATTGAGCCCATTATATTGCTGTTTACCAAATTTGATTGAAGGATTAGACCATAAAGAAGAATAATTTTACACATAGAAATGTTGTATTTGTTGTGTTATGTCCAGCTGTCAATAACAAGACAAAATTATCAACACATCAGCCCGGTTGCCCAACTAGTGCACTAATTTCAACAATAACTCAAGGTTTATGAGTAAATTCCTCATTTACACAACAAAATGCGTTCCCTGTTTTACGGCACATACAGCAGCTGCAGTCAAAGGCGGCTAGCCTCATCTGAATGTATGAGTAATATCTAAGGCCAGCTGGCTGGCCCAAACAACCAGTCGGACATGTTCAGTGACTTCCAGTTATCATTAGCATCTCCTTTTAAGTATGCTGCTGTTTGTTTTATGTAACTCCATGGTAACAAAACAGATGGCTTTTGAGGCGTTCAGAGAATAATGTTTTTCCAAGCATTGTTAATGCTGTTTATATGAAGTGCAATAATCTTTTAAAATATTAATGCAATGATTATGATTGCAGTAAATTCAATAAACTACCCTTACTAAACCCAACATCCCATGTGTACATGCATAAATTACAAATTATCTAATAATTACTAAAACATTAGTTCCTCATGTGTGTTTGTTCACTCTTGACCAGTCAAACCAGAGGCCAGACCTACACAGCTGGGGCTGTTTTTTCCTCTCTAAGGCATTTGCTCTGAGCTTTGTAAAAGGTCAGGACCAAAGTCTTGTTTACGTGAACAAAAGGTCACAGCAAAATCCAGCAATGAATAAGTTAAATATAAGGTAAATAATAGATTAGTTAAAGCTATAATGATTATGATCAATCACTCGTTATTTCTATCAAATAATGTTTGATAATTATATATTTATATATTTACTGTAAACATTTTCACCATCTAAATTACCCCAATTAATCCCATCTAATTATTACTTCTTACTACTATTAGTAAGCCATAATAAGTCTTGTCTATTCATCTATAATTAAATGTTACTTTAGTTACACCTAAAATGTGTTTGTTTAACTTTACCTTTTATCAAGACAATAAAATCTAAAATAACATATTTTACCGTTTAACATTTTATTATGTCGATAGAAAACAGCAGTGTCCAGATGACTACCGTTGACGCCATCTCTACCAAGGGACCAGGTCCTACCAGTTGTATTATGTTTTCTTTTCTTTTTTCTTTTTTCTTTAAAAAAAAAAAAAAAAAGCTTTTTCTGGTTGAGCAATCAGTTCTTACCTCAATTTGCGTATAGCTTGAAAGGCATGCTCAACCATGTGAGGAGTATCAAACTGCTGCCCTATCTGACAACTACATCTGAAGAGAACAACAGGCGACTACCTGACTGTCACAGTATCTCTGTGGCATCAAGGCCGATTCTTTCTTTTTTAGTCATCCAGTGATGAAGAAAAAGGAAGACAGCTAGGCCTGTCATGAGAACAAATGACTGAGGTCAGATGTATTGCTGAAGAAAATATAACATAAACGATAATACTGAAACTAATTTATGTTACTGATGTAATAATCCTAAAGCAGGATAATATCAAAAAACCTAATCCAAATTTACAGAATATAAAAAGAAACACAAGCTGTAATAAATAAATAAATAAATAAATAAATAAATAAATAAATAAATAAATAAATAAATAAATAAATAGCAAAAAGAAGCACTCCAATAGTTTGTAGTAATGTAGCAATTATAGTGACTGACACTTTACATTATCACATTATCAAATAGACAAATGCTAGGACTGTATTGGTGTTATAAGCTGGGTAAGATCAGTTACCATTAATCCTGAACTCTAGTCTTGTGCCAAAAATAACGTAATGGCTTCTGTATTAAAGTGATGAAAGATGAGTAGATAATGACGAGAAGAGACGTTAATGTTAATTATTATTATTAGTTTTTCTTCTAGGCCTTGCATTATTTTATTATGTACTGTAATTAAGTTATGATTATTGCGGGGCAAATTGATCTAGTATTTTCTATTTAGACAAAGTAAAATTTGTCATTGTTGTGTAAAAGCTGAACACCCTGCCCGCTTCCATCAAGACTGACAATAAATAATTTTATCTACTCATCAGCCCAAACCATGGAGGTCCGCAGGGCAGCAGCATGCCGCCCCATGTGACTCGGGACATAGCTCAAATGCCACAAAAAATGATAACGATCTGAAGCTGTCATAGGACTCCTTTTGTCACGTTAAGTTAAAATATTTGAACAGGTAATTCTCCGTTCATTAGTGTTAAGAGTTGCAGTGCAATTATCCATGTAATTCGAAGTTCGGAAATTCACAAATGAATGGTCAAAATGATGATGATGATTCTTATATAACTGATTTATGAAACTTTTATCGACACTGCTAAAGGACAATAGAATGATTAACACACACACACACACACACAAATATATATATATTTATAAAACACACAGATATATCACTGTGTGTCTTATGTATGCAGTGTATGTCATGTATCTTGTTTCTTCCTCAAAAACTTATCAGGAATTGTGTTTTGTTTTTGGATTCACACATATTTAACACACAAACTCTGAAAATTTGCAAATTTAGCCCTGGAATTCTCAATCTCTATACAAAATAAAAAAAGGTAGCTGCTAACTTGAAAACTAGTGCTTCAACCTCTCAACGTGGAGCTTTGGAGAGGTACTAGTAGACAAACTAATAATAAAAGATAAATCAAACATGTGTGAATGAAATAAAACACAAATCCAGGTATGTCTTTGATGAATTAACTCATTAGCTTTAAGACATGTCATAAAAGCTCACGAGTTAATTTTACATAATACAGGACCTTTAAAGCCATACTGTGGAACATTCCAGTCAAAGCAATAACATCTCCATAGAGACAAGCAGATGGAAAGTGCATAGTGCACATGAATAATGAAGAAGCCATCTGGCTTTTTAAACATCCTTCAGCTTGAACAACAAATGCCTGCTTTTGACCGCTTACCAATTTCTGTAAAGTTTCAACTCTGCTTTTCCTATGTCCAAAAATGTCAGTATAATCATTGATTAAAACACCAGACCGGTCATTCATGATTTGAGACAAATAGATGTCCTACAGAAAATCAGGCTCACATTTGAACTGTTGTGTAGGCCTGCACAAAGCTCAAACATGCAAATAAGTAAATTATCTGAATAAAATACAAAGATAAATACACTTTGCTAGGGAGATATATTTTAAAATGTCATGTCAAATTGTGATTAAAAAAAGTGCATTACATAATGACTTAAAGAAAGTGAGTTTAAGAAGAAAAAATAGATACTGTCTGGAATGTTCTTTGTGTCACTGAAGCCTCAGCAGTAAATGATGAATCCTCTTTTGGTATTTGTTCTTTGGTATCTTGATCAAAAACACATGCACAACAGAACAGGCAGAGGGTTTGCATGTTTAGTAGTTAAGTTACTTTCAGGTGAACAAAACTTTTAATAACAAGGCAACATAAATCATTACCTCACTGGCTGTTATTCTCAATCTAGTAAGAGTGAGCAATTATTAGATTAATAGAGTATACTCAATAAATTCCTTTCTCAATTCACTAATTACAGAATAGGCCTGTGAACGCGCCTACTGTATTACTGTATAGCTGTAGATATGAAGGCACATTGTAAGTTTTTTTTTTTCCATTTGTGCAGGTAATTCTGTGTTTTATTCACCTTGTGTTACATTACACATAGAGCTTGATCTCTAAATTATGTGATCAAGAGTTGAGGCCTTGATCACATCACAGACCACAGATTATCACTTTCATCCCTTTCTTTTTTGTTTTGTGTAATAGGGACAGGTAAGGTTCACTTTGCACAGGTAGCACATAAAGGCATCAATAGTCCTATTTATTATAAAATATATAATATTTTTCTGATTTAATGTAACACTAATAGTATATTTAACTTGAAATGCCAATAATGCTGTACTAACATGCACATGTTACACCTTGTTTGGTACAAATGCTAGAGAGGCTCATCGGGAGACACGTTTTATGAAGCTGTAAATGTAGCTCCTACCTGTCTCTGATCCTCTACAGCCACGTGCTGGGGTGAAGAGTGTAACCTCATTGGTTCTGCAAAACATACCATGACATGATTAGTTAAGACAGGTGAGTCCCAGCCCCGGGACACACCCCTGTGGAGGCCATAAAAGTTTTGCTCAGATGTTGCTAAAGTGAGACCCAGCAGTACACACTTGTGTGTAAGCCGCATCCAAACCGAGAGAGCACTAGACCACAGGCTTCATAATGGGCAACTGTTGCGCGTATCTGGGCCCACAAAAGAACACCAATGTCCGGATTAGCCTTCCTGCCGTGTGCTTCGTCTGGCAAATTGCTATGGTCGTCTTGTTTGGTGTTTTCATACGCTATGATGAGGAGTCAGACACTCACTGGGTGGAACACAAAAAAGACCACAACATCACGAGCGACATGGAAAATGACTTCTACTTCAGATACCCAAGTAAGTACACGATTAATGCACTGGATTCTTTATATTCTAAACAGATGTGGGTATAGGCTAATTTATATATGTATTCAGCCATATCTGAATTCAGCCATTATGATCTGCATAATTTAGTGCACATCAAGTGGTAGTTCTAAAGTACTTATTACTGTCAGAGCCAAATGGAAATGCATGGGGGAAAAAAATCTGAGATTTCCACATGTGTGCTTAATCTTGTGGCAATTTTATCTTGGGAGATCTTGTGGCACATAATCTGAATTGTATTTCCCAACCAAACCACATTCTTGACCATGTTTGTTTTGATTTTCAGGTTTCCAAGATGTCCATGTCATGATCTTTGTTGGATTTGGTTTCCTTATGACTTTCCTAAAACGCTACAGTTTTGGAGGTGTGGGCTTCAACTTCCTGATTGCATCCTTTGGTCTCCAGTGGGCTCTCCTCATGCAGGGCTGGTTCCATTCCCTCGATCACACCACTGGGAAAATCTACATTGGTGTTGAGAGGTAGGTTAATTAAACATACTCCCTCCCTGTTACAATAACACATTTTGAAGTACCGTATATTGAAAAGAAGAAAATGTAGACGATGAACAATAATACTGAAATTAATTTATGCCACTGACACAATAACCCTGCAGCAGGATTATTATACTATTTAAATGCATAATATATTGAAAACTGCAATAAACAAACAGCAGAATTAATCACTTTAATAAGTCACAGATGTTAATTATTCAACCCTCCACAGCGAAAGCTAAAGTCAAAGAAAAAGTCCCCACTATATTGTCCCCCTAAAATGTATTGTTCCATCTAACATATATACTGACCAATAAGTCTAGTAGTAATATAGTAATTATCATGACAGGCTTACTCCCACAGTCAAATCAAAGCACCGGAATTATGATGATGATTATTATTATTAAACTTGACGAACAAACCAAAATTATTTAATTATTTAATATTCAGTTCAAGTGACTGCTGTTTCATGGTTAATGATTGATGTCTCGTATATCAGACTGAATGAACCAACATGTTTCAACTGTCCATCCTTAAAAAAAAAAACTGTCAATCCTGTTTGTCAACATCAGTCATAACCACATGTGATCACACACTATTCATACCCATTATGCAATTTCAAATTCACTTATTTTTTTTAGTACATTTTTTCCAGTATGATCAATGCTGATTTCTGCTGTGCTGGCTCTCTGATTGCCTATGGCGCGCTCCTGGGTAAAGTGAGCCCTGTGCAGTTATTGGTGGTGACTTTGTTTGGCGTTACACTATTTGCTGTGGAAGAATACATCATCCTTGATCTGCTTCATGTAAGTAGACATTATTATTATTTTAATTTTAATTTTAATTTTAATTTTAATTTTAATTTTAATTTTAATTTTAATTTTAATTTTAATTTTAATTTTAATTTTAATTTTAATTTTAATTTTAATTTTAATTTTAATTTTAATTTTTTTTTACCACATTTCTTCTTGCTTCTTTGACTGTGTTTGCTGAATGTATTTTGTAGTGCCGTGATTCTGGTGGCTCAATGGTCATCCATGCTTTTGGCGGTTACTATGGCCTGGGCATCTCCTGGGTCCTGTATCGACCAAACTTGCACCAAAGCAAGCAACTCATTGGTTCTGTCTACCACTCTGATGTGTTTGCTATGATTGGTGAGTAAAATACTGTTTCATCAATCAAAGTTCATATCATCAAAGTTTATATGCATACTAGGGGATATGGCACAATGTTTTAAAAGCCCCAAGATAAAACGATAACAACTGAACATATCACTTGAATCACCACGGCTGCAGATCCTGCAGATCTCAACAGCTTTTTGACATTTGATCACTTTTAAAACAAGTCTTCCAAATACAGAGCTGCATAAAATTTAACGAATATTGTGATTTAAAATGGTCAAATGGCATTGGGAAGTTATGATGTAGATTACAGAATTTTCTGCTGCAACTGAATCATTTCTATTGGTAATAACAAATTGAAATTGTAAATAATGTAAGCATCTTACTGTTTTAGTTTTTTTTACTTGAAACATGTCATGAACCTGATCCTCTCAGGGACCCTGTTCTTGTGGATGTTCTGGCCCAGTTTCAACTCCGCCATCACAGACCACGGTGACGGACAGCACAGAACAGCCATAAACACGTACCTGGCCCTGGCTTCATGTGTACTCACCACTGTTGCCCTCTCCAGTATGTCTCAAAAAAAAGGCAAGCTGGATATGGTAAGATCTTCACATGCCATCTCCGACTGTAAAAACATTCTTTGAGCTGTAAAACCTGTTGAGTAGCATTCTTGACTTAAACATTTTTAGACTGTCATATTTTTTTATTTTGACAGGTGCACATCCAGAATGCCACGCTAGCTGGAGGTGTAGCGATGGGAACAGCGGCCGAGTTCATGATTACTCCCTATGGCGCTCTGATTGTCGGCTTTTGCTGTGGCATCATATCCACATTTGGCTACCTGTTTATCACAGTAAGACAATATTATTTATTTTCCAGGGAAAATGTCTCTTACCACAAGGTGGTGGAAAATTAAACAGCAATTATCAACAATTAAAAGCCATAATTACTACTTGTTGAATACACAAATTAAAGTGCTGTTCTATATGAATAGGGTTTGGTCAGAGCACCATGGGCTCTGTGCTCGGCAGTTTGCAGCATTACGGTGTCCAATAATAGACTAGTCTACTAACCAAAGAACTCTACTGAAAATAAGATGGAAAAAGTTAATATACTCAAGTCATTTATCTTCATTTATGTTGAGTTAAATTGCCCACAGAAATGTATTGAGTTGAAGTATAACAGTTTGTGAATTCACAAATATTTTATATTGCTGTGTAATAAATATAAGAGTGAAACAAATACCATTTCTTACTCTTTTTTTTTTTTCCCAGCCTTGCTTGGAGAAATACCTTAAGCTCCAGGACACTTGTGGAGTGCATAATTTGCATGCAATGCCAGGAATGCTCGGTGGGTTTGTAGGGGCCATTGTGGCTGCTGCTGCGAGTGAAAGTGTCTATGGAAAAGAAGGGTAAGGACTAGAAGAACAACAATCCACAACTCCTTTTTCATCAACAAAACTGTCTCTTGTCACAGACTTTGACAGGACTAAACTCTGTTATGTAACTGTACACAAGTAGGAAACCTAACATGTCTTAAACTCACAATTTAACTATATATATATATATATATATATATATATATATATATATATATATATATATATATATATATATATATATATATATATATATATATATATATATATATATATATATTATTTATTTATATATATATATATATATATATATATATATATATATATATATATATATATATATATATATATATATATATATATATATATATATATTTATTTATAATTATTATAATAATAATAATTATTATTATTATTATTATTTTAATTGGTTCATTTGTTTAAAATGTACATTTCTTCCAGGTTGATCAACACGTTTGACTTTGAGGGCAAATATGCAAATAGAGGAGTTGGAACACAGGGTGGATACCAGGCTGCAGGCACATGTGTAGCCATCGCCTTTGGGCTGATTGGAGGAGCTATCGTTGGTATGTTGAGTTTCATTTAGGACTTAATATGGCATGTCTGTAAAAGCAGACAGGCATGAGGAAATATGGGTGTAGGTTCTAAGAGAGGGAAATAATTGTTTTTGTTCTGGGATCTTTATCTTTTGATGCAATCAATTAAAACTAAATACTTGAGTTGTTTATCATGTGTGTTTATGGTCTTTAAGGTTGTATCCTGAAGATTCCAATTTGGGGAGATCCAGCTGATGACAACTGCTATGATGATGAAGTCTATTGGGAGGTAAGCCTCTATGTTGGCCACTAGATGGAGCACTTGCCTAGACAAAATTGTCTCATGCACTGTGTCTTTAGGTTCCTGAAGATGAAGAGACAATTCCTCCTGTGTTGGAGTACAACAACCACATGATCCACAAGCACCAAGACATGTAAGATAATTCAATTCAGTTTTAATTGTTAATTTATTCTAAAAAGAAAAATACATGTTTTCCTGCTTTTGTTCAACAGAGCGGAGTCCAACTTCTCAGTGGAGCAAAGTTAATCAAAAACTTAACTGACATACTTTTAATATACCTGTGTTTTAAAGAATGAGCCGCTTTGAACAATATGTGAATGAAAACATTAATAAGCAACTTAATGTTAATCTGTGAGATCAATACAGTGTAGCTGTATTCAGAAGGACAATGGAAAATGTTCCTTTGTTTATTCCAGTGTATTGCTCTTATGTACCAGGGTCACAGATGTGTGCTTGCTATAAAGGTTATGTATTATGTAAGTATTACTATGTCCTTTTACTGCCAAATGTGACTTTATTTTAATGTAAGATTATATGTGTTTTATTTGTACATATGAGTGTGGCTTTTTGAAAGGTTAAAGTCACATAGCAATGACACAATTCACCAACCAAATTTTATGAGGAAAATGTCATTTGATTAATATATTTTAATGTGGCATTTGTTTTGAAATTGTGTTGAATAAAAATTACTGTATATTTTAAATCCCTCCATTTGTGATTTGTTATATTTTTGGAGTAAACTATTCTTTCCATAATAGTTGGTGATTCTATCAACAACTGGGCCTATAACAAATACAACACAATCTTGAGGATTCAAACAATATCCTTTTGGTAAAATTCTGTATTTTATATTCCTAATACTTCTTAGGTTCCCTCATGTCAGGTGTAAGAGGCTGTCAAAATAGATGGCAAAAAAATGTAACCTATTGCATAAAAGGTTTTGATGCCCTTCTTCAGTTTACACCATATTTCTTCTGTTCCCTAAGCTTTTACTTTAATGTGTTTGTTTCGTTTTATACATATATCTCTAAATGACAATATGTGTATGGTTTATAATATCTCTCCACCAAAAACTTAGGCATCAGCGGGCCTATTTGTAGTTTAATAAGTGCAAGTGTTAAAAAGTGTTAAAATGTAATACTTTAAGCTGGGGTTATTGTGCTGGATATTTACACATTGCCCTGACTTGTTCAGTTATTGTTGCCTCATGTTATGAGCTGTTTGAGAGGGTATTAACTGGTCAAGTGGGTGCTGGGAAGCGTCGGGTCACTTGGGGCTCACAAATCGCCTGTGGGTGCTGTGTCTTCATTGTAATGCTGATGATGTGTGGCCAGGCCGGTCTCTAGGGTCGTCTTCTGACCAGTGGCTGTGGCTTTAATGAACTCTAAATACACTGGTGGACATCGTCTTTGTGCTGGTCTTGTCAGGTTAACCAGGGGCAAAAGCTCTGTTAGTTAAGTGAGCATGTGAATGGCCTGGATGGATGGGTTGAATGATTTATGTGACTTTTCTGGTTTATCCTTTGACTGGCTGGGTGTAGAGGTGTAGAGGAAGGAAACTATTTAAGGAATCTATCAAAAACAGATACGGTACGAAATAAATAAAATCTTTCTTATTGACTCTTTGTAAATGCATTATTTAAGTGCAAATGCTTCTAATGTAATTTTGCCAAGATATTATTTACCTGTTTTTTATTCACAAACAGCAATGCATTATACATTACTTATATTTTTGTGATTTTACTCACATTTTTGCGACATTTTAATCTGGAACAAATCTTATCTACCTCAAAACAAGGATGAAAAAGTCACCTATTTATAGTTGGCTGATATATTGATTGATTTAATTTTTATTCACACAAACTCCATTCACAAGGCCCATATATTTACAGAGAGAAAGAGAGCAATGCCTTGACCTGGGAGAACTGTGAATCTTCCTCTGTGAATCTCTCTCTGTGAATATTTTTCTGTAATTCTCTCTCTGTGAATCGGATGACCCCGCGCCAGTGTTTGTGAAGCTACTTGGTCAGCTATTGTCCTCAAGGGAGCAGCCTCCAGTGAAAAGCAGAGGAAAGCCTGTAATCAGATTAAAGGCTGCTACTGCGGTGGGGAGGAGGAGTGATCCGGACAGCCACGAAGTTCTTCTAATCAGTACCTGCCACTGAGAAGACTCGTAGGGGCTAAATAACGCAGCAGGAGGGGAGGCGGGGGCCAAGCTGAACAGACAAATTGGCCTGTTGTTGGAGCGGTATAATGGGACAAAGAGAAAGGGGGGCATAATCAGTGCGTATAGTGTGAGAGAGAAAAGGTGCAATTAGAAAAAGGAGGAGACCCAGGAATTCCAAAGGCGCGATCCTTGTCCCAATCTGCCCCGGCAATTATATCACCTTTGTGGGGCTGCACACACCATCTGGACCTATACATACACACTAAGAAACCTACATTTTCTCACTGTCTATTTGAAGTGGCAATAAGGAGTCAATAAGGAGCCAATGAAGAGGTCTTGTGGGCTAAATAAACCTCATCATGTTTTTTTTTAAGACATCTTCTACTTCCAGTGAGGTGGTTGTTCAATCACTCTATTTAGGAATAGGAAGCTTACACCCTTCAAAAGCAAAAGATATGAACAAAGACAACACTTTCTCTCATAATCCAATTCTATGTTATAAACAGACTTGGTAATCACAAGATCCCTAATGTTTTGATACAATACACGGTGCACAGTTCTTATGGTGATACATGCAATAATCAGTACTACACATGATATTCTTCAATAAAGGAACAAATAAATACTTACAGTACAGTATTTCTTTAAACCACTACATGAACAGCCCTTTTATGAAACACATAATAATAAAAGAAGTGAATATGCCAACTACTTTCCATACGTTCTCTAAATAAGCGACACATTTCTTTTAATGTTTTGTGAAATGTTCCTAAAAATTATTAACAATGTACAGAAATAGCATCAGATATACCGTCAAATTCAGGATCACAATTTCTCAATATAGTGACTATAGCACACCCTACTTATAAGAGTCACATGCGGTGTATCAACCAGTTTATACCACAAGCAACATGCGTCAGCTAAGGCCAATCAGTGGGCTGGGTTCATTTGTAGAGGTCAAAGGGGAAAACTTCTCCAAGCAGAATATATTCATAGCTCAGGGACACGTTCTTTATGGCAACTCTTTGAAAGGAGAATATCTAAGCACAAGGTCTATCCAATTAGTTTCTACACCTGGACTAATTCAAAAGATAAATCCACTGTCATTTCAGCCTTTTTCCAAAACTCATAATAATAATAGCCCTGACAGTTCAACTTTAGTTTATTTTCTTTTTCAAGTTGTGCAGGCCCAAATTTTTCCCCCTTAAACTAACAAGGAGCATAATTTTCAGTAGATGCACCACTGAAAAATGAGCAGAGAATAGTATTTAACATTATCGAGTACATTTTGACACTACAATATGGCATTACATATTCACATTCAAACATAAGTGAGTGATGTAAACAAACCAGATCTGTGGAGAGGCAAGAGTCCTCAAAGGAAGAATGTGTTTTTTCTCCCTACATTTATCGTTTTCTAATTTAGCTATATAAAAAAACACCTCTAGTGGGATAGATCCATGAGAGAAGAAAGTGATGGACACCCACTAGAAAAAAATACAGTGTACCTTTAACTAACACCTAAATAATATTTAACAAAATGTCCAATGTGCTAATTAATTCTAATGTAATTTTGTGATCTGCATTTAAAATGTTTTGCAATGACATATCTCACTCACTCTCTAGACTCTAAGATAAGATAAGATAAGATAAGACTTTATTGCTCTCACACAGGAGAAATTCACATTCATTGCCACATTAGCTCCAGGCAGTTTAGTGCAAAAGAAAGTTAGAACAAAACAACTGCATATAGACAAGATAAGTAATAATAATAATAATAATAATAATAATAATAATAATAATAATAATAATAATAATAATAATAATAATAATAATAATAATAATAATAATAATAATAATAAGTAAATAAGAAAATAGTAGAAAAATTGCACTATATTCTAACTCATTTATAAGAGAGCATCTCTGAATCCCAAATTGGAGGGAACCCTTTGGGACAGGGACAGAGGCAGTGAATCTCCTGGGATTCTCTGGGGAAGGGACTGTTTGGGCAAAATGCAACAGCATATGTATTGTTGGGCCCTGACTCGCCACCCTGGAGAGCTCCCGGTTCCCACGGTCCGCTCAACAAACAAACGCACCCCCCTTACCGGCACATTACCAAGCAGCATGCAGCGGTGATGTCATTAATTACCATCAAAATGAGCATGACAGCGAGCAAGTGCGTGTGTGTGTGTGTGTGTGTGTGTGTACAGAGAGAGAGAGAGAGAGAGAGGGAGAGAGGGAGAAAGAGACCATTGTCCATTCTGAAATAAAGAAATCTCCACTGAAGCATTGTAAAAGGAAAAGGCAGAAAAATGCACCAGATTCAAAGATGTTTGAGTGGGACCCAGCCTGTCACGTCTCATCAGAGCCCCACAAAACCTGATCCTCACACTGCTATACAGACACGCAAACACAAAAACATAGAGACAAACACGCACACACAGGCCCACAGATCAGGAGCAATGTGAAGAAATGCAGCTCCAGGATGGTTATAACATTAAACATTCAATAGTTGCCTCAAATAATAATGGATATTGCAATGTTCAAACTGTCTCATTCACCTGTGGGCTTCAATGAATTTAGTCCATTCAAGATTAAATAGGCTGTTAGTGCTGGAGCGGGCCTTAAAGTGGGCCTCATGTGCAGTAGAGCAAAGCAGAGATTAATGCTGAATGTGCAAGAATGCAGCCATATCCTCTTCATCAGTCTGTGTGGATAATTGCTACAGTTTAATCACTACATTTGAAAAGAGGTTGTGTTAATTGGAGGCCTTGATGGAGTTGGGAATGCCAAACAAAATGCGCTTTGTGTGTCTGAACAGAGACCAAACAGTTCCCAGAGGATGATGAGGCCCTTGTTTTAGGGTCTAAGGAAAAACTCTGTCTGACAAATGCCCGTGTCAAAGGTACCTACCAAACTGAAACACAGATGTATTTGACAGTGGAGCAAACAATACACTCATATGTGGGAGTATAAACTCTTTTAAATTAATTACTATTATTATGATTATGATTATGATTATGATTATGATTATGATTATGATTATTATTATGATGATGATGATGATGATTATGATGATGATTATTATTATTATTATTATTATTATTATTATTATTAGTATTATTATTATTATTATTATTATTATTATTATTATTATTATTAGTATTATTATTATTATTTGCAGTTTTTATGTTCCAACGCGTTAGAAAATCTTTTTCATTTTATGTGTTTTTTTTTTTTTTCTGTAAAGATGTTTTGCAAATCTCACAGGCCTTAAACAGAGGGCACTAGATCTTCCCAGCAGATGGCGCCACAGTAATAATTGGCACAATCTGACCCAAAGCAAAAACGCAGGAACAGACTTCAGACATTAAGAGTCAAATTATGCACTGTAATATTCCACATAATTATAGAGTCTCTGCATGGTATTCTGGGTAATGTATGATAACAAAAAAATATTTAAAATCACATATATCAATTGTATTTACTTTTTTTTTTTTTTTTAAATTACTACTTACTTTAGTTTTTAAATTTGAACTTATAATTTAAGACAGAACCTTTTTACATAAGCAAAACTGTGTATTATTGAATGAACAAAATAAATATGTCAAACCACAGAGGAGCGGTAGCAGAGCTGCCAGGGGCTTCAGACACATTAAATGCCCATGATTGGGGCTTAAGGCCCGGGTAAAGCTGTTGGAGAGGCTGGGAGTCTCCGGGCATCGCTATTCATGTCTGAGTTGGGTCAATAGGCTGTGGAAGTTCACAGGACCTGATGCTATTGTTATGCAAAGGCGAAGTAGTAGAGCTAATGCTTACTCAGTTGGAAGATATAAATGACTTAACAATCGTGTGCAGCCCTCAGACTCTCGGGCTGTCTGCGCAGACTGCTCAGTATTCACGATCTTGTGCTGCTGCCGCTTCCTGCGACACCAGAAACTGTGCACAGCTGGGCTCACACAGAGAAGCACTTCTCTGCAAGAACAACTGGGGTAGTCTGGTTAGGAAGAAACAAACGAATTCAACATAATGCAATCCTATGTTTAAAGTAGCAGCATCAATGAGAACAATCATTCTTACTACAGTAGGCCTATTCAAAAGATTAGTTCCAGTGAATGTAAGGGACAGCATGATCTAAATCTCCTAAAGTGGAGAAAACGATGAAAAGGCGTGAGAGGCAGGGCATCTGCCGCAGCAGTTTGACCACGACCACATGCATCATTTCCACTTAGAGCCACTGAAATATGCCATTAATCATCCATATTAACACAGAAGTCCATAAATCTCAGTCACTTGTCAATGGGTTAAACAGAGGAACAACAGTTGCTGGTGACTGCAAGCAGTTCCCAAATTTATGTCATTCTGGACTTCAATTACTTTAATGAATATTTACTCAGTGGAACCACTTCACCGGACTTTGGGCATCCATAACTAATTTTTGAAAAGGAACAAAAAGAAAATAAAAAAACGAAACAAATAGATCTGACACATCTGTAATAGGCTACACATATAGTGTAAGATAGCTTTATGCCTAATGCCTACATGCTATAGGCTAATAGTAAGCTCTTGAGGCTAAAACAAATAAAAATAAAATAAAATAAATAAATAAGCTTTGCCAAAACTAAACTTTCCATTTACATATATTTGCCAAATATAGCAGATACAGCCGGGGTTCGGATGGAATCGCCACAGCGCACGTGTCTGACCGGAAAGCCGCGCGTGGCCGTGGCTTGTGTGGGGTCAGCTTGTGTCTGTCCCTGGAGAGGAAAGGTCGCGACTCCTCTCTCCCAACGACCAGAGGTCGTTGGACATTACAATTTTATTAGTAGGAACTGGGGGACATTTCCTTGATTTTGCCTCCCGCCAATAGGACGCGCGTTTGGCAATAGTTTGGCGTTTGGCACTGAAATATAAATACGATTTGCACTTTGGAAGGGTAGGGTAGGGTAGTGTTCTGGGCAGCAGAACACTGCTTGGACTACTGCCCCCGCGACCCATAAAATGGAAAAAGCGGAAGAAGATGAATGAATGAATGACTTTGGAAGGGTTTTACAGCCTATGCCAACCATAAAGGCGAGCCTTGATTCAGTGAAGTGTTACAGATGTTGTTTGGATTTACTAAATAGCTTTTCAACAAGCTGTCAACAGCCAAAGATAGCCAATGTTTTTCAGGAGCAGGCCTATCAGGGTTTTGCCCTGCCTCTGTCCAAGGTGCTGACAGAAAACATTACATATTTTACAACCGTAAAAACCTTATACAGCTGTAGCGCCGCTATTTCTTCAGATCAATTACAAAACTCCCAGTGGGCTCATAACACGGGATTATTTTACTTATTTTACTTAATAAACGGCCTAATACGTGATACAATATACAATATAGCACTTTAAGGCCATATTTTCATCATGAAATTGTGATGCCATCCATATAGGCTATATATATATATATACATATAAAAACAAGAAAATGGTGTTTGACTCTTTTTTTATTATCAAATATTGAACACACAATATTATATCATTACAAATTCAGAAGTAAATGGTCATAATAAACACAACAAGAACAGTCAAAAGATTGATGTTGGTCAGCAGGCCAGTTTCTCAGGCCCAAAGCTTCACAATAAGGAGAGAAGACAAGTCTCATGGCCCCAAAGGAAACATGGTCCTGAAACAGAGGAAAACACAAAATAAAAGGTTAATTTCAAGGATTAAAAAACTGTGGTTAATGCACCATGACACCTCTATAACTCTTATGCTCCTAAAAATCATGGTTGCAAAGTGAACCATTGCTTTAATAGATACAACAACATATACATATACAGGGCCAAAAACTATTTAATCCCACTGTGAAACATGCTCAGGCCTTTTCTTCTGCAATTTTCACCCTTTCTCCTTTTCAAACATCCATGTTCTTGCTGCATGTCTACAATATTGGATTGCGCCTTCTTTCATTAATGTTCTCTTATATCTTCTGGGTGTAGCTCCCTCCTCGAAAGCCCCCCAGACAGCATGCAGTTTATGCTAATGACCGGCTTTCATGCTCAAACTTGAATGAGACCTTGACAAAATCTCCCTCTCTTGCTGTCCGTCTCGCTGCCTCTGTTCACTAATTATGCACAATCATCATACAAAGGTTCCCTGTTTCACATTCAAGGATTTATGTGAATTCCTTATATAATGATTATGTCAGATATTGGGAAATTTCAAGCAAAGTGAAAAGTTAGTGGTAATTTAGTAAATTTAGTAAATAAAGTGTTCACTTGTTAGGAATGGCCACTTGGACTTCTGATGTATAGTGATAATTTGTGCAGTGTTTTTATTTGGGCTGTAGGTCTTTTTCGTTCAAGTTATTATTCCAAATCTAATCCAAATGCTATGTAAATTATGCACCTTGCTGCTTTCAGTGCTGGTAGTAAAAAGTAAGAAGGGTGGGACTTGAGGGCATGTGTGATAGGATGATGAATGTGTTATGTTAGAGTTCCCAGGGTCCGGGTGGGGTCTGAGGGGAGTGGAACGTCAGGGGTGTCTGAGCACAGCTGTTAGAAACTCCAAACTCCTCTCTGTTTGTCTGACTCTGTGTGTGCTTCTCTGACAGGCTGTTCTTTTCACCAGCACATAGTTGGGGTGTCCCGACCGCTGCCATAACAACGCTACAGCCCCTCATAGTAACGCCATGCGGTCACCTCCAAATGCGGGACAGGGGACAGGAGGAGGAGGGGAGCGGAGACAGGAGGGGCAAACCAGACGAGACCAGACCAGACATGGGTGATGTGTGAACTTGAACTTGACTGGCACTTTCAGACATGGAGTGGTGAGAATTTAGGGCCTAGAATACTTGAATATAGAAACTAAGACAAATAAAGTGCAATGTGCATGCTGTCTTAATACAATAATCATGCTAATTACACATTTTAGATGATTATTAAATAATAGCAGCTTGAATCTAAAACAAACTGTAAATATTTTTCTTATTGTTATTGGAGCCCTGGAAATAAAAATAAAAGGCATCATTACACAACTAATGCCAAGACTGTGGCAAGTGAATGAGACACTAAAAGCAGGTGATGTGCCATGGCATAACCTTTTATGTCACTTGTATGGCAATTGTAAATAAATACTTTGCTCTTACTGCAAATCCCACTTAAATCATATAGCAATTATTATCTATCTACAGTAGTTGGAAAACATGGGTTTTAAATATCCCATTATAATGTTTGAGGACATTTTTCCCATTCAAAAGAAAACATATTTTGAAACTTGCTATAGCAACTGTCCTAAATCTTCATCTTTCTGAAGCCCATGGATAGACAATATGTGCCTGTCCCTCTCTTAGTAATTCCTCAATATTCAGAGGCAATGTGATGTGCATTTTATATTGCAACCTAAATTAATAGGACAGCTCCACTCCAGAGGTCTGCTGGTCCAACCCACTCGACCATGGGAAAACAGGGGCTGTGAAAGGTCCCCTGTCGCTGTTACAAAGCCAAGAACAAGCCGTAGCAGAATAATCGCGTTTATCCCCAGATTAAGATGGGATTGCAGCTGTGTTGTCCTTAAGGGGGAGATGGGGGACAATACAGCCTTGAAGGGCGCACAGAGGCTCCTGCAGCACAGGTTCACCACAGATAAGTGCACTGTTCAAATAATAACTGTGGGAAAAAAAGTAGGCAGGAATTATGGACACTGGTGTTTTAGATATGGGCCTACTGAAATACATAGATATACAGTCACATGGAATCCCACTGCTTATTATGGCATGGGTCGATATGATAATGATTATGATTTCAGATTATTATTTTTTTTTTTTTAAATCTTTGGTTTGGTTATTTCTTCTAAATTTATATACTAAATCAGTCACAGTGTTATGTTAGCTTAATTGAATATTGTGATTAGAGTAGGCAAAGCGGGTGAAGTATCCTGCCCAGGGACACAACAACACCTTTGTATGGGGCAAATGTTCAGCCTTCTCCAATATACTTTCAAAATGCAACATCACCCAACAAAACCAGAAAAAATGTCCATTAGATGCAAAGTGCTATCCATTATTTTATTGAACTACAGTACTGTAGTCTGCTATGTTGTAGCTTTTAGCTTTGAAGAGATTTTGTTTATGTTTTCTGGTCCACCGGGCGCAGTAATGTGCTGCCCACTGCTCCTAATAACAGGATGGGTTAAATGCAGAGAAGAATTTCTCCTGTGTGAGATCAATAAAGTCACTTCTTCTTCGACAACTGTATATAGTTCATTATAACACTCAAAAATGTTTTTGTCAGTAAAAAGACATAGACACAAGGGCAGCATTTCCCATTTAATTCTGCATCTATTGCTTCTGTATTTAAGTTATTCTTTTTAATCTAAATGTATGTACTCTAAACACAGGTCCTAACAAATTAGTAAAATACTAGACCAGCAAAGTATTTTTCCAGTAAAAATAATGTTACTTGTTCAAAATAATTGTCATTTTATTGAATTTTATGGACTAATTTATATGAGGCCTAATTCACAAAATGTAACTCAAATATTATTTTTGTTTAGGCCTACATTAAAAGTTAGTTTAGACTGTAAGAAAGCATGACATGAGCAGTTTAAAAATTAACAAATTAATGGTAAAAATATATAATTTAAATAAATAAACAATTGAAACCAAACTTCATTATGGATAATAGCAACATGACTGTCCAATAAATTTCAGACTATTAATTTGTAATTGTCAATTATATGCTTTGATTTAATCAAACCAATTTTCAGTCAGTAAAAGCGCATGCTTTGGACAAAATTTAAACTTTGGGAGGAGAAATTTGACTATTTTGGGGGATAAATAGCAATGATTAAAAATGTATTTATTTATTTGTTTTAAATAATAGGAATAAAAAAATGTGACTGATCAATACGAGTGAAAGAAATCTTTTTTGCTGCCCTGGCAGTATGTTGTGTAAGGCCAAATCAACTGTTTCTTTAGTTTCCTCTGAATTCTAAACACCTAAAATAACATGATAATGTTTTAAAATACTAACCCAAATCAATCCAAATATAAAATGAGTAAGGTTAGCCATTTTTTACATTGGCATTACACATGTAAGCCCAAGTCCCTAACATAACGTCACTTATGTGCCACTAAATGAGTTTCACGTACCTCTTCTTTGCTCTCCTTTTCTTCTTTTTCCTTTTTACTTCTCATTTCAAAACCAGCAATGAGGTACTTGGAGGTCATTCCTACTTTCGGTTATCTAGCTTTATGATGGTCATAACACTCATACAGCTAGATAACCAAAGACAGGACCAAGCTCCATCACTGAATCAAACACAGCACACCAGAGCCATTATTCCTGAAAACACAACAATAATGGATAAATATAATATAATAAATGTAATGAATAATTAAACACACTGAAAATAAATATAGTTTAGTGCAGGCCACATGTTTGCCATTATATAGCTGTTTCTAGAGATATAAACAGATAATAATTTTAGACAAGGCCCAAATCATTTGGTTGTGTGTGGGTCAAGCTTAACAAAGTATAGCCTGAAGACCCATTCTCTTTTTGAACAAAGTGTTAGCCTAATTCATGGCATTCATGCACATAATTGTGTGTAATTTAGAGTAAACTACACATTACAGAATTATTGAAAAAACATTCTAGACTACAACAATTTTATGAATAATAAGACGTATTAGAAACAACAGTGTTGTCCACATGGGCAATTCAAGAGCTTCATAATTACATGTGTGCAAATGCCTCATTGACGATAAGCAGCTTGAGACAATTTACACAAAGCAAAGAAAAATATCGTTGCCTTCAACTCGTTTTCATGGCTCTTGCAGGCCGCCTGTCACCATTATTCTGCAGTTATTCTCCCAAACAAGACAGTGGTCAAAATATGCTCTTTGTTTCTGAAACATATTAGGCGTAACTAATTCATGAAAAATCTACACAAACTTACGAATATTTTTGTGCAAGCTGGAGCTCTCCAGGTGCGAGGTGGTCAGGTCAGACGTGCCCATGAAGAGGAGGTGAGAAGCCCGGTCCAGATGAAGCACGTGTCCATCGGATCCTTTTAACAGGTGAGAGGAGCACATCTTCTCAGCACGTTGCCCGGGCCGTGGCGCACAGACCCCGGCTCTTCTCAGTATTTGTATCCGTAAATGTAGAGCGTGCTGTCCCAATGTGACACTGTAGCAGAGCAGATATGGTGATCTGGCTTCACAGAGCTTTTTACCCGTGTCCGCAGACAGTGATGCGTCCCATGGGCCAAGCATCCCGCTCTGTCCGCTCTCCTCCTTCGTCTTTTTTCTAAAAGCCTTCTCCTCCCGGCTGCCTTCCACGTCACACGGGCCAACGCTGACAGCCAATCAGGACAGCGCATGTGACTGTCAAACTCGCCCTGAAATCATCTTCATTTACCGCGGAATCCCACAAGAATCTTCTTGAACTAACGTGCTGTTTTGGGCCATGAATGCATCAGGTTATAAAGCCAACAGAAGCCTTGGATTCATCCCTCAGTTTCCACGTATTTAATTTGTTTGTGTATCATGTGAAAGGCTATATGCTGGTAATAGCCCGCAATAGCCTACTAAATGCTTAATACCCTAATGGCAATTGTTTCGAAAATATAGGCAAACAGTAGGTTTAGTGCAAAATGATGGAAAAGACAATTCATTTGAAATGAATTTATGCCCGTATGACATACGTGCACAATGTCTACCCGTCATTATTCCAAATGAAAAAGATGCTTTCTTTTATGAAACAGCATCTGCGGCCAGAATTGCACTTGGACCTCTAAACCCTCTGAACTCCAATACGATGACCTATGACCTACTGCCCTCTAGTGGACAGCAGGGCCCGACTGTCCCATCACTACACACCGGTAATTTAAGAGGATGCAGGGACGAACCCACCAAAACAGACATGAGACATGAAGAAAGTATCACTGAGTAGCTTTTATTTACACTGTCTGGTCAGAGCGGATATAAAAACACATTCTTATTAAAACCATAATTAAAAAGTGCTTAGTTTTACAACATGTGTTTCTTCAAAACACATATTTACATACGATGAATTTTAAAAAAGGTTTCTGTACAAATACCTTAAATGAAAAAAACAAAACAAAACAAAATACAAGTTTAGAGTGGGTTTCTTCGAACATCAATGAGACAACTGTTTGATGTGACTGGTCCAACATTGAGACTTGAGTGCCTTGACTCTCGGCGGGACTTAACCACAGGTAAAGATGTGGACCCTCCCCATGCGCCTGTCTGAACCACACGATTCACAGGAGCATCGCCTGTTGGACTGAGCCACAACTCCTCCAGTGCTGCTGGTTCCTCTGTAGGGAGTGATGAGCGCCTCCATGTGGATGGCAGGGGTGTATTTACTAACTCTCGCTTCTCATCACGTGATTTAGGAGTTTTTTCTGACTGTCTTGAACTTCTTCCTATTGAACTATCATCAGCACATCTGGCCACTTTGTCCATGCTTCCTGGACCTGGTGGGTTGCCCTCCAATCCAAACCCTGAAAGGCAAACATGATCTATCTATAAAAAGAGACACTATTTTGACAATATAGCAGAAGAGCAATTTACCTTTGGTACTAGTCTGGCTAGTTGAACACAATTCCCTCAATTTGTTGTTCAATTCCAGATTTGCTGCTTTGTAGTGGTTCAACTCCTTGTTGAGGTTGTGGATCCAACCCTCGTACTGCCGCTGACGACCAGCCAGACCTTCATCCATTTGTTCTAAAAAAGCAAGGCCATAATAAAAATGATGTCATGCACGTTTAAAGCCTGAAATCCTTGAAAGCCAGGTTTTACTGCGATAATGGTGACTTGAACAAACTATATACAAAGAAAACAGCTCTACCTCTGCACTGCTGCAGGAGGAGCTGTACGCTGCGTTCATGCTCCTTCTGCTGTTGTGTGAGGCGGCGGTCTGTGTCCAGCTGAGTTCGATCTAGTGCATTCTCCAGCCACTGCACCAGCCGCTGTTGCTCATCCAGTTGCATTTCAAGTTCAGCAAAGGCAAGTTGTAGCCTCCGCTCCTCTTCACGTAGTGACACCACCTACAATCAGTCAGACTTAGAAAAGCCCCCACACACTCAAGGTGCATGAACTTCACTGAATGACTGACAGACCTTATCAAAGTACTTGCACAGCAGAGCTCTGGTCTCAGATGCAGACAGATAGCTGAGCTTGGCCATGAGGTTCATCTCCCACTGTGAGAGCATGCTCGCAGAGGCCCTCAGCTGCCTCTGTCTCTGAGTAATGGCTTCATTCTTGTACTCGATGGCTGCATCTAAAGCCTCAATTGCCTCATCCAACTGGAAAAGGGTTCTCTCCTCCTATAAATAAAACACAAATGTACCAAGATTATCTTTGCCAAACCAATGACCACAGATAATTCACTGTGTAATTCATTTCTGGTATATTCACATAAATTCACTGACCTCAGGAGAGAGCAGGTTCCCCTGCCTTAGCTTATCGTCCAGTTCGACTCTCTGCTTCAGTAGTGAGTCTTTTTCACCACGCAGGTTAGAGATCTCTTGTCGAATCTGTTGCGAGTCCTGTGCACTGCTGCTCCGTAGAAGGCCATTCCTCTCACTTAACTCTCTTTCAAGTGTTTCAATTCTTCCTGTGAGGGTCACAAGATCCTTGCTCAGGGCCTAAAGAAAAATATTTAAAAACAAAGTTTGAATGGCATGAGTCCACAGCCTTTCCAAAAGCTGAGCACATTTATACCTGACTGGACCGAAGTCTCTTGGTCTCCAACCCACTGCGCTCTTGGAGCAGAGCCTCTTTTTTGGCAAGGATGTCCTCTCTTTTTGTGAGCTCTCCCTCCAGGTCTTCCAAGCCTCTCCTTTGTTCAAGAACCCGCTCCATTTCTTCATCTAGCCAGCGTTTCTGCTCCTCAATTTTCTGCCCAGTGTGAAATGACACAGATATAAAGTAAAAGATTTGCATAGTAGTCTTATCAGGAAGATTAACTACACTGAGTCCTACTTGCTGCTCCTCCAAAGACACCACAGAGCCATTACTCCCACTGCGTCTCTGTCGTTGAAAAGCAGCTATCTCTTCCGTTTTAATCCTCAGAATCTTTTGTTGTTGCTCATTTTTTATTTCCAATTCCTAAACAAACATTTCAAATAGAAAGAACTTTCACATTTTTATGATATGAAATTCATACAGTGTAATCCTCCGTACCTTGACTCTGTGTGTTCTACGCTGCATCTCTGTCTCTAGGCGTCGTTTCTGTTGACTTTCATGGCGCAGGCGCTTCTGCAGCTGCTCCTGCTGCTGTCTCATATTCTGCACGCTTCGTTCCAGCTCTAAAACCCGACGTTCACTCTGAGCTGACAAGTTAGCCAGACGAGCAGTGTCTCGCTGGCGCTGACTAAGGACCTGTTTCCAAAACCAAGGTAATATTTATTAATGGGAAAATACGCTCCTACGCACAGGTTCAAATGGGATAGCCCACCTGGACTTTGCTTTGAGCAGCAGCGATCTTCCTGCGGCACTCCTGGGCCCTGTTTCGGTCTGTGGCACTGATCTCACGCTCTTGTCTCTCCAAATCCTGCAGCTGCCTCTGGGCCTCCTGTAGCTCATGACGGGCCTGGACCGCCTCATTCTCCAGAGACGTAATCTTGTGGCAATATTGTCGATTTAAGGCCTGTGCATCCTTGCCTAAACATGTACATTCAGTTACATTTATTTAAAAATGTTAATACCAGTTGATTTATGCATGCAATTGTTATAGCAAGCATGTCATCGTAAATGTAAAAAAAAAAAATAACATACCCGTTTTGATCAGCTCTTTGATAAGCTCTTCTTTTATACGAATGGTTACAGAGAGTTCTCTGATTTTCTGCTGAGCCTGAACAAGACTCCACTCTGAAACGCCTTCAAAACTTTTGAGACTTTCACGTGCCGATGTCTCCCCTGAACTTGAGTTTGCTAATATGACACCAAAAAGCATATTTTGTGTAAAATGCAGGATTATAATGGTTTATTCAATAAATACATACATGCTTTTCTTGCTAAGCAGGGATGCTGGTCGGTTTCTGACAGCAGCCCTTTCCCTCCAGACACTGCTCCAGATTGGATGTCTTTTCTAGTCCATGTTTGGTTTACATGTATGAAATAACAACCTAAGTGAAACTCACAGTGTATGTCAGGGGTAGTACAAATGGTAGTTTCTTACACACCTGTGTTGATCGCAAGTGACCCTGGGGAAATTCCCATCTTCAGCAAAGTTTTCTATGTCATCATCATTCTCATGAATATATTCCACTTGATAATCATCACAGTCAACTGGGCAAATCTGTAATGCAGGGCATAAGTCATAAATTAGTTTTTTTTAAATTCATTATTGACAATCTGGCTCTGCATGCAGATTACCTGACTGTTTAATGCTCCATTGTGCGAATGCTTTATAGAGGCAAAAGGAGCAGTGTGTGGACGTGTCTTCAGGTTAAGGCTCAACCCCGTAAAGGCTGAAGAGGACAGCATCAACTGCAACTCTGTGATAATATCCTGTTGTTCCTGCAGTTTATCACTCTATACATAAAACATAAAAAAAAACATTACTTGTGATAGGTAGCTCTAAGGTGCCCGAACTCAAATTATTCACTCATACACATTCATACACATGTTAAGTGGCAGTATGTACTGATTGGAGATGGGTTTATGCCTCAAACCTTCAGATTTGTGGGCAAATGCAGTGCCATTAAAACATAATCTGCTGCCTGTCTGACCTGCTGTTTGTATTGCTCCATTGCATCCTCAAGAGCAGCCAAGAAATCTGTGTTTTCTCCCTCAAGTCGCTGAATTTGGGCTTGAAGTTGGGAAATTTTATCTTCTTTTTCAAGTTCATTCTCATGATTCCATTTTTCTTCAGACAACTCCCCATCCTGGTCAAGAAACAAATTATAGAACAAGTTCTTCAAAATGCATATGGGCAATTTTTTATTTTAAAATAAACAAGACAAACCGGTTTCCTTGCCCTCCTCAGGGCACACTCGTCAGAGGAACTGTTCTCAATGCCACTGTCAGGTCCAGAGGCAGTGGTCAGGCCACTGCGCTCCTCCTCCACTGAACACAACCACTCTTTTACTCTCAGGCTCTGTTCTGCAGTCAGCGCCCCTTCACTCTGCAGCTCCGTAAGCAATCTTTAAAGTCATATGGATATTCATTAGTAAGAGTATTTAATATATTTAATATAATTGTTAGCTTGTGTTGACCTGTAGGCTGAATCTGTACAGGTCCTGTAGTGAGCACTCTGGACTTGCAACCGGCTGAGCTCTCCTTCGCCCAGTCGTGGTCTCCTGTTTGGCTCAGCATGTGCAATAATGCGTGTTTCTGAACGCTGGCGATTCTCCAGCGCTCTGCGTAGAGCCTTGATCTGCTGCTCCAGCCCCTCCACTCGGTCTGGCTCGCGTTTGCAGTTGACTGTAGCTCGGTTCTGAATGTTTCGGGCCCGTGTGGCGTAGTTGAGCGTGTTAAGACTCTCATCAAAGTCTGAGGTGGATGGGCTGATGCAAGCAATCATTAGTGTTTTTGAGTTCCCTCCCAAGGAATCTTTCAAAATCCTGATGAATTGTAAATGTATACATTAAAGAAAAGTATAAAATATAGAGACTTAATTAAATTTCACCACATCATTTGGGTTTACCTTGTTATTTTTGAATCTCTGTAAGGTATATGGGAGCCTCTCCTTTTGGGGTCCCCTAGTGCCCCAATGACATTACCCAAGGCTAGCAGACCACTGTTGATCTGGATGCTCTCCTTCAGCCTCTCTCCAGTGTTTCCTGTTTTTAAGATGCGCTCTGACCCAGCCAGATCAACAAAATGAAACTTGGATGATACCATCTGTGGTCCAGTACTTGCACCAGAGCCATACAGACGTGAGCTCCCCCTCCTTTGGTCCATGTAAATAGTGAAGATGGTGTGTGATCGGCTGGAGTTTGGGTTCATCTGTGTTGCTCCAGTGTGTCTGGCTGTGTTGCCTGATTCCAATAGGCTAAGTACCTCATCAAGGCCCTCTACTTCACACTCTTTCACCCCACATAAAACTGTAAAAAGCAAAATTGGATGTGGATTTGTCATAGGTTACTTCCAAGAATATACACCACTATAAAAACCATTAACAGCAAGAAGACGTAATGAGTTATTACAGTCCATTTTGAATACTGCTCTTTTTTTTTTACCAATGTTGCCTTTATCTTCTCGTATGTGGATATCTTTGCTGGCTGTTTCCATCTCTAGTAAGTCCTTGAACTCCTCTTTATATACTTCCAGATAAGAGACACGGACCGAGAAGTCTGTGAGGACATTTTCGTCAAGAAGCTTAAAAACATCTGCTACTGCCCGGGGTATGATGCCCTGCTCCTCATCTCTAAAGGCTGCTGCAAGAGCACAAAACAAAACTATTAAGCAAGCATACGTAAAAATGATTACTCTCCTCTCATGGTCTCATTAACCAAAAATATGGGCAATGTGTAAAATGTAACTTACAGATATTAGCTTCTCCAATAGTGTACGTCTTGCCTGAACCAGTCTGTCCATAGGCAAAGACAGTAGCATTGAATCCTTGAAAGAATGAATCAATAAGTGGTTGAACAGCCTCTAAATACACATCTTCCTGACAGCAACTTTCTTCAAACAGAAAGTCGCACTGAAAATGGCGGTCATGGCCTAGAGTCACGCGGCAGTATTGAGGGTCAACTGTGATGCAGCTCTCGTGGCAGTGGAGGACTTCCTTGGGGAGCAGCGGGCGAACTCGGACTGCCACCTGCACTGCGGAGTATTCCCCTCGCCCCTTTTCTGCGGGAACTTTGGGAGACATCCCTCCAACACTGCACACTGCCCCTGCTAGGCTCTCTCCATCTTTTAAGATCCTCCTGCTAAGAAGACATTAGCCTAAATAAAAATAGTTTGACATTAGACATTTACTAGTACATCATCAAAATTAACAATAATGACTAAATGACAAAAAACTATATATTCATCATTTTTTTCTGTGGATGAATTTATATTTTGAATAAAATCACAGATATTTATCCATAAAACTATAGGCTACTGTTAAGGGTCATCTTACCAAATGTATGATAAAAACATAAATAAATATACAAAAAAAGAAATTAAATTACAAATAACCTAGCAAATAAAACTAGGTCATTTTTACACAACTTGACTAAACAAGCTGGTTTATGTAGCCCGAGGTTATAGTTAGAGGAAAACTCAAGTTGTGGCTCTTTACATGTGGATTTGTGTTTTGTAAGTGGAGCTAAACGTGATACAAGTTTCGTGAATTGATAGCACATAAAAACAGAAAACTAACACGCACGTTAGTTTTGGTTACTTTCAACGATAAGGACAATAGTTTTCCAGTTAAAAACTTAACTTAGCTAAAGTTAGCCACTTAGCCGCAAACAACAAAACAAAACACGAAGAAAGCACGCATTCCTTTCGTCTCCCATTTAGGATTGATTTGATAAAAAGAGGCATTTCTTTAGCGTTAAATCGCCCTTTATGCGGTGGCACGAACATCTATATCGGGACTTACGCTGTTTAGACGAAGTTTGGCGTCGTAGAGGGACAACTTTGAAGACTTTTGAAGAATGGAGGAGCTAGGATTTGAGGGAGGAGCCCCAAAGTTTGCGTTTGGGAGACTCATGATGGACTGCAGCATGGGAAACCCAAGAAGACCCAGCTGAACGCAACAAATCTCCAACTTTGCTCCACTGCCTGCAACATTACGTCAAGTATGGCCTATATAACATGTTCTTTATCAGGTGCACTAACTTAGATGAAACAACATCACAAAAGTGAAAAATAAGGGATCTTATTGTCTTTTTTTTTTTTTTTTTTTTTGCTGTTGCACCCCAGGGAACGCTAGGTGTCACTGCTGATCCAAAGTTGAACGCTTTCATAGTGTTGGCGATGATTGATCGATGTTATGATCATCTTCTACTTTTATGAGTATATATGTTACTCAATTACTTTATGTTAGTACCTCATAGCCCAGGCTAAAACCAAAGGTAGATGCAACACAACCACAATATAGATCCTTCTTAGTATCCTGCTCCCCAATTATGTCAGATTTAAATTAAATATAAATAAGATGTATTTTGTAGCAGACTATCACAGAGCAAACCTAGGAAAACTTTTCCGTGTGGAAATGTTGAACGCAGATCAATCCACGTGAAAGGCCGTAGTACTAGAATATGGACACTAGGGGGCAGGGAAAACCTACATTCTCGAAGTAGAGCTACTCCACTTCACTCAAGATTATTTATTTATTTATTTATTTATTTATCCATCCTTTTATTTAATAGGGACAGTGCTTATTGATGAACATCTACAACATTGCAGTGTAAATATGCCAGATTATAGCAAAAAATGCTAATTTCCATCTGTAGTGAGCTCTAGATACCCGAAGACAATTTCTGTGTGTGTGTGTGTGTGCGCGCGCGCGTGCGTATGCATGTATGTATGTATGTATGTATGTACTCTATGTATGTATGTATGTATGTATGTATGTATGTATGTATGTATGTACTCTATGTATGTATGTATGTATGTATGTATGTATGTATGTATGTATGTATGTAGGTATGTATGTATGTACGTACGTATGTATGCTATTTATATATTTATATTAAAACATATTCTCAAGATAGAATTGTAACAAATATTTAGCTATATAAATTTAAGATATTTGCAGACATTTAAAGTGCATAAGTGCATAAAAATGTGAGAATGCAGATGGTTTGTTATCTGTTTTTTTTTTGTTTTTGTTTTTTGCACCTATATTTTTTGTGATTAACACTGCCCTGAACTATTGGAGCCAGTGTTTCATTTTTAAAAAGGTATCTACCCTGAATCAGCTACAAAATACAAACCATTATCATATAACATGAGAGAAAATTGACAACTGTTTGTTTTCTTCACATCTTTCAGATTTCAGATTTCTCACATCCAGTGTATGACTCCAGTGCAAAATACTAACCATTTTGTTCAAACTTCAGCGATAACACAAGTGAGTTGGTTTATTTTGAGACCAAGTTATTTCCGCTGCAGTACTCCTCACTACCAGCACATTAATGTGTCATCTTTTGAGAGCCCGGTTTATGTAAAAGAGGGGTTTAAAAAGCAGTGTGAGATTGCATTGTTACTACCTACTTCATTTTGCTTAGAACATTACAAATAACAAAACATGTATAAATAATATCATAATAATATAATACATTATTTAATAATACGTTATTTTATTTTTCCTAAAAGAAACAATGTCAACAGCTTAATATAGGCCTAGTTCGTTACATTTTTATTTAGACAAAAAAAACAAACCCAAAACAATTATCTCAGTAAAGATAAAACATAACATAAATACAAATTTCCCAACATTATACCATGTGACTGTCCTATTTGACCTTCAGTGATGACCTCAAAAAAATCTTACTTTACATTTCTCAGATCAAATGCTACATGCAGCTGTGCAAAACCAGTGTTTTCTTCTAATGTCAACTTTATCCTCTGTGTGTGTGGTACAGGTCTACTCTAACATTTGCTTGTATGAAATTTAAACCAATTCTTTTTTAGAAGTCATATTGTGAAACAAACATGGTGACTTTGGTGATGTACCGACCCAGTTGCTCTCTCTTCTCCAGCTCGGTCATCTCCACCTCGGCCTCCAAAGTGATGGGACCCTGCACTGGGCTCACCAGCATTAGCTGACCGGTCAGACGGTCAGAGCGCTGCACGGTGAAGTAGCGGCGGATGTGTCTACCGCCAAGCAGAGAGAAACGCAGCGTGTCCCCAACCTGACGCAACGCCGACACTCGGAACATCACACGAGGAGCTGACAGGTTGGATACCACAGACAGGTAATGGTAGGAGAAGGAGTTTGGAGCTTGAGAGCATGCTTTGTTATCCACTGGACAGGGGTTACGCTCACAGCGCCTGCAGCGTTAAGAAAATCAGGGTTAAGAGGACTAATAATAAAAAAAACATATAGGTCAGGGGTGGGCTCTCCTGTAAAAGAGATTACAAATCTCTGGGGGCTGGTCTGGATTAAATAATGGCTTAATTTATAAATATGATTCCTTAGAATACTTGTTACATGGTATTCTATACAAAATATGTGCTTACATTGGTGATGTCTTGACATATGTTGCATTAGGAATTTTAGGGCATTCGACGCGAACACATTGGAAACCACCATTTGTATTAATACATATTTGATCCTTTGAACAGTTATTCTGTCTCGCAGCGCATTCATCAATATCTGTAAAGAAGTAGCAAAACTTAATCAGCTGGACAAGGATGTTCAAATGTGGAGGCACAAAGAAATTAGTACTGTAATAGTAAAGTAATAATTTACATTGCATTAGTCATTGTACCTTTACAGCCACGTCCATCACGGGTTATTTCATATCCTGCTGGACAGTTGCAGCGGTAGCCTCCAGGGGTGTTCACACAGGTGTGAAGACAAAGTCTCCCAGCTTGTCCATTATGAAATAACTCGCACTCATCTATGTCTGAAACACACAACATATTCTCCATTATGCAAAACTAGCTTTACATTGAAAGCCGTATTGAACAGTCCACATGGTACAGGTGTCTACCAGTGCAAGTGTAGCTGTCTCTGTCTCTGCCTGTGATGGTGTACCCGGGCTCACAGGTGCAGTGGGTGGTGCCCTGTGTGATGGTGCATCGCGGCGGGCGGACAAAGGGTCCACTGGTGGCAGCAGGCAACGTTGTAGCAGCAGCAGCAGGTGAGGTGGCAGCAGAGGTGTTTGTCATGGTGATAAAGACTAATGAAAAACATTTGGACACTATGAATTATTAAATCCCTTAGGATTGTAGTAGTAGGCGTGTGATATAGTATGTACTCACATGTTGGCACAGGACTCTGGCAGTTAACTCCAGCCCAGCCTTTGGCACAGACACAGGAGAATTGATTCACTTCATCCACACATGTTCCTCCATTCAGGCACGGAGAGGAGGCACACTCATTGATGTCTGAAATATGAGACAAAAGTCACAGAAAATGTCACACAAGTAACCCAATAGGCTTGATGATGAGATATTACAAAATCATTGTGTCAGGCATTGAAACAAAATGAGGCTGATATTTTCATGCAGAATATAGACGCCTCTCTATTGGTGGCTATCTCTGAACTGGGATACTGTCAGATGAGAGCAAGATGGCATATCAAATACCACTGAATTATTTTGCTCTTAAGATCTTAAGATCAACCAGTGTGCAAAACACAGGAAACATGATCATGTGTACAAGAGGAATCTGGATAGACATAATAAGAGAAATAGGTACCTGGATGGCTTGTTACACAGAGAATGATGACAGGGTCCATAAAGTGATTAGTGAGAGAGATATGTGGTGGTGATGCCGAAGAATGAGAAGTGTGGCCTAACAGGAGGAGGGGGCACTGCCCTCCATTGCTGCCATGGTTACCACTGACCTCGGCAAGTTGGCTGCTGGCCACTCCACACTAGACTTTCTTGACAAAGACGACTCTCAGATCCCACCAGCTCATAACCCGGGTCACACAGGAAGTGTACTTCATGGCCCACACTCTGAGATTTACCCAGTTTTCTCCCATTTACAGGGGCATCCACTTTAGGGCAAGTAGCTGAGCAACAAGTATACATATATTTTAAGGGCAGAGTTTTGGAAGAATATAAATATATGTGTAGTCAAATACAAAGACTCACTGTTAGTGGCTCTGTTTAGCTTTGCTGCACTGTTCTGTAAAAGGTTGATTTTCTTTTTCAGGTTTTTTAAACTTTGTGCATATGCTGTTTCGTGAACTGTCAGAAGCTTCTGGACCTGTTTCAGAGCGCCTTGTATTTCCCGTCTGCTTGGACAGTTCTGAAACACACTCATGGTTCAGTAATCAGCCTTTTTCCTATTATATTCCCATTAAGGTCTGCTGAAAGAAGCAATTCAGTGTAGCATAGAGGGAGTCTGTTAATAACATTACAATCTCAAAAATCATAAACTGTGAAAATTAGCTTTGCTCTGGGGTTTTCATGTGGCTTGAGGTGTGTCCTATTACATAAAGTTATGTAACCAATGTCTTTTTAGGACATGGGACGTAATGAGCTCTGTATTCTGAATATGTACTTGTTTAAAAGGGGCAGATTTAGTTTGGGGTTAGACAGGGTACAAACATCACCTGTGATACAAGCAGGGCCTCTATCGACAGCACCAAAGAGGGAACTGCGTGTTTTTCGAGCATTACTCATTAAAGTCCTGCCTCTCATGTTTTCAGACAGCCAATTACTGTATTGACCAGACAAAGTTATGTAAGAAGAGTCAATATTGGGTAAAAACGCCTTTTTGAGTTCAGTCACACCAAAGCCAGTGCTGTTTATGATTTTGTAATCAAAGGCCCCTTTCTTCATCTTGCACAGGTTTTACATTGCTATGTGATGACGAAATTACTTAGAGATTTGCTACAAATTTGAAATTATACAATAATTTTACCACAAATATTTTACCAAAGCACACATTATATTCCTACTTGGGATAGTAAAGACAAACACACATGCATTCTTAATAGTAAACGCAAACACTCGCAGGGCTACAGAGCAACATTTAGATCATTTCCAGAGCAAAACATGAGCATATTGGAGGCATTCATAAGCAGAGCCTTAAAGCGTTGCTGCTACAGCCTAAGCTTACGTACTTTTGTACATAAACTTAAAAAGCCTAAATACATTTGAAATACACAGTGAACAAAAGACTTACCTGTCCAAAAGTGGAATCTAATGAAAATATACAGATTAATGTGACAACAAAAGCTGGTGGAAACATGTTTCTTCAAAAACAGAACTATATAGAGCAATATCTTAAAGTGTGTGAGATCAGAGTGGGCAGCCTGGTGTGGTGCCGTGTGGTGGAGTCCAGGTGAAAGCAGGACCTCAGACCACTGTGGAAAAAGTGTATCTGTGAACTGCTGTGGAATGTGGGTTTACTCCTCGACAACCAATCAGAGAAAAGAGATTGCAAGAAAAAATATCACCACAATATTTTTTTTCCACTCATGCGATTTTACATACCTCTGAAGTCAGTGCACAAAATTTTTTATATTTGATTAGAATGTTATATGATAAACTATTAAAAATAAAATAGTTAAAATGTGTTATGTAATAGTATTTATTATTTACAATGTGACCTTTATCATAAAAAGAAAGGTTGCATTATAGTTTTTGTATAAAAGTTTATATAGAGGAAGAAAGAATAATAAAAACATGACACAACCCAAAAACAAAATATCAAACATACAATCAATGAATGAATGAATCAAACTTTATTTATAAAGCGCTTTTGATGCATACAAAAATGTAACACAGTGCTTTATTGTGATTAAAAACAATCCCACATTTCCTTCCAAAATACACAAATAACCGTGTAGATCTGGAGGCTCTGTATATAGATAATCCACACCAACAACTAGAAAAAACACTGGCAAAACTAAACAAAGATCTTGCAACGTCACTTCTGACAGAGGTGAAGGATTACAAGGTTAACAATGGACTCTCTGCTCAATCATGCGGCATTGCTCACTGGTCCTCACTGCTGGGAAGTGAAGAGAGAGATGAGCAAGCGTTTTCTGTGTTTAAAAAAAAAGTCTTTTGTGGCTCCACTGTGTTTTTCTTTAGTTAAAAATTTTCTACTCTACACAATAATTCTTTGTATCACGTTTGTGAGTTCAGAGCTTTTTATTTGACATATTCTGTATTTGTATGTATAGTATACATATTCTGTATGTATAGTATGCTAGAAGTACATTGTGTTGGTCAGTGCTGTGAGGATCTTCCACTTGTTGCACATGGCTGCATCCTATTGCCTTTACACAAAGAAGGAGGAGGAGTTGGAGCAGGTTTTAGGGCGCTCTTTGGGACAGTGCCTGTTGGTTCCTCGTTTGCCTCTGGACTTAGCTATGGGCCTGGTCTCACTGTCACGATGTGTGGATGTATGCATTGTTTTGAGTCTTCTGCCGGCCATTATCTGCTCCAGAGTCGTTTTGTCTACAAGTCTCAAAGAGTCCACAAATACTGGTAATATACACAAGGGAAGAACACAAGGGAGGCACATGTATTGTACTTTCAGGCCTATATACATTCAGGACATACGTTAACTGTTGCTATTTAGAAATGTCTAATGGGCATATAATTTTTCTTGTGTTGTTTTAGATGATAGAAACAGTACACAAACGATTTCACATTATTTAAATAAAAGTATAAAAGTATAAAATAAAGTTCTAAGTAAGTTTTTTTCATTCTTCCAGGGCTTGGACAGAAGCGTCACTCTGTTGTTGCTCAGCACAACAGACTGCGCAGCCGGGTCAGCCCCATGGCAGCCAACATGCAGAAAATGGTGAGTGTTATCTTTGAAAACATTTTTGGCTGCTTCCTCTGGTGACTGCAGGTGGTGTTCTTTTCTCTTTTCTGTTTAGTCTGCTGCCACTGTCAAGGTTAATCTATACCTACTGTATCCTCAGATAACAGGGCCACATGAGGCAATCCAGAGCAGAAAGACTTAGGAGCTGAAAAAGATGGAGCCATACAAGGTGCAATAGATTACTGGCATACTGTTAGGGGGACAACATCACAATTTATTGCAAAAGATAATTAAGTAAATATAACCTGTAAAAATAATGTCTAGGCCTATTGTTTATGTATATGTGCTTTTTTCCCAGATCTGTGTTATAATGTTGTGTCCTCATCAAAAACATATCTGGAGGTTTGTATTTTTTCATTCACCCATGTTTAACACTCAAACTCTGCATATTTGGGCTGAGTTCCTCTCAAACATATGAGGTAACAGCATTATAACATGGCTTAAAGCTCACAAGAGTCAATTATGCATAATATCTTTAAGTACTGCTACTGTGTGTAATGGTTCAGGTGAATGAACGAAAGTAATGTAGGAAATTTGCATTTTTGTGTTTGTTAAGGATTCTTCTACACCAGGTTAAGTGTATCTCAAGGATAGATAGAAGGAAGAAAGTATCATATGTTTTGTATTTAAGTTATAACAGAGTGGAGATGACTATATATACAGCTCTGGAAAAAAATAAGAGACCACTGCAAAATTATCAGTTTTTCTGATTTTACTACTTATAGGTATGTGTATGGGCAAAAGGAACATTTTTGTTTGAGTCTATCAACTACTGGCAACATTTCCGCCAAATTCCAAATAAAATATTATCGTTTAGAGCATTTATTTGCAGAAAATGAGAAATGGTAAAAATAACAGACCTCAAACAATACAAAGAAACAAGATCCAATTCATTTTAAAACAACATAATACTAATGTTTACACTTAAGAAGAGTTCAAAAATCAATATTTGGTGCAATAACCCTTATTTTTAATCACTGCTTTCATGCGTCTTGGCATGCTCTCCACAAGTCTTTCACATTGTTCTTGGGTGACTTTATTCCACTCCTGGTGCAAGAACTGAAGAAGCTCAGCTTTGTGTTTGTGTTGGAATTCAACAGACGCTGGAATGGAATGGCTGTAATACATGTAGAGATGCTGATTTCAGAAAAAAATGCAGTGGTCTCTTATTTTTTTTCCAGAGCTGTATATAATTTATAACTTTGACACTCTGCTTATTGGAGATTTTGTATTCATCTCCACTCCATTATAACTTAAATAACTGCCCCTTCCATCTCATCTATTTCCTCATCATATCTGTGTGCCAGTCCCATCTGCCTGTCCTTAGGGCTTAAACATATTGTCAGATTATGAATCGCACAATGCCCAATGTCCCCCTCTGGTCCGGGTTTGAGGTTTACATCTGGTTGGACTGTCACTTTGTCATAGATTACATTCTCAAAGCAGACACACAGACTCCAACCTTTCTCTTCAGCCTCAGAGAACTGTTGGGAGCAGATAAGACGGTAATGAGAAAAAAGAGGACGTGTATAATCGTTCCGCTCTCCAAACTCTGGTATTACAGGTAATTTCTCCATGAAAACCCTCGGAGGAGCTCTGTCAGACTGAAGAGGCTTATTAAACAAAGCTCTGATAAACGTTAACCTCTTAGTGTGGCGTATTTGTGTCTAATCTTATTTTTCTACAGACAGAGCATTGTGAGGAAATTGCATTGAACTTATTAGAAAGTCCTCCAGGGTTATTTTTTCCAGATAAAGAATAATATTTAACGAATACATTATATTTTCTCTTTCCTTACCAATGGTAGTTTCACAGAGCTCCTGAGGCTTCGTAGTAAGGTCACACCATTGCTTTGAAAGAAGGCGATTAAAGCTAATATTTACTTTTCATGTGTAAATCACACACCTTTGGAGATGTGACCTTATTAGAACTTATAATACCTTGAATATTATGAGACATTGGAGAATGCCTACAACATTTTAGAACATTTAATTAATAAAACACCATACTTGGATGGATAAGCAGTATGCCAAAACATTTATAACACAATTTTCTTTTAGAGCCTAGATTGTAATTTCAATAAATCACATAATATTGTATACATAGGAACAAGGATTAGATCGTGATTCAGTTTTTATCTTCATAATGCCTTGCACTAGCTAGACTAAAAGTCGAGTGATCTTTTGAAATCAGATTTACATCGTTTGCATTGCTTTCTTTTATCACTTTATATTATTGTTTTATTATTTCCATATTCTTTGCAGGAATGGAGTCTGGAGCTGGCTGAAGGGGTTGAGGAGTGGGCTGCTCAGTGTAACATGGGGCCCCTCCTCTGCATCTCCTCACTTTACAGCACATAGGCTGGAACATTCATGTGTCGACGCATGGTGTGGCCTCCTTTACCAACGCCATTGACTCCTGGTTTAACGAGGGGCAACATTTTACATATTTTACACATCACTGGACAGTGTCAAGAAAATAGCAACTGCAAATATTATACACAGGTACCATAAACAGTTGTCAACAATAAACAATTTGGCCTTTCCATGTTCAATAATATTACATAAATGCTTTTGTTAATCTGTCCTGCAGCTTGTGTGGGCAACCTCCAGTCATGTAGGTTGCGCAAGTCAGCAGTGTTTGAAGAATAATTCTGAGTGGAACATATTTGTCTGTGCATACTATCCAGGGTAAAACCTGTACATACACACTATTTGATGCTCACTCTTCTCATTACAAAAAGTCAGTCTGGATATCTGTGTTTTAAAGGGGGAACTGGGAGGTGAATGGTCAGCTGGTGAGGCCCTATAGGACAGGACAGTATTGCTCCCTCTGCACCTCCTCCATGTCTGGTTGCTTTAAACTGTGGGATCACATTGGTGGATTATGTGGTAAATTATCAGTCAAGAACTGCTGTAGTTGCCACATTTGAACTATACATAGGTTTCAGCTTCCTGTTGTATGAAATATTGTTAGGACTTTTTTGCATTCAAAAGATATAGTTTTAAGTTGTTAATCCCTATGGCATCTTTCTGAAACCTATTGGAAACATTAATGTCAAACTGAATTACATACGTATTGTGGGCTATTATTTTCTATTGGTTGAGTGGCCCCTTCCCCTTTTTGTTGCAGAGGTTCCCAGAAATCCATGCCGTATGAACTGTGGTAAGCATGGTCATCTGAATGTTTCCTTGTGCAAGTGCCACTGTGATGCAGGTTTTACTGGGCGTTTCTGTCAAGGTAAGAAATTCCCATTCACCATGCACTGGTTGGTGTATATATCCAATATGGTACTGTATGGTATTATGGTATTAATATTTCCTACAGTAAGGTGCAGCACGCAGTGTGTACATGGTCATTTTAAAGAGGAGGAGTGTTTCTGTCAGTGTGATATCGGCTATGGTGGAGCTGGGTGTTCTGGTCAGTAGGAACTCTTAAGATATTTTTTATTTTCATTTAAACTGCTGGCTCAGTAACTGTGTGTTCTCGTCTCAACAGTCTCAACAGTTTCCTCTCAGCATGTGTCACATGTTGATTGATGAAGAGTGTTTCACTATTTCTTCAGAAGCTGCTACCTACTACAGAGCCAAGATCCGCTGTCAGGTGAGGGACAGGTGTGTGAGATTTTCTCTTTACTGAAATGTGATGTTTTTTTTCCCTTCACATGTGATACAGTCACTTTAACCATTCTTTGAATTGCCAGGAAAGAGGTGGCACTCTCGCTCATATCTACAATCAGAAGGTTCAGGATATCTTGGCTTTTTATCTCTCAGGGGAAGTAAAAGTGACCACGGGCTCTGATGCACAAAACTTCTGGATTGGTACAGCTTTTTGTGTCACTAAAACAATTCAGTAATCACTGATCATCATAATCAATAATAATATTAATTTAAATATATATATTGTGTTGTAGGTCTGACATTCAGGCCTCCAAAAGACTGGGATAGAGGGGAAATGCTCACTTTAACAGTTTTGCCTTTGATAACCATAACATGGTTATTTTGCCTTGATAACCATAACATAATTGTAGAGGTAAATACAGGAATAAATCTCCTAAGGCGCTAACTCAGCTGTGATAATATAGTGTTGAAATTTCACCTAACTTCTACGTGTTGTAAAAAAGCCAAAAATATTCACATTGTATATCGATGTCATATAAACGAATTTTAGCTGTGCAACAAAACATCACATTTTACAATTACTGACACACACTATAACAAACCACAGTAAAATCTTTACTTCACAAATATTATGTAAATAACTTTATAAAATCTATACTTCATGAATAAAAAAGTTGTTACTGTGTCATAAAAAACAGATACATTTAAGTTATTTTTTTACGCATTTGAAAGAAATGACCTATTTTTCCCTCTGAAACTATCATAATTATTCATTTTTATTTCTTACAGTTATTTTGTAATCTGCGTACAAGTAAGTTAAAGCTCTTGTCATCTTGTCTGTCTTACATCGCCCTCTACTGGTTATGTATATACAGTATCTTCAATTAATTAATGTCACCTCCCTGTTTTTCAGGTTTGAGAACTGTGTGGAGCTCCAGGAGTCAAGTGGCTTTAACTGGAACGACCAGAGATGTGTTGTGGAATTTCTATTCTAAGAAAATAAAACTGGAAAGTTGTCTTGAATCAAAGAGTTAATTTATTAAAGCAATTGTGCACAATTACACCCTGACTGTCCCTCACAGAGGTCTCTGTCCCTAGATCTGTGTTCATAACAAAACATAGCAAGTCCTTATACCCCACGGGGGGGCATCAGCAAATGCGTACATGCATAATCAAGACATAATATTTAACATAGCAATACAGGTCAGCTCCAAGGCTGGCTCCTTTGCAACAAAACAACCAGTGAAAAACAGATTTGGGGGCCAGTGTAATTTACCACACGTGTACGGCCGCAAGCCTTAGCTAGATAACAAGATAGACAACCTTACTTTATTAAGAATCATCAAAACCAACTTAAACATTACATATATATCTGATTATATGCATGATTATTGTAAGATTTCCATTACAATTCCCCCCTTTTGATAATAATAAAATCTCATTTTATTCTTAATCAACCAAACAACAAATCTTACATAAACACAGTTACATAAAAACAGTTAAACACTGTTTTTGTGGGTGATAGCACCCAAAAATATAGCTAAAGCTTAAAAGTAGGAAGAAACAAATGGTAAAATGTTAACCATAATCACATCAGAACCATAATCAAAACAAATCATGTGAATGCAATAGGGGACATTAAAGGAACACTTCTAAAGGGGAAAAAAAATTAATAGGTGCCTTTAAAGGGATATGCCACCCCCAGGTCAAATTTGGGCATCTCCCCACAGTCCAGAGACTAAAATAAGTGGTGGAAAGCGTTTTCCTGCTCACCCAGCCATTGTCCGAGTCTGTCGCCACTGACCGCCGCGGTATCTGCTGCTCCTCCGCGTTAGACTGGAGTCTAACGTCGCCAGAGAAAGATTTCGGCCAAAAGGAATTAATTTGCTCGATGCGTTTCCCAATTACTTTCTGTGTAGTGCGCATTCATATCGAGTGCAAATAAATGTGCAAATCAACACGGAGAGCTTGCCTTGGTCATTTTGGGTGGGAACTATTTTCCAGTGCAGAAGAATACAGCCGAATCACGCACCACGTTGTGCAACAGGGGAACTCCCTTCCCGGTGCGTAACTGGGATTCCCCTGGCAGCGTGCTGCGTGATTCGGCTGTATTCTTCCGCACTGGAAAATAGTTCCCACCCAAAATGACCAAGGCAAGCTCTCCGTGTTGATTTGCACATTTATTTGCACTCGATATGAATGCGCACTACACAGAAAGTAATTGGGAAACGCATCGAGCAAATTAATTCCTTTTGGCCGAAATCTTTCTCTGGCGACGTTAGACTCCAGTCTAAGGCGGAGTAGCTGCAGATACCGCGGCGGTCAGTGCTGACAGACTCGGACAATGGCTGGGTGAGCAGGAAAACGCTTTCCACCACTTATTTTAGTCTCTGGACTGTGGGGAGATGCCCAAATTTGACCTGGGGGTGGCATATCCCTTTAAGTTCACACCTTAATAAGTTTAATCCGATGAACCTCAGATTTAGTTCAGTTAGACATAGTGACCATGGTTGGGACTTCCCCTTCGTCCAAGGAGGAAGTGACATTCGGTATCATCTCGATCCTGTCAGATGGGTTAGGACACATTACCAGTAGATGGATCATGCTCTGTTACCACGAGACCTTAACACACGATCAGTAAGGTCAGGTGGATGCCGTTCGAGCCCCTGGAGGTCTCCCACGTGGCTTGCGTTCGGAGGAGCCCACCAGAGGGTCTGGCTCTGTTGTTCCCACGTAGGGACCCGCCAGAGGGCCTGGTCCGCGTGCTCTAGCGTTGGAGGTAGCGCTTGGTCTCCCCTCTTTCTTCCTGGAGGAGGCAGCGTGACAGCCTACCCCATTCTTAGAGTTGGTAGAAGCAGCCTGCGGGCCTACTCCTGCTGCAGTGTCGGTGGGGCAACTCCTACCCCCTGTTGCTCGGGTGCGGTGGTGCCGCACCCCTCACCTGGGTGGCACGGGACCTCCTCGACCTCCTTTAGACAAGGGACCAATCTGCCGTGGCACGCATGTATCCACGTCCCCCACTGTGCGACATTCACAGCGATGCGAAGCCCAGTGCTCGCGCCTGGTTTCCTTCACCAGCACCAGGTCTCCGACCTTAGTGTCGTGGAGAACACTCGTGGCAACCGTCAGCAGCGCGGACCTCACCTGCACAGTACGTTAGCACATACACAAAAAAACTATGGGGAAAATTTCCTGGGAGGTGGGCCCAAGCCAAGATTGGGGGGGTCCGGGAAACAATATTTCAACAGGACTCATATTACACCGTCCTCGCACTCCCATCCTCATGTACATGAGAGCCAGTGGAAGAGCCTTGACCCAAGTGAGGCCTGTGTCCTCACAGATTTTCAACAGTTTACCTTTTAAAGTGCCATTCTGCAGAGATCAATTCCTAAAAATTGGCCCACCTCCTCAATTACCCTGTCCACGAAGTGCCTCCCATTGTTACTTTAATTTTTTTGTGGGATACCCCACTGTGGCACAATTTCAGTTATTAGAGCTTTAACCACTGCGGGACTAGAAGCATGTTTACATGGGAACGCCTTCATGTGTTGTGACCAGGTGTCAACCAAACAATACTTACTTTAGTGTCGGGTTAACTCAATCTTATCTTATCCAAACCCTAAACCAAGCCCATTTTGTCATACTAAACCGTAATACATACAAGTTTAAAGACAAGTTTAGATTAATACTTACTGTATTTTAAGATACCAATTTCTTTATGTCTGGTTATTTGAACGCACAAGATAATGAATAAATTATGAGTAGTTAACGGTTAAATTACTTATCTTTTTTAATCACACTATCAATTGGTGCATATCTGGAAGATATCATTACAATGTATGGATCAATGTACCTGAAATTATATAACCCTATGACTACAGCAAACCATTAGAAAGAAGCACATGAGCTGAACTGTAAAAGACAACCAATGTTTATTCTTAACTTCATATAGAATTTAGTATTTCCCAATTACTTTTTTTTTTTTTTTTTTTTTTAAGTATACCAATTTTTATAATTAATTTGTATTCTTAGCAACTTATTTTGTTGTGGATATATGTGAATATTATGCGTATAGTGTAGCGCTTTACTTTGTACCACGTGTTTACCACAGAGGGGCTACAAAGACATCCTAAAAGGCATATGGAACCACTATTTATGAAATATTAAAATGATCACATTCAAATATGAGAAGCATTGGAGCCAGAGGAAGAAATATAGACTATATAAAGGAGATTTTAGACAACTAGTCTTGCCACAAAAACTGCCCCTTGCCATTCTGGACTATTGATTTAGTTTTACCTGGATTGTTGACCATACAAAATAACACAGTAATCATATAATACAATAGCCATGACATACACGAAGCACGCGCGCACACACACACACACACACACACACACTAAAAAAAAAATCCACATTGTAAATAGAATAGGCACCTTATTAACAGGCATGTTACTACGCACACTGAGAAGCACCTTTTAATTCGCAGTTTAGGCTAAGCCCATCAATTGTATTTTACTGTAATTTATTGAATTATATGCTACTATTGTATAAATACTAAATTGTTTTTATGTTTGTGATCATAACACATATACTAAATTGTTTAATGTCTGCAACTGCAACATATTTTCTATTGTATGCTATATCTTTATGTCTGGGACTGCGGATGGAAATGAGCACTGTGCTAAATCTGGCATATTCACATCGGTTTGTGTGATCTTATACAAATTGTGCGTTCATTAATATGCACTGTCCCTTCTAAATAAACGAATAAGTAAGTCCAAACTCAGCCTGCGTAGCCAACTCTGCAAAGCTGATATGGGAGGAATGTCAACATTAGGATCAGGAAAAAAAAAACATTGCATCTGTGTGAGAGGACGGTAAGACACAGCTCTCTTCTATCACCTACAGAAAACGGAACCAGTTAGGTTAAAAATCGGCACCGCGTTGCAAACTGCCACGTCACATGTCAATACAACAACCTTCAGGACATCAGCTACCTGTGAAGCAAACAAAATGGATTTACCATCAGATTTAAGCTTCCTGTGTCTACAAACACCAAAGCATACTAGGAATCTGGGAAAAGAAATACACCAAAATACACCTTTTAACATTAAAGGAAAAGTAACGTTATTTTACAATCTGAGCCTTCTTTCGGTAATAAAACAAGTCATTTGACTCACCCATATCACGTTCGTGTCATTTGGAGCTGTTTGAAGAAAGTTATGTTGTAGCGTATCCGTTAGCATGAGTATTCGGGGCATTACTTTGCGGTCTCCAAATAACACAAACTTTAGCACTTTTCAAATCATAGAAGCCCGATGTCTTAATGTAAGATTTCGTTTGAAGCAAAAGTGGCCTGTAATCCGAGATTTATCCATAGTTTTCAGCTTTGCGTTTCATGTTTGGGTCCCGGGAGCTGATAGCACAATCCGCGCATGCGCACTGGCGTCCTCATCTACTCGAAACTATGGCTAAATCTCGGATTACAGGCCACTTTTGCTTCAAACGAAATCTTACATTAAGACATCGGGCTTCTATGATTTGAAAAGTGCTAAAGTTTGTGTTATTTGGACACCGCAAAGTAATGCCCCGAGCAAATGATACGAGCCCCATGTTAACGGATACGGGATCATTAGTAGAACAGAACGGCTCAACATAAGTTCTGCGATACTGCTCCAATTGACAGAAAAATGCTATGGGTGAGTAAAACTACTTGTTTTATTGCCGAAAGAAGGCTCAGATTGTAAAAAACGTTAATTTGCCTTTAACATTAGGCAATTCCAACAAATAGTGTTTAACCTAAGCCAGCGCGCAGAAAACAGATGTGAAGTTTTCTGCTTCAACAAAATCAGACACAGATAGCATGAGACCAGCAAGGTCAAGTCAGAGGTTACGTGAAGCAAGAACAGCTCTCCTAGCACGTAAACAATGGGGTACACCAGCAGGGACAGCATTCAGTTTAGCTGAAGGATAAGCAACATTTGATTAAAATAAGCGGCATAGCAGAAAAAAAATAAGCGACATACAATAAGACAGACACCATGCATGTTAAGCAACAGTCTGAGTGAAAGGTCGAGTCAAAGGTCAAGCCTAGAGTTGATGGAGACTTTAGGGCTTCAAATTAACAAATCAGCCTCCTCAGTCCAGGTGAATTTGTCACTGGGCTCGAGATTATTTGTCTCTATGGATCAGTGCACTGAGAGGAGCCTCCGAAACAATAATTTGAAATACAATATCTATAGGCCTAATAAGAGCCCGTGCCTGTATAAAGGACATGAGCTACTTCTTAGTCTGAGGCTTTAGAATATTTTGAATTGCTGCAGCTCGCTTTGTAGAAATACTTTTACCTTTGGTAGAAATCACGTGACCAAGGAAGAGTATACTTCCTCTCTCACGAATTGCAATTTAGACAGGCTAGCCTTATAGTATGCATGCAGATATTTTAACAGGGCCACTGAATCGCGTTTACACTGCTCCTCGGTTGGAGCACACAGGAGAATTTAGTTTACATTATTATTGTAAAATACACGTGCCATATGACACCTCGAGAGGAAATAAGAAGTCACGCAGAGCCTCATTGTACCATGTGGAAGTGTGGACACCCTGACACAACCTGGTAAAATACATGTTCCCCTTGTATTAAGATAAAATAAGATAAGATAAGATAAGATATGCCTTTATTAGTCCCACAGTGGGGAAATTCCAGTGTTGCAACGCACAGATCAAGAACAGCACGAAAAAGTAACATGCAACAGAACAATATAATAAATAAATAAATAATGGCCTAGGATAATTTAAAACTAGACCTAAAAATAGACTCTGGATTATAGTTGAATATTTGTAAGTGCAGATAAGTTGAATGACATGTTAACAGTGTTCGTTGTACAGTCTGACAGCAGCAGGAAGGAAAGACCTGCGAAACCTCTCCTTCACACAGCGAGGGTGAATCAGTCTGTCACTGATGCTGCTCTCCAGAGCAGACAGAGCGTCCTGCAGGGGGTGAGACTCATGGTCTAGCATAGAGGTGACCTTAGCCAGGACCCTCTTGTCCCCCACCTTCTGCACTGAGTCCAGAGGACAGCCCAGGACAGAGCTGGACTTCTTGATGACCTTGTCCAGCCTCTTCTTCTCCCTCTCTGTGATGCTGCTGCTCCAGCAGACCACACCGTACAGGATGGCTGATGCCACCACAGAGTCATAGAAGGTCTTCGGGAGTGGCCCTCTCACTCCAAAAGACCTGAGTCTCCTCAGGAGATAGAGCCGACTCTGGCCCTTCCTGTACAGTGCGTCTGTGTTATGAGTCCAGTCCAGCTTATTGTTCAGATGAACACCCAGGTACTTGTAAGAGTCCACTCTCTCAATATCCCTTCCCTGGATGTTCACTGAGGGGGCAGTAGAGTGGCGTCTGCGGAAGTCCACCACCATCTCCTTGGTCTTCCCTGCATTGATGATGAGGTGGTTCCGCTGACTCCAGTCCACAAAGTCCTGTACTCCCCATCATCGTCATCCTTGATGAGACCAATGATGGCAGAGTCATCAGAGAACTTCTGCAGGACACAGCTGTCCGTGTTGTGTCTGAAGTCTGCAGTGTAGAGGGTGAAAAGAAAGGGCGCGAGGACAGTGCCCTGGGGCGCCCCCACACTGCAGGTCAGGAGGTCAGACACACAGTTCTTGGCTCTCACAAACTGGGGCCGGTTTGTGAGGTAGTCCAGGATCCAGTCTGCCAGGTCACAGTCCACACCGGCGTTCTCCAGTTTGTCCCTGAGGAGCAGTGGCTGGATGGTGTTGAAAGCACTGGAGAAATCAAAGAAGAGAATCCTCACAGTGCTGCCGGGGTTCTCCAGGTGAGACAGTGAGCGATGCAGCAGGTAGATGACGGCATCCTCCACTCCGATGCCAGGCTGGTACGCAAACTGCAGCGGGTCCATCACTGAGCTCACGGTGGAGCGGAGGTGGCCAAGGACCAGTCTCTCCAGTGTCTTCATCAGGTGGGATGTTAGAGCCACCAGCCTGAAGCTGCTGAGGTCTGCAGCACGGTAGCTGAGTGGTTAGCGCTCTTGCTTCACAGCAAGAAGGTTCCGGGTTCGATCCCCGGGTCGCCCAGGCCTTTCTCTGTGTGTTCTGTGTGGAGTTTGCATGCATGGTCTGGGTTCGATCCCCGGGTCGCCTGGGCCTTTCTGTGTGGAGTTTGCATGTTTCTCCCCGTGTCTGGGTGGGTTTTCTCCGGGCACTCCGGTTTCCCCCATCAACCCAAAACATGCACCATAGGTACTCCAGCTTAGGTCCTGACCAAGCCGAAGCAAGAAGATCATGGAGATGGTCCCCGGGCGCCCTAATGTGTGTGCTGCCCACTGCTCCTAATATATGTATATATATATAGGATGGGTTAAAATGCAGAGAAGAATTTCTCCAGTGTGAGATCAATAAAGTCACTTCTTCTTTCTTCTTCTTCTTCTTCTTTAGCGTGCGGTGTCTTAGGCACTGGTACCACACAGGAGGTCTTCCAGAGTTGTGGCACCACCCTCAGCTTAAGGCTCATGTTGAAGACATGCTCCACAACTCCGCACAGCTCGTCTGCACAGGACTTAAGAAGCATAGAGTTGATGCCGTCTGGTCCTGCTGCCTTCCTCGGTCTAATCTTCTTGAGCTCCTGTCTCACCTGGGCTGCAGAGAATGACAGTGGCAGGCTGGGGGGATGGGTGAGTCCATGTGTGGTGGAGGGCTGTGGAGCAGAGGTAAAGGTGCGAAGAGGAGCAGGAGTTCCCCATTGTCCAGCTGGGGAGGTGGGAGCTGGCAGCTGGGTGGGGGGAGGAGGGGTGCCGGGTGATTGATCAAATCTCCTGAAGTGAGCATTGAGGTCATTCACCCACTGCAGGTCCCCCTCCGTCTGGGCAGGAGGTGCTTTGAAGCCTGAGATGGTCTTGAGACTTCTCCACACCCCCTGGATGTTCTTTTCCTGTAGCTGTCGCTCCATCTTCCTCTTATGGCTGGCCTGGCTCATCTGATTTCTCTCCTCAGCCTCTTCTGTGCAGCCTTCAGCTCCTCCTTGGTCCCTGACCTAAAAGCTCTCTTCTTCTCCTTCAGCAGAGCCTTTATGTCAGGGTTAATCCATGGTTTATTGTTTGAAAAACACCGCACCGTTTGGGAGGGAACGATGTTTTCAAAACAAAAATTTATGTAATTTATGTATTGAAATGAGAACAAAAAAAGGGGGGGAAAAAACAAACAAAAAACATTAGCCAGATCAACAACTATGAAATATTTGGAATTTGGGACAAAATAGTGTATGGATTATTATAGATTACATTTGTTTGTTTCGTTTTCCCTGGAAAAAATAGGGCTGTGCACACCAGTGTTGTGCAGTAACGCGTTACTAATAACGCGTTACTGTAACGCCGTTACGGTTGACAGTAACTAATACTGTAACGCGTTACTTTTAAAATAAAGGAACTCAATTACCGTTACTAAACGGCGCGTTACTGCATTACTGAACCTGCTCATTTAGAAACTGGCATCATGTGCGCGACTCGCATAGGCACAGGGGAATTTTTTTTCTCCCTTTGGTAAGGGCGAGATAAGTAATGATGATTGGCTAAAGCAGAGTAAGATTTCATGTTGAGCCAACCAGAGACACCCAGTGGGCGGTGGGCGGGTTCTACACACAATCCCAGCACACACAATGGCCGTTTCCCAATTCAGTGACGGCACGCTTGTGAGTGTGCCGTCGGTCTGTCGTCGAGACGGCGCACACTCGCTCTGTCCTTAGTGCACTACGTTTCCTCACATGGGCGTCTGCGAAATTGAACAGGTCCCGCCTCAGCTCAATGAGCCGGGTGGTCTGCTCCTTGTTCCCTAAAGACAAAAATATTATACTATTGCGACTAGTAATACTTGGAATTGGGACATGGCCAATGTTTCCCCTAATTTTTAATGTGTCTGAGCAAACACATAACTCCACATCCGAAATGCCCCCCCGCGCGGCTCGCACTTTGCAGATATAAAAAAATGACCCCGCGGCTGAATAAAAAGCTCTTTCATCCCTGATTTACAGGGCGCTGCACAAGTTTTCTTGTGCGCTGAGAATGTGCGAACAGTGCGCAGCTTAGAGTAAACGCTGGACATGGCGATACTGTAGAATATCCAGCATTACAACAGCAAAGGAAATATAGAAGTGTAAGGGGAAAAGCATGTGAACTGTAATACAGGTGCCGTGATCTATGCCGTTACGGCTACCGTCACACATGTTTAGTGTAGTTTATGAAGAGTTTCATGTAGCATAGTTGTAGGTGAGGAGAACCAGTACGTATATTTTATAGTGACGTCGCAACTCTCACTTGTGGATGTCGCTGGCGAGTCGGTCTTTGTAGTCATATATCCTCCCGCGCTGTGCATGCTGGGGCTTTTAAGTGTGCGAAGCGTGCATGTTTGCACACTTGGTCCACGCCCCGATTTCCATGGAAACGACGGCGCCGTTCAGAGCTCATCTTGACGGTGCAGGTGGAAAAAAACGAATGGAACGGCCCTTGTCGCGCCGGATATGACGCATATCCCGTTCCAAGGACGCTAACAAGCGTGCCGTCGGTGAATTGGGAAACGGCCAATCAGTGTTCCCTCTAAGCTGCGCGCCTGCGCAATTGCGCACTGCTCGCACATTCTCAGCGCACAAGAAAACCTTATGTAGCGCACTGTAAATGAATTAGATCTATATTTTTTTCTGTATCATTTTGCTGTATAACTCATTGAGTGACGGGTGCCCAGCCAATCATACGATACGATTCACTTACGCTACGCAGCCAATCATGGCACTGACAGTACTTGTGTACGTGCCCTGCCCATACACGCTATAACAGTAATAACAGTGCAGCGGAGTTAAGATACACTAATGCTAACCAGAGCTCCCTCTAGCTGCGTCCAGCGCATAACATAAAATCTAACCTCAACTGACAAACAAAGCGCTGGTTAGACGCACGGAACGACCAATCTGATAGATGCACATGTGAATGTGACACGCGTCAGGGAGAAGCCAACTACAGACACATTTCGACCGCGTTTCTCTAGCTTCCTTCAGTAGTTGTAGTTGCACATCTCCGCTGTCAGAGTGGCAGATCATGGAGGGAAGAACACAGGAAGAGGAGACAGGTAGAGCCATAATGTAATCTTCCCCTGTTTACTTTGTTTTCATAGTTTTTTTGTGAGCCAAAAAGATGGGACTTTCTCAAAGTGTGAATCCTCTCCCCAGAGCATTATACCACAGAGCGCTGTCACAAAATTACTGAAATAGGCTAATAATTAAAAAACAAGATATAAAGTGATAATAATTTATACTTATTTTGGTGATCATTATTTTGGGAAAGGTTAACCATCTTATGGCCTATAGGTCCTACAATCCATGAAAAAAAAATCTGCAGCTATATGCAGGCTATATTTATCAAGCTAAAAAAATCTCTTAATGTAATTTTACAGATTTATACACTGCTCATTTATGGGCCGTAGCCCATAATTTTTTTATTTGAAGTTATTTTAATTATTTGAGGTTATTTTTCCAAAATATTGTACTGTTTAATGTTTCACTGACATGCAACATATACAAAGCTCATGAACAGATTTTTCTCTTTGTCATTCTAAGTGGACCAAAAAAATCAGTTAAATTAAAAGTAATCTAATGCAAATAACTGCAGTAATTTGATGAATAAGCTGTAACTTGTGATGATCTCAGGTGTGATACTGGTGTGGCCACAGTGTGCATGTCGGATGTCGCTCACAGGGGTCCAAGGAACGCTCAGAGAGTTAGTGTGTTTGTTCAGACACAAAAAATTAGGGGGAACATTGCACACAATACACACACCCCATGTCAGATGGCGAGTCCCGAGTCAAAGACAGAAGTATAGGCAGTATTTTAACCTCGTCGAGGTAAAAGGTAAAATCCTACATGTTACATGCACATTGTGTCAAAGACCAAAGACTTTGTCCACGTCCAATATAAGCAACTCGAATTTAATGAAGCATCTCTGGACGGCGCACGCTTCTGTTAAACTAGTGGCCCCCAGCAGGCCCCATGATGATAATCGCATGTTATGAAGGAGAGAGGAGTAGGAGGAGAGGAGGAAGAGGAAAGGAGGAGGAGAGGAAGGGGCAGAAGAAGCAGGCCCCATGATGATAATCGTATGCTCGGTGCCGTTAACAATGAAGGCCACGGTGACGGAGCCACGCCAGCCAAGCAGCAAAAGCTGTATAATGCACTGTCAAAAAAAATCCTAATTATTTGACATTTTTTAACTAAAAAAAAAAAGTAACGCATTAGTTACTTTCCAAGGTAACTAGTTACTTTTATAGTGTAGTAACTCAGTTACTTTTTTGGGTTAGTAACTAGTAACTGTAACTAATTACTTTTTCAAAGTAACGTGCCCAACACTGGTGCACACCTCCAGATTCACATGGTACAATCACGCCTGCTTCATGCAAATCATTAATCACGGGGTCAATACCTTCACTCGCCTCTGGTCGCAGAGGATATTGGGGGCGACACGGACGCGCGTTGAATTTTCACGTAATTACAAAATGACTGTCTCCCCCTGAGACAGTAAACAATAATTGCACCCATTATCTAGAAACATGGGGTCACTTGTGGGGTGAAAATCTGTCATCTTCTCACAATTTTCAACAAACAAACCCCTCTCCCACCATTCTGATTTTTTTGGTTTAGACAAGACAATGCAGGCGCGAATGCTTGAAGATAAAACAAAATCCTGTAACTTGTCTGTGCTAATCACAGATAATGCAGAACCCTAATCACAACAATAACTAATCAGTGATTAACTCATCCTTTCTACCATCTATCCAGAACTTTTAAAAGTCTCGCGTGCATGCACGAGCACGTTAAAGGAGCCGTCCAAGTCCCCAAAATGTTTGAACTCAACTAGCATCAGACGACACAGTTTACCATGTGTTAAACCAATCAAATGAATTACGGGATTTGGTGACAATTTCTATTGGAATTCAGAATTTGAGTTCGAGGTCTCAACATGTAACCTCATTAAAGGTACAGTCAACTGAAGCCCAATAGGTGTGGAGATTAAACAGAGAGATTCAGCCTACACATCAAATCACGACCAAGCAAGCTAAATGGACATAAATTTGAGAACAAGAAAGAATGTTTGAAAACCATGCCCTGGGATCAGAACATCTTTAAAGGGATATGCCACCCCCAGGTCAAATTTGGGCATCTCCCCACAGTCCAGAGACTAAAATAAGTGGTGGAAAGCGTTTTCCTGCTCACCCAGCCATTGTCCAGGTCTGTCAGCACTGACCACCGCGGTATCTGCAGCTACTCCGCGTTAGACTGGAGTCTAACGGCGCCAGAGAAAGATTTCGGCCAAAAGGAATTAATTTGCTCGATGCGTTTCCCAATTACTTTCTGTGTAGTGCGCATTCATATCGAGTGCAAATAAATGTGCAAATCAACACGGAGAGCTTGCCTTGGTCATTTTGGGTGGGAACTATTTTTCAGTGCGGAAAAATAAAGCCGAATCACGCACCACGCTGTGCAACAGGGGAACTCCCTTCCTGGTGTGTAACAGGGATTCCCCTGGCAGCGTGCTGCGTGATTCGGCTTTATTTTTCCGCACTGAAAAATAGTTCCCACCCAAAATGACCAAGGCAAGCTCTCCGTGTTGATTTGCACATTTATTTGCACTCGATATGAATGCGCACTACACAGAAAGTAATTGGGAAACGCATCGAGCAAATTAATTCCTTTTGGCCGAAATCTTTCTCTGGCGCCGTTAGACTCCAGTCTAACGCGGAGTAGCTGCAGATACCGCGGCGGTCAGTGCTGACAGACTCGGACAATGGCTGGGTGAGCAGGAAAACGCTTTCCACCACTTATTTTAGTCTCTGGACCTTGGGGTGAGATGCCCAAATTTGACCTGCGGGTGGCATATCCCATTAAAGGGGATGTGAACTGCTCTTAGTTGTGTTACCAGAAGCTAATAGTGATAAGGTGTAGCGCCACTCCATTTACGCGTACGAGAGAGATCACTGTTTAACAATAGTTTGTTACTTCAGAATCAACTAAAAATCCAATTTCATCCATTTACAAACAATTTGTATGTGGGAAAATCCCCTGTCTCTCTAGGAATTTGTGAATGGCCAATACTCCCCTGTGCCAAATGGAATGCGCTCATGTGTGGGGGTGTTGGGTGCGTGTTACCGTCCGCCGAAGCTGATGGCGCCGGTGTGGAGTCAGGAGCGGTCTTGATGACCCCGGCTGTGACACCCAGACCCATGCCTGCATCGGAGCTGCGCCCTTATCTCGTTTGTTGACCAGCTTCCTCACGGGCATCGCCATGCCACGGCTCCAGAGCAATGACCAGCTGCCCCACCGTAATAATCCTGCCCAGACCAAGGGCTCCTGGCGTGTCCCCTCCCACGGCCCCAGCCTCGTCCTCGGCCACAGTAACTGTCCGTTCTGCCTCTCCCTGCCCCAGGCAAAAGAGCAAGCGTGACTCTATGTGTCTCTTCCTCCAGTTCGACATGTCTGGCTTGAGCCTGCTTACGGAGAATCCTCTGGGCACGAGAGACATATGCTCGTAGATCCTTCAGGTTCGGTCTGTCCATATTCACGTACAGTTTCTGGGTCAGATCAAAAACATCCGGGAGCAGACCCCTCTTAATGGCCTGACACAGGTGGGATTCGAAACCTCTGTCCATTATATCTCCGAGCCAACCACCGTGAACCCTATAGGTCTCTGTCATGTGGTGGAAAAATGCGTCCACATCCTCGTCTGGGTTCTGTTTGCACAGAAACACAGCATCCACGTCTGGGTCAGGCAAAGACTCAGCACTATTGGCACTGTCCACATCAGTCCATCGCTGGTACACGGGAAGGGGACCGTCCGCGCCCGACTTGGATGTGGTGGGGTATGGCCCGGCCGTGGCTCCCTCGTCTCCTCCAGGCATGACCTCATCGCCTGTCTCGAACTCCGGTGGGGCGCATCTGGGGGGGCACGAGTCCAGGTTCACATCCGAGGCCATCGCCACCAGCTCTGGAGAGAAACAAGGAAAAGAAACAACAGTATCTGGTTTCACTGCATTTGTGTCATGTGTAGGTGCTCTGGGCCCAGTGTGTGTGGTCATAGACTTGTGTGTCTGCGTTTGTGTCTGTGTTTGTGTGAAAAGAGGGAGTCTATACTCCCACCTTGCACTCTGAGTGTCCATGCTCACGCGCACATTCTCAGTCACGCACACATTTTCAGGTCTCATATCACACTCATTCTTATCACCCGGTTTTCTACTTTGCTCGCATACTGGAACTTCTTTTTCCCCTCTGGATTCTGCCTCAGAAATCCACACATTCACTTGTAATGAATATCAATTGATTTAACCTTTTGCCCCGGTAATATTTTTCACTTCCAAATTTTCTGCCTTTGCTTATCCAAATGCCCCTTCAGCTTGGTGAGGTGGTTCATACTGAATGAACCCCCATCAGGAAACCCAAATTTCTCTGTCCATATTGGTAAGCATTCCAAAGATTCCTTGCCATACTTTCCTGACATAAAAGCCGTAATTGGTGACTCTGGGACTTGTGGAGCCGGAGCCGCGACCCTGGATTGCCCATTCCCACCCATACTCTATCCCCAGGATCAGCGCGCTGATGATCAACCTCTACGCATCCGTAGGGTAGAATATTTTAACAGACATTGTTTCGTCTTTTTAGCCTGAAGGCAAGGAACACCATAGACCTATCAGTTTAGCCGAAGCTAGGACACACCGGCCCCGTAGTTTAGCCGAAGCTAGGACACACCGGCCCCTGGACACCTCCACCGATCGCGCGCTCACAGCACCTGTCCCAGAGCAAAAGCTCACCCGAGGTCACAGTTCCTTTGCCGTCTGCGCTAAAGGAGCTGTAGTTTGTATTAGTTTGTATTAGTCAATCACTATCACTTTCTTTTTTTTTTTTTTTTTTCTTTTGTTACTGCCCAAATTTTAATTCAAATGCCAATATAATATATATTTACCTTTTGTTGTTTTTATTTCTTTTTACTGCCCAAATACAAATTCAAATTCAAAATCCTATCCTTTTATTCTATCTATTTTTTTTTTTTTTGTGAATCAAATTGCGTAACAAAAAATTAAAAAGTAGGAAGGAATCCAGGAGCAAAACCCACAAGAACAATTTGAAAGAAGACAACTCACCACATATAGCACAGGTTAGCTCCCTTTAGCGCCGGCGTTTTCCTGCGAGAGGGATGTGCCCTCGATCTCAATCAAAGAGCAGAGGCTAGGATGGAGCCCAGAAGGAGGGGGGGGGGGGGGGGGGGTATAAGACATAATATTTAACATAGCAATACAGGTCAGCTCCAAGGCTGGCTCCTTTGCAACAAAACAACCAGTGAAAAACAGATTTGGGGGCCAGTGTAATTTACCACACGTGTACGGCCGAGAGCCTTAGCTAGATAACAAGATAGACAACCTTACTTTATTAAGAATAATCAAAACCAACTTAAACATTACATATATATATCTGATTATATGCATGATTATTGTAAGATTTCCATTACAGATGTAAAACCCACAACAGATACATTTGCCATTATGGTAAGACTCAAAATTAAATGTGTTCGAATAAATGCTTTTGGTGACTTGCAAATAATAAAAAAATAATGTTGATATGTTGACACTTATTTGTACCTAATCAAAGAAGGTGAGCTACAAACAATTGTTTTCAAGAACATTAACTGTTCTGAAGTAGTATTTATATTGAATAAGCTGTCATTTTGTATGCACATGCATTCAAAATTGGGACCAAACCTGAACCTAACCCTAGTCAAGTAGTAACTAACCCTGGTCTAGTAGTAACTATTATAGTAGTAGTACTACTATAGATAATATTGATCATAGTGATTGCATTCACTAGAAATCATTTGAAATGCACAGTGGGAAGTCACTTCACTGTTCATTATTGATGTTTATACAGACTAAAATGTGTGGTCTTAAATGCACCACTTTGTCCGTCAATGCACTCCTCATCAGCCTGACTGTGATCAATACTGTACCAGCTCCACAAAAGACCAGTGTTTGGACACACACTCCGCTCTCATTGACTAAAGGAGTGTGATGAGAGGGTCGTGTTTCGCCTGTGCTACTGTCACACACTGAGTAATCTGCTATTGATCACTCAAAGCTACAGGAGATATGTTTTGGACTGGGTAGTGTTAGGAAAACATGCTTTCTTGAAATTGTATTGAAATTGTATTGAAAACATGAAATTGCATTTCATTTCAGCACTAAAAAGGGCTTGAAGTGTGTTCAAAATAAAAATAAAATAAATAAATAACTGGCTTTTAGGATCAGCTCACTCATCAATGATAACTTTGGCATGGTTGAATATTGTTGTGTTGCTTGCCCATTATGTGAAAATTATGATGATGACAATGATGATGACGATGATGATGATGTTTTTCTCCACAGCTCTGGAGCACATTGCTCAGTGGGAAAAGCAGCAGAAACACAAGGGATAGCTCTTGGTTTAAGCCAAGTGTGATGTTGAACTGCAAGTATAAGTACAGTGGTACCTCACCTTACGAAAGACCCTACATACGAAAAATCCAAGTTACGAAACGCCTTCACGTCAAATTTTGGTCTCTAGATACGAAAGAAAATTCAAGTTACGAAACGCGAAATCTCAAAAATTCAATTAATGCGCGTTCAGATGCACGCCCCGAAACGTAAATACACTTTATCAACACACACAGGGTTAGGTTCCAGAGGTGGCCCGCGGTGGGAGCGGTCCACAAGGTAGGACAACTTTGTATTTTGCAATTGTTCTACATGTTTTAGGGCTGTAAATGCCTCACCACACACATTCTACACTTTTCTCAGACTGGAGTTGGGCTTTTCTCGCATTTCTCTCTCGTTTGAACACTCAAACTTTCATAGATTTTCAATGGAATGTGTTGATAGTGAAGCGTGGGGGTAGACACGGCTCAATATAGCGCCAAACGCGCAGTAGGGTAAAACTCACCTGTCTCACGACGGTCTAAACCCAGCTCACGTTCCCTATTAGTGAGTGAACAATCCAATGCTTGGTGAATTCTGCTTCACAATGATAGGAAGAGCCGTCATCGAAGGGTCAAAAAGCGACGTCGACACGGCGCGGGATGGAGCCGCGGTGCCCGGGCCGTGCCTCCCCCTCGGGGCCACGGGGCCGCGGGGCCGCGCGGCTCGGCCCGCCCGCGCGGGCTCAGCACGGGGTGATTTAATCCTGGTCTGTTCCCGGTTTGGTCCGGGTCTGGACCTGATCCGGTCCTGGTTTAGACCTGGTCTAGACCTGGTTTAGTTCTGGTCTAGACCTGGAAGGCACATAGAACCAGAACCCACCCCGAGCGAGACCCCGCGGTCTTGCCCGCCGATAGAGCACCTTTCTCGGCCTGTTAGCTCACAGTGTCAGCCCCCCGGCTCTGGAAGTCACAGAACCAGAGCCCGCCTCGCTCTTATTCCCGCTGAAAGAGCGTCTTTCTCGGCCTCTTAGCTCTAGCGCAGAACGTGCAAGGAGCGCGGAGACACGAGCAACGTGCTCCTCCAACGGCACTGCCATGTCCCGGGATAACCCTGGTTTAGTCCAGGTCCAGTCCAGGTTTAGACCTGGTTAAGTTCTGGTCTAGACCTGGTTTATTCCAATCAGGATGCAGAACACAAATGTTACTTTTTTTTTTGTTATAAAATTATAAAATTATAAAATTGTCATAAAAAAAAGTTACACTATTTAAAAAAAACAACCTTGGAAGGGATCAGGCCTTTTCCATTGAAATAGCTACTCAACTTACGAAAAATTCACGTTACGAAACCACTTCTGGAACGAATTAATTTCGTAAGGTGAGGTACCACTGTACTGAGATATTCCTGGATTGTATAAGGAACCTCTTTACATATACTGCAAACAGAAGCACAAAATAATGTTGATGTTACTAATGAGATAATAATGAAATTATGTCTTTCTTGTCTAATTTCTATTTTCATGTTTATTCATATTGACACTTTTTATTTAGTTGGTTACAGCGACTTTAAAACAATAGTAGATTCAGTACCTTGGACAGCGACATAGCTTGTTTTGATAAAACAAGAGTCCATTTGTAATATTGCAAAAATAATAATTGAATCTATTATCTTTGTCTGCTTTGGCATAATATAACTAACTATATGTTTCAATTGTTTAGTTGATTGATTTAATATCTAAGACTCTAACACATGGTTTTATATAGCTGTGAGTAACAAAAACACTGTAAATATGGGAATAGGTTTTGGCTCTGAGTGAGAGGCTCTGTCCTCTAAACTTTTTTCTGCTGATTTGTGCCTCTTTTAAATGCATTTGTGTTGCTCAGTTCTGCATTGGTGCGTCTCCTCGTCTTAGCCTTAGCTGCGCCTGTGTAACTCCCTGCTGGTCTCATGGTGCCCCCCGATAAGACGCTGCTGCCGTGAGGTTCAGAATGGTGCTGGTGGCAGTGGAATTAGCTTCTATTGTGATGATAATGACATTGATACTCTTGCCCCCGTCCAACTCCAACCAGCCATTGTATGGAAACAGGAATGCAATTTCTCCTCCAGTGGCAAGCCACAATCCTCAGTACGAGTGAAAGGTCCCTAAATGACTCTCTATTCAGGCAGGGCCGAGGGGCCAGCAGCCAATTAAAGTGGGAGCAGCAGAACACTGCCATCCCAGAGACCTGAGGCTGTCTCTAAACACACACATTAAGCAACACTGACAAGGGATGTGTTAACCTGGCAAATACAGTCCATTTTCTAGCAATTAGACTTAATGTAGCATACATAAGTGCCATATGAAATACTTTGCCTATTGTCATATATACTACAATTAAATTAGGGCAGCATTTGAACAGTATCAGTGTTGGGTCTATGATATGAGCAGTAATTCCATTGAGCCAATTTTCTGTGATCAGATACTTGACACATTAATAGTTTTGGAAATCTAATTACATTGTAATTAAATATAATACTTACCATTGGTATTAGTGTTACTTTTTCCCTATCTGCTTTCAATGAGATGGACTTGATTACATGTATTATTAATAAGAAAGGTTTAGAAGCCTACTAAGCACACACCTAAGCACAGAAGATGTCAGGTGGGGGGTCCACCTCCTGCTCATCCCAATGGAAATCTTATTGCTTTATCTAGAATGTTCCACAGTTAATATATATATATATATTTAACTGCACTTGGCTTGGTGGTGTCACTTACATATGTTTAAAGCCACACTATGGAACATTTTAGGTAAAGCAATAACATCTACAGAAAAGCAATTGGCAGACCATTAATTAAAAAAGTTACACAATGCGCCTTTAACAAAACTATTTGCACCACTTCTCTTTCCATTCTCACAGTTTAGTCCAACATGCTGCTCATTCACATGCCTGTAACAAGGTGTGCAGATGGGAGTGCTCATTAACAGCAGCATTTGTCTCTTATTGCAAATCTGCGTGTGTTTAAGCATCTTGTGAAGCCTGCAATCAGCCCCCAATTATGGCTCTTTACATTTCAATGAGAAAATGCAGCTGTTCTGGGCTCTAATGATACAGGAGGTGAGGAGAGTTTGTGGAGATGATCACTCCAGACTGAATTACAGGGTAATTTCTAATCATCCAAACACTTCACTGGAACCCTTTGCAAGAGTGCACCGTCTACCTGCTTGTGTCCTCCTTTTGAGTGTTAGTGTGGTGACCCTGGAATTTCCTTGTCCTATAATGATTGGATTGGAAGACTGTTGACTCTTATGCAGATTAACTTCCTTCCTTTTAGTGGATGCTATTAGAAGTCAAATCCAGCTTTTGTCCTAGGTTAACAAAAAGGGCATCTTTAAAAAACAAAAAACAAAATTCCAAATAATAATCTCTTGGTTTTAAGTTCTTTCAACTGTCACCATGTCTTTAGAGATGAATAATGGCATCATTTTCTGAGATCTTTTTGAAAACAACAGGTTTTGTGTCATTTGAATATGTAATTACAGACATATCAACTGTGATGGAAATGTATATTGTGGAAAGATTTCTCTCAATCTGTCTTTGTGTAAATGAATGGGATTTCTACCTGAGACCAGAGCATCATTAACATGTGTAAAGGCTCAGCAGACACAACTGTCCCCACAACTGTTTGTAAGGCCAACGGAGAAATTCAATTTGTCAACTGGACAAAAGTTTATTTGGTCAAATATGTTTCACAGCTCATCCAAGCTGCTTCTTGTAACTTAAAACTCATTTGGTTTGGTAGTTAAAGACAGTGTTAGAAAGGCTCTTCAGTATAAACACTTCTGTTTCCTTCTGTTTGCTAATCTTGTCAGGAAGTGACAAATGCATGTGAATATGGATGCAAATCAGATAAAGCACATCTGGGCACATCTCAGTAGGAGTCGTCTCCTTCTCACTTTGAAATATCCTCTGGTCATCTCAATATCAGTATCATATCAGATCAGTATCATTCAGTGTATCATTCGGGGTCTGGCGTTGGAGGAACATGCTGCTGGTTAAGAGAGGCTGAATGGTCTCTGACCAGGGCAGGCCTAGGCCCTGTCCATCTGCTGTAACAAAGAATAAACCTTTGTCTGTATTTCAAAAACTCATTGGACTTCGCAAATGGATTAATTATTTATCACCAAGAGATACATAAGTTTTTCCACAACACAACCATAAACCAGTTCAACAAATCTGCAATCTGACAATTAAACAACAAATTCCACAATAGAATTCTAACCTGTCCTCCAGCTCCATTTTAAACTACAGGGATCCTCAATGTTCTCAACAATGTAATGTCTCTCTCCATCCTCCCCTACACTGGATTCAGAAAGACTATATAGACTGATAGTAAATAATTTTCTGTTTAAAGTTAATTGATTTTTACAGAACATATTCAGTCTTTCCACAGCGCTGCACCATTTGTCCCCACCCCTCAATAAACACTAAACTCTTATTTGCCTTATCTAATATATGATTTGTCTTTCTCTATGGTGCTTCCATTGTGTGGCTGGTTATTGCGCGCTTTGTCTTTTTTCATTTTCCCCTTTCACTGCTGTCACTATTGAACAGTGCGCAGCCACAGCATTTGGATGCAAGATGAACTTTGATAAGAGTTAATGAGAAAACAGCATTGTGCAGGCAAAGAATGGCTGGAGCCACACTCAAGAGCCTCCTCACGCTGAAATGGACCATGAAAACATGCTGTACTAATGCTGTGAACCATGGACTACTAGATGAAGGGAAAATCTATGTATACAGCTATTATTTGACTAGGATATGGAAAGTTTTTGCATATTTTTAAATACAGTAACTGTGCCAGGGTCATATACATTTTTACAATCTTTTTATGTGTCCTCAAGTAGTTGAATCAGCTGTAGAAAACCATATATCTATTGGATGCTCCTCCTGTCTTAATACCGGGGGAAAACTTAAAACAGATAATCTTATGGCTTGTCTTGTCTTGTCTTGTGGGAGTAGCTGGCTCTTCTGTCTTTAACAAGCAGTACAACCTCTTGTCCAAATAAAACTCCACCATGGTTAGAAAATAGGTGCAATAGAACTTAAATTAACCTTTTAAATCTAAATAATTACAATTCACATTATTCACTCTGCTCAGACACACTTGTTGGAGCTGACATCTACAGCCGCTGTACGTACAGCCTCACTAACGTACACAGCAAGGTGGGTAAAGAAAACAAATCAAAACAAAAAAAAACTTAACTTTTAATCATTTCACTTGTACTGATTACATGAAACACACATTTATAGACAAAACCACTGTGACAAACAAATAATAAAATTAAGCTACTTTGATGTGATAAGTGTTTTGGCATTTTTGAAGGAACAGAGAGGACAAAGTCATATGAGAAACCACCACCATCTGTAGTGGAGCACTGGAGCACAACATGAATGAATGTGAGAGTAGAGAGTGTGCTTCTCAGTGATGTCAGATCTTAATTGAAAATGACAGCTTCAATTAAAAATGTAATCATTCTGTCCGTTTTCTAATTAAAAGCGCGACCAGTGATAGTTTTGAGTCATTAACTTCAAAGAGCTGTGGCCTTGCAGGAGGGTAGTGGATCATTTTCAGAGTCTAAGGATAGGCATAATCAGCTAACTCCTCAGACAAACATAGAGCCCCATTACATGAGAATAACCAGGACTATGCTCAGTATAGAGTTGCACAAAGCACATCTCCCACTGTTACAATGGACTGCCTATAGGAAGGACACACTGCCATTGTCATTAGGTCTTTAAACCCACGATACCCACTGTACAATCCTTATTTTACACGTCTGTTACTGAAGTCATAACCAGCTGTGGTCAGGACTGTATCTGGGTCATCGAACTGAAACTCTCACTAAACTCACTAAGTAAGTCCTAACTCTTAAAGGGACACTATGTAACTTTTCTGGCTAGGGGGTGGCACATGGTTGTCTCCATGGAGATGTTAAAGCTTTGTCTGGAATGTTACACAGTATGGCATTGGGCTTATCTAATATGTTTTCAACTAAATGTGCTAAAATACCTTTAAGAACACTCATCCTTACTGTGAGTGGGGTCATCTCTTCACAGATCTGATCTGAAACCTGCTTTGGTGACATCTCCTGCTTGTCTCCTTGAGACAGTATGTTTAATGCCATACTGTGGAATATTTCAGTTTAAGCACTAGCACTAACTAGACAAGATATTATTGTAGTCACAGCTGCCCTGGATAAGACTTATCGAAGCAAGGTTGCCCACTGACCACCACCCACACTCCATTCATACTAGACAATGTGTGTGAAGTGCCTTGCCTAATTTATTTATTATAGTATTGATTTTCTAGCTCAAGAATCATTTGGTAAGTCAATATGAACTACTTGAAAAATTATGTGTACCTTTAAATGCACATGCTCAGTCAGTAGATTGGTTGTCTGGAAAGTATTCTTAAAATATCTTTATATGTTTTGTATGTTTTGCCAGCTATTTCCACATATATGTGATTAATCAGCTGTTTATTTAGGATACCATTTCTTTTTATAGTACAGAGCCATCTGCACCTTGGGTACTGTCCTCAAAAGGCTTATAGGAGCATCTGTTTCCACTATATATCTCCATCCAACACAGGAGCATATGTCTGCTCACAAATGGCATTCAGCAATCCACATTTCTATCATCCAAGAAGCTTAGTAGTGCTTCAGTTGGATATATTTATTTAAAATGTGAATTCTCTGTGTTGCCCTCGGAATATGCCATTAAAGGGGCTTAAAAATGTGAAAAACAGAACAAGTTCATTTTAAATGGCTTGCTGTGGTCACAAATTCATAAAATAATTTGAAAGCCAGATTTAAATGCAGCATTTTTAAAAATAGAGGTGCTTAAGCTGGATGGGAGGCTATGACAGAAAAGGTCCACCCCTTTTTGATAAGGGAGTGCATTGAAAGAAGGACCTGAGGGAGCAAGGAGCAGAGTATAGTGTTAATAAAGTGTATTGAGGTGCAGAGCCATTGAGAGTTTTAAAAATATCAATCCTAAATTTGACTGGCAGCCAGTAGTGAAGGGTTAAAACTGGATATGGATAACATATTTTTCAACATTGTAATTTGTGTTTCAACTGTGTGGGTTTTGCGCTTTGTCCCTGCTGCAGAAGTGAGTGGTTGGTTAAGTTTGTTCCCCCAGCTGTCTGCCTCAGTGAGGAGGGCTCTCCCTGACATTCAGAGATAGGGCTCAGAGGATGATGAATGGTGCTGTTTGAGAATGCTCCTCACTTCAGCTGCTCCTGCTCGGGTCTGTCGCTTTGCATGGGCTCTCCGCTTCAGACACAAGTGACAGGCCGCTAATGCAAAGTTAACTGCACTGTCTCACCGTAATTGAATCCCCTTCCTCTAATTACTTATCACAAACTGGTCAGTGCAAGTCTGGACCTGCCTCTGACAGAATGGTTTTGTTCCAACTCATGCCAATGTCTGAGAGGCACATCATAAGTTTGGAAGCTGAGTAAACCTCCCAGTCCCACAGTGATTCCATGGGACAGGACACCTCACCCAGACTGGGACAGAGGGCAGTGTTATCTCATTTTGAAACCAGCAGCACCAAAAGAGAACTACAAAGACACACTTTAAACCTCTTTCTGGATGAATGAACCTTTTTATGCCACAACCAATTTCCAGTTGAAAGTAAATTTATCTGAAGAGCAAAATGTTCTCTGTCTGTGTCTGTGTTAGGCCTATCAAATGAATGCAAAATTACTAGTGATTAGAGGATAGTCTATGAAGTAAATCTATCAATGTTGGAGAAGACTATAAAATGGTAAATGGTCACATCTTTCTATCTTCAAAAATACAAAGCACTCAAAGCACTTTACACCACACACAGTCATAACTCAAGTATACGCAGCCAATGAGGGCAAGGCAGGTTAAATCTCTCAACAACAGTATTCATCCATGAAATCTGGAATTACACCACCAACCTGTGGCCAAAGGAGATAGATTCAAAACTTTAGATCAGAGGATAAGAACTATACCAACTGAGCTACAGTCAACTTCTGTTCTGCTATAAATCTTGCCTGACCTTCTACATTCTGTTTGAATTCAGAAGAATCCAGAACAAAATATATAACTTCTTCTACCTAAAATAAGTAATAGTTTGGTGCTTTGATAATTGATTCTGTATAAATTCACAATCTTTTTCAGTGCTTTAGAATTGTCTCCTTTTTTATTTGTATGCAGCCATGTTTGTTTTTTATTTGAACGAAGCATGTGTCTCTCTCATTGATTCACCTGCCTGTCAATCTCGACCTTTGAAAGACCCGCTCATCTTTGTAAAATTTTGTCAAAGTATGTATTTTCTGGCTGGCCAAGTAAATCCCCATTATGTGATTACAAGTGTACAAATGAGTCGTTTAAATTCAAGTTTTCATATCGATTAGTGTCTAGGTATTGATTTTTTGATAACCATATTAATGGTTTTTAAGAATTAAAACACATACAGAAGTCTTGATTGGGATGGGCCCAGTGTCTTCTTGTGTTTGCAGGTCTATCAGGACATAATGAGGTTTGCACGCTCAGAGACTTGAGCTGGAGAATGTGGAATGGAGCACATTGTGAGGAGGACCGTGACACTGAGAGAAAAGGAAAAGCAGGGGGGAAAAGGCATTCAATGATAATATATGAGCTGTCTGCAGTGCTTTACCGGAGAGCAAAAGAGTGCAGTGGTGCATTTAAAAAGGAGATTATCATGTCAAGATACAGTGCTACTTCAGTGAACACAGTCTGCGATTGGACACCAGGGCAAGGCTCGTGCTGACTGAGGAGATGAAAGGCTAATCAGGGAACTCAAAGATTTCTATGAGCAAAAAGAAAACATTGAACAAAGCCATGTTTTTATTTTTAAATGTTAATACAGTATCATCAGAGTTGAACTGTTCAGTGGTCAGGAGTACAGTTTTAAGTACTACAGTGTCCTCCCATTGTATGTTTTCCATGTAGATTGCCTGTGCACCATTCAGTCTTTTATTGGCACAAGGTTACTCTTGATCTGTAATGTAGCAGGTTTTTATAGAGGAATTATGTTGTTTTTTGTTGTTGTTTTTTTTTGTTTCTTATACATTTTGCTTGAATGGTTGCTGATTTAGGGTTCAGCATAAACAACACTGAGGAATTATAGAATCTGTTATAATATATACTGAGATACAAAAATATAACTAAAAATGTTAGAGCTAAAAATGTTCGATTTTTAGCATATGTTGTGGGAATTGGCTGAATGAATGCAACAGTGCCATATTGGCAAATAAATTTGTGACTTATGATTTCTGTTTTGTCACACACAATATAGGTTAGCCTTGTCTTTTGCTAAGCATAGAGAAGATATACTATATGGACTATCCATTGAACACGATTTCATTAAAGGTACACTTTCAAAGATGTTGCATAAAAAGTATGTAAAATATTCTTGTGCTATAATTTGAAGGTGTCAGCAGCAGCTCATGGTTGATATCTCATTTTCGTTTCTCCTCAGTGGATTTACATTTCAATCTTTAAGAGAACTCAGCTGTGACTTGGTTTTAAATTACTCTTTTTGGAAATGCCTGCTGGAGCTGGCTACTGAGTATTGTGTGAAGAAAGACATTGGATCTACTCACAGTGTAAAGCTGAAAGTTTCATCCTCAAACATGTTAGAGTTATACCTTCCTTATGACTATCCTTATTTAAATGTATCCCCCGCTCACAGTTCAGTTCTACATTTGACTGTTTTATTTATCACTTGACTAAGCTTGAATATTATATGTCAGCTAAAAGCAAGATCCAGCAATAACATGGTAGAGATGACTTCACTGCTGATACCAATTATTGAGTACCATTTAACAGTTGCCTCCTCATAGATTTGGTTTGTCTGTCCCTCAACTTAGCATGGTAATTTGAACACATTATTAGACTTATAGGTCAAAGAAGAAATTGTTTTTATTTCAGTTTTAAATCCCTTATCTAGAATTCTAGTCTTATACCTCTCACACTTCTCACGATATGGTAAAAGGTGCAATTGTGCCTCACAGCCAATAGTTTAATTATAAGTCCTTGTTTTTTCACAGGTCTATGGGACTAAATAAAACCTCTGCACAGCACTTAAAAAGAACTTCTCTATATTGATTATTGCTTGTAGAGTACCTTACTCAGAGCTTTGCCCCTTATAGCCTGCTTGGCCCATGGCTCATTCATTACTTGCTACATTAAATGTAAACTTATCTCCAAAAGAGTTGGAGTTTTTGTAATGTAGATTCACCAGGGTTAAGTGTACTGTGAAAAGAGCTAATAATCATTTTGGGCCCGAGGAGAGTAAAGTCTGGCTCAGGGCCAGGATCAGCCTGTGTTTGGTTTTAAAGAAGCTAATTAAACCCACATGAAAGAGCCCTGGACCAACAATTAAAACTGGGACAATGATTACACAAGCTCTGTAATTACAGGCTGTCTATTGGAGTATCAGTTTTATTCAAGAGAAATCAAATTGAACTGTAAATTAAAGCAGGGAAAACACTGGATGCTGCAGTGTGATATTAGGCATAGGAAAAGGCAAATATGTGTGACACAGCACCAAACTGTGAAGGTATAAAACCGCATCATCTCTAAATTCCCATAGTGTGGCATGATCCGGTCTCTTCATTATGCTCCATGGGTGAAAATGGCAACAGTGGTTGCTTTGGCTCCTGCTGTATTTCTAATTAAATGAGATGAATTCAATGAATTGAATAAAAAGTAAAAAAGAAAAAAAAGAAAATAAAAAAAATACAATAGACTGAAAACGGAAAAGCCTGTTGCTGAGGGTGAACCAGCTCCTTTAATAATCTCCCACTTTTTTGAAAATAGTCTTTCCCATGGCCACCCCCACCTAATGTGAACATTTGGTCTAGTCCCCTGGAGCTTCTGTGGCTGGTTTGTCAGAGAGTATGTAGTAGCACAGCTGAATGTCTGCCTCAGCACTGGCTCTGAGGAGTGAAGAAGACACACAGACAATACAGAGAGAAAGAGGAGAGGGTCACCTGCAGCTTCAGTCTCTACCATCCCTCCAGAGATCATTTTGTATTATCAACATGACCTTGTTCAGCCCCAGATGTGAGTATGCAGGTTATATTTTTCTTTGTGCATGTAGTGGAGGTGTGCACTGACGGTTGTCTCACACCTCATCAGACAGACTCCTCTCATCAGTCTCTTATTTGCAGCCCACCATATGTCTTTTACACCTGTGTTTCCTCTTGTAAATACAGACATGAATGAGTTGAATGCATGTGCAGAGGTTTGTCATGTTTGTCAAGTACAGGTGTGAGCACCTACCTCACAAAGTTTTTCTATGTACGATACAATACTTACACTTTTATGTCTACAGTGGACACTATAGACTTTCACTATACAGAAAAGTTATAGGTATAATTACAAATCCTGCATGTTGGTAAACTCATCTCTGTTTATTTGATTTTTTTGTGCTGCATAAATCCATATCCCACCATATCATGACTGACATCTATTTGATCATTGTATAAAATGTATTTTGGGATTTGATTTTAAGTTTTCCAGCAGTAATTAAGAGATGAGCAAATGTAATATTAATATGTCCAATTATGAAACCTCAGTAACGTTTGTTATATTACAGTTGAAGATGGTGAGTAGCTTATATGAAATATTACTGTGTCTGTGCACAGTAACTACAGCATGTCACTATGTAAGTCTAGAGGACATAGTAAGGTATAATGTAAAGCAATTTTTAAAATTCTCTTTTATTCTCTAGGGTGAAAAAAGAGGATTTTAATAGCAACCCTAATGGGGTATATATAACCTGATTTACATATTTACCATTCTCATATCCCGTCTCTCTCGCCTCTCGCCTCACTCTGTGTTATTTTGTGTGGTGCTGATGCACAGCCCCACAGACCTCATGTGGCATGAGACAGTCATTGGTTATGGCTGAATGTGTTTTGTGTGTTTGACCTTGGTACCTCCTCAGTGAAGCCTCCTTAGATTGGCATTATCAGTCTTGCCTTTCTTTTTGGCTTTTCCTTCTGGGACTACCACAATGGATCTCCCCTGTTGTGATTTATACTAATTGGTATAGCTGTTACCCACAACCCTCTCCATTTTGGGATGCAGGACTGACACCACTGGACCTTAATTACATTAAAGGCAATTTTACATAATTTTTCAAAATATGTCATTTGAATTTGAGTTACAATAGTTGAAGTATTGTAACAAAGTACTGTAGTCCTTGAATAAAAAGCCATCTGAAAAATGTGTCACCAATCTGTCTATTGCCCAATCTAATCTGTCTTAGATTTATTATCTGTCTATAATACTATCTATTTTATTTTGTTACTGTGTCCATTAACGGCTAAAGATTTGCAGTATTGGTGTTAAAGGTTATGATGCAATTCACAAATGACTGTACATGTAGTAACAGAACCTGATAATAAGAGACATTTTCTATGGGGTCTTAACTTCCAGGGCACAGGGCTGTATGGGTACACAACGCTGTAGCATGATTACCTCCTGAGATCTTCTGATGTTTTGTTCCCGTTGAGCTCGACCACTGTGCTCAGCAGCAGTCTGCTCCTCTTCCTGTTTTATGCCTCATCATGCAGTATAATACAGGCACCACGCTGAGATACTGAAGTCATGCACAATTTCAGACACATTATGCTTTTATCTTCAGATGACATTTTATCATTTAAAACAAAATGTTTATTTTTAGTTATTGTTCTACAGTATAAGGAATCATCATGTGGTACTTGTGTTCATATTCTGATATGTACAACTCACTGCCATCAAATGAATATATAAAACATTAAACATAAAGTTTTCAATAGATATGATTAAGGTGATTTCAAAGGTTAAGTCCCAATACGTAAGTCCTGAGTCCTACAGCACATTCCTGTGCGTTTACCCTGTCAGAAAGAGCTCAGTGCAGCAGGAGGGAAAGGCCAGAGCACGTGTCGGTTCTTCACATTCAGGGCGATACTTAATTAATTGTAGCTTGCAGCCATTTGACAGTGGCTCTGTGTGAGTGTATGTGCAGCTGGCCTAGTCACAGTCCATTCAGCGCCCATCTGTCCGTGTCAGACCGGCCCTACCTCATCCTCTGTGCTCTTTTATTGCATTTTAACACACTGTTTGTGAAGAAAGCAAGGAGACATCCTGTGTTGGCATCCACTGTAATCAAGACAACCAATCAACATTTTATGCGTTTGTTGGGTAGTGATCAGAATTATGACGACATTGGCACCAAAATTGCAGGCATCAAAATGAAAGATTTGTTGCAAAGATAATCAACATGAAAACAAAAGGATTAGCCTTGTCAACTCTAATAGCTGCTTGATGAAGTATAATGTAATAAAATCTGTGGAAGATTTTCATACACAAGTTGAGTGAACGTCAGTCAAAAGTAAAATAAAATCTGACATGTTACAAATGAGCATTTTTTTTAAACCTTGCTCATCTTAGAGTCAACAGTAACTGGGCCACAGACTTTTAAGTATGTAGTCAAGATCGCTAGTTAGACCTACAAATTGTCCAACCACTGGAGAATCTCTCTCAATAATGTAAACATGTTTCATGGTGTGTAACACATGAGTCCTGTTTCACAGATTTTGTAGCTCACACAGTGAGTCATGTTGTGTATTGTCTTTTCTCTGCAGACATGAGTGTGAGTGGAGAGCTGAAATCCAGCCGCTCCAGAGCTGCCAGTAAGAGGAGTAACACCGGCACTTACGGGTGAGTTCGCCATCTTCACTCTCCAAAGTTCACTTACATTTTCTCCTTTGTATTTGCAAGCAACAATATCAATCAATTATCAAGAGGCTGTTTCTATCTTCATATACATATTGCACATGTGTACACGTTGTGATTAATTAAGCGATTAAACTTTCATGTTTTTGATAGTGCTTTTGTATCTCATGTGTCTTAATAAGATCTCTTAGTGAGACATTGTTGCAGTATCTTTCTACAACAGATGCTCCTCTGGGTGGGTGTATAATTTACAAGAATCCTATTTCTTAAGATGGCAGCATTTTGTACTAGAAATCCTAACAAATCTACAAGGACAGACAAATATGCCTTCAGTACAAGACAGATGAAAATGCCCTGATATATTTTATTCCACAGAAAACACAGCCACTCTAATAGAATCAAAATGCTCTTCCAATTTACACTCTGTATGCAAATTCTGCATTTAGTGTTTTGCACCACATTGGACTGAATAGTAATCTATATTTTTGTATTTATTTATGACATTTTCACAATGACAGACACCTGCACATAAATATATGTTGTTGTACAATCAGGCCTGCTTAAATGTATGAAAAATCACACATGTGCACGTATTACACCTGCCTCTTCCGCTGTTGTTTCTATTTGTGTCTCCTTCTAAACCCCGAGCCTTATTCACTCATTCAGGTATAATAACAGCCTGCAGCCATGCATTAATGAGGACAGTTCATGCCTTGGCTCCACTGTGAGCGCAGGCAAACAAAGACTAAATACAAACATGGTACACCACACCCTGAACTGTTAACTGTATACTTTTTAATGAAAAGCCCTTACTGTGAAGCACTAATCCCGATACCTCAGCCTTTACACATCTGCACCAAACACCAAATGGCCTACAAAAAATAAATAAATAAATGGCTATTTAAAAATTATGTGACAAGTAACACTTTTCAGTTTAATGAATAAAATGAATAATGAATAAAAATATGAATAAAAATATGAATAAAAGTTAAAGCTAGCTAAATAAAAAAGTGAGCTAAATAAAATAACTGATTTTTCTACTTATAGGATTAAGAATATGGGTGTGACTTTAAGCATGCATCCACAATTGTTAGATAAACCTACAGCCAATACAACCACTGGGGAATCTCTCTCAATAATGTAAACATGTAGGTCTAACTCAGCCCCTTCCTTTGACTGTATGAAGTTGTGCATGTAAGAGACAGTAGGGTAAGTAATGTTTGTGTTTTTCTCCCTAAATCTACCTATTTTTCCACCCATGATCCCAGCTCATTCATTCATCAGATGCATAAAAATAGATGGACCAGACCAAACAAATAAATGGTTACACTATGTAACCATTTATGTACATGTTGCATTAAGAATGAGCTATTTCTGTGCTCATTTCACACTGTGCCCTACTTTGGCAGTCAGTGGAGAGTGGGGTTTGAGGACACTGGCCCCATCAATATGCCCAACATCTGCTCTCTTGTATCTGTCTTGTACTTCTATCTTTTTCCATTGGTTCATTTCATTAACACTGTCATCTGTGCTGATTATCAAAGAGCTGGAATTTGGATGGAAGTGATGCATCTGTCATGTAGATTTTGCTCAGTGTCACTTAACAGGTTGTGAGTCCCACAATAATGATAAGCCCAATATCGGGTAGATTTTCATGGCCAGTAAAGATTAGTTGGATTTTTTGAGGAACTGTCGCATGTGAATTACAGTATGAATTTTAAAATAACTCATACAATCATTCATTTTTTCTTTCATTTATGTGTATTTAGGCAAAAATTCTCCTTGTCAACACCTGCACAGGCGTAAATAATCAGAAATCAATCAGATTACTACAGTTTGCATGACATTTTAATAATCAAATATTATTAGAATTTTTGTTGTATGTAAACATAGCATAATATACTATAGTGTCTATAGTTTGAAATTGCAGTTAAAGACCTTTTGACAGCCCCTTCCTTGCCCCATTTCACTTTGTTGTTATGATACTGCAGTATTTGCTAATGTTACTCGTAAATCTGTTGGTGCACACAGGTAGCAGGCTCCAAAAAGGTGAAATCAAAAACAGGTTAGGACTGGACTAAACTTCTTTGGATCCTGGAGGTGTATGAAGACTGCTTTAAACATCAGTCAGCCGATACAGGCTTGTGAAGATCATTTTGAGGGGATAGGTGTTTGTAGTAACACATATTGGTTTGCGTTGTAGAAAATGTTATGTTTACAATATTAGTTTAAAGAAGCACTGGGAAGTTTTTCAGATGGAGGGTACATGACTCCACTGAGGTGTTGCAGAGAATATTCTGGCATTAAACTTATCCATCTGTGGAGTTACAGGTCATCTGTGGAAAAACAAGTACTACATTTTTGTGGCGTGTGCATTTTGCTTGTGTCTGTTAGATCGCAAAATTGAGTGAAATGAACTGCACACTGTACAAAGAGTTTTAGGTTGGGTTTTATTCTCAGTAGTAATGTTTTGTTTTTGTTTGTTTTTTTACACAGAACTCAATGAACCATAATGATACATAAGTCTATAAGGGCAAATGCCTTCATGTTGCAGGTAGTATTGCTTTTTATGTCTATTCTGAATGAGCATTAGGGTGGGTTTCTATCCTTTGTATCATCTCTGCATAAGATAACAAAGGAAAAACATAGAATACTGTAGATCGTGTTTTATTTGGTTTTTAAATAGGCTTGTCATGCTAATTACTATATTGACTTATCGTTCAATATATGAAAGCTGGAACAATATATTTGGAGGTCAGTATTTATCATCTATACAACTTCTTTGTAAAAGTGGGGAGACTTTGAGGGAAATGTAGAAGGTTGAATAAAGCCTTCTGTGGCTAATTCTGCTAATTTACTTGTTGCAGCTCAGGCCCTTTGAATGATACTATCTATTTAAAATGGTTTACTGAGATGATCTTGCATTATTGTTATTGTGTCAGTGGCATAAAGTAGTTTCAAAATTATCGTTTATCACAGTATATCTCTGTAGAAATATATTGTGCTTCAAATTTGTTATTGTGGCAGGCCTATTCTTATGCATAATTAATATTCCCTCACACAATTTTAAAGCTACATTTCTTGTTTTTTTTTTAAATTGTGAGCATTGTTTACAATGAACCCGCGTCAACCTGGGTATTCCTCTTGGCCCTGATGGCGGTTGTGCAAAGGTCAATGGATGTGCTGCTGGGGAAAGGTCAGTGTGCAGAAGAGAGTAGAAAGCAATGATTTCAGGTCTGAGTCACAAACTCTGCGAAGAGGAAAATGGAATAGAGAGCAGAGGGATCATGTCCATTCTCTTGTCAAAATTGTGTTTGGTGAAGATAAGGTCATAGGTGAACCAAGGTGGCACCAATTGCTCAGGACCCATGAGCAAAAAGGCCAGAACCACAATGAGTTTGGTTCTCACTTCTTTCCTGTTGCTCTTTGCATTTGTATATCCACAGTGTGCTGCAGCCTTATCTCTCCCCTGTCTTATAGTCCCTGTGCTAATGAAGTCGTCACGATGCCCACTGCAGCTGTGGCAGTAAAGGTAGCAGGTGAGCCAGGAGGGAAGAGACAGGATTAAAGTCTAATGTAAATAAAAGGCAGATGATAAACAGAGAAGAGGCACGTATGAAACCACTACTAGACAAAAGATGAACTAAACCACTAAAAAAAGAAAACTTGAGGGAAAGCAAGAGAATGAGAGTGAGAGAAACAAAGAGAAGGAAAGAGAGAGAGAAGAAGAGTAAAAGAGAGAGGGACAGAGAGGAGAGAGGGATCAAGAGAGAGAAAAGGAGAGAGAGAAAAGGAGAGTAAGAGAGACAAAGAGAAGGAAAGAGAGAGAGGAGACGAGTAAGAGAGAAGGAGAGAGGGATCAAGAGAGAGAGAGAGAAAAGGAGAGTATGAGAGAATGAGAGAAAGAGAAAGGGAGAGAGGTGAAGGAGGTAGAGGAGAGGAAGCAAGTGAGCACTGCGCTGCGTGTCATTGGCCCCCTGGCGTGAACAATCCATCTCAAATTGATCTTGCAGCTCGGCCCAGCAGGGCATTCTGAATCAATCTCAAATTGATCTCTGTGCCATAGGTCGGGAAAACTAGCAGTGGAGCTTATCAGAAATATAGTGGTGCTGGGAGGATCTGACAGGGAAACTTATCACACTGCACAACAGGAAATGGGCTGGGAGCCCCCGGGGCAGGAGGGAGGACGCGCTGAGACTCAACACATACACAACATAAGTCCACAGTAACAACTGCACACAACCACTGTGTACAGCACTGATACACACATGCTCCAATGTTCAGCGCAGGCATCCGTCAGCCACGCCTCCAGGCTGCAAGGAAAATAAAAGTCAGTCTGAGAACAACGTGTCAATATATTGTGAATGAGACAGGTGAGACTGGAGACCTGGGGCTCTTAATGACTTATACCACATTTAATGTGTCATCAGAATGGCTGTGTGAAGGCCTGAGGAAGGACAATCAATAGCAGCTTGGGTTTAGACAGTCAGCTTAGGGAGCGATCTGCCTCTCAGGGCCAGAAACTTCAACAGAAATGATGTCGACCAGTAAATAGGTCTGAAACCCCTAGAAAAGGATAACTTGCTGTTGATGGGTCTGTAATATATATCTGGAAAACTGGGTATAAAAGTTTTTGTATTAGATTAAATGACTGATTGTGTCTGCTTTTTAGTATATTAGAGGAATATAATTTATGGGGAAAAGCGGTACCAGATTCTGCTGTCAGCAACATGGGATTTATAATCTGACAGTATTCATAAAATGATGTTGATATTTATTTGTTGGTATTATGTTTATTTTGATGCTTTACTATGGTTACAAAGGTCAAAGGTGAAATTGATTGCATAGCGAAATGATTAAAAAGTTTACAGAGGAAAAGAAATGCTTCTAACAAGTGTGCAAGAGCATGAGATGGTTGAAGAGGGCTTCTGGAAAAGGCCTCAGTCAGCAGCACAGGGGGTAATAGGAGTTTGTGAGGGCACCAAAGGGACTCAGCTGTGGAGTGTTGAATATGAGAGCAGAGTGCCCGGGGCAGCCTAATGTACTGTCCCATAAGAGTGCAGAGCAAACACAAAGCCATGCACATGTGACCACATCACTAACAGGAAAGGCACAGTCAGCTGTTTATGTGCGATCATTATGTTCACTATAGTACTGCTGATCTCAATGCTCCAGTGAATAACATAGAAGGCAATACAAGTTGTGGCAAATTGAAATGCTAGCAATATTGGAACTAAAAGAAATAGATAACATATTTTGGAACCACTTTGAGGGTCCGACACCATAGACATTCCATTATGATTGCTTTATTGCGCAACATTACATTTTTCTGTGAGCTATTCACAGATATGACCTGTAAGTTGGCCAGGTGGTGTTTCCTGCTTGTCAATATAGAGATATCTTTAATGCCCTACTGTGGAACATTCCAGTCATAAAATCTCCATAGAGCCTTCCCCCGTAAAATATAATAAAAACATTTTTATCATTATATTTTTTTTCCTAAAAGGAGCAGGCAGCATATCACAGCCCAGAAAAACTTTGCCCTTCATGGAAGACGATGAAAGACTTTTAGCTGGTAATTCCTCAGTAATTCCAGTAAAGCACAATAGTTCAGGACTTGAGAGTGAAGCAGTGACTTGAGCTGAGCAGGCTACAGGATTAATTACAGCAGGAGGATGAATAACCTTTTTAACTCTGCTTTCTAATTGTGTGTGGTGTGAGCCTGTAAGCTGGTGATGGCAAAGAAGAAAGGGCTCCAGTGAGTGTCCATACAGCAGCTGTCACCTTACTGCAACGGCTAGGTAACTAATTAGAACTAAATGTCCTAATCTTTGAAGTTTCCAATTACTCCTCACAGCAAGACCATCAGCTTTTGATGAATGGTTAACTTGAGGTAGAAGAGCTTCCAGGGTGAACCAAGGGCATATACTATCTGAACTGCTGATGTGATGTTAAAGTATCAAAAGTCCTTTCTGATTGTGTTAGGAGCTGTGTATAGATAGTAGCGCCAATCACTCTAATCACCGAGACTGCAAAATTAGGCCAAACTCCCATATAAACACTCCAAATGGCATGCCATTTTTTCATCATTTGTATTGTCATTATATGAGGGCTTTTTGCAGTTTGATGGTCCTTTCACTTTGCACAAGAGTCAAACTAATGAACTAATTTAATAATTAAATTTGACTTGTGTAGTATCTATTAAACTGACCGGTGCTGTTTAAAGGACCATATTACGTTATTTTTGATCTGTTATAATGTTGTTTCCTCATCAAAAACATATCTGGACACACTGCACAAACCCTGCATATTTAGACTGTTCTTCTCTCAAACAGAAAATACTCTGTTCCTCCTTGTGATGCCATGTGGTAATACAGGAAGTGCTCCACTGTGTTTTTAAACTCTATACACCTTCACTAGAATCATTTGGATAATTTCAGCCTTGGAATTGCCAATCACTACAGAACTAAAGGTAAAAGGTAGCTGTTAACTTGAAAACTACTGCTTCAAGACATCTCAAGGTGGAATAGAGCATTTTGAGCTTTGGAGATGTAGACAGACTAATAAACCAGGATTACTCATACATTGGTTGTGTTGGTTTGTACTGCATGTCTCAATAAGAATAGTCTATGCAAATAATGTGTTGCCACTGCTAATGTGGACCACTGCTTTAATGCTTTCATTTTATAATAGCTATGTCATTACAACCATGTTTCCATGACTGATCTCCGCTGCTAAAAACAGACTAATTTATTCAATCCTTCAATCCTACTCAAACTCTGACATTGTTCACATGTTACTAATCGGACCCAAACCATGCCATGTTCACCAGGCTGATCCTCGGAGCCCCATGTACTAGCCAAGAATGTCCCCACCCAACAGCTGTGGAACAATGCCACTCATTCCTCTGACTTTGAGGACAGGGGTGGTCATATTGTAGGGCTGGGCGTTATGCCAAAAATATATATATACCTCTGATTTGATCAACTAGACAGCCCAATATCAAAACTGTACTGTAGTAGAGGGTGCTGGTACTTTTATTATAGAAGCATGATTACTGAAGGGAAATAAATAAGGTGGAAAACAGTACTGGGTAACTGATGCATCCAGTGTGATATATTAGATTTGCTATTATAAAAGTAGGGCTAAAAAAAACTGTTCAAATTACCTTTTAATAAAATACTGCTGAAACCAACAGCATCAACACAGAAAATAATAATATCTGCTGACCATGGCAAGAGGAGAAATTCAATTTGTCAACTGGACAAACGTTTATTTGGTCGAATATGTTTCGCAGTTCATCCAAGCTGCTTCTTCAGTTCTGGTTCCATGTATAAGTTAGCCATGATAGGGGAGACTGGTGAGCACTTTGCACAGCCGTGGATTTGCCTGTAGAAGTTTCCTCTAAACTGGAAATAGTTGTTATTTAAACAAATTTCCAACAGTTGGCAGATTTGGTTGGGTGAAATTTTGGATGTCTCTTCTAGCTTGGTATCCTGCAGTAGTCTCTTTCTTGCTGCCTCCACCGCTACCGATGTAGGGATACAAGTGAAAAGAGAGGTCACATCAAAGGAAACCATTGTTTCATCCCGGTCAAACTGGTGATATTTGACTTTGTTCACAAATTCGGCTGTGTTCTCAATGTGATGCTCCGTGTTGCCCACCAGAGGAGCCAGGATAGTTTTTAGGTGAAAAACCATCCAGAACTGAAGAAGCGCCTTCTATGAACTGTGAAACGTATTTGATCATATAAACTTTTGTCCAGTTGACAAATTGAATTTCTCCCCTTGCCATGGATTCTACCTGGACGACTGAGGAATTCTACACACATCTGCTGACCACTTATCAGAAGGCGTCTGATTCCATCCTCTCAACACCCTCTCCACAAGGTACAGTATGAAGAATAAAAGGAAAGGGGTGACACCTTCATCAGCACGTGCCTTCCCTGCATGAGTGCCTGTTGTCTTAACTGTATTGTCTTGGCTTTAGTTCAATATTTTATTGATGCAGAGGCACTCTCCAATTCTCCTTATCATTACGAGTCTCTTCTTCTCCCTTCGCTGACACATGTTGGGTGTAATCAAACCTAAAGAGCCACCAGACGTTCAGGGCTACTTCCACTTGACAGAGTAGCCTTACCACATCATTTTACCGAGATGATTATTTAACCTTGATGTATTAAGGATATAAATGTATGAGCTCTACATAGACTACCCACAGTGGATGAGTGAGAGAAGAGAGATGTCTTTGTCTCTATTGTCCACACTGTGACTAACCATTTCAAATAATATTCCCATAACTGAGCCTGAGATACAACTCAATATAATATTCAATTGTTCAATACAATGCTCACAAAAAAACCCTCAATATGCACATGTGAGTGCTCTTGCACATGCCATACTTTCACAAATGTAAGAGAACAGCTCTATAACTCTGCTATAATTGAACTGAGAAGGGATGGAGGGAAGAACTGTTGTTTTTGTTCTTCTGAAGCCTAAAATGCACTGAAATGATATCAGCATTGTGACTATGCATCCCTACTGATCATAAGAATGAGATAAAAAATGTATCTATATTTTTGGTGTCAGATTCTTTTTGTAGTTCCTGTGTGAGGCTTTTGTGAAACAAAATGTCAAAGTCTGTGATGGACTATTGGACTATGTTTAAATGAAAGGAAAGAGAAGACTAGATTAGCCGGGCGTCTGTCCTCAGAGACTGTCTAAAGGAAGACAGAGCTGCAGCCTCCTCGTCTCCATCAAAGTCAATCAGCTCTCATCTCAATCAGCACAGTGCACTATTCTCTTTATTCTTCTGCACGACACATTTACCAGGCGAAGAAAGTGCTTTGGTTCATACTTATTCAAAAAATGTAATTCTTTCACACACACACACACACACACACACACACACACACACACACACACACACACACACACACACACACATACACACACACACACGCACACACACACACACACACACACACACACACACACACACACACACACACACACAAACACACCTTCTCTTTGGCCAAAACAGCAGAAACAGAACCAGAACTTCTGCAAAATGTGCAATCAACAAAATCACAGACTAATAATCACAATTGTGTTTTATATTTTGAATTTAGATCCTCAAAAATGTACCAAAATAGATGGACATGTATTGTACTGTTACAGCTGTGTTTTTACAGTGTGGCTGCTTGTGTAGCTGTAATCATTTTTGCTGCTTTGGGGGACACATTCTTGGTGACAGACTAGGGAAGTCATTTTGAGAGCAGTACAAAAGACCACAGCAGTCATCATTTATCACTGGAGTCAAAGTGTCAAGGCAGGCAGCAAACACTGTCACACAAGAACACTGTCTGATCAGTTGTTTGCCAAAATTAAAAGACTCTTGCCAATCCCATAAATCAATGTGATGCTTCATTCAATACGAATCAGTGTGTTTGCCTCATGATCACACATACACACTTTATAATGATTTATTGTAAACCATGTCTAATGCACTGCCTTGGCACTTAAGTAATTGTGGTAAGAAAATTTAATATACTGTCTGCGACACAAAGGTATTATATCCTTTGGTCTCACTCATTTATCCCAGAGACAAATTTGATCAAAGAAGCTGTTTTTGTGAAATGGTAACAGCACATCAGTGACACCTTCATCTGCTCAGCTAATTACATCTGACATGCATTTTGAAATCCAGTCAACTAAAAGCTGTTAAGCTATATTTGACAGCATGTGTAAACACAGAAGATATGCACATGTAACCAATATCAACAACAGACAAACAACAGATTGAAAAGAAAAAAATGGGAGAGTATGAGAAAGCCACATGGACTTTCACATACTGTAGATTAGAACTAGTAATAGATGTATGTGGTTACTTGTGAGTAATCCTATCTCTCACTGTTAAGTTTGATCCTTTGGAACAGATCAGACTGACAATGTCTCAGTGTATACATCTTCCTTGTGTTAACGTTGAGGCTTCATGTAACTGTACAAAGACAGAAAAAATAATAAGTAAGTATTAGAGCCCCTTCAAAGAAAAACAGAACAAAACAATGACAAAAGCAGTGAGGTGTAACATTAAAGGGATAGTGCGTTTTTTGTTATCTGAATCTGTATGGTGTCCCCTTCAGCAGTGTCATCCATTAACACTGACTTACCGCTGAATGTATCCTCTGAGCCCAGTTCTGCTCCGGTTCTGTAGCTCATGAAAGTAGGTCTGGTAAGTTAGTGAGGACATTTAATAAAGCTTGTTTTTCTTCTCAAAACAATATTTTTCCAAAAAGTAATATATTAGCAGTCAGAATCGCTTGGTGGTATTTTCTCTCAAGTCGTATCACTGCGCACCTATTAGTATTATTAGCCTGTTCACTTGTAAACATCCACTTACAAGTGAACAGGCTAATACTAATAGGCGCGCAGTGATACGAATTGACAGAAAACAGCACCAAGCAAATTAGACCTCAGACTTTTTCGTGTGCAACTGTTTTGTGTCCCCGCTAACTTACCGGACCTACTTTCATGAGCTACAGAACCGGAGCAGAACTGGGCTCAGAGGACACGGTCAGCGGTAAGTCAGTGTTAATGGATGACACTGCTGAAGGGGACGCCATACAGATTCACATAAAAAAAAATAATTAAAAAAAACAATGCACTATCCCTTTAAGAAGATTAACATGGAAACACTTAAATATTTGCAGACACATACAAACAAAACTGTCCTAAATGGTCACATTTTCCACCTTCAAGGCACTCAAAGCTCTTTACAACAAGAAACCACTCACCCACTACACCAGTGTACGCAGACACTGGGGGCGAGGTGGGTTAAGTGTCTTGCCGAAGGACACAACAACAGCATTCATCTGTGGGAGCTGGAATCACACCAGTCATCTGACCACTCAACCAATGATGTTTATGTTGAGAGCAGGATTCAAATCAGCCTTTGGATCAGTGAACAAACACTCTTAACAACAGAGCTACTTGCTCAATCATCATCCTCTGCATTTACCCTACCATCAAACTCTCCTTTCAGATTTTCAGTGAGGGAGTATCTGGTTCTGTATCAATTTGAGCAGACTGTTAAAAGGAGAATTATGGAAATGTGTTTTTTTTTTGTTTTTTTTGTTTTTTACTTTCTACCATTCTCTCAGTTCTCTCATGCATCCTTGCATGTTTCAGTAAGTCTGCTATTCCTCCCGGGCACTATTGGAACCCTCCTTACAGTAAATTGTAGAAGACTGTAAAATATTCTGTCCAATGTTCAGCCTACAAGCCTCCTACATCACCCATGCTCCCACACATCAGTTCTCCATAAATATCCAAAAGCATGATATATAGTATATATACTGTATTTAAAACATGTTGTTAATACATTGTTTTTGGCAAATAGCATTTTCAAAACAATAAAAGGTAACATGGTGATATAAATATGTTTTGTGTTAGCAATTAAAACCCTGTAAAAGTAAAATACCCCCTTAAAGCAGCAACAAAGCAGTGAATCATAATATTATAATATCACCTAACTGGAATAATGTCAAAGAGATGAGATCATGATTTCATTTTTATCACCATATCACCTAGGCCAACATAGACATAACTGACGGGAGTGAGTCAAAAGCAACAGCACTACTGTGTAAATTACGGGGGGGGGATCATTATTGCTAGTGTGTTGGATAACAGAGGAATGCAGAGGTCTGGCTGGTCACACAATGATTTGACCCCAGCCCAGTGTCACCACTCTGAGCTGACTTGTTTCAGTCTTTCTGCAGCTTCAGCATCAGTCGCTGTTCACTGGAGGTAATAGGTTCTGCTTTTAACCCAGAGTACAGCACGTTTCAATGGGCAAACTGTGGTGGTATTCACTATGGCTACACACTGTGATTTGTATGGTTTATATACAATGAATGCTGCAGCAGAACAAGTCTTTTGTCCAGCTGGCTGACACTCATCAAGTCAGTATTCTTTCAAGATGAAGAGATTATATCATATGAGTCCTGGGGGGACTTAAAATATTTCACTTATGCCTTTACTGACATTGTCCCTTTGTGCTCCTCCTGCAGATCAGATGCAGACCTGGAATATGACTGCTATCATGATGATTACTATGACAGGTGAGACAGACAGTGTTACAATACAGTGACTGGCAGTTTACACGGCTAAGATGATGCCGTGATGAAGTATCATAGCGATCATGATGTACATCGCCAATTACTCTCCCTATTTCATGTACAGTACCATTACATTTTTATAATAATGCATACAGAATAAGATTGATCATCAAAACCAAGTCATGAAAAATGTCCACTGTTAGGACTCAGTTCAGCTAGGGTCAGAGAGGTAACAAATATCAAGATGGTAAAATGGTAAAATTAATGAATTTAATTAAAAAGGAATGTAAAATGTAAATTAAACAAAAAAGAGATCTAAAATTTACCTCAAAATGTAACTTACAAGGTTTAAACAGAAGCACACAAAGGTCAAGGTTAAGAAAACAAATTGTACAATTACAGGACAAAATTTTAGTAAGTTTGACTAAGTCACTACTGACTCATTGAGTGTCTCAGATACACAGAGTCTGATCATTATGATCTGAGGAGCAAGAGGAAAGACACAAATCTATCAGACAAAGGCAGGTGTTCTAACACAAGTGTGTGACTGTATGTGCTGAAACGTTTGACTAAACTCATTCTTTAGACGTTCTTGGAGACAGAGCTAAAATAATATTGACAGTTAGCCTGGTCCTGACCAGGTTTGTGCCCGGGTACTGCGGCAACTTAGCGTCACCTCTGATTAGTCACTTTGGTGGAACTGATGCTTTGAAAAACCTGGACTGCCCAAATAAACAAGGTTTTCTCTTTAGCTCGCTTCATGGAATACCCCCCTGGACAAGAGCTCACAAAGAGAGGAAAACAGACATAAGCAACAGACTAGACTTCCCATGAAGGAAATGAGCTAAAGGCCTGGGCCCAGAACAAAACATAATTTTCAGTGAACATTGCACATGTATAATTGTTTTATTAGTGAATAAGAAAGAAACGTGACTTCACTGTGATAATGTATCAAGATGACAGAGCCGCTTTGTGTGTGCACTAATCCATAGGGACAACACACACTGTTTTCCCTGTAATCCCTGTCGTCTAGGGTCTCTCATTGTCTGAGCTTTGGTTTATGAGATGACACTTCAAAGCCAGCATAGCAACACATTGTCTATCTAATGCAATTTACTCTAAAGTACTTTAAACTCTCCTAAGTCTTTGGCTTCTCTGTCCCAACACATGGGCAGTACTCAAAGTCTGTAATCTCACACACTTATGGGACTAATGCACTGCAGCCATATGTGACATTGGGGTGCTTGGTACCGATGGTTTGATATGTGGACATTTTTTAACCCATTACATGGACACAGAGAAAATGCCTGAACTGCAGGCTGGCTAATTTACCAGTTTATATGCCTTGCTCCTATAGCTGAGCTGACAACACATCACAGTTGTAAGAGCTCTCCTGGCAATGAACAAATCATAGCAGCACGGCTCAGCTTCTCTAGCCAAGTTCCCAGCGAGCTGTTTCTGACATACCTTTATTAATAAGTACATTGATAAAATTAACATCAAATATTTTACTGTGTTTTCTTGGGTTTTCTTCTTAAAATTATGATCTTTCACAATAAAGAAATATCACTTTCAATTGAAAAAGTGTAGTACTGATGGGCATGTTAGCAAAAACAGGTGACACATGGTTGAAACAGACTTTAGTTAATGTTTTCTGCTTTTCACATTTTCATTCTTTAAACCTCATTCTTTAAACTACAGTGGTACCTCACCTTACGAAAGACCCAACAAATGAAAATTCCAAGTTACGAAACGCCTTCACGTTAAATTTTGGTGTCTAGATATGAAAGAAAATTCAAGTTACGAAACGCAAAATCTCAAAAATTCAAATAATGTGCGCTCAGCCACACACATTATACACTTTTCTCAGACTGGATTTAAACCTTTTTCACATTTGTCTCTCGTTTAAACATTCAAACTTTCATAGATTTTCAACAAAATGTATTAATAGTGAAGTGTGGGGGGAAGGGGGAGGGCGGAGAAGACTGCGCGCGGACACGTGTGTGATAGCGCAGCATGACCCGGCGTAGGGCTGCGAGCACGAGACCCGTGCTCAAACCGTGCCTCCTCTGGACCAGATCTAAACCAGATCTAAACCAGGATTAAACCAGGATTAAACCATTGCGGCTCTTGCCTGCGTTCATTCATGCGCTCGGACTGCGTGCCGTCCCGAGGGGAGGCACATCTCCTCCCCCCCCTCGCTGCTCACCTCAGCCGTGACTCGTGAGGTACACCGGCAGAGCTAGCATGAAACCAGGAAATAGACCCGCACGCGGTGGTTTAATCCTGGTGTAGACCTGGTTTAGATCTGGTCTAGAGGAGGCACGGTTTAAGCATGGGTCTCGTGCCCGCAGCCCTGCGCCGGGTCATGCTGCGCTATCACACACGTGTCCGCCCTCCCCCTTCCCCCCACGCACGCAGTCGCTGCTCGCCTCAGCCGTGACTCGTGAGGTACACCGGTGCTGCTGCTAATAGCAGAGCTAGCACGAAACCAGGAAATAGACCCGCACGCGGCACTTTAATCCTGGTGTCCAGTCCTGGTTTAGTCCACGTTTAGTCCTGGTCCAGTCCAGGTATAGACCTTGTTTAGACCTGGTTTAGTCCACGTTTAGTCCTGGGTCTACAGTCTCTTAGCCAATCAGGATGCAGAATAGTGTTACACTATAAAAAAAGTTACACTATTAAAAAAAAACTTGGAACAGGGCCTTGGAACGAATCAGGCTTTTTCCATTGAAATAGCTACTCAACTTGCGAAAAATTCACGTTACAAAACCACTTCTGGAACGAATTAATTTCGTAAGGTGAGGTACCACTATATACAAACACTAACTGTCCTTTGGTTTCATTCACAATTTGTGTACTGTATGTTTCTGTAAGCACTATGAGGTTGGACTGATACAGCCACTGTCAGCAGCACTACCAGCCTGGAGGGAGCTATTGATTGGCCCTGACAGAACCAATTACATTCAGTGACGGATAAAGACATGGAGCTGTCCACTGGGAGGAGGCAATGTCAAGAAAGAAAATTAACCTAAAATAAAAATTGGTAAAAAAAAAAAAAAAAAAAAAAAAAAAAATTAACAGCATTTCTTTCTTAGGTGACATTTTCAGAGTAAAACAGTCCCTATAATTTCATATGAAGGAAGGAACACTTCTAACTATTGTATGTATATTTATATTTGTTTTTTTGTTTAAAATGTTCTCTAGAGTGTATGACGCCCAGCGTGTCCCAGCCTCCTCATCTCCTGTGCCACAGGGGGCCAGTCCAGCCAAACGTCCACGCTCCTCCTGCTACTCCTCCAGACACAGACACAGTCGGGACAGAAGCCACTCCAAATGCTCCAGACCTCACTCTTCAAGTTCAAACACAGCCAACTGTAAGTCCCACCATTAGTAGGTGTCAGAAAATAATACCACTCGGACCTCCCTAACAATGCTCCATATTGTGCTGCAGTGGGCCTGGAGGAGCTGCAGGTGATAAAGAAGGAGCTGACTCTGATCAAGACACAGATCGATGGGCTGCTCGACAGTCTGGACAGGATGGACACACAGAGGACAGAGCACAAAGGTGAGCTGCTCATTCATGAAGACAATCCATGCCTCTGGATATAGGATCAGCTCATAGGAAATCTATGAACACTTCAAAAACATTTTAAAAAGGTCTCAAGCAAAATGCCAGATATCTGCTTGATTAACAGCAAAATTATGATTGTCATATGAATATAATATTATTTTTCTCCATTACATTGTAACTTTCAACTCAAAATATTTTCCTTGATTTTTCCTTATACTACTTCTGAAATATCTCAATTTCATTCATTAATGACACCTGCTCAAAAAGTATCTAGTTTAGTATCGATTATTTGGGTATCAGTATTTTTGACTACGCCTTTGAAGTTCTGGGACTCTGGGACTGTTTCAAAGACAGCTGTGCGAAGGAGGCTCAAAACAGAGAAACCTGCAGCCCTCTTGTGGACACTGATCAGTAATGCAGTTGTACTACAGACTCATTTTATGACACCAGAAAATGTACTGTATTTGTTGCTCAATAAGTGCACCACAATGTTCACAATAAATAATAAATAACATATTAAAATTTCAGTGTACACAAATTATGATCCAACTACACTAAGTCCCATTCACTTGATTGACCTTGGAGTTTCACTGTCCTTATCTGTCTCATCTTGTTGATTGTTTGGGTCCCATGTTTCTGAGCAACCTCATTTCTTTCTCCTTATCATGTCTTTCACTCATTCTGTCAATCTGCCCTAATATCACCTGTCAGTCAATCATGCACAATCATCCATGACATGAGTCCTCCTTTGTTTTGCTCTTAATTCACATTTTTATCCCAAACCCTCGAGTCTCTAAAATTTGCCACATCTGCTGTATGCGATGTTCAGGCTCTCCTGTGATAGAGGACAGTCCAGCTGGCTCACAGTACTCTCCATCAGCGAGCAGCCCAGAAAACTCCCGCTCCTCACTGTCCCCTCCCTACCGCCACCGAATCCACAGGGAGAGCCCCAAGCTGGAGACAGATGACCACCACACAGTAGGCTTCTAACACATTCTATTGTATCTTTTTATTTCATGTGACCTATGTAGGAACTAAATGAAATCACTTCTTTTGACCAAAACAGAGATACTGTGTCATCAATTTACATTTTAAGGCAGTGAGTTTTCATGTGACTTGTGACTAAATGACCTTGCTAATTGGTTTTCTTTGTTCCCTCTGATGTTCCAGGTGATCAATCATCACTCTGAGGAAGAAATATGAACATACTGAACCTTTACAGTGGAGGTCATGGAGCAAGTGCCAAATGAGAATCAGAACTATCATCAGACAAATGTCTATAACAGTATCAACAAAGACAAGATTATTTTTACAGCATGACTGGAGATCTCAATTATATCTTGTTCTCTTTTTCTTTTTTTTAAAGAAGACTGCTTCTCCCTGGCACTACTTAGTAACAAACTATAACTTGACTTTCTGTTACAAAATGCATAAGTGGAATGCACCGCTTCTTTAGAGTACCATTTCATTTACATGTTTTTATTTTTGTACGATGGCAACACAACATTTGTGCAGGGATAGGGTTAAAAAATAAATTTTAGCACTGAAGCCTCAAATACAGAATTACTCAAACATGCAGGAATCAATCAAATAATGGGAAAACCATAACACAGTTAAAAACGCATATACAATTATATTTAGCATAATATGTCTCCATTAAGATCTGAAAATCTGAATCATACAAAGATAATTTTACAAAAAATATTATAATAAAACCTAAGAGTTGACAAAAAGTGAAACGCTGTTTTAGATTACGCTGATAGGTATATTTCAAAGTAAAGATCAACATTTTATAAATAATAATAATAATAATAATTAATTGCATTTTATATAGCGCCTTTCATGACACTCAAAGCGCTTTACAGTTCATTGTTCATTCACTCCACACTTGGTGGTGGTAAGCTACTTTCTGTAGCCACAGCTGCCCTGGGGCAGACTGACGGAAAGCGAGGCTGCCAATCTGCGCCATCAGCCCATCCGACCACCTCCAACACTCACACACACTCCACTTTCATCCCACTTTCTCAAATGTATTTATTTATAAGCTTAAATAAAAGTGTTGTGATCTCTAGCATTATCAGTCAGAGTGCCAGGTGCTCCCAGATGCTAAACAATACTTTAAAAGCAAAACAAGATGCGTATTAGAAAAAGTACTGATACAAAATCAAAAGGACTGAATTGGACCTATTCTGAATGGTTTTAGAATGATTTGGATCTATATCTGAACAACAATAAGACCTTGTGATATCAAAAATTGGTATATCGAGTCAACAAACAACAACAAATTAGACAACACTGAGAAAAAACACATACTTATTACACATGCTTATTCCTCAGTTTTAAACAGTAACCCTTTTGGTCAGTTATGCAGTGTTTTTTTTTTTTTTTTTTTTAAGTTAAGTCTTCAAGATAGGCAAATAAATACTTTGTAAGGACGTGAATGACTGTGATTCTTGGCTCTCACCATTATACTGTAAGACCTTGAAGAAATAATGCTGGGTCTTTAACTGGCACTTTAACAAGTAAAGGCCGAACCATTGTAAACTAATGCATATCTATGGAAAATGGTCTGATTTAGAAATACTTTGAGTTTTCTACAGTGATGTAAGATATGGTGTTTTATGTTCATGTTTGTTAGGCTATTTAGGTAAGCCAGGTGAAATTATCATTGTATCAGTAATAAAAGTATTTTTCCTATTGCCTACTAACGTGTGTGTGGGGTTTTTTTTTGGAAATTTTAATTTGTTAAGTCTGTAAGTCTTCCTGCCAGAGGCAGACCTTTTATCAACAGTAAGATCAAAGTTCACATTGTGACAAAGAGCTGCGCAACATTCAGCTACACTCCACAGAATTAAGCCTGTTTATGCGGAGACTCACTGCCATCACCACATGATAGTTTGCAAAACATCATGTGGTGACTGATGGTAATCTGATTATTAAAATGAACCATGAAGTGTGAATTTTAAACTAAACCCAGTGTCCCACTTTCATGATGACAGAGCAAATGAGTGCTCAAAGAGTGCAGCAGCTCAAAGGACACATTCTGCCTGAACACAAGGTAATCTACAATAATTGTAATATAATTTCTTTCAAATTGACTATTTACTATTATCTGCTCCAAAAAATTCCTAATTCTGTTGACAGGTGACATCAATGGCTGGTCCAGTAAGTCCCCTATCAACACATGTGCTCAACATTGCTCTAGGGGTTCCTGGTTCGAATGTGTCTCTACGTCTTTATCGACAAGATACTTCGTCTGAATTTTGGAGTTTAATTACAACTGGGTAAAACAACCAATATTCTAAATGTTTTATTAAATTAAAGGTGTACTATGTTAACTCTTGTGTTGTGGAGGATCCACCACCTGTTTGTCTTCATGGAGATATTACTGCTTGGTGTGTAATGTTTCTCAGTATGGCATTTAACTAAACCTTTTATGGAATGTTCCACAGTATGGCATTACAGTTATCTTACTCTATAATAGATTTTGTTTAATATCATACTTTGGAACATTAGGCAAAACACTGACATGGAGACAACCAGGTGGCAGAGCCCCCACCAAAAATTACATATCTTATGTCTATTAAAAATAACTTTACAGAACCACAAATGGTGATGGCCGTTGCCCAGGACTAATTACAAAAGAAATGTTCACATCTGGTGTGTACAAATTACGATTTGAGACTCAGCAGTACTGGGAGAGTATGGGAGAGACATCATTTTATCCTTATGTTGAGGTATGAATGGTATTAAAATATTAAAATAAATAATTAGCATTTTTTAATTTTCCATTTATTTAATTTATGATACTTGTTTTGGTTGCAGATTGTCTTCACTATAAGAGACCCAGGACAGAAGTACCACATCCCACTGCTGATGAGTCGCTTCTCATACAGTACTTACAGAGGAAGCTAGAGACAATCGCCATTGGTCCAGCAGTTTCTTGTTACATATGTCACTTTATATTAAGAATATAGTAGAAAAATGTCACGTAGCCTTAATATTTCTGACGCCTGGATGGTTCGATTTGTTGTTAATATCAATTAATAAAATTACTGTGACGGCCATGTGCCCCTTCTTTGACATTTACTTGCCCATATTACAGTGCCATCAAGTTAAAGGTAACTAGCGTTATTCTTTAACTTTCAGTGCGATGAACCCACTTTTGCCTCAAGAAACTTTTACTCTTTGCTCGATTGCCTACTCCATCATGCGCACTTTATCTGTGATCGACTACTTAGGCTTGGCTCGTACTCCGATGGGCCTTGCCTTGCTGGACAAGTTTGAGTAATTTCAATCTTTGCAGAACCATCAAACACTAAAGTTTTTTTGAGGAGCATAATAATGGCAGACGAAGAACTGGAAGCAATAAGGAAGCAAAGAATGGCGGAGCTACAGGGGAAGCACGGGGTGAGAAAATAAGATCCCAAAACGTGTCCACCTTATAAGGAGATGCTGAGCTCACACTGCTAAAGCTAGCTAGTAGCTTCTATTTCCCCAGCAGACAGACCTTTACCATTTTTATCCTTTTTAACCCCAAAGAGGCTTTTCTACGTGGCAAGCATGTACCACATGAAATATGAATGAATGTTACGATATTCACTGTATTTAAACTGAATGACTCATCATGATCTGAATAGCAGCACACACCCTTCCATCTCTTTTACGCTTATGCAATGTTTTGTAAAGAAAACTATAAATAATGAAAATATTAATAAAGCCATTGCGGCTGTTTTATACAGTTGGCTCTATGACATATCTACAGGGGCAATACAATACAATAGACATGCACAGTGTCAGATGAAGTCTCTGTGTTTCTGGAACTAAACATGGTTTACAATTAGACTAAACAAGGTCTAAACTGAGACTTATGTGAGCCTTGGACAGCCTAGTTCTAAACCATGTTTAACCCAAAAGAGTACAAAGGGACGAATACATTTCTCTAAATAAAACAAATACATAAACTACAATCTCATACTACCACAGACCGCCTACATAGCACTTTGAGAAATAGTGGCTTAATGTACTGTTTCAAGTAATTGATTCAAACACTACTACTTACTACTTTACTTGCAGTAACAGCTTGTACATTATTACCGAACAAACTGCAAGCGGACCTCAAGAGAGCAGAGCCCACTTGTGCTGCCATGTTCGGCCCTGAGATCACTGAACAGAGTGATCGAACTCTTCATAAGACCACCAAATTAAATAGGCTGCTTAAATAGTACTGCTGCCAAAATTTTACAAAATATGTAAGAAAAATACTGCTAAATTTTTTTTTAAACACTGTTTTAATAGCATTTTAGATCAGTGTTTTATACAAAACTTGATTAACTTGAGAAACTGTTGAATGCTAATGTATGTAGTTTAGAAACTGCAATCCTGTACTCTACTCAGTAACCCCTCAGTAAACAAAGGCAAAGTACAATATTACCTGTATATTCAATATACTTTAAAAATCTACTCAAAAAAAGTACAATTGTCAAAATATCTCAATTACAATGTGAATATTAGTAATTAGTAAACCTGTAAAAGGGTGGTAAATGAAGTGAAAGACCAACAAGCTTGCCTATGGGAGGCTTAAATAAGTAAATACCCCTGCAAATTAATAACGGAGGTGTCAAAGGTAGTCATCTGCACAAAGCGCTCAAGACATCTGATGTCCTTCTCAATTCTGAGGGCACTGGTCTGCATAGCTGGTTATATAATTTAAATTTTATTTATCTGATCTATGTTTTAGGATGGCTCGAGTAACCAACAAGGAGAGGAGGCAAAACAAAGGTATGATATTGCATCGCCATAAAAAGTAATGTCTGAAACCTGATTATAATCACTTATGTAATTGCAGGGAGGCTGACATGAGAAATACAATATTGGCTCAAGTACTTGATCAGTCTGCCCGTGCCAGATGTAAGTATGCTATGTTTGTAATTTTTATAAGAACTGCATATTGTATCTGTTTATAAAAAAATCTAATGTCTAATGTCTAAACCAAATCATTTATTTGTTTGGCATAGTGAATAACCTTGCTTTAGTAAAGCCAGAGAAAGCCACAGCTGTTGAGAACTATCTCATTCAAATGGCTCGTTTTGGGCAGTTAGGTGGAAAGGTAAAATATAAACTTTACATGTCCTTAGTATGCATTAAGTTGTTGTAACATTGTATTTTATCTTCTTCTTTTTTTTTCTTTATGCAGATTTCAGAGTCTGGTTTAATCGAGATTTTAGAAAAAGTTAGTCAGCAAATGGAGAAAAAGACAACCGTCAAAGTAAGTTCACCGAGGCTCTGTTATATGTGTATTTTTATTATTTTTCACTGAAACGTCTATCAACATTATATCCCCTGTACATGTCAGTTTAACAGGCGTAGGGTGATGGACTCAGATGATGAGGATGACGATTACTGACCCGAGATCTCTGGAGTGAGAGAGCAAATTGCATTCAGATTTGTTTTGTTGGAATTCTGTGAAGCAGTTTGAGTTTCTACAAGCTCCTATGATGCTATGATGGCAACTGGTTATAGGACTGCCCCCCTTCCCCCAACACGGATGTTTGAGGTTTCTTTTGTATATTTGTTCAGTTTACATTGGTACCCAATTTTGCTTTGATATAATTAATCACATTTAAATTCACAACTGCTTTTTTACCCATTGAAACATTTTGTCATAGTCTATTTCCAAGTTTACAAAAATAAAAATAAAAAAACTTAAATACTAAAAGTGTGTTTTTAGTTTATGCCAAAACCACTATTTAAAGGTACAATGTGTAACTTTCTGGAGATGGCACATCTACTGCATGATTCCAAAGAATCAGGGTATGCGTGTATGATAAAAAGGGAGGAAAAAATGTGGATAAAAAGTTACATACTGTGGGTTTAGCAACACGGTGTGTGTCTATTTGATGTAATTGAGTCAATTATTTGATAATTAATTGAACTCATTAAACATAATGGTGTCCTTGTAAAACAATATAATTTTCAAATATAGCTGCAAGCAGCAATGTGGGGCCAAGCAGCGACCCAGCCTAATTTGATGACATGCGTTAGATCAGTCTTCGCCCAAGGATCCCAGGGATACCAAGTTTTTCAAAATCGGACTTGCGGTTCAAAAGCAGAAATGTCCCTCAAATTTTGACCTGTTGGTGGCGCTAGAGGGTTTGAGCTGGGGCCCTGTAATTTTTTGTGAGGAATCCTGGGAAAGACTAGAATACGTGTGAAAAGTTTGAAAATAATCGTATGAAGGGTTCCCGAGATATGAGCTCACTTCCTGTTTGGCGACTTTTAGGACGCGTTTGATTGGCTGTCACGACAAAACGATAAGAGATATCAAAGAATCCAGGGATATTTCTGATGATGCTCAGTCCAAAGATGCTATGTACCAAATTGGAGCAAAATTGGTCCAAAATTGAGGGAGGAGAAGCATTTTGAGTGTTTTTCATAATATTCAAAATGGCGGAAAATCTTCCTCGCGGAAAATGACGTCACAGAATGCGTTGGATTCGTCTTGCCCCAAGGAGTCCAGGGAGGCCAAGTTTTAGAAAATTGGACGTACGGTTCAAAACGTACAAGCCGAAATGTACCTGCAACTTTGACCTGCTGGTGGCGCTAGAGGGTTGGGGGTGGGGACGTAGAATTTGTTGAAGGGCATCATGAGACTGTCTAGAATGTGGGTGCACACCAATTGTTGTGGAAATTACAAGTTAAGTTGTAGAAACAAAAGATTTTATTGATTTTCACAAAATCCAAGATGGCGGACATTCTATTCCGGCAGACATGACGTCATATGATGCGTTGGATCAGTCTTCACACAGGGATCCCAGGGATACCACATTTTTGAAAATTGGACTTACGGTTCAAAAGTTACAAGCAGAAATGTCCCTAAAATTTTCACCTGTTGGTGGCGCTACAGGGTTTGAGCTGGGGACCTGTAATTTTTTGTGGGGAATCCTGGGAAGAACACAAACATCTGTGAAAAGTTTGAAAATAATCCTATGAAGGGTTCCCGAGATATGAGCTCACTTCCTGTTTGGCGACTTTACGGACGCGTTTGATTGGCTGTCACAACAAAACGATAAGAGATATCCAAAAATCTAAGGATATTTCTGATGAGGGTCAGTCCAAAGATGCTGTACCAAATTTGAGCAAAATTGGTCCAAAATTGGACCAATGGCGGAAAATTACGTCATAGGGTGCGTTGGATTCGGCTTGGCCCGAGGAGTCCGGGGATGCCAAGTTTTTGAAAATTGGACATATGGTTCAAAAGTTATACGCAGAAACCAGGTCTAAACCAGGACTAAGCCAAGACTAAACCAGATCTAAACCGGGTCTAAACCAGGACTAAACCGGGAATAAACCAGGATTTAACCAAAACTAAACCAGGTCTAAACCAAGACTAAGCCAGGACTAAACCAGGTCTAAACCAGGACTAAGCCAAGACTAAACCAGATCTAAACCGGGTCTAAACCAACACTAAACCAGGACTAAACCAGGTCCAAACTAGGACTAGACCAGGTCTAAACCAGGACTAAGCCAAGACTAAACCAGATCTAAACCGGGTCTAAACCAGGACTTAACCAAAACTAAACCAGGTCTAAACCAAGACTAAGCCAGGACTAAACCAGGTCTAAACCAGGACTAAGCCAAGACTAAAACCAGATCTAAACCGGGTCTAAACCAGGACTAAACCGGGACTAAACCAAAACTAAACCAGGTCTAAACCAAGACCAAACCAGATCTAAACCAAGACTAAGCCAGGACTAAAACAGGTCTAAAACAGGTCTAAACCAGGACTAAACCAGGACTAAACCAAGACTGTGTGTGATAACATATTATCCTGTGCATTATTGAATGATAATATGGACTTTTAGTTGTATAAGCATTTCCATATTAACAAAGTACCTTCTAATTCTGCCCTGCCCTTCCACCATCCCCCCTGGTTTAATTTTATAACTCGACTACTGCTCGCACCCCCCGCTCCTCGGGAAAAAAGTCACTCGCCAGAAATCTCACTCCTAGCAATCTTCAAAACTTGAGAGCCCTGTGCATAGTAATAATAATAATAATAATAATAATAATAGGAATCTAGCAATACAATCACTATAGGTGCCTTGCAGCTTAGCGCTGCTTGGCCCCAATGAAACAGATGGGATTGCCTTGCTTTCACACGACTGTGGTCAGAGGAACTTCATTGGCTGTATTTCTGTTGTGTGTCAAAGGGATGCATTCTGATTGGTTTAAATAAAGACCACATGATCCCCACAAACCAATCAGAAACCACGTTCAGATGAGACGCTGCCGTGAAGGAAATCCCACCGTGTAGCGAGGAGGGATAGCTGCACCGTCAACTGCGAATCTAAAGGACAAGCCATTGAAACTTCATTTCGCTCTTTCGTATAACTTAGTTGTAATAAATAATGTCTGACCATAATACAGTCAAGACAACCATGGTTACATGCACCGCTCCTGTGAACATTGCTGTCATCAAATACTGTAAGTAACTCCCCCAGTTCTAGTAATCTGCTGCCCAGGGCATGTTTAACTTTAACTTCTAAAACATACTAAATGTGTTCTATTCATTCTCTTTATTGCTCTGTGCTTAGGGGGCAAGAGAAATGAAGAACTGATTCTACCTATAAACTCATCTTTGAGTGTCACTTTGCACCAAGATCAGGTATTCAGTGTATCTATTATTGGGACAGGTGGAGAACATTTGTGTCACTATACTGACGGTCAATACATTTTGGTTTTTTCATATTTGAAGTTCATCATTTATAAGGCTTAAATGTATTTCTTCTTTGACAAGCTTAAAACAACCACTACAGTTGCAACAAGCAGATCCTTTGAGGAGGACCGAATATGGTTAAATGGAAAAGAAGAGGACATAGTCCACCCAAGACTACAGTCATGTCTCAGAGAAAGTAAGTCATGTTAATATTAATGTTAGGATTTTTATACTTGGCAAAAAGGAGAAATTCAGTTTGTCAACTGGACAAAAGTTTATTTGGTCAAATATGTTTCGCAGCTCATCCAAGCTGCTTCTTCAGTTCTGAGAAACATATTCGGCCAAATAGACTTGTCCTGTTGACAAATTGAATTTCTCCTTTTTGCCATGGATTCTACCTGGACGACTGAGGGATTCTACACAGATTTTTATAATTATTTTAATATTTTTCAAATCTGTTTAGTTCGCCGACTTGCAAGGAAAAGACGCAATAACACCAACCCTGATTTGGATGTAGCTGCTTTGTCTCACAAGGTCCATATTTGCTCCATAAACAATTTCCCAACTGCAGCTGGACTTGCTTCATCAGCTGCTGGCTTTGCTTGTTTGGGTTTGTATTTTTAGTTTAAATTAGATTTGTAGCTCTTCATATGATATTATCTGTTTGATCTTTCTCTGGTTTATAGTTTACACGCTTGCCCGTGTGTTTGGTGTGGAAGGGGAGTTGTCTGCAATTGCTCGACAAGGTTCTGGCAGTGCTTGTCGAAGTATGTATGGGGGATTTGTCCAGTGGATCCTGGGACAGCGAGACGATGGCAAAGACAGTTTGGCCCAACAGGTGGAGCCAGAGTCCCACTGGTCTGAACTCAGAATCCTTGTGCTTGTTGTAAGACATTATACCATTTGTAAATAAAGCATTTGCTGGTCAATAAATTGGTAATCATGTAGCATTTTGTAGGTGAGTGCTGATCGGAAGCCAATAGGCAGCACTTCAGGGATGCAAACCAGCGTAAAAACAAGTTTATTGTTGAAGGTACACAAACTGGTCAACATTATTGCACTTTCCCTCATTCTAAGGCCAAATGTTAGATAACAGTTGTTCATTGTTTTGCAGCATCGAGCAGAGTGTGTTGTCCCAAAAAGGATGGAAGACATGATTGAAGCTGTTCGCCAAAAGGATTTTTCTACCTTTGCTGAATTAACAATGAAAGACAGTAACCAGTTTCATGCAACTTGTCTTGATACATACCCCCCAATATTCTACCTGAACAGTGTGTCCCAGCAAATTATCAATGTAGTGCACCAATACAACAAGCACTATGGAGAAACGAGGGTAACTATTTTAGGCTTACTGTAACCGTTTCAATAATTGCAATCTTTACACCCTTTTTTTGTTTGGTTTCAAAACTATGTTGCTCAGGTCTAGGTTTTCTTACAGGTGGCCTACACATTTGATGCTGGTCCCAATGCTGTCATCTTCACTCTAGAGCAGCATGTTCCTGAGTTTGTTCAAGTTGTTAAACAGGTCTTTCCTTCAGACAGCAATGGTGGAAAGTGTGTACACTGAGATTGTTTTGTTACATTATATATGATTTAACAAGCATACTTATCCATCCCTGTATTTGATGCAGGTTTTTAAAAGGTCTTCAAGTTGATGATGCTATTCTCTGTGAAGAACTAAAGCAAAGTATTAGCTTGGAGCCTATGCCAAATAGAATAAGCTATATTATTAGCACTAAGGTGAGCACACTTAAATGAATAGCCTACTTATGTATATAAGTGCATTATGTTTCACAGCTGATCTGAATGTTTTTATATTTTAAAAAAAGTAATTCTCAAATCTACACGGTGCTTAATGGTTGGTTTAAACATAACATATGTTTTTACTCTTTGCTCTTTTTTTTTACACTTGCATTAGGCTGGACCTGGACCACGAGTTGTGGAGGATCATTCACAGCACCTTCTTGGTTCTGATGGGATGCCAAAAAAAACTCAGTGATGTTGTTTTTTATAAAAGAAAACCAAGATAGCTGTCCCATGTTAATTGTTAGGTTATAACTATAGGCTACTACGTATCAAAAGAAACTATACACTCAATCAGATCAAAGTTCACAGCCATTGTTTGAATTATTCAATGCTGCTTCACCTAAAAATTCATTGTTATCGGATTTGCCATTTCCATTTCATAGTTCTTGTTCTCCGGAACAAATAGTGTATATAATTTTAGTAATTTTTAGTCATTTATTCATGATTTTGACTACAATCAACCAATACAGGAAACGTTTGCCCCGGTGTATTGTGTTACATATTTTAATAAATTCATATTTTATGTTTTCCATTTTCCATCTGTCTAGAGACTGATTTTACATCCGCATGTAGGCCTATTGTGTTGGTCATTCTCTCTAGATTTATAATGCCATAATTTTTATAACAATTGAAATATATCCCTAATCCCCTTTTTCGGTAATTGGACTCACTGACAGTATTTCCTCCATCGGTTTCATTATTTACCTTTACCGGTGAGATCTGGTCCCGCCCGCCTGGTCCTCGGATGTGACGACTCCACGAGGGATTGCCGAAAGTCCTGCCCACTCTGCGTGTCAACACTCCTCACATCGCTGAAATAAATCTGCTTCCTCGTTTCCTCAAAAGTTTCAGTCGCTGTCTGAAGACCTTTGTCGGTTTTTAAAAGTGAGGTTTGTTCATTAAGCTATGGGGAAAATAGAGTGGGCGATGTGGGCCAACGAGCAAGCTCTGGCCTCCGGACTGAGTAAGTAGCCTAATGAAACTAAACATAAGCAAAGTGCAATTTGTTAAATAGGACGAATAATAGTATTATATAAACCACCTAAACAAGATTTCTGAGATTCTAAAAATGTGGATTTTTCAGTTCTCCTCACAGGTGGCATTGTGGGGGTTGCTGGACAATTCAGAGGCTGGGAGTTTGCAGCCTATGCTGTGTATCCTTCTCTGTGTGGAATTGCTGTTGTTTTCGCCTAATACATTTATTATCCATACATTGTCAGAGTGTAATGAGAATTAATGTGAAAATTTTGGTTGATTTATAAAAAACTGATAAGTAGGTAATAGGCCTTAACATGTCTGTAGTGCTGCTGGATCCTTTGTGTGCATCCTTGAGTATCCAAGAGGCAAGAGGTCCAAGGGCACAAGTGTGGGCCGGACGTGAGTATGCCACTGTCAGTTCACATCTATGTTTAATATGACATTGATATATGTAGCTTTGTGTTCTCAGGGGTCAATATTGCTTTACTGTTTGTGTTAAATCTTTTGGACCTCTGACCAGAAACTACTATGTTCGGGCTTTTTTACATGCAGCGTAAGTTTTTCAGATGTCTATCAGCTTTGTTCTTTGTAAGTTCTTTAAAGTTAAATTCACATTCCACTCCTTGAGATTAATAGTTTGTTTATTTCCTGTAGGTTGTGTGTTCCTGGAGGGTTTATGCTTGCTACTGTCCTTGGGTGTGTCTGCCTTGGCATTGCAAGTCTCATATACCTGGGAGTAAGTTTTTTATTACAACTTATTAAGGAGAAGCTCAGTTTAGGATTTAGTTGTGTGTTGAACCAGGAACAGAAGAGTTTAAAAGAAGGAAATGGTTTCAGGAAAGACGCATTTCATTATGACTGCCACAATGGCAGTGACTAAATGCTTCAACCTCCAGATGTAGCAACCTAATCGCAAAGTTTGCTGATTAATATTGTAATTAAAGACTAATTGTTTTATGTAATCCACTGTCTACTGAAATGTGATGAATGTTGCCTACATACATTTCAGTGCAATGTTAAATGCAATAATTACATATGATTGCACATATACTGTTCTAAAATCTGTCTTTTTAAAAAATTAATGATTAAAGATGTACAATGTACCTTTCCGGTGGGGGGTTTGCCACCATGGAGATGTAAATGCTTGGAGTTGATAGGTTTGATGTCATAATGTGGAACATTCCAGGGATCTCCATGGAGCCAAGCAGAGGACCATTTATCGCAAAAGTTGCATAGTGCACCTTTAATGTTGAGTACATATTTACTGTAGAAAAATAAGTTTAAGCATTTTCTTTTTTGTTTAGGCAGCTATACTAGGTGAACAGTGGGAGCCAATTCTTCCACGACAACAGTCACCGAAACCCACAGCAGAGAGCATCAAAAGTCCTCCTTCTAACCCCCCGCCCCGACCTCCCCCAGAGACGCGGAGGAAAAGAGTGGACGACTTGGAGGCCGCAGCCTATGACAACCCTCTCCCTGTTACTGCCAATGAGTAACAATATCAGTACACTTTACTGGGGTCAAATGAAAGTTATTTACATCAGTGGACTGCTGCCAGTATCTGTTCGCATAGTGGTTTTAAAAATAAGTAGCAGACTGATGTTGTGGTTGTTAATATGCTGATTACATAAATGAGAATAGTTTTACAACTATTGGATTTGATCTTATCTGAAATGTCAGTATGAATGTGTATTGTACTATCCTGTTACTCAAAATTGTATGTAGTGTAATGGCATTTTTATTTTTAGTCAACTTCCCCTTTCATATTGTCAGTTTCATCAGATTAGAAACTCCCTTTATCATCTGAAGCAAAATACTCCCATTGTTATTGGACACATCTTAACCGATTGTGATAAAAGATATATGTAATGTGAGAGAACTATGCACTTCTTTCTGCACCTTTTTTCTTTGACCACAGTTGACCTGTGAAAGCAGTACATGTTGAAACATGGGCCTACTTCCTCATACAAGACATTGCACTTCATATTTTACATTGCCCTCAAAAGCACGTTTACCGCTTATTGCCCATAGGGGGCAGTAATGGGATTCGGAGCCAGTGGTGTTGTCGAATTGAAAGTAAAGAGAAAGCGTGCGGCTCTTTGTCGTTCGTAGACTGTATGGTGTTGTTTTGGTAACATTTTAACTTATTGAACACGCATTATTTTAAGTGTGAATCATGTCCACTCGGGCTTTGAGAAGGTTGAAGGGGAAGCAGCGGGGTCAGGAGGCTCTGGGCCCCGGGGACCTCACTGCGGGGGATAGTTTTGAGGAGCAGGGTGAGGAGGCAGAAACGGCTAATGTCCCTGTACCGTCCAGCAGCCGAAAAGCAAAGAACAAGAGTCTGAAGAACTTCAGCAACATTTATGAAGTGGTAATTACTTTGTTTTATGACTGACACCACACGTACGTGCTGTCAGCTATCGGTGTCGACATTACCAACAACATGTTAGCCTGTTGAGTGTCAACATGACAACACTGCTGTCATATTTAGTACACGTCATTATATCAATAGTTTGTTAAAGTCTACTATGCTCCCTATGGTCCCAGTTGTCAACCCACACACAATTATAGCTCAAATCTAACAAAAACTGGCTTTGTGATACGGTTTTTGTCTGCAAAACTATTAAATGGCTATCATGGACATGTAACAATATATAAGAAGAAGAAGTGAACTTTATTGATCTCACACTGGAGAAATTCTTCCCTGCATTTTAACCCATCCTATACATATATTAGGAGCAGTGGGCAGCACACATTAGGGCGCCCGGGGACCATCTCCATGATCTTCTTGCTTCGGCTTGGTCAGGACCTAAGCTGGAGGTACCTATGGTGCATGTTTTGGGTTGGTGGGGGAAACCGGAGTGCCCGGAGGAAACCCACCCAGACACGGGGAGAACATGCAAACTCCACACAGAAAGGCTCGGGCAACCCAGGGATCGAACCCAGACCATGCATGCAAACTCCACACAGAACACACACCGAAAGGCCCGGGCGACCCGGGGATCGAACCCGGAACCTTCTTGCTGTGAAGCAAGAGCGCTAGCCACTCAGCTACCGTGCCATCAACATGACATAACATGACATAACATGAAAGAATAAGTACCGAAGTTTAATTAAATCATATTTAACACTTGGACGCCTACTTTAATTTTACTCATGCAATAGATTGAATAACATTTTGTTCTACTTGTCTATAACATTTTTCTTGCTGTTTGTTTGATAGATACGTGATGAAGACATTGAGGCAGAGAAACTCTCACCTGATGAAGTTGCTGAAAAAACAGATGACCACACTAAAACCCAGTCCTTGGAGGGCAGAGATTCAAACCATGAAGCCCCAGCATCTAAAGTAAACCCACACAGATTGTCGACAGAATGGAGACCACATACACTAACTGCCTCTTTGCACTATATTCCTTTAGTCTGGGGACAAAGCAAAGAAAAAGAGGAAGAAGAAAAAAAACAGAGCTACACCAGAAAATGAACAGGTATTGGTAGTTTCTTTAAAAAAAAAAAAAAAAATAATAAGTTTGTTGGATGGTAATTACATGGGCATGATTTCAGGATGCAGTGCCAGATGAAAACATAGATTTGATACTGGAAAACTTGGAACAGTCTAATAGTCATAGTTTACAAAGCACCAATTGTGGAGGTCCAGACCGAAAAGCTGCCCTTCATGTTGAACACCGGTAAGAACAAAATGTCAATCATATCATCATTTTAAAGATCCCATGACATGGTACTTCTTGATGCTTTTATATGGCGCCTTAATGGTTCCCTAATACTGTAAATGAATCCTTCTTCAAAATCAAGTGCATGAGAAAGCCTCGTGAACACAGTCAGAGTCAAAAATATCTCTCTCAAACACTTTATGATGGGCGTTGCTTGAATGTAAATGAGGAGGACAGAGACAGGCCAGTGCAGCGGGTGGGGTGGGCCAAACTCTCCGCTCTTATCTCTTTAGCGGTGCGCTGTGCGCTGGCTCCACTTCCGCGTTTAAGTGCAGAGGAAGATATGAGATGATTTCCATTGAAAAATAAACACATTTCCACAGAAAATAAAATTAAACCACTGCTGTTTCAGAGGTTCGGAGGCTTGGATAAAGGACATCCGAGCCTGGAAACACTCTCACGTGCCTCCAGGCAAATAAAAAAACGCATCTCGCATTGCGTAGCTCGTTTGCGGTCCAAGTTCTCTGGCCGTGATTTACAGAGACGGTGGGTAGACATACAGACGGGCGGTGGAACTGCATTTGCATTTTTCCCTGAGTGTGATGTCAGAAATTTCCCTTGTTCACAATCGCCCATTTGGGCTGTCTTTTTTTCAAACGCAGAAAAGGATCGCAAATGCTCAGTTTACACGTTTCGCAACTTTTAGCCATGGGGGGGGGGTCCCTAAACAGGGTAGGGGAGCTCACATTAACGTTGAAAAACCTCAGAAAGCAGGTCATGACTTGCCATGGGTCATGACAAGTCATGACCTGCCATGGCATGACCTGCCATGGGTCATGGCATGACCCATGGCAGGTCATGCCATGGGACCTTTAAATATCATATAAATTCAATGTAATATTTTCATCATTGCACATTATATTTTCTAGTAGCAGCTCTGTGACTCACGGGGACGTTACGTCAGAAATAAGACATAACCATGGTTTTATACATTTTTCAGGAATCTCAACCCAGAGACTGAGATGAAGAGATATTTTGGAGCAAGAGCAGTTCTTGGAGAACAAAGGCAAGTATAAATATAGCTGCAAGCAGCAATGTGGGGCCAAGCACCGAAGGTTCATGTAGGCCTCAGCATGTAGGCCGCATGCAGGGTCTGACAGGGTCTAACAGGGTTTAACAGGGTCTAACAGGGTCTAACAGGGTCTGACAGGGTCTAACAGAGTCTGACAGGGTCTGTTCTGACAGGGTTAGACCCTGTACGGGAATAAGGTGCCTAGCACCTACGGTGCTTGTCCCCTAATAATATAATAATAAGAATCAGACCAGACACATCAAAGGAAAGATCAAAGGGTTGCTAGGCAACGTCGCTAGGCAACGCAGTACAAACACTATTTTTTTATCTTTTAATATTTTAAGATACACAATAACACACACTTCAGGTACATAATAGTACATATTCTATCACCACAATAACATTCACAAAACACTCAGAAGACACATCGGGGGATGCGGGTACGGGAATAAGGTGCCTAGCACCTACGGTGCTTGAAAGAAAGAAAGAAAGAAATATAATAATATAATAATAAGAATCAGTAGAAACACTATGGTGTTTCTACTGATTCTACCTCGGTGCTTGTCCCCAAATAATTAGTTTGGCCAACCAGATGCCTAAAGAATATGCATAACACTTTATTTGAACACTGCACAAAACATGACTACATTGTTCTCGTATCCACTTTGTCGCAAAGAGGTTTGTGGATGAGTTTTTTGTAATTTAAAATTATATAATAAATATAATGTGTTTGTGTGTGTGTGTGTGTGTGTGTGTGTGTCAGCAGAGTTCATAGGCCATCAGTTTCTCTGGATTCTAAATCTGCATTGGCAATGAAAAAAAAAAAAAAGCATATAATTTCCCATCATAATTTTCATCTTTATTATTTTATCTGTATTTTCTTTCGATAACAGACCGCGGCAGAGAAACAGACACTTTCACCGAAGCACGTGGATGACTAGCCCGAAAGACAGCTGGCCTCGCTTTAGCCGCCCAGGTTAGCGGTTAGGATGCAGAAATATCTTTACAAATACATTATCTGAAATTATTATTTGGGGACACTTTGTTTCTTATTCTTCCAGGAATGTCTATGTCTTTGCTCCAATCAAAAGATGGCATTCACTATTTCACTTTTGAACACAACCGTGAATACCAGCAAGTACAGTTCAAGTTCTTTGATGCGGTCGAGTCTATGGATCCCAACAACATTGTGGTAAAGTCCTCTGCTGTCTCATAGTCATCTCATGCATCTTGAGTTAATTATAACTTTTCTGAAAGATAAATTTGTGTGTCTATTTGAGCATTTGAAAAGTGTTAAAATAAGATCCGTTTTGACAGGGAAATGTTAACCTATTTGAGTGTGTATTTTGTGTACTTTTTAGGCTCTGCTTCAACTCAACCCCTACCACATTGATTCCTTACTGCAGCTTTCAGATGTTTGCCGCATACAAGAGGACCAGGAGATGGCCAGAGACCTTATAGGTGAAAGTTAAGATTAATGCTGGTAACGATACTAGTTATTGGCAAGAAGACATGTATGTTATGTCTTATCAGTATCTTGGTTCACAAATACATGTTCATTATAATGAATTATTACAGCTGTGTTTTCTGCATAATCGTATTAATTTGTTTATTTTAATTTTGCAGAAAGAGCATTGTACAGCTTTGAATGTGCTTTTCACCCTCTCTTCAGTTTAACCTCAGGAATGAGTAGACTGGATTATCTCAGACCAGAGAACAGGTCAGTTAGTGAATTATGTGTGGATGTATTTTTCATTATAAAACACAAGCAGTTTTATGTTTCCATCTTTGTGTTAATGTTCTTTTTTTCTAGGGCTTTTTATTTGGCCCTATACAAGCACATGATGTTTTTGGAGAAGAGAGGATGCCCACGGACAGCATTGGAATATTGCAAATTAATCCTAAGGTACACTATATGTCACACAAGACCTGACAGATACATGCTAGTTTTACATATCTCTGTAGACATTCTGGGAAATTTATGGTTTTATGAATTTCCCACAATGTACCCTTTTTTACACATGTTACTGTACTTTCTGTCCAAAGAGCTAACTTTTTTTTATAGGTATTTTATTTATAGATTTAGCTTCATGTTGATAATTTACCATCTACATGAACTTAATGGGAACACTTATTTCCACGAAAACAACAACCACACAGTACAGTCATCAGACTTGAGATATAGGCTGCGTCCCATTACTCTGTCTTACCCCTTCCCTTACCTCTTTATCTACATCTTTGTCTTGCCCCTCAATAACGAGCTGAGAGGGCTAGGGGTACGAATGATCCCCTAAGAAATTGGACACCACTCGATTACCGTTTGCGTCACCATCCCTTGCCATGTCAAGGATTATCGGGTACCTGAGCTCGACAAAAAACTGGCTTGTTAATAAAAGAAAGTTTGATGAAAACGATAACGTCGTCTAAACAGACACCGCTACAACAGTTCACTAAAAATAATTTAAAAAATAATTACAACTGCTGAAAATACATTTATGAGACTCCTTGGTTGGTCGATGTGACGCTGCCATCCTGATCCCAAAACCTGCCTGACCTTTTAGGCATACCCCTTCGTTTCAAGTCTGGTGGAGAGCTTACTTTGTTTCAAGGGGTATGTAGCCCGACTCGTGGCCCTAACCCTTGATCAAAATTAGAATCGAGACACCCCTTGCCCTCACATGCAAAACCAAGGGGTAGGGGTAAGATGAAGCGATAAGACAGAGTAATGCGACACAGCCATACTGTATTCTTTTAGGTCGGTAAAAGCAAATAAAAGCATTGCCCGAAGTAACTGTGATGTGGCTAAGAAGTTTTCTAAATGTAAACATTTTCTCTGTAGTTAATTATTTAACAGTGTTAAATTATATCATCTTTTTAATCAAGGACAAAATTCTTTACTACTTATCTAAATGCCAGAGATGATTGAAGCTTTAATTCTCTAAGTGTATAAAAATACAATTTACTGAAATCAAATGTCAAAACATGTACTGTGACTCTCCACAGTACATAAGTGACAAATTTTATCTTAAATTTTTTATCTTACTCCAGCTTCCTGATTTCATGACTTTATTGGTCTGTTTTATTTGAGTGGGGCTTTATTGTGGGAGTCCATGTCAACATTTTTTATTAGCATTATGATTTATATCATATTTTTAATGGCATTTTATATCATGTTCACTTTTGTACATGTTGTGTCAAGGTTTAGTGTTAACATATTCAATGATATCTGTTTTTCCCCCTGACCAACAGCAAATGACTAATATTTAGAGATTATTCCGATATATTGTTTGCCGGATATATTGGGTAGATGTTTGCACTTATTAGCACATCGGCTTTTGGCCTTTATTTTAAATTAGACGTAGATACTGTATTTTGTATGGGCTGACCAGCTGCTTAAAGGTCCTGTATTACTCAAACTTGACTCTTTACTTTAAACCTTGTACATTCACACATATTTGAGTAAGTCTGGTTTATTATTGGGGCCAAGCAGCGCTAAGCTGCAAGGCACCTATAGTGTTTCTATTGATTCTTATTATTATACACTCCACAAAAATATAAACGCAACACTTTTGTTTTTGCTCCCATTTTTCCTGAGATGGACCCAAAGATCCAAAATTCACTCCAGATACACAACACTACCATTTCTCTCAAACATTGTTCACAAATCTGTCCAAATGTGTGACAGCGAGCAGCTCTGCCCCGCCGAGACAATCCACCCCACCTCACAGGTGCACCACATCAAGATGCCGATCCGACATCATGACCAGTGCACAGTGCGCCCCAGACTGCGCACAATAAAAGGCCACCCCGAAATGTGCATTTTTATTTTTTTTTGCTTTATTGGGGGTCTGGGGACTCAGAACCAGTCAGTATTTGGTGTGACCACCATTTGCCTCATGCAGTGCAACACATCTTCTTTGCATAGAGTTTATCAGATTGTCAATTGTGGCCTGTGGAATGTTGGTCCACTCCTCTTCAATGGCTGTTATGGACGAAGGTGCATTTTATTGATGGCATTTTGAATGCACAGAGATACCGTGATGAGATCCTGAGGCCCATTGTTGCGCCATACATCCATGAACATCACCTCATGTTTCAGCAAGATAATGCACGGCCCCATGTTGCAAGGATCTGTACACAATTCTTGGAAGCTGAAAATGTCCCAGTTCTTGCATGGCCAGCATACTCACCGGACATGTCACCCATTGAGCATGTTTGGGATGTGCTTGACCGGCGTATACGACAGCGTGTACCAGCTCCCACTAATATCCAGCAACTTCGCACAGCTATTGAAGAGGAGTGGACCAACATTCCGCAGGCCACAATTGACCATCTGATAAACTCTATGCGAAGAAGATGTGTTGCACTGCATAAGGCAAATGGTGGTCACACCAGATACTGACTGGTTCTGAGTCCCCAGACCCCCAATAAAGCAAAAGAAAATGCACATTTCGGGGTGGCCTTTTATTGTGGGCAGTCTGGGGCGCACCTGTGCACTGGTCATGATGTCGGATCGGCATCTTGATGTGGCGCACCTGTGAGGTGGGGTGGATTGTCTCGGCGGGGCAGAGGTGCTCGCTGTCACACATTTGGACAGATTTGTGAACAATGTTTGAGAGAAATGGTAGTGTTGTGTATCTGGAGTGAATTTTGGATCTTTGGGTCCATCTCAGGAAAAATGGGAGCAAAAACAAAACTGTTGCGTTTATATTTTTCTTGAGTATATATTCTTCCGCCTCTGGGAGTCTATGGCAACCCTGAGAACCGCCTGGTAAAAAGTTGTGAAATTTGGCATGAACATTCCAGCCAGTCTCCTCATTACCCACAGCAATTTATAGGCCCCCACCCCCAATCCTCTAGCGCCACCAGCAGCTCAAAGTTGCAGGAATTTTCAGGTACATTTCTGCGTATAACTTTTGAACCGTATGTCCAATTTTCAAAAACTTGGCATCCCTGGACTCCTTGGGTCAAGCCGAATCCAACGCATGACGCCATTTCCCACCAGGCTAGATTTTCCGCCATTTTGAATTTTATGAAAAACACTCAAAATGCTTCTCCTCCCTCAATTTTGGACCAAGTTTGCTCAAATTTGGTACATAGCATCTTTGGACTGACCCTCATCAGAAATATCCTTAGATTTTTGGATATCTCTTATCGTTTTATCGTGACAGCCAATCAAACGCGTCCGTAAAGTCGCCAAACAGGAAGTGAGCTCATATCTCAGGAACCCTTCATAGGATTATTTTCAAACTTTTCACAGATGTTTGTGTTCCTCCCAGGATTCCCCACAAAAAATTACAGGTCCCCAGCTCAAACCCTGTAGCGCCACCAACAGGTGAAAATTTGAGGGACATTTCTGCTTGTAACTTTTGAACCGTAAGTCCGATTTTCAAAAAATTGGTATCCCTGGGATCCTTGGGCGAAGACTGATCCAACGTATCCTATGACGTCATGTCTGCCGGAATAGAATGTCCGCCATCTTGGATTTTGTGAAAATCAATAAAATTCTTCTGTTTCTACAACTTAACTTGTAATTTCCACAACAATTGGTGTGCACCCACATTCTAGACAGTCTCATGATGCCCTTCAACAAATTTTACGTCCCCACCCCCAACCCTCTAGTGCCACCAGCAGGTCAAAGTTGCAGGTACATTTCGGCTTGTAAGTTTTGAACCGTTCATCCGATTTTCTAAAACTTGGCCTCACTGGACTCCTTGGGGCAAGACGAATCCAACGCATTTTGTGACATCATTTTCTGCGAGGAAGATTTTCCGCCATTTTGAATTTTATGAAAAACACTCAAAATGCTTTTCCTCCCTCAATTTTGGACCAATTTTGCTCCAATTTGGTACATAGCATCTTTGGACTGAGCCTCATCAGAAATATCCCTGGATTTTTTGATATCTCGTATCGTTTTGTCATGAAAGCCAATCAAACGTGTCCTAAAAGTCGCCAAACAGGAAGTGAGCTCATATCTCGGGAACTCTTCATACGATTATATTCAAACTTTTCACACGTATTTAAGTCTGTCCCAGGATTCCCCACAAAAAATTACAGGGCCCCAGCTCAAACCCTCTAGCACCACCAACAGGTCAAAATTTGAGGGACATTTCTGCTTGTAACTTTTGAACTTTTTGAACTCTTGCACCCCATGACGTCATGTCCGGCGGAATAGAATGTCCGCCATTTTGAATTTTATGAAAAACACTCAAAATGCTTCTCCTCACTCAATTTTGGACCAATTTTGCTCTAATTTGGTACATAGCATCTTTGGAGGGACATTTCTGCTTGTAACTTTTGAACCGTAAGTCCGATTTTCAAAAACTTGGTATCCCTGGGATCCTCGGGCGAAGACTTATCAAACACATCTCATCAAATTAGGCTGGGTCGCTGCTTTGCCCCACATTGCTGCTTGCAGCTATATTTTATTATTATGTCTGTCTACAACTGTAAGGCTCAAAATGCTTTGTTCCAACTTGTGATGTTATGAAGCAGGAGTTTTGAAGCTACCGTTTACCTTTAGTTCACTAGAGACAAAGGTATATGAAGTTTAAAAACACAGTGGAGCAATTCCTGTGTTACCACATGACATCACAAGGTGTTTTCTGTTTGAGAGAAGAACTGAGCCTAAATATGCATATAGGGTTTGTCTGTTAAACATGTATGAATGAAACAACACACAACTCCAGGTATGTTTTTGATGAGGAAACAACATAACATAGATAGGGCCCTTAACAGATTACGTATAAAGCTTTATTTGAGCACTTCATTGTGAAGAGGACAGCACTAAATGTAACTACACTGCTCCCCTGTCATGTTTGGATTGAAATAGGGGTGTGGATGACTTTGTAGTAAATTTAAATTGGATAATTTAGGGAAAATTATAAAAATTTGTCAACGATCTGTAGGCCATAAAAAACAACACTACACAGTGGATATAAAAAAGTATGAGCCCCTGTTCAAATGCCAGGTTTTTGTGATGTAAAAAAAAATAAAATTACATCAAGATAAATAATTTCACAACTTTTTCCTCCTTTCATGTGACCTATAACCTGTACAACACAACTGAAAAACAAACCGAAATCTTTCAGGAGATGAAGTAAAATTAAACAACTGAGATAATGTGGTTGCATATATGTGCACACCCTTTTATAACTGGGGATGTGGCTGTGATCAGATTTAACCGATTCCATTCAATTCATGTTAAACTGGAGTCAGCACACCCCTGTCAGCAATTCAAGTGCCTCTGATCAACCCCAAATAAAGTTCATCTGTTCTAGTAGGCTTTTCCTCACATTCTTGTAGCCACATCTTCCAGTACAAGCCATGGTCCGCAGAGAGCTTCCAAAGCATCAGAGGGATCTCATTATTCAAAGATATCAGTCAGGTGAAGGCTACTAAAGAATTTCCAAGGAATTAAATATACCGTGAAACACAGTGAAGACCGTCATCAAGTGGAGAAAATATGGCACAACAGTGACATTACCAAGAACAGGACGTCCGTCCAAAAATGATGATAAGATGAGAAGAAAACGAGTCAGGGCCAAGAGCCCGACAGCAACACTGAAGGAGCTGCAGGAATTGTACTGGCTGTGTCGTACATGTGACAACAATCTCCCGTCTTCTTCATATGTCTGGGCTATGGGGTAGGGTGGCAAGATGGAAGCCTTATCCTACAAAGAAAAACATCCAAGCCGGCTTAATTTTGCAAAAAGACAACTGAAATCACCCAAACACATGTGGGAAAATGTTACGGTCTGATGAAACCAAAGTTGAACTTTGTGGACATAATTCCAAAAGGTGTATTGGGCACAAAAACAACACTGCACATCACCAAAATAACACCATGCCTACAGTGAAGCATGGTGGTGGCAGCATCAAGCTTTGGGGCTGTTTTTCTTCAGCTGGAACTGGGGCCTTAGTCAGGGTGGAGTTGAACCGTTCCAAAAACCTTCGGCCTTGAGGAACTTCATCATTCAGCACGACAATGACCCAAAGCACACATCTAAATCAACAAAATAATGGCTTCACCGGAATAAGATTGAGGCTTTGGAATGGCCCAGCCAGAGTCCAGACCCGAATCCCATCGAACATCTGTGGGGTGATCTGAAGAGGGCTGTGCACAGGAGATGCCCTCGCAATCTGTCAGATTTGGAGCGGTTTTGCAGAGTGGGCAAATATTGCCTCATCAAGATGTGCCACACTGATAGGCTCCTACCCAAAAAGAGTGAGTGCTGTAATAAAAGCCAAAGGTGCTGCAACAAAGTATTAGTTTAAGGGTGTGCATATTTAAGCAACCAGGTTATTTTAAGTTTGATATTTTTCCCCTTTTAAAGGTTTCAGTTTGTTCTTCAGTTGCGTTGTACAGGTTATAGGTCACATTAAAGGTGGAAAAAGTTGTGAAATTATTTGTCTTGCTGTCATTTTTTTTACATCATGAAAACCTGGCATTTGAACAGGGGTGTGTAGACTTTTTATATCTACCCACTGTATATTGTGCTTGTGTATCAATAGTTTGGATCCAGACTCTGACCCCCTATGCATGCTGCTGCTTATTGATTTCCTGATGCTCCGTTCAAGAGAATACCAGTGTCTTATCCAGTTGTATCAAGATTGGGAGGTATGTTTCTAATAAGAATACTGTGTCAAATATAGATGGATGTTTGAGACACTGAATTATTTTGGTTTACTTCTTCAGGAACACCGGAATCTCTCCCAGCTGCCAAATTTTGCATTTTCAATTGCCCTTTGTCATTTCAATCTGGCCCAGCAGGAAGATATGGACCCAGAGGAAAGTGACAAACTCAGACATAAAGCAGATCAGATGCTGCAGGATGCTCTCATAATGTTTCCTGGAGGTATGTGTGTTATATTCATTGATAAAAAATAACATTTAAACGTTCATGTTAAAACATAGATGACTATTGGCTTTGCAGTCTTGATGCCTTTATTAGACCTCTGTATGGTGCAGCCGGATGCCACAGTCACCTCACATGTCTTTTTTGCCCCAAGAACTCACATAGGGTATATGTGTATTTTTGTCACATTATTTGTATAATCAAAGATCAAAAATAAAATTTAGATTTAAATTTGTATGATAGCAGAGATTCTAAAGTTTGCATACCCTTATAGGCAGCCTCAGGCTCTGGCTGAATTGACAGTACTGTTTGTCGGGCGAAGTTTCAGTCTGTGGAGAGAAGCCACAGTGATGCAGTGGCTGGAAACAAATGTACAAGCAGTGCTTCATCGAGTAGATGTCAAAGATCCCCTGGTGGTAGATTACCAAAACAAGTGAGATAAGACCTACTTATTTGTGACCATTTGTGTTCTTGTATCCAACTGTTTTCTATGTATATTACACAAAAGATAAACTGCTATGTTTTGGTAGGAGAAAGCAGAGATACCAGGGTGCACCAAGGAACATCCATCGACATGTCCTCCTGTCTGAAATAAAAGGAGCCACTTCCAGTCTACCTCTTGTAAGGCCCATCTACAGTACAATCACCATATTGTTTATTTGCTTTTATTGATTCAAAGTCTTGTTTTATGTACTGACCACAGGAGGTGACCACGCAACCAGTGATGGGCTTTGACCCTTTGCCACCTTTAGACTCCATCATAACATACACACGGCCAGAGAGGTATACATCTTATTGTTTGTCATTAACATAATGTTTGTGTATTTCCAAGTAATATACACATTTTACACGTTGATATGCATTTTAGACAGCATGCCGGAACATCGAATGAGAGCACTTTGTCACTCTTTTTCCAGTCCTTGTTGCCAAATTTCAACCTTCATGTAAGTATTTTTAATCTGCACACAAATCTGTTTATCTTAAAAACTGTTTCTCTTGTGCTTAATTTTGCTTAATTGTGCTCCCACTCATGGCATATGTTCATTTACTAGCATAGTAATATTGAGTAATTTTAAATTCATTTGGACATACTAGCACTTTAGTTTGGGGCTGGCGGGCGTCAGAGACAGTCCCACAGTTTCCATGGTGACACAATGAACACATGTTACGTTCAGGTAGTCCTCAGGAATTTGGGATGCCGAGATGAGATGTTGTGGTTCCGACTTGTTGGCATTCATGTGCTTTTATCAGTGTTGGGATTTTGATGTCACCAATAATACAATCATTAAGTTTGCTTAAGATAAATAAAAAAATCTGAAGAATTTCATCCGTCTTCATATAGCAGCTGACGTCAAGTCTTAAAGTCAGTCCCTGAGTTGTTTTTCTGACTTGAGCAAGTATTCATGTGCATTTTTCAATTCTCCCAAGTTTCAGAGGACCACATGAATGCAGCAATATTAGCCTGAAACACAATAGTCAAGAGAAAATGCATATTTAACAAGTACCCTTCCCCTACTCCCTTTTAAAGGAATATGCCCATCAAGGTGTTTTAATGCATGCCACATGAGAACAAAATAGAAGTGACAGTCAGCAAAATAGAAGTGACAGTCAGCAACAAAATGGCTACATTATAGATGTGTAATATTGTGATGTAGTTGAAGCATATAGTAGTTTTAAAGACTGGGGCATGTTTCCATTAGGGCTCCTTGCATCCTGATCATGTTATCCAAAGGAAAAGATAAAAATATAGATAAGGTAAATAGGGTTACAGTTTAAATAGAGTTACATGTCCAAAACGCCAGCATTGGAGACTTTAACATTTAACACAACCCCATGCTTCAGGGCAGTTCATAAATAATATTTGATTATGAATGGTTGTTATTGTTATACAGTTGGATTCCTTTGCTTCTTACAGTGAGTATTGTTGTTTTTTACTGATGGGGTGTACATCTATGTTTCTTTAAGGATGGACAGAGACAAGGTGATGATCAGGAAGTCGCTCGGGCAGGACAAGAACTGAACCAGGAAGTGAATCGACTAATGGTAGCAATGAGAGACATGCTGGCTAACATACGGTTTCAAGAGCCTCCAGCAGAAAACAACCCTTACAGAGATGAAGAGGAGTGGGACTGAGACTGAGAGGATCACACAAGCAAGATAAATGAGCTTTTCTTTCTTGATGATGATGATGATGCAGAAAAATAATGGACAGCATATGATTAAATAAACTCATCTGCGGAATCCTGAGCTTTATGTTTTGTTATTGTTGTAATTTTGAGCCTTGGTACATGGATTAAACAGATATTACCAATGTGTAAAAAGTTGTTCATACCTTCTGCTGTACTTGTTAGGGTTTAGTTTAAACTTTAATGGTATTCTCCAGTGCTTACAAGATAACCCAAAAAGACTAGTGAAGTTGGCTAAAGATATGCTTCCCTGTATCTTTGTGGTTCAAATTTAAAATCAGTGGACTAGAAATGCAATCAATTTAAAATTAATAGGGCAAAGTATGTCTTGTTTTTTATGCATATTTAATACTACAGTATACGGACACTAAGAAAAGCCTATGTTTATCATATAAAAGCATAATTCAAAACCTGTTCCAAAAACAATAACCTATATTTTATGTCTTTAAGGCAGAATTGTTGAAAACCTAGTACAAGGGTTGTAAAAAAAAAGTACATGTTACATTTCTGACAAACATCAGAAAGTCAATCTAAAAACTCAGCCATGAAGTTAAAAGCAAATGCACTTATTTAAAAAAAATAATAAATGCACTTCAAGGATAGCAGACAAATCAGTGTATCCATCTCTACACTGATGTCTGTACACTAACCCTGTTTGTCAGAGAGCCACATGATCTCTCAGTGTGACTGCTGGGCAGTCAAATGATGTCATTGTTCACAGTTCACCTGGAGCTAAGGCTGAGGTTGTCAAAAGTTTTCATGTGATCCACTGGCAGTATAGACCGGCTTTCATATCTGTGCCTCTGGGGTCTGTGTGTGCTGCCATTTCAAACCACTTAGGATGCTGCCAGCAAACACTCATCTCTGCTTTTATAACTGACACAGAAACAACATCATTCTAAACATTTTCCTAAAGTTAGCAATCGGAAACCATGCACCAACAACATGCACTTAACTGTAATTGATTTATATTTATTTATTTATTTATTTTAATGGTTTACACAAATACTGTGTCAGCCATTTGAAATAAAGTCTTTTAGTGACTTTGCTCAGTGGTCAGACAGCAGCGGGCCATTGTGTTAAGACCAGCACCAATAATTTGGATATAGGCTAATGGATTTGGATGGCCTAAACACACAGGAAGTGGCTTAAGTGACTTCGAAAGAAAATTTGGCCAAAAGGTGGGACATCTTTTTTCATGAGACTGTTGACTATTGTGGGGCCATGCCCATCTATGTGCTCTGAGAGGAAGGAGGAGTGTTTGGACCGCACTGTCTTCCCTCCCAGAGGACTCAGGACGCACAAGGTTTGGGCGCGACGCTAAAGTGCACATCATGAGCATTTGAAAACTTTTTTTTTTTTGACTGAATTGCGTCTGGCTAACAGAAGAACTAAAACAGAGTTTTTAATTTGTGTATACAAGTAATGTTATGACTCAACTTACAGCGGAATATTTTTCTCCCGACTGTTAATAGTTTTAAAGGAGTTTTAAATTATGCTGGATATTTGGCGATCTCTATTGAATTAGTTGATCGGCCTACTGAAGCATTCTGCGGAGTTCAACAATTCCTAAATCTTCCGCGGGAAACCGCGCATCCACCTGTGCCCAAAACGGCGCTTTGTTCAGAGTAAGTTAAAATGACCAACGGGTCACATAACCCCATCCTCCAGGTGGATTTCTCCTCAGTGAGTGACTATATGGAAGACAACGAAACAAACTCCTCTTTGGTGGAGCCCAACTCTCTGGGCTGCGTGCAGATCCACATCCCACAGGAGTTGTTCCTTGCACTGGGTCTCATCAGTTTGGTGGAAAACATTTTGGTTGTGATGGCTATAATCAAGAATCGTAACCTACACTCTCCCATGTACTACTTCATTTGCTGCCTGGCCGTGTCTGACATGCTCGTCAGTGTCAGTAATGTTGTTGAGACTATTTTCATGCTTTTGAATGACCACGGACTGCTGGACGTGCACCCGGGGATGCTGCGTCACCTGGACAACATTATTGATGTCATGATCTGCAGCTCCGTGGTGTCGTCCCTGTCGTTTCTATCTACGATTGCCGCTGACCGCTACATCACCATCTTTTACGCGCTGCGCTACCACAGCATCATGACCACTCAGCGCGCTGTAACCATTATTGTGGTGGTATGGCTCGTGAGCATCACTTCCAGCATCCTCTTTATTGTGTACCACACGGACAACGCCGTCATCGTCTGCCTTGTCACTTTTTTCTGTACAACACTAATTTTCAACGCCGTGCTCTACCTGCACATGTTCGTCCTTGCGCAGGTGCATTCACGTCGCATCAAAGCTTTCAACAAAAGCCGGCGTCAGTCCACGAGTATGAAAGGCGCCATCACTCTGACCATTCTTTTAGGTGTCTTTATTATTTGCTGGGGTCCCTTCTTCCTCCACCTCATCCTTATTCTAACGTGTCCCACGAACCCCTTTTGCAATTGTTTCTTCAGAAACTTCAATCTTTTTCTTATTCTCATCATCTGTAACTCACTAATTGACCCGCTCATTTACGCGTACCGCAGCCAGGAGCTGCGCAAGACTCTACAAGAGTTGATCTTATGCTCTTGGTGCTTCGGTGTTTGACATTTTGCTTCTCCAGGGTGAGAATTTGTGGAGCCCAAGTTGTCCTCCTCTTTATGAATGTAGCCAACACTGGAGCAAAAATGATGTTTGGGCATCTAACGCATGAACTCATGAACTTCTTCTGTAGGGACACTATGGAGCGCATAGTCTGCTCACTCTATCCAAAAATGGAGGCTACATTTTCAGTGGTACCTTTTTCTTGAGTTGCTTTGATATTAAATGTACTTGACTATAGCCTTTAGAGTTCTAAACTATAGTTTCTAGTTAGATATGTTGCCTGTTAGTCCCGTCACAAATTTGGCCCAGTAGGATGCCAAAAGAAAGAACTGTATATGACTTTGATTTTCAGTTATTCTTTATGAAATGGTAAGGTGAGGGTGGCTGTATAAATAAAGGTGTAGTCAATTTCCATTTTGTTTAATGATCACTAATTGCTCATGGAAACTGTTGAAGTCTATGTACACTACTTATTTAAAAAATTATATGAAATAAGTTGTAAAACTGATTAGTACTGATTGTACCTGGAATCATATTGTTATTGCGTTTCTGGAAACTGTTCTTAATCTGATAGCAAGTGGCAAGTAAGTCTGTATTGGTGTAAAACTGTCATTGTTTTTAACTGAACGATTGTGAATAAGATTTTGAATTCAAATTTTAAATGACCTCAGAAAGAATAGATGGTAAAAGGAGAAATTCAATTTGTCAACTGGACAAAGTTTATTTGGTCGAAAACGTTTTGCAGCTCATCCAAGCTGCTTCGTCCGTCCGTTCAGAAAGGATGAAGCAAGGATGAGGTGCAAAACGTTTTCGACCAAATAAACTTTGTCCAGCTAACAAATTGAATTTCTCCTTTTACCATAGATTCTACCTAGACGACTGAGGGATTCTTCACCCAGAAAGAATAGCTAACGCAGTATGCTGCTAATGGAGATAAAAACAAACAATAATAAATAACCAAGAGAAGCAGTTTAATTTAAGTACTGTCAAGGGCTTAATTATAAGCCAAGGATGGTTGTTTAAATAAAGGTGTAGTCTGTTTCCATCTCTTAATGATCACTAATTGTTCATGGAGACTGTGTACAGTACCTATATGATAATTATACTAAATCGCTTGTAAAATAACTAAGTACAAAATACTATTCTGCTTTCAGTTAAGGTATGAAGGCTATGTAGAGAGAAACTTCATTGACTTGTGCAGTGGTTACGTGGGGTCCATGATATCAGTGTCTGCCAAAATGAAACCACATGAATTGAAATGTTCAGTTTCAAGTCTAGGAGGGCCATACAGTGAAATGAGTCCTAAAAATAACTTTGTGTTATGCCCCTGGCTTCTTTGTAAACAGAGTAAACAGAGCTGTGACTGTCCGTGGGGGTATTTTCACAAACTTCCACTTCACTGTGTTGCTTGAATATAATTTTTTTTTTTTCATTTCTTGACTGAATTGTGAAATATCTGTTATACAAATTGTGTCAGCATATGAAATTACTGTTATAAATCACTACAAAGTATAAAACTTGACACAGGCCACAGTTGTGTTATAAATTAGTTTCATGTTCAACATTTTTAATTTACTGTCCAGTTGATTGTTATGAAGAAGGACAGCAGTGGCTCAGTGGTCAGAGTGCCAGTCCACCAACCATAGAGGTCAGCTGTAAACCATACAGTACATACTGTTGATGTGTCTTTGAGCAAAACACTTGCTGGCAGTGCAGATTGGAAGCCACAGGTCTGTCATTTTACCCCAGGGCAGCTGTGTCTACAGTAACTTACCACTATGTATAGAGTGAATGAATAATGCATGAAATTGTAAATCTACTGGAAAATGGAAAAGCCATTTATGCATTTTTAGTATAATGTATTAATAATCTTATTAAGAGGCCATTGATAGAGAGCATACATAGCACCATGTTGTGTTTGCATTCCTGTATTTTAAAAGGCATGCAGATCAAATGATGAGGTTTTAGATCTAAAACAATAGACACACTGACAAAGCGTTTAGTGCATGGATCCAAGACATTTACACCAAGCTATTTTTGTACTGAATAAACAGACCAGTGCATGAAACAGGAGGCCCATTCATATTAAACGCAAACAGATATTCTTCAAATGTTCCATCTTAAACTCATGATCAAGTTTACTTCTCTAAATAACACTAATGAGGGGATTTCCAACTGGAACAAATGCTGTTTTCAAGCAATATATTTAATGGAAACATTGTATTTAAATTTGATTGCGCCTCACTGTTAATGAAATTATGGTATGTCTGAAGTTTAAACTAAATGGATCAATCCAATTAGTTTAGGGAACAGGCCATGTTTTGTAAGCTGTTATAGTGTTTTGCGATGTTTTGATGAACAACCAGGCCTTAGACAAACATTATTGATCCACAAGGGAACACAGTAGCATGTGCATGACACAGCAGCTCACATTATTTAGCAAAAATGGCAAATGTGTAAAAAAAAAAAAGTACAAATACCCTATGTATAGGCTTATCATAATCTCTTACATAAGAATGAGTTACACAGTTGATTTGACTATGATATGAATTCCTGTATCATTCACTGTGGGAGTGGAGCTATAGGAGCTCAATGTCCATGATGGAATGCAGTTTGTCTACTATACTTTCTCTACTTGTGCATTTCTTCTACACAGTATTGCAGCTGCCCCTCCAGTCCAGGTCTGGAGGGACTCTTAGGGCATGTCCCCACGACAACGTTTTTTGGAGGAAACGGGGAAGTTTGTGTGCGTTTGGGCCTGTCGTCCAGATGGCGCTGGCGTTTTTGGGGGTGAGAACGGTGTTTTTCTTGCCTGGAAGAATCCATGACTCACTCGCTGGTACAGCGCTGGTAACGCTTGGACCAAAATGCGCTGCAGTTGCGCGTAGACAGACAGCTAAGTGAACCAATCAGAGATTGCGCCATCTTGATTCAAAACTGAGGAGGAACTTCCGCTGCCTAAGAGTGACTTTGCGGGCAAAGGCGGGTGCACTGACATCACCATCTTTGAACGAATCAGAATCGCGGAGTCCGTTGTTAACCGGAGGAGCGAGGGTGGATGGAGGGTGTCCAAATGGTATCGCGCTGTATAGGAAATACAGAGAGATATCATTTGGCTGGCCAGGTAAGTGTTTTTCAAAAACGGCTTCCAGAGTGGAGAAGTCGGAGAACGCCCCCCGTCGCGACGCGTTGTCGTGTGGGCGGCAAAAAAAAACAACGCGACTGTTGGGAAAATGATGACGTCGCGCTGCCGTAATCAGTGACCAGAAGGTGCGCAGTACGCACGACACACGAGTGTTTGCCAATTCAAAGCTAAACACTTATTTTAAAACTGGGAAAATCCCGTCAATGAAAAGGCAGATAGTGGACAATGAGAAGCCCATACCAATTTGAGTGTGTTGTGTGCTGTAAATTAAGAAAAAGAGCAACCATTTTTTGTCTTTTTTTATTGAATGTATCTTTTACAAACAGTGCGACGCCCAAAGTCAAAGGCATGTTTGTATTTGTTCCTTACTGCCTACAGTTTTGTTGTTAGCTGCACTTTGGTGATGGTATGGGGATCGTGAGAAAAATCTTTCCCTTCGGCCGTGTCCCCGGTAGTATATTCACGCCGAAAAGCCAACATAATGTTGCATAACTCCCAGTCGACGTTCTGCTGATACTGTTGTGTTTTGTAATCCAGCGTAACGAGCAAGGTTAACGAGAGTTCTACTTGTTAATGTCTATCTAATAAAACGATAGCAAGTAATACAAACTATCGATTTATAGGCAAAAACTCTGCTCACTCAGCGCAAATCTTCGTTCTGTGGCGTCTGTCTATGTTCTATCTATCTATATACAAAGGCTGTGTCCCACCATAGTGGGGTAGCCTAGACAGGGCATACATTTTTGTTCCTTTCCCTCCTTCCTTCCTTTCCCCAAACCCTCCTTCCGTGACTTTTTTTTTTTTTTTTTTTTTTTTTTTTTTTTTTTTTTTTCCCTCGTTTGTACCAGCGTCCTTTCCTCATCACCATCACCACTCTCTTCCCACACTGGCGTCCACCCACCCCCCATCCATGCACTGGACAACCGAGAAGGCAGCCAGCGAACCCGAGCGGAAAAACCCCCAGGACCCGCCCCAGGCGGCACAAAGGGATGACCGGCCAGACCCAGAGCGTAAACCGGACCACCGCCAGCACCCAGGAATCCTCCAGAGGACCACACAGGGACAGCACCTAGAGAGGGACGAGCACCCAAGCACACCTTCCGTCCATCACCATCACCGCTGTCGCCCCACTTTAAAATCCACTTCTCCCCCCTCTCCGAACATTTCTTCATATCCTATGTTGCCCTATATTGTGTATAATGTGTATGCTATTTATAATGTGTCTAAATGCATTAAAAGAAGGAGGACATTGTCCTGCAAACCTAAGTGTAGGTGTTCAGCCCTCACTAAGAAATGATGCATTAAAAGAAGGAGGACATTGTCCTGCAGCCTAGGTGTAGGTATTCAGCTTGCCCTGACTAAGAAATGATGCATTAAAAACAATCCAAAACATTGGGAGAGGGTCCAGGTCCAGACCATCCGCAATCATCCCACTACAACAGCAGTAACAGTAATAACTAAAGGTGCACCTAGATAACGTCGCCCCCCTCCAGGTGCCCCCATCCACCATACAGAACCCCAAAGAACCCCGGATCCAGGCGGCCATCCGGACCACACCCCTAAGCACCAGCCAGCCACCCCCTCGGCACCCCGAAACCAGACCTGGTGATACCACCCAAGCCCGCCAGCAACCCCCCAAACAACCCAGCACTCAGAACAAACCAGCACTCAGACGCCAGCACCACCCAAACGTCACCGGAGAGGCATGATGATGTTGGGGAAAAGGACACCTTGGTTTAAGGTCTAAGGACCGATCTAAACCACACCACACTGCACCAGGGTCAGCTGCACAGCCCAGTGTGGGCACTTCCACAGCAGGGCCTCAGCCAAAGCTGGTTTCCCCCTGCCGCTTCATATCAAGACCCGTCCTCTACCACACCCATCCATTCATTCATACACAAACTCTCTCCATTCATCCCTGTCCTGAGCAGCCTCTCTCCCTTGCACCACAGTCATCCCTCTTGCATTCAACGCTCTTCTTACACCCTCTGTCCATCCCATTCGCGGTCTTCCTCTCATTCTCACTCCACTCACATCAGATTCATACACCTTTTTCACCAATCGCTCCCTTTCCATCCTCTCAACATGTCCAAACCATCCCAATGCCTTTTGCTCTGCTCTCTCAGCCAACTCTCGCAACACACCAGTTCTCTCTCGGATATCTTCATTTCTCACACGATCCATGCGCGTCACACCACACATACTCCTCAGACATCTCATCTCAACTACATTCAACTTCCTCTTCTCCGCAACTTTCAAACTCCACGTTTCAGCCCCATACAACGCAGCAGGCACCACCACACCCTCATACAATCTCCTTTTCGCAACCATTCCCAGTGGCCTACATTCAAACACTCTCTTCATTCCCCCATATCTTACGTACTTCATTCATTCTAAACTCTACCTCACCCCCTATTCCACCATCCACACCAACATGCGACCCCAAATACTGAAAACACTCTACCTCTTCCAACAACTCCCCATTTAATGCCACATTCAACCTACGTTCATCCTTTGACCTCGTGCACCTCATCACCTTACTCTTATTCACATTCACTCTCAGCTTCCTTCTATCACACACCCTTCCAAACTCCTCAACCAAACGTGCCAAGCTCTCCTCTGAATCAGCCACTAGTGCAGTATCATCTGCAAACAACAACTGATTCATGCTCCATTCGCTGCCATCAACATTCACCATGCTCACACCCTTACCTGACACTCTTGCATTCACCTCTTTTACCACACCATCCATATACACATTAAACAACCACGGAGACATCACACATCCCTGACGCAAACCAACCCTCACAGGAAACCACTCACTCGTGCTATTTCCCACTCTCACACACGCTCTACTGTTTCTATAAAATCTCTTCACACCTTCCAACAATCTACCATCGATACCATACAAACTCAACACAACCCACAACGCCTCTCTATCAATCCTATCATACGCCTTCTCTAAATCCATAAACGCCCAAAACACCTCCCTCCCCTTAGCCAAATACTTTTCACACACCTGTCTCACAGCAAACACCTGGTCCACACATCCTCTACCTCTCCTGTCTGTCTATGTTAGGGACTGTCAACATTTTCACATTACCGGAGTGAGTCACTGCAATGTTGGTGGAGCAGGGGGACAAAATAAATTCGCTTGTGTTGACGGTCCCTAAAGTACACGTGTTTGCTTGTTTATGAAAGAGAAAGGACTTTATGCGCATGTGCTCTTTGTAGTCTTGCGTTTCCGGCGGCTCTGGCTCTTTCCGGTTTACAGCGCCACTTGTCGGTGTGACATATGTATTACATCGTTTTCACTCAGCGCTCCGTGCTCATCTTGACACGAATGTTTTCTGATCCAACACGTGTGTGGACGACACTTTTTTTCACCCCGGGTAAAAAAAAAACAAGGCCTAGTCCCCACGACAACGTTCCTAGGTAGGCTACTTATAGCAGTCCACTACTTCCTCCTGTTGGCCCTGGATGGCGATGGGCTTCACTGGTAGGCTACTTTTTGTCTTCCTTCTGAAGTTAAAGTCCAGTTCCTTGCCTTGTCATGTTTAGGAGCACATGGTTTGCAATATTATTTTCACTATCCAGATGAGGGTGAGCACACTGCAAAAGATGATAAGCCTCATGTCCAGGGTGGGGCCACCAGGGGCCTGAGCTTTCCTTTCCCAAAGCTTTCCTTTTTGAAAGTCTTATTGTTCTATTAGTTTATAGCCTAGCTTTTATTTGGATTTACATAAAACACTTAAAATTAAGTTATAAGGCATTTAAAACATTACATTTTCTAAAATGAAATGTAGCTTATTTGTTTGATTTATGGCCTAATCATGTCTTTGCTATTACTATATGTTTTAAAGTACTTGGTCACTGAAATGAATACATGCTTCGAGACTATAGCCAATAAACACATTTATTGTGAAAGTGCTGATGGGAACATGATCGGTGTGCTGCAACAGCTGACGCCTTGTGCTGTTGACAAAACAGCGCCAGCTGAGCTGTGCACACACTGCCTACAGACGAAGAAAGCAAGAAGTGAGAATCCAGTAATTACGTTTATGAGCAAAAGGGCATCAACGTGGTAGGTTTCCTTTAACACTGACCCGGGGCATGGGGGGCATTTTCACATAACACATGTGTTGTTTATTTCAATCGTTTTAGCTTAGCTACTGTGGCGTTAGCTTTGGTAGTCCAGGAAGGATGCTGCATATTGAGAGCTGGTTTCATTCGGCTAATGCACATAAATGTTAATCCATATTACCTTATGCTGTAACATTACGTATGTTTTGGATGATTACTTGAAGAACACCGTTTACGCGAGTTCTCATTGGTTAGAATTGGTGAGACGATGATGACGCTTGTTTTTACGCACATGGATATGCGGCACAAGACGAAACATCCTGTCTAAAATGTACTTCTGCTGGCTCTTTTCACTGTGGAGGAAAAGCAGCTCTACTCTAATATTCTGAGCCATCATTAGCTCTTGTGTTATGATTAAACTTTACATTTTATTTTATGTATTTATTTGAGCAAAATGCTCTTTACATTACAATAAGTGCAGTCATTTAAGTGCATAGCATTGACAGGCCATACCTGCCTGTCAAAGCCTGATCCCGTCAGATGTCAGAAGCTAAGCAAGGCAGGGCCTGGTTAGTACTTGGATGGGAGACCGCTGGGAATTCTAGGTGCCACAGTGGGGCGCCAGTTGCACACACACAAAAAAAAAACTGTCGCTGTGTCCTTAGGCAAGACACTTTACCCATGTTTGCCTAGTATGAAAGTGGTATGTGCGTGAGTGTTGGAGGTGGTCGGAGGGGCCGATGGCGCAGATTGGCAGCCTTGCTTCTGTCAGTCTGCCCCAGGGCAGCTGTGGCTACAGAAAGTAGCTTACCACCACCAAGTGTGGAGTGAATGAACAATGAACTGTAAAGCGCTTTGGGTGTCATGAAAGGCGCTATATAAATGCAATAAATTATTATTATTATTATTATAGCTGAGGTGCTCAAAAAGAGTAGGTAGAAGTTAAAAACTTATGATTCTTATGCAGAGGCTCTGCTCTAAGCTACTACCGAGCTCCCCTATCTCTATGGTGCTCATAATATATATATACAGTATATATAGGATGGGTTAAAATGCAGAGAAGAATTTCTCCAGTGTGAGATCAATAAAGTTCACTTCTTCTTCTACCCTCATAAAGAAACTGTATCCATGATTTTGTTATGACCCAGAAGTCAAAACCGGAGTGTCGATTGGCTGGTAAATCAAGAGCTTTATTGACTCAGTCAATAGTGAATGTTTTAAAGAATGGCCTTTCAATAAGCTTCCTGAAAATGGTCCAGACCCTGACCCAGCAAAGCATAATATATAATAATTGGTGTTCAAAAAGATTTCAAGTAAATTGAAGGAAATGCATTGTTGTTTTTCAGATGTAGCCATTAAAATGGAGTATGGTGAGAGGCTAGCACATTTCCGACAGACCCGACTCAATCCCTTTGATCGTGGAGAGGAAGAAGATGACCCCCAAGAGGGAAAGCCTGCTTCGAAGCAAGGTAAATACATGTAGGAGCAAAAAACAGCCGGCTAGGTGATTTGCCACAGTATAGCTGTCTGGGCCTTAGCTCAAACATGACATGTGTAATGAAAAATGAAATCAGTGTCCAGACCTAAAATAAGTTGATAGTGTTTTATTGAAGGTTTGAGAATGTCCACAGAGCACAAATATACACAAAATACAGTATCAACTGTATAGGCTCCTACCAACTGACACCACTTTGCTCAACACCAAGGAAAAATAATACTTTGGACGTTTTATAAAATCAAGGACAGAACTTAAAATCTAGTCTTTAAATTCCCATTACAATAAGGGTTGGCCCACGACAGGCGGATTAGATAATTTGTTGAATTTACTTATGATTAATTTGTAAGGTCATAAGTTAGAGCAGCAACTGTGCCTCTTAAAATGATAATGATTTAAATGTTGTCATTCCTTACAGCTCTCTCCAATTAGCACATTTTGCTGCTGCATTTTACTATCTATAGTACATGTTAGCTTAAGGAAAGGGAAGTTAAAAACAATGCTTTTTCAGTTCACAAGCACTTTGCCACACATGACTTCCTTCTGAGACATTTGAGTGAGTTTTTAAGGCTGCAAGGTGTCTATTTGTTCAGTGCAGTTTATCCAGCAGGTAGGTAATAAGCTCATGATCACTGTCTTACTGAAAGAACAGCATAATGGACATACCAGTCTGCTTATTGTTACTAAAACCTTGACCTACATTGAATTGCCAACTGTCGATTGATTAGTTATCCTCATTTTTCATGGTTTTACATGCAGCATGTGCAACAGTAATGTTGGAATGGATAAGGCTCATGATTCTCTGCTCTGACCCATAAACACATAGAGCAACATGACTTCAGAAGCGGTTTCATTGGTTTCAGTTTTCAAATAGCCATATTCAAATGAAAATACCTATCACTGAGCTCATGGTTTGTGGTTTACTCTAACTTTAAAGACTGTTCAGTCACCTATTACTATAGTTTATTGGATATCCGTTGTTTCTTTGTGTTTATTGGTTGGTGGTGCTAGTACAAGTGCACTCTTAGTATGTAAAGACAAGGGAATACTTCTGTTGTTGCAGAATCCAGACCAGAGTTGTTGTCTGGGACTTGGACCCACAGCTCTGACAGGACCATGGACCTGGGTTTGGCTGAAGATCACTTCTCTAGGCCTGTGGTCAGTCTCAATTTCTGTTATGTGTCCTGATTTTCTAACATTTAAACATTATTCTTTAACCCTGTTATAGGGTTCATTTGTAGCTTCTGATATTGAAAAACTGAAGCTTGCAATTGAGGAATGCAAGAAATTAATCTTAGAGTTACCAGAGCACTCAGAGAGACAGAAGGACACTGTGGTTAAACTCATCCACCTTCGCCTCAAACTGCAAGAGCTCAAGGTTTGATCTGTTTAAACACTATAATATTCAGTCAAAATCAAAATTTGTATTTACCTACAGTGGTACCTCACCTTACGAAATTAATTCGTTCCAGAAGTGGTTTCGTAACGTGAAAAATTCGTAAGTTGAGTAGCTATTTCAATGGAAAAAGCCTGATTCGTTCCAAAGCCCCGATCCAAGTTTTTTTTTAATATATATATATATAGTGTATATATAGTGTTTATAGTGTAACATTGTGTTCTGCGTCCTGCGTCCTTTTCTCACATTTGTCTCTCGTTTAAACACTCAAACTTTCATAGATTTTCAACAAAATTATTAATAGTGAAGTGTGGGGGGAAGGAGGAGGGGGGAGAAGACTGCGTTCTGACACGTGTGTGATAGCAGCATGTGTGACAGCTGACCCGGCGCTGCCAGCAGGTCTAGACCTGGACTAAATCAGGATTAAACCTGGACTAAACCTGGACTAAACCTGGACTAAACCTGGACTAAACCTGGACTAGACCAGGACTAGACCAGGACTAGACCAGGACTAGACCAGGACTAGACCAGAACTAGACCAGAACTAGACCAGGTCTAGACCAGGTGGATTAAAGCGCCGCGCGTGGGTCTATTTCCTGGTTTCGTTTCGAGTCACAGCTGAGGCGAGCCGCTGCTCTAGACCTGCCCGCGTAAGGTGCTCACAGAGCGGCCTGGATAGAGCCGTGAGGTCGGCCTCTTCAAGACCTCCAGGCCGGTGACCGGGACAATCCCCGGACCCATGCCCGCTTAGGGAGCTCTTAAGGCGGGCTGGCAGTGTCCCCCTGGGTCCCTGGATGTCTGGGGCTCCGTGCCTGGAGGGGCCCTGGAGCAGGTCTAGACTGCGGCTCTTGCATGCGAGCAGCGGCTCCCCTCAGCTGTGACTCGAAACGAAACCAGGAAATAGACCCACGTGCGGCGCTTTAATCCACCTGGTCTAGTCCTGGTCTAGTCCTGGTCTAGTCCTGGTCTAGTCCAGGTCTAGTCCAGGTCTAGTCCAGGTCTAGTCCAGGTTTAGTCCAGGTTTAGTCCTGCTTTAGTCCTGCTTTAGTCCAGGTCTAAACCTGCTGGCAGCCCCCGCGCCGGGTCAGCTGTCACACATGCCGCTATCACACACGTGTCAGAGCGCAGTTTTCTCCCCCCTCCTCCTTCCCCCCACGCTTCACTATTTATAATTTTGTTGAAAATCTATGAAAGTTTGAGTGTTTAAACGAGAGACAAATGTGAGAAAAGTTTAAATCCAGGCTGAGAAAAGCGTATAATGTGTGTGGCTGAGCGCGCATTATTTGAATTTTTGAGATTTCACGTTTCCTAACTTGATTTTTCTTTCGTATCTAGAGACCAAAATTTACCGTGAAGGCGTTTCGTAACTTGAAATTTTCGTTTGTTGGGTCATTCGTAAGGTGAGGTACCACTGTATTTTTATGTATGCCCTTGATTTTATTTTTATCCTAATTTACATTTACTATTATTAATCATTGTTTTATGTTGCACAGTACCACCAAAGCAAGTTCCTGGTTTGTGAATTTCATTCACTGACAATGCCAATAAATTCTATTTCTGAACAGGACAGGTTTAGTTTTATGTATTATGTATAATGTACACTGCCTGACAAAAGTATTAGGACGATTGTGTATTTCTGAACGTTCATGATGATAACAAGACGTATTGGAAATGAAAACAAATCAATTTATTGATATATTAAAGCAAATTTCATCATGTGTAAAAGCATATTATTGCAATAATGTAACAATATCAAGTTAAAAAGCTTTTTAATTAAAATAACCACCTTGGGCCTTAATCACAGCTTTACAAATTCGAGGCATTCTGTCCAACAATTTTTTTCAAGATATCCACCCTCTATAGTTTTCCACTCATCCTGAAGACATTTCACAGGTGTTTAACGGATTCCTGGAGCGCACTTTAATATCCAAATAATCCCACATTTTTCGATGGGTGCCAGGTCAGGAGACTGGGGCGGTCATGTCATAACCTGCAGTTGTGATGCTGTTCACACGTCTCCAAATGACCCTTACACAGTTTGGATGAGTGCTTTGGGTCATTATCTTGTTGGAACCAGAAGTTTTGTCCAGAGTTAAAAAATACACAATCGTCCTAATACTTTTGTCAGGCAGTGTATATGTTAATACAATTTGTCAATCAAAAGTATTTTCACAACAATTACTCTTAATCTATATTTTGTATATTTATAACCCCCTTGTTTGAACTGATTCCTACCTTTTGTATATATTGCTACTTTTCAGACTCATTTTTATTGTGTAATTTCTTTTATTACATAAAAGAGCATGGTTTCTAAGAATCTAATGTGTTGGTTTGTAATTTTTCTTATTATAGAGCATTGAATAGAAACATTCTGTTAATAAGAAAGTGTTTATTGACTTCAATCTTTTATGCAACTGGAACTAATTTGGTGTCTATACAGTACAGAATACTTTGTGTATTAGTCCTTTACAGTGTTTTGAGCGCACTCGCACATTTTGTTTTATTTTCAAGGATCCAGAGGAAGACGAGCCTAATTTGAGAATTCTGTTGGAGCACCGATTTTCTAAAGAAAAGAGCAAAAGTGTGAAACAGACATGTGACAAGTGTAGTGCCATTATTTGGGGTCTCATCCAGACTTGGTACACCTGCACAGGTAAACATAAGTTCAACTTGATACAAAGCATTTATTCACATTCAGATATTCTGCACTCTGCTCATAAAAGCCTCTGTCATGCCGCATTCTAAATTTGATGATCTTTGACCCCAACTAAATGTTTATGGTATGGCAGGTCAGATAGCCCTCGGACATGCTTCCCAGAAAGGCATTTTGTTTATAGAAGATGTTTTACAATCATGTTTTTCAGACCCATCAAAAACAGGCCACTCAGGTCACCACAGCACTCATGACTCAACCAAATGAACACTCAGTGATAATCAGCACAATGTTTATTGTGCACAGCATGTTTATTGTGTTGATTATTTTTAATGTAACGGAAAATGACATAAATGTTTTCTTTGTTTCAGGATGTTATTATCGTTGTCATAGTAAATGTCTGAACTTGATAAATAAACCATGTGTGAGGTCCAAAGTCAGCCATCAGTCAGAGTATGAGCTCAGTATCTGCCCTGAGATTGGTCTGGACCGTCAAGACTATCGCTGCGCTGAGTGTCGGATGCCAGTTTCACTGCGTGAGTAACATGGCTCAAGGGTACTATTGGGATTATTTGTTACTGCTGTGTATAGAAATATTAAATGTATTGAAGTGTATGTCAACAAAGTCACAAGTACATCCTGGTAGCTTTATAATGTGTTTGTTTTAAAGGGGGAGTGCCGAGTGAAGCCAGACAATGTGACTATACAGGCCAATATTACTGTAGCACATGCCACTGGAATGACACAGCTATCATCCCTGCCCGGGTTATTCATAACTGGGAGTTTGAACCACGAAAGGTATAAGAGTAGAAGCTACAATGAATATTTGTTGGATGAAGATGGCATAATAGATGGCAAATGGCATATTTAATATTGCATATATATTTCAAAGGTCTGCCGATCTTCACTACGTTATTTGGCCCTTATGATGCCTCGACCTGTATTAAAGTTAAAAGAAATCAACCCACTGCTGTTTAACTTTGTGGAAGAGCTGGTCGAGATCAGGGTAAGTTAAATTGGAGGAATTAACTGGAGACACATGTGGGCATAAAGGGTACTGCTCTCTGTTGGTTTCAATCTTATCTGTCAGACAGGACTTTCTCTGTAAACTTAGGACAGTACTCCTCCTCTGTGTCTCCCTTAGAATACGGTGTGCCCCAGGGTTCTACACTAGCGCCGGCCCTCTTTGCTCTGTACATGCTCCCCCTGGGTGATGTTTTTAGAAAGCACAATGTCACTTTTCACTGTTTTGCAGACGACATTCAAATATATCTGCCATTTACCGCAAATGACAACCAGAGCACGATCAAAGCTCTGCAGGATTGTCTCAGGGATGTACAGACTTGGCTGAATGCAAATTTCCTAAACTTAAATCAAAGTAAAACTGAAATTGTTGTGTTTGGGAAAACAAATCCACTGCTTGGTCAGGACAGTGTGATTGGTCCTCTGTCCTCCTACTGTCTCCCTGCAGTGAGGAATCTTGGGGTGATTGTGGACTCCATGTTTAAACTGGACAAGCACATAAGTTCTGTGATAAAGTCCAGCTTCTTTCATTTGAGGCTCCTTGCCAAAATAAAGCCCTACCTACCTCGTGCAGGTTTTGAAAAAGCTATTCATGCTTTTGTAACTTCGCGTCTGGACTATTGCAATTCTCTGTATGTGGGGCTAGACCAGAGCTCCCTGCAACGCCTACAACACGTCCAGAACGCTGCAGCTCGTCTGCTCACTGGCACTAAGAGACGGGAACACATCACACCTGTGCTGTGTGACCTGCACTGGCTCCCTGTCCCCTATCGGGTGAAATTTAAAGTGTTATTAATTGTGTTTAAATGTTTACACTCTTTGGGTCCAGTCTATTTGAGGGAATTACTGGAGCCCTACACTCCACCCAGAGCCCTGAGATCAGCTGACCAGCTTCTGTTGGTCATTCCCAAGACTAGACTCAGGACGAGAGGGGACAGAGCCTTTTCTGTGGCAGCGCCCAAACTGTGGAACAGCCTTCCTCTTCCTGTCAGATCCTCTCAGTCTGTAACGCAGTTTAAGACAAGATTAAAAACTCATCTCTTTTCCCTGGCTTTTAATACTAGTTAGTCAGTTTTTTATTATAGTTTTTATTATAGTCCTTACACTGTTATATATGTATATGTTCTTTTGTCTTTTATCCTTCATGTGAAGCACTTTGGTCAACTGACGTTGTTTTTAAATGTGCTATAGAAATAAATATGAAATGAAATGAAATGGAGTCATTCACTTAGGTGAAATACGTAGGTGATTTATGCAGATGCATTCATTCTAATCCAAAGATCAAATCATTTGTGGGAAATTGGGAATGATGCTGACATATTTATTTTACTTGCAGAAACTTCGTCAAGATATTCTCCTAATGAAGCCCTATTTTATCACCTGTAAGGAGGCTATGGAGGCTAGACTTCTCTTACAGGTTAGTCATGTAAAATAAGCCTTTGAACATCCTCTTTTCAATAGCTCCATCTTGTGGTTGTAGGCAAACATAAACTTATGCATAAGAAGCAGTGCCAACTCATTTTGCACACTGCATCTGATATATCAGAAAGTTTTGCAAATAAATATGGTGGATCATTGGATTTTGTACCTTTTTCAAAAGCTTCAAGACCGACAGCACTTTGTGGAAAATGACGACATGTATTCACTACAAGATCTGATTGACATTTCCAGTGGCCGCCTCAGCTGTTCTCTCACAGAGATTCATACCACATTTGCAAAGCACATTAAATTAGACTGTGAGGTTGGTGCATACTATGTTTCTTACCTCTGTTTCAGTTTATGTCTTTACAACGCTACTTTTACTGAATCTTGTGTGTAGAAATGTCAAGCAAAAGGATTTGTGTGTGAATTGTGCAAAGAGGGAGACATCCTGTTCCCTTTTGACAGCCACACTTCAGTCTGCCAGGACTGCTCTGCTGTCTTTCACAGGTGAGTTTTCATGTCATGGAAAACACTATTTTGAGTGTGATATTTTCATTAAAGTCTCCTTTGAATTGGTGTGTTGTATTAGATATCGTTTGACTTGTATCTCTTTAGGGACTGTTACTATGACAACTCTACAACTTGCCCAAGATGTACCCGGATGACCGGGCGCAAACAGGACGAGCCACTGGACATGCAAACTACATAATAATGAAAATAATACTACCACTTAGTTATATTTGATTTCTTTGAGTACGCCAAGTGTTAATGCAGACATGTTTAATTCATTCTCTATTTAATTCATTCATTGTTTGTGCACTGTGTCATCATGGATTTTACAGGGTATCCATCTAAAACAGATTCACATTTAATTTAATTTAGACTGAAAGGTGACAAACTGAACTTTTAAGTCTGTGAAAGAAAGTTTTCCAAGCTGTACTTTATTGCATGAAGTTATTATATAACTAGTTCATACAACCCATTATCTGCCTCAAACATTTTATTGCTACATTATAAAGAAACCTCAAAATTAAGTTGATAAAATACACTTTTGATACACTAATCTAATCACTTGCTTGTTTTACCCCTTCAATTCTTTTTAAACTAGGGGTTTTGTTAATTTATCCAGAAATGTTATATCAATACATTCCTTGTGCATCTTAATAAGGGAGGCCTAGTTCAGGTTTCTACGATGTAATATTAAAAAAACTGAAGTGAAGTGAAAGTGAAATAAAAACCTACATTTGAGCTATTTATTTATTTTTTTTGCCCCACATAAATAAATAGGGAGAAATTTGCATCACAGTTTAAACTGCCAATATTAACATCAAAAACTACCTAGTCCTACTTTTGTGCTGTTTGTCAGTACAAATTATTCGGCATAAAAATTCTGGATATTTTCATTTCTAATGTACAATTAAGCATTTTCTCTGAGGATATACTATGCATTGTTGTTAAGCAACTTACATTAGTCTATGTAACTTTCAAACTGGGGTGAAAACAAAACAAATAACGTAATGTACGATGTTGTTCAGTATTGCACGAATAAAGTATTAAGAGTCAACCTTTATTTTTTTCATCAAACTCTCGCGATACATTTTCAACGTGACCAATGTAACAACTGTCAAGTGTCTGAAGACAAACTCCATCATAGTTGATGCAGAAGGACCGAGGCTCTGTTAACGATGGGGCTGTTGTCTGTAGGCATAGGGCCCCTTCGGAACCGAGCCGGGACCGTGCGGACCTGGAGCCGAGACTTCTCGACTATTTCTGCAACTCACAACCGTGCAGCCGCAGCTTTGGTAGGCAACAAACGCATTGCTTTTCCAGTCTAGAAACATTGATTTGGATACAAGTAACACACTGGCTCATGCAGCGATATTGTTGTGTGTCTTTACCATTTGGACCGTGTACCAGAGGCGCTAATAACAGCGGGCGCTCTGTGCTTTACATGACGCGCCGCCGTGGGAAAAAGTACACTATGTTCTTCAGTGCACACACATCCCACAGATGTTTATATACACACTTTGGGTAGTTGTTTGTTTATAGCTATGCATGTTGCTCTGATAATAACTGTTTTCTTGAAGTGTTTCGTTGGTTCAGAGGGGTGTGTCTGTTTAAAGAAGCATGCACGGTGCATGGTGAGGATCTGCCTTAGAATAAATATGATCATCCTAGTGATTCTATGGATGCTATAGGGTTCTCAGTGCCACCCAGACATAGATGGAAGCTTGATTAACGTACTTTTTGATTTGAACTGTATTTTAAACCTTTTATTAGGTCATTACAATTAGTTGTGGTTGTGATTTTGTGCACATTATTCTGCCTGCGTTAGCATTATATTATGTTGTTTTTTCAGAAGGTGTCCTGTATCAAGAAGAAATATGGAGGATTTTACCAACTTGGTATTCCCCTCACTAGGTCACTCAGTGCAAACAAACCACCAAGAGGTAATCCTTCTATATGATTTTAAGATTTTTAATATAATATATCATATTTTGGTACCTTTTTCATTGATAGGTTTTGAGAAATTCTTCCCAAAGAATCAAGAAATCAGCAAATCTGTTGAAAGTGAGTTATTTGTTGATCTTGATCCAAGTTCACTATTTAATTTTCCATGCCAAAATATTTTTGCTTTGTTAAATATTTAGAAGAACAAGTAAAAGATCAAGAGTCATTTGAAAAAGAAAATGAAGATGACACTGGAAACCAAAACAACCATAAAGAAAGAAAAAACAAACAATCGGACTGGTGGACACGTTTCCAGGTACATTTTGTACCAGTAGCCTATATCACAGGTCAGGTAAATTCAGCTTTTAAAGATCTTTGTTCTCTGTTCAACAGGAGGAGTGGTCCTTTAATGACAAAATATATTTGAATGTTGCTGTTGCTGCTGCTGGAGTTTCTTCTGCTGTTTTGTACTTTTACTTCCGTGAGGTTGGGGTCCATATTTCCTGGAAAGACTTTGTGGACCATTACTTATGCAAAGGCGTGGTAAAGACTGATCTTTGCTATGTCCACTTCACAAATACACCACACATAACATTGTGCCAATTGTAGGTGGATCATCTGGAGGTCATCAACAAACAGTATGTCAGAGTAATTCCTGTCAGTGGAGTGGACACTTCACAAGTGGTTGGTGTTTGACATAAATTTAAAAATAACATTATGGTAAATGTTAATATATGTGAATTATATTGGTTGTGTTTTAGAATTACTTGTGGTTCAACATTGGCAGTGTAGACTCCTTTGAACATAATTTGAAGGTGGCTCAGCAGGAAACTGATTTAGAGTGTACCAAAGTCCCTGTGATCTATTGCAGTGAAACTGATGGGTAACCATTTAGACTTAATATAAACAGCATGTATTCAGAATAGTCCCTTATTTAAATTGACTTATCTTTTTTTTCAACAGGAGCTTTCTGTTAAACCTCCTCTCCCCTTTACTGTTGATTGGGTTTTTACTTTTTGCCACACGTCATGGTCCTCTGTCAGGACGGAGCCTTGGTGGACAGGGCAGGAGCGTTTTTGACATGAGTGAATCCAAAGCAAAGTTATTAAAACACAATGGTGGTGTGAAGTTCAAAGATGTGGCTGGGTGTGATGAAGCTAAATTGGAAATTATGGAGTTTGTTAATTTCCTGAAGAATCCAAAGAAATATAGAGACCTAGGAGCTAAAATCCCAAAGGTTTGTCATGATTGCACTGCATAAAGTTTATAAATTGCATTAACCTTTATAAGATGCTATTAAACTAGGTTGTTAGGTCACTTGTTGCCATTTTTTTTTTTTGCATTAGGGCGCTCTGTTATCAGGACCTCCTGGAACAGGGAAGACACTGTTGGCCAAAGCAACTGCAGGAGAAGCTGACGTCCCGTTTATTTCTGTGAACGGCTCTGAATTCCAGGAAATGTTTGTTGGTGTGGGCTCTGCCAGAGTAAGCTCCACAGTCATCTGCATTTTATATCATATTCAAATTTAATACAGTACATTATTTGTGTTGTTTTTTTACTCAGTTTAATTTAAATCATTATATTGTCATTATGAAGCAGACGACGAAATTGAGTAAAAACTACATGTTGTGACTTACTGTACCTATTTTTCTGTTGACTGTTAGGTGAGGGATATGTTTTCCCTGGCACGGAAACATGCCCCTTGTATCCTGTTTATTGATGAGATTGATGCTCTGGGTAGAAAGAGAGGAAATGGTAACTTTAGCTCCCACAGTGAACAGGAGAACACACTAAACCAGCTACTTGTAGAGATGGATGGTAACTTTTTCAGTTTTCTTTGTGGTACCTTCACATATCGCCAAACATTTGTAACTTTACTCTCTTTTTTAAATAGGTTTTAATAGCAACAAAAATGTGATAGTTTTAGCTGGAACCAATCGAGCTGATATCCTCGATCCAGCTTTGCTGAGGCCTGGCCGCTTTGATCGTCACATATATCTAGGTAGAAAATATTTATACAAATGCTTTTGTAATTATAATGTATTTATTCTATTTTTACATTGTGTATTTCTTGTCTAACCAGCATTAAGCATCAAATGCCTTTATGTTAGACTAGTGCTGCTACTTTATACTTGATTTCTGTCATCACAAACTGCTACTTTAGTCTTAATTGGTGTTAATATTATTGGTGTTAATTGTATTCATTCTTGTATGAGAAGAATGCCCCTCCTTGAACTGGGAACTATTAATTTAAAAATATACACATATACTTTTTCCACAGGGCTACCAGATATTAAAGGCAGAGCATCTATTTTTAAGGTGCATCTAAAACAGTTGAAGTTGGACTCCTGTATAAAACTTGAACTTTTAGCTCAAAAACTTGCTGGACTAACCCCAGGATTCACTGGTTAGTGGTAATGTGTCTTGTTTCTGAGTGGTGTTTTTTGCATTATCTGTGACATTTGTTGTGCTTGAAAGCCATTGTTCCCATGTTCAAGGGGCTGATATTGCTAATGTATGCAACGAAGCTGCTTTAATTGCAACGCGTCATCTAAATCCACATGTTGACACTAAGCACTTTGAACAGGCAGTGGAGAGGATAATTGGAGGTTAATTAATTAATTATTGTTATTATTATTATTATTAAATTATATACTATATAATCCTATGTTTTGTTTCTCCCAGGTCTTGAAAAAAAGTCCCATATTTTGCAGCTTGCAGAGAGAACCATAGTTGCCTATCATGAGGCTGGGCATGTGGTCACTGGTTGGTTTTTAGAACATGCAGACCCTCTTCTGAAGGTGCAACATTTTTCATCACCACTTTTTGTTGATTTTCCACTCTTATATATATAAATAAATTCCTAAAAAGGTCCCCATGTTCTGCATTCAGGTGTCCATTGTCCCAAGGGGCAAAGGTTTAGGTTATGCCCAGTATTTACCTAAAGAACAGTATTTGTTCAGTCGAGAACAACTGTTCGACCGAATGTGCATGACTTTAGGAGGTCGAGTGGCCGAGGAGGTTTTCTTTAAACGCATCACCACAGGGGCTCAGGATGACCTCAGAAAGGTCACACAATCTGCTTATGCACAGGTAGGCCCATTATACTTCAGATTTGGGTATGTAAGATGTACTGTATAATCTTAAGTTAACATTCTGCTTTGTTGTAGGTTGTACAACTGGGAATGAGTGAGGCATTTGGTCAGATGTCATTTGACCATCCTCAGCTTGGAAACATTGTTACAGAGAAGCCTTTCAGTGAGCCCACATCCCAACTCATAGACCAGGAGGTTCGTGCACTTGTAGCCGCTGCCTACCAGCGCACACTGAAGCTTGTTACTGAAAAGAAACAAGATGTCAACATGGTGAGCAATGTTCAACATTCAAAACAGAGCTGGGACAGACAAATGAAGAAAACTAATGTAAAGTCTACCCTAATCTTGAACCTGTTATTTGATGTAGGTGGCCAAATGTCTCCTTGAAAAAGAAACATTGGAGAAATTGGATATGGTTGAGCTGTTGGGACCCCGTCCATTTAAAGAATCATCAGTGTACGAAGAGTTATTAGAAGACAAGAGGGAACATGAAGTGGACACATTACCACCTGATAGTTTAAAAAACTGTAGAGACAGAAAGGACAGACCACTTCTGTGATGAGACAAGATGGACACACTAGTGTCTTGTCCAGGGTGTGGTCAAACTGTCTGACAGCTTGATCTGATCCATGACTTATCTGATCCGTGCTGATGACCAATGCAGTGGTTTGACAGGTGAGAATCACCTTGAATTGTGCAATTTAAGATACGAAGATATGTTGAAAACTACATTTATGTTGAAAATTAGAAACAAACTCTTTTACACTGCCGCCAATTGCCTATTTTTATACCACCTTTTAAAATGTTGATACGAAGATATGTTGAAAACTACTTTTTACATCAGATTGAAAGATGGAGGATAAGCTGGCAGCGACACTTAAGTATCTCAAAGATACACATGTTCTATGATCAATTTCATAATTAATATGAATATAGGAATATGAGGCTTTTTACTGTAAGTTAGGGTGACTTTTTTGTGTTATGAATTAAATCACAGTTTTTAAGATGTTTATTTACCCTTCACATTTTCCAGTGTTGATCTTATATTGCCTTATGAATTATTGGCATTGATGATTAATTGAATTGCAAATTTCACACTTAATTTCAGTTTTTTTGGCATTCTTATAATTTTCTCTACAATGCAAGTTAAAATTATAAACTTCCAAGTATTTCACACATTTTTACAATTTCCTTTAGCCAGTCTGTTACATGAATGTATAAATAACTTCATAAACAACTGTAGTTTTGTTTCTTCATCTGAAAATGCCAATAATCCTAAAGCATTTGTAACATATATGTTAGAGAATTGCAATATGCTATTATAATTTGCACTACAGTAGTGTACAGTGTGTGACAGAAATAAGTATTGATAAGATGCGTTTATGTTATGCATTGTGTGCATGTCTGTGTTGTAATGTGTTTACAGTATTTCTGTATTGCATTTGCCTGGAATTAATATCACACCCTGCCATAGCGGAAAAATATGAAAACCCTCAATCACATAACACTCACCCAAACAAACCTTAAAAATGCATTTGAAAAAATGTTAAAAGAAATGATAAGTTAGTAGTATTGCACATCTCATTGAGTCATAATACGGTGTCCAGAGTTCAGTCTGAACTGGCCCAGCACCAGGACACTTGTGTGGTCCGTTTGTCTCTCCGCTGTCCAATTGTTTAGATTTTCAAGGCTGTTTGGACCTCTCCAGTTTCTTTAAGGGCTCCATGGTGTCCGAGTCGCTGTGGTGTTTCCTCTCTCTCTGTGTCTCGGCTTTACTGCTGCGTGTCCACGAGGGGGAGCGCATGTAGCCAGTCTTCTGCAGCACAGGCTCTTGGGAACCTGGAAAGACAGACATCATGCAAACATGAAATCAAATGTATGCAGTTTATCTGTCTTGAATAATGCATCACACAAATAGCCCAAAAGGAACAAGATGCGCACTGCCTAACTTTAAATTATAAGAGTTTATAAGCTCTAATAAATGGTGAATGGTTATATTGCAATGGCAGCTTTGTTAACGCAATTGAAACATAATGTCTCTAATCATACGTGACATAATATAAGGTTACCACTTACTTCCCATTGTTGTTATAGATATAACATTATCTTTAGAGCCTAAGCATTGCTTACTAGAAGCGTAAATTGAATTTGCATAATATATTACCAGTTTATGCTGGCATTATTTTCTTGGCCACATGGTTGATGTGCAATCACACAAAGAAACTACTTACAAACTATTAAGGGCTGACAGCTTTTTCGCAGCTTATATTAGTGAAATGGAGACTTTAAAACGAAAATGTTGTTATGCTTTATACTAGCGTTTCCCAACCAGGGGTACAAGTACCCCTAGGGTACGCGAGCACACTGCAGGGGGTACTCGGCAGTGTTGCTGCCAGGTGCAGGGGGAGATTTTTTTTTGAATTTTTTAATTCTAATTTGAGTAATTTGAGTTAAAGAAAAGAGACTAAATGCCTGAGAGTTAAATTTTCAAATTAAGAAGTTAAATAAAATGATTTTCATTTAATAATCCATTGTGTCACTTTCTACTTTTGGAGAATTATCAACACGTATGAGTGAGGGGGTACTCGAGGTATGACAAAAAGGCTCAGGGGATACACAAGACAAAAAAGGTTGGGAAACACTGCTTTACACCACTTATGAAATATTTATTAAAAATCTGGTTAGTCAGTTTAGTTTTAGTTTTCAATCAAGGCTTGACTTTAAGTGATTTCAATGGTCATTTGTGTTGCATATAAAAATAAGTGAAGCAGATAAAAGACCAGCTTCTCCACAAATGTGTTTCTTGCTCGTCCTTCTGTTCAGTTTGCTGCAGAGTCCCTGAACTGTAGTGTCAGTGTGGGCTCCTTCTGTGCAGCTGGCATACAGCCATTCCACTCACCAGTCTGTGGCCTTTCCTGCATAATAATACAACTCTTAAAAACACAAGAAGTAGACCCTCACACACACATGTTTAAGAAGTGTATAAATATATATGAATATATAAATATATACAAAACTATATGTCAGGCCTTGAAATTAGATGGTATATTGGCAACTGTTGGAGCTTTAGCTCTTTAAAAGTTATACTTTCAATGTAATACTAAAAGGGATGTAACAAAATTAAATATATGTGCAAAATATGCATCAATTAATTATTAATACTTGGCAAAACCTTTTATTTAAAAAAAAAATCTTGCTTCATCCATCTCCAGTTATGACAATCGAAACACAAGAACACCAATTTTTGTCTTGTATAACATTTTACATCCATTAAAATGCCTGCCTCTCACCTGCACAGTCCTCATCTCTCCATAAACCCTGCATTACCATATAAATGTCCTGTTACAAAGAGCATGTGCTGTAATCTTATGTCAGTATATGAAGAAATGCTTATGGTCTATGGTTTACCACTTGTACAGTAGAAGCAACAATGACAACACCATTAAAGCAAACGTCAACATACGTAGACTCATTCCCTACACTGAATCTTTTCATCTTCTGACACCAAATGCACTATGTTGGTCCTTCTTCCAAGCATGCAGAACAAGCTCAGTTGCTGTTTCATAAATAAAACATTAGGGAAATTTTGCTTCTCATTGCAATTTTAAAGAAATGGCAGAAGTGTCTGTTAGCCAATATATAGTGCGCTCATAAGAATAATAATAGTATGTCTCACCTGTTTGATATTCACACAGCATCAACTGGCATTGGTGTTTTTTTTTATTTTGATTTTGATATCCTTTATTCATCCCCGTAGGGAAATTAATTCTCTGCATTTGACCCATCCTTCAGGGAAGGAGCATAATGAAATAAATGCAGTGCAACACTGTTCACATTTCCATACATTTCCACACATAATCTATGTAATTCCTCACTGTTATGACATGTTTTTGAGATAATAAAGTGAGGGAATGCACAATTACACTTTATAGCATGTTAAACCCTAAAAGCTCATAACACAATTAAAGTAGCTCATAACATGTTAAATAATAAAAAATAATATAAATTATAGGCAATACATAAACTTTTACCTCCAGTTTGTGACTAACCTGCTGAGGACTCGTTGTGGTTCTCTTCATCAGAGTTGACAAAAACCTCTGCTAGCTCCTGGTCAGACATGTCTGTCAACTCTGTCAGATCCAAGAGATCAAAGTGGACCTCCAACGAAGACACACTGCTCAAGGGCTCTGGACACACACACACACACACACACACACACACACACACACACACACACACACACACACACACACACACACACACACAAATACATATCTGGAGTAAGCTCATTAGAGTGTGTATTACTGCTTTTCAGCAAGACCTATAGAACAAAGATCATTTTAGACTCACAAGGGGAGCAAAATTCATTGAGCAAAATGGGATCTTAAGCATAATTAATATTAAATCATAGCAGATTCTAATGGGTTGGTTCTTTATGAGGGACATTTTCTACTTATCAAATGTGGAAAAAGCTCAAATCATGTTGTTATTAAACAATTAGAAGCTGATGATGTTGAGTGATTTCAATATAAAACTCTACAGTGCTTATCTACATGGAATACCACCTGTGTATGTTTTGTGAATGACATTATAACACAATCTCTTTATTAACTCATTGAGTGCCGGCCGGTTTTCAGAATTCCAACCCCCAGAGTGCCGGAGGTTTTAGTGTATTTTCACTGATTTTCCAAGACCCACAGAATACTGAGTTCTTTGACTATACAAACATGGCACACATCAAAATAGTGTTGACTCTCTTCTTTCACCTAGAAAAAAAAATGTTTCTAACCTTTTCGGTTCTCAAGTAATTGATAGTAGAACATAGGGAAGTTTCAGCAAAAACACAGTTTTTTGACCACAAAGTGGAGAAAATGAGCATGTTGTACAAAGTTATTTCGAGCAGATCTGTGATTTTGACGTCAATATTTATTGATTTAGTGACACCTCAAACATCTAAAACAACAGAGAAAGAGATTTTTGATGACAAAGTACATTTTTTATTTACAAATATAAGAATATAAGGCTCTGAATTGAAAATTCCTTCAAATCAATAATGGCAAGAGATGTTTACAGGATATAATATCTTTTCCTATAAAATAGAACTTTGTCACTTCACAACAATATTGAGGCTCAGAGTACAGATCCATAATAAAAACTAATAGACACACACACACACACACATATATATGTACATACACACATACATACAAGCCCATGCATAAACCTTTACACACACACAGCTACACACACACGCACGCACACATGCACGCGTACACATATAACTTCATTCATTACAATTACCACACAGCAGCATCATGTAAACTTAATTCTTCTTATCTCATGCTTCTCTGGAGACCAGGATCTACTGCTCCAAGTCAGTAAACTTCTTCTTTGGCGCTGTCGTAGTTCTGATCAGAGTCCCTGCTCCGCGCAGCGCACACATGACACGCCCCCTGCCTCGGGCACAGCAGATCTCTGCTCCGACCTCGCGACCTGATCCGGTGTGTCTCTGTGATCCTCTGATCCGGGATCCTGGGTCCCAAGAGCGATCAGATCGCTCCATAGGCGCTGATCAACAGTGCCCTGCTTTTCCGGATTCCCTCGCCTCACCAATACACAGTACACAAACTACACTCTTCCTCTCTTCCGCGTCTCCGATCGGCAGATAATGATACAAGATCGCTACCTACAGGTTGGGAGGTGTGAATTACACCTTCAAAGTTGCTCCAGGTCGTATTCTAGCGATCCCCGCTGAAAAACGTCCTTGACGAATATATTCGTCACGGCACTCAACGTTTGGATTCAACATGACGAGAAAACTCGTCACCGGCACTCAATGAGTTAAATATAAATTATAACATTCTGAATGATTTTCAAAGGCGGACTTAGTGAGATGGGCTTGTGTGACAAAACAATCCTTAATGCCAGTGATGTTGGGGAAGCATTCACTGTACTATGCAAAAAAAGAGCAGCTTACTGAATGAGTGAACATGTATATTTCACAGTGCAGTCAAGATATTTAAGTGATTGGTAAACATTCAGCTATACATTTCTTTTTTCTTTGGATGAAGGAAAAAATCAAATGGCAGTAATGTATGCTACTCACACAAAAAGTCCTGTGGGACATGTGCGTGACCCATCTCACCTCTGTTTTGTCCATGAGACTGTGCTAAGCTGCAGGATTCAGTTAGCCTCTACAGCCCTGTGCACATTTGACATTCATAAATATTTACTAAGCCCTTGACCTTTTTGCCCATATAATTAGACTGAACTGGCATTACACTCCACCATTAGCTGTGTTTAGAGGTGAAGAGGTTTGAGTAATGGAGGGTTTAATTATGCACAAATTCATCCTAGGGTTGGGAGATTTTGCCTAAAACATAAAGTTGTGGACCTTTTCCTCAAAAAAAATTGATTTTCGATTCCCACTCTCCACAAAAAGGCTCTGCAAACTACAGAAACCTGTCAATTTTCATATATAACCCACTGGCCATTGGTGGAAATCTATCTTCATTTTATAAATGGGATACAAAAAAAAATCCTAACAGTGTTGGAGCTGCATTAAACATGTGGCTGATGTGATTGGCACTTTCACGTCATTGAATTTGATGCCACTGATTTCAGCACTGGTCCTGTGCTAAACTCCTTTGCTTTTCTCTTCTCTGTGAGGCACAAACACACAAGAAGGAAGAGCACATCACTTCTAAAACTGTGCTCCCTGTGACTGTAGCGGGTCTTTCTTGCATTTCCAAAACAATTTCCAATGCAAGAAAGTGGGGAGAACTGATTTTGTTATAAACAAATCAATTTGAACATCAAATTTGATTCATTGATTTATACATTTTTTGCACAGCCCTAATTTATCTAACCCTTTGTAATATAATAGACATGAGCTATGCAAATGAAATTGGGCTACAATTTTATGGTTTTTCATGTGCATTCCAGAGTGTATGTAAAAATCACTCCACTGCACTGACTCCAAACATGTATAGAAACAGCATGAGATAAAAACTAGAGATGTGTAGAAATGTACATCTTTAAATAAGAAATAAGAATAATATTTAATTTGAACATACAGCTCATCATTGCAGACAGCTCATCACCTCTGCTTCCTTCTTCTCAAAAACAAAACAAAACAAAAGAAACAAACAAAGAAAAAACAGTTGTTTTATGCATGTTTGTGTGATCCTATTTGTATTGTCTCCCTCTCTTGTTTGGTTCTGCCTTGTGACATTTATAGGTGGTAATCCAGGAAGTGTGTGTCAGTGCTTTTAAAGTCTAGTTATAGTTTAATTGTTTGCTATATTTATATAATCTACACCATATATTATGTAGCTAGAGCAAGGGCAAAAGTGCAGAGAAACATGAAAGGACTGAAGATGTGGAGAATGTGGGTGGCCGACGAGGCTGAAAGAGGCACTTAAATTTGGCAGTTGGCTCCAGCTGTATTCTACACCATTCACAGGCTTGTTTAAATTTCATACATTGTCATATACAGCCTTTCTGCTGTGCTGGTTTTAGCATCCCACCCCCCTTTTCTCTTCATCCATACCCCTCTTCTTTTGAATAATTGATCAAGTCTTTTCCCTCGCTAAGACAGGCTGAGTGAAACAATGGCAAATCCAATAAATGGAGCTTAAAATGCCTGCATATGTTGGGGAGAGACCTCATAGCAGTAAAAGCACATAAAAGGTTAATTATGTGACCTAATTTGTGTGTGTGTGTGTGTGACCTAATTATTAATATACTTATTAGTTTGTAAGTATATTAATAATTAAGTGAGTTCTGTGACAATGCCCCCTTTATTCTTAAAGCTCTTTTTGAGGGATAGGTAATTTGTGTTCATACTGTCATTTCTGCATTGTTAAGAATAGCATAGACTTGCTTGCGCATGAGGTTGAAGATGAAGTACTGCTTAATTTGTCCTGAAGTGCTCTGTAAAAATATAAGGCTGCCTTGTCGCCCATGTTACTGATGTCTCTTGTGTCAGTGTTGTGTTAGGCCCATACAAGTAGCTCTCTGTAGGGGACTTAACACAATCAGGTCTTTGAGCACTGTGGTTGCTGAGAAAATGTATTAACAGACCAAATCAAGATCGATGCTTTAGATGTTGAGGCATGAGGTAAAACTTGAGTATCCAGGCTCATAACTTTTAACTTATCACAAAAATGCTCTTTTTACTGTACATTTCAACCTCATATAACAGATGTTTTACTTTAAAGCATGAGGAGTATTTATACCGTTTCTCTGGGCCTTACCCCGATACTCGCGTCTCCTCTCAGTGATGTACAGAAGGCTGGCAGCAGTGTGCTCTGACAGAGCTCCTTCCTCTTCAGCCGCAGGGGGCTGGAACAGATCCCTGGAGAGGTCTCTGGAGCTGGAGGGCTTCAACAGCTTCTGGATGTCTTTGTTTGTCTCTATAAACATAGATTATTAAATTCAGAAAGGCATCTAACTTATTCTTAACTTATTCACATATTATTTTTATAGAAAGACAATCCGAGACTTGATGTAAGCTTAGCTTTAAGGCATAATTATAGGCAGAAAATAAATGTGGCCAAACCTCCTTGTCAAAGCCTGATCTCGTCAAATCCAGGCACTAAGCAGGGCTGGGGCTGGTTAGTACTGGGAAACCACTGGGAATATCAAGTGCCACAGTGTGGCTCCAGGGTCAAAACTGTTGCTGTGTCCTTAGGCAAGACATTTCAACCATATGATGCATATGACCAATATGAATGTGGTGTGTGAGTGTTGGTGATGACTGGAGGGGCTAATGGCATAGATTTGCAGCCTTGATTCCATCAGTCTGCCCCAGGGCAGATGTGGCTACAATAGTAGGCTAACTTACTGCAACAAAGTGTGTAATGAGAAGATTAATTTATTATTATTATTATTATTATTATTATTATTATTATTATTATTATTATTATTATTATTATTAGGAAGACTAAGAATGATTGGCACATCCGTACCAGTAACACAGACTTAGGCTACTATAAATGAACAAAAGGTCAGATGACTGCAGACTGACACCAATATTGGGCAATATTAGTCAAAGTAGGTAAGAGGGTTGTCGATACTCAAAAATATTATGTTAGCAAAATCTAAATCCACTTAAGGACAAAACACTTGTCAAAGCGACCACATCTGCTTCATTTGAATCATGACTCGAGGAGTGAAAACGTCAGCAGTGTGTCCTGCACGTTAGGGTGTTTCTACCTTTTTCTTTTTGCTATTAGCACATTAGGCAGACACTAGAGTTGTTTATTATCAGACACAAAGCGATGCTCACCACTGAAAGCACACGACTTAGGGTCCACTGATTCTAGGCTCCTAAGATTGCGTTTTCATAAAGAAGACTACACCCCAACTATGGGATAAAGATTAAAAAACAAACAAACAAAAAACAGTCATTCTTACCTGGGCTTCCAGCCCCTCCCTGTGCCTCCATGCAGCCCAGCCACAAGCGTCTGTTGTTCCCTACAGCCGCATCGGAGAGGAGAGAAAAAAGCCGGGATAACGTCTGGGTGGGGCGTGCATGTGACGGGTGGTCTGGCACGACAGGTTCCCTGCTAAACTGTCCTTTGTATCACCAACGGTTGTGAATATTTCTACTTTTAGAATAAATGCAGGCTGGGTTCCAGTGCACTCGGTGTGCTGTTGCCTCCAGAGCTGACTGTGCGGCACTGTCTCGCAGAGCGCGCCGCTGCGGGGAGGGAGCGTGGTGATGGGGGGACAAGGATGCAGGATGCACATTTCCACTTCGCTTCATTGGGTCTTAAAACAACTACGCCAATATGTGTGCAGAAACAAGGATGTAGGGCGTTGTGGAGCTGACGGTCTGCCCAGACATGACTACTCGGGGCATTGTGATCACAACATAACAGCCTATAATAATAAGAACATGAAGAAGACTGGCGGTGTAGTAAATGTAATGTAATGTATTAAATCTAAATCTAATATTAAATCCAATTAGGCCGAGTGACAACGATACAACCACTTTATGTATATCATTTAATCATGACAAAAACGCACAAAGAACAAAAATATGAAGAACCATTCTATAGGTGAAGCACTCCCTCTAGTGGCCAATTCTGAAACTGTAAATCTGAGATAAGTGAGATCAATTGCAAAGTTAATGATTTAATTACATAATAGACCAACTACACAGAATCACAATAGGCTACTGAGCATAGTTTCTACATGCAGCTGCTTAAGTTACAACAAATTGTTACAACAAATGTTTTTCGCATTTTGCCTGTTTTGGAGTGTCTGAGCTGCCGTAGTAATGGCAAACATTGACAAACAGCTGTTCTTCTAAATCATACTGCACACACGTGGAAAGGCGCATACGTGAGTTTTGAAGAAGGAGGACTCTAGCGCGATGGATCCTGTGCTAAAAATACATCCTGGTTAGTGGCACATATAAACACAATGCTCTTCTCTTTACAGCAAAATTACCGCTACTGTTTTTTTCTTATCAGACGCAACAAAAGAACAAATCCGTCAAAGGGTTTGGCGCTACATCGAAGAAAACAATCTGGCAAATTTTCCCCGACCCGTTTACAACAGAATACCGAATTTCAAGGTTTTCCCTTTTCATTTTCTGCGCCATGATATCAGATATTAATCTACAATGTATGCACCAAAGTAAAAGTTTGTGCAGACAATGTTTTGTGAAAATTGTAACTCCTGGTAAAGGTGTGCATTGGTTAAAACTGACTTCTTAACAAATTCTCATAACTCTCCTGTGTCCCTTATTGACCAGGCTGCAGTTCAAGCCTGCAATAAGCTTATGGTCCTGCAGGAGTTCAAATCCAGCCAAACAGTCAAAGTTAACCCAGACAGACCTCAGGAGCAGGCTCGGCTCCTTACTCTGGAAGTAAGTTACAAACATGTTTCTGTTTCTGACCAGGGTGCCTCCACAGCCTGTACCAAAGTATCAGAACTCCAAGTGTTCACAAAGGCAGGAGAGGTAAAAGTGGACCCCGACAAACCTCTGGAAGGGGCCCGTCTGGTCATTTTGCAGGTAGCACCGCAAGAGTTAAACGAGATGTTGAGGTGTTGTCTAATAATAAAATTAACCATACTGTGGGAGAATGATCTGAAATTACATTTAATGTGATGCAGTATTAGTATTTCATAAGTAATTTCAGAGGAAAAAAATATTTCATTAGTTTATAACTACATCTAACAAATCAGCAGAAAATGTTCTTTAATTTTTACATAATTTTCTCAGGCACAGAAAACATTATTGGTCCCTACTCCTCGCTTACGTACAGGCCTGTTCAACAAGATCACTCCTCAAGATGCCACCAAAAAACACCTTCGTATATGTTCTAGTTCACAGGTGTGTCATGTCAGAACATTATACCTGTTATATTATTTACATATAAGTGACTTTTAACAGTTCATTTAAACACCTTTAATTTTTGTTGTAGGGTGTGATGGATTTCAGTGTACCTGTGGATCTTGATGCTAAAATGAAGGTAGACCTTGTGGTTGTTGGCTCTGTTGCAGTGTCTGAAAAAGGTAAGCTAAACCTAAAACCCTATGATCATAGTAACTTTTACTATTACTTGTATTTATTTTTGGTCCAGAGTTATGATACATACATACATGCATACATACACATCAGACACTCTATTAAAGGAGGGAAAAAAAAACATTGCGATGATGAAGTCTGCATGAAAACCAAATTAAAACGTAACTGAAAACTTCACACACCTCATACTCATTCATAAAGGCATATATACTGGTCATGCTCCTCTGAGTGGCTTTTTTGTTATAATATTCAGGTCTAAATGGCTATGAACTAAAATGAAAAGCCTTGCAGCCTTTTATCAGACGCTCACTGTGCCCAAGACCAACCCACTATTTAGTTGTTTAGAAACAGTATACCATAATGGTTGTTTATTACAGTTACAAATGACAAGAGGCAGAGAGTAAATGTCATGTTACAATAGTCTAGTAAGTTGTTAAATATGTTTACTGGCACAGGCTGCCTACTGGAACAGCAGCAGAAATAAGAGTAGGGGCTCAATGTAATCAGAGCCATTTTGTTTGTTGTGGCATTTGCTGCAGCCTGCTCCCCATTTAAAAGGCCTTTCTACTCAAGACATTTTGATCTGCAATTGTTAAATCCCAGGGATAAGTGAGGCTGGAGTCTGGGAGGTGACCTGGAAATTCCTGTAATTAAATAGAATCCTAATTTATGTGCTCTCAGTTAAATGTATATATGCTTATATGTGTGGTGATACAGCACTGATACACCAGTATTTAGCAGCAGAGTGATCAGTAGTTGCCATGATTTTTTTTTCTTCCCCCCAACATTACATTTACATTGTGTGCTCTATTTACACATTTGGTAACTCAAAATATTATGGTTGTCTTAACTAAAAGAGGTAACTGCCTGAGTATTTGCTCATGTTTTAACCACAGGTTTTCGTATTGGGAAAGGAGAGGGATATGCTGACATGGAGTATGGCATGATGGCCTCAATGGGAGCAGTTAATGAATCTACTGTGGTGGTAACTGTTGTACACGACTGCCAGGTCAGTTTCATGTTTGACTTGTGCAATTTCTCTTAAGTCATCTTAGTATAGTTTGGAAAATGGACATCTGCAAAACTGACCATTTATTTATATATGCCTCTAGACTGTGTGAATTTTAGATGTATTCTGATGATTCAATATTTAGGTGGTGGAAATTCCAGAGAGTCTCATCGAGAGTCATGACCTGACAGTGGACTACATCCTCACGCCCACCAGAGTTATAAAAACTGACTGTCAGCTCCCCAAACCACAGGGCATCATCTGGTCTAAGGTATTGTACTCAATAAAGTGTCCAGTGGGTAGTTCTCTACAGAGTTTATACAGTTAGGTATTACCTTACCAAAAAAAAGCATTAGTAGTTAAGTAACATAACTTTTTCAATTATAATGTTAAATGCCATGAGAAGAACAGCAGAAATCATACATTACACATTTTGAAACACTGCCCTCTCATGGCCACTACCACAGCCTTCACAGACGATTGTATTGATTCATATAATCAAATAGTAATTCCAAAGAACCAGTATTGTATCAATTAAAAAATATGTATATTAATACAAATATATTAAAGTAATAATTAAATCCATACTATATCTATATCTCTATCTATCTATATATCTATCTATCTATCTATCTATCTATATATATATATATATATATATATATATATATATATAATTTTCCTTCTCATGCAAGACAATATATAAGAGGTGGACTGTGCACAGGAAATAGGTCTATGGTAATGACAAACCTTATGTATGGATACCAGCACTAGTTTCTTGAGACGTGTGGTAAACAGGACCCAGTGAACTGTCAGACAGGAAGGCCATGTCTGAGCATCAAAGGCTCCTCTGCCCAGTCAGGGAGACTCTCAGGGGCAGGAGAGCGACAGGTCACTGCTCGAACAATAGTCCTGCATATCCTTTACACCACTGCTCACTATCAAAGGCTGCCAAAGCACTTGGAAGACACAACAAATCAAAACAGGAGCCTTTATTTTTAACCTCTCAGGAAGTGAAATGTCCTGCTCTGCTGTAAAGATCGGCAATTGTGTTTCTAACGTAGTTTTCTAGTTTATTACTGAGTTTTCATTAACATACTTAAGTGCAGTTTTTTTGAAGGTTCTTTTGTGTGCAGCTGGACGTGGAGAAGTTGGAGAAGATACCAATCCTAAAGAAGCTGCGCGCTCTTGAGGAGCAGTTGGGGAAGGTTGTCACTATGGGGGAGGTGCAGGCTAAAGTCGAGTCCAGTCAGGCCAAAAAGCCAACCACATGGACGCCAAGACAGAACTCACATAAAGATGTGGAGGAGGAACCCAAACAAGCTCCCAAACATGAGCAGGGAGCAGAGCTTCAGCAGAGGAGCAGGCAGAGAAGAGTGAGAGTGACAAAAGCAAACAAAGAAGATGGCGCAGGAGTGAGTGAGGGAGAAAGCCGCAAAGCAAAACCTGTTGATGCACAGAAAGAAAAGGGCTCAGAAGAGCCCAGTGGTACCCAGTCATCTCGCCCTAAGTTCCCAGACACAGTGACCAGCCTGTATCTCGGGGGCATCCCGTCTGAGCTGCGTGTGAGTGAGCTGAAGACTATGCTGCGAGAGAAGGAGGCTGTCCCACTGAGGCTCACCTGGCACGGAGCTCAGCACAGGGCCTTCCTAGACTACACTGACCCGGAGGCAGCAGGGCAGGCCCTCATGGCCCTGCAGGACCTCACTGTGAACGGGTGCGAGCTGCAGGTGGAGCTGGCCAAGAGCCAGAGAAAAAACAGAGGGCCAAACCACTCCAAACCAGCCCAACAGGAGACTAGAACTACCAACCCAGAAAAACAATGCTCTAATACAGACAATGAAAATTAAACATTTTCCCCAAGGTCTCCATAACTTTATGTTAAACAAGCAATAACTTTGCGGTCTTGAATTAATATTTCATTCATCAAATTAAAGTACTCTTTTTGTAGGTACAGTATACCATAATATATGAGATGGATTTCTTCAAGGTATTAAACAACATATTGGTTATTAAGTATAATATTGTCTGTCAGTGGGAGGGCAAGTTATACAATACTTTCATTTCAGTAAAACAAGTTAAATCATAATTTTGGGCTGTGGAAAAAATGCACTCTTAAAATATATTGTATCGCTAATTTTATGGTCTTGATCAAGGTCAAACATAGACTTTTTAATGTTCACTTTGCATCCCATTTTTGTTTTGTTAACTAAAATCAAACAAAACAAAAAAACTGATTACTCTAATTGTCTCTCTTACCTGCTAGGATTGATGCTTTAAAGCGCTGACATTTCTCTGGAGTCCTTGCAGTGGAGAACAAGCGTGCAGCCTGTCTGTCTGCATGTAGCAGGCCAGGCCTGGGTCTGGATCTGTCAGTGTGGGTCATGTTGGGGAACAGCTGTGGAGCGTCCCATGCCTCTGCCACTCTCAAACTCACTAATGTCCGGGGCTTGTTCTGATCAAACTGCCATTCTGGCTCAGTGGCATTTTACTAGAGTTCATGCCGTGGTCATGTCATTGGAGAGTAATGCTGTGCACACCAGACACCATGGACCCATGGATTCATAAACTACAATCACAAAATCAATACAAACGTACACGGGGTCTATAGTATAGTATAGCATACATGAACCTACAAGGGTTCATGTGCTATGAATTAGCTGATTACAAATTTCAGTCACACAAAAACTGTTTTTAATATTGAGGCACATTAACATACTGTATTATTCATAAGAGCATAACCTAGGCAATACAAAATGTGTATCTAAAGTTTTTTTATTTTAAAAAAGTTAGTTGACATTTTCATCTTTTTGGTGGTCGTGGTCTTTTTTTTGTAGCAGTTTAACTACACTATAGGCCTATTTTAACCATATTTTAACAGCTAAAAATACTGTAACTACTTTTGTGTTGAGCTTCATTTTATTTTATTCTGGTCTTGTGGACTAAAATGTGTGAAACCATGTATATCAGAATTACTTCAGAAATTCTAATTAAAGCAAAAATGACTCCTGCATTTCATGGATTAACAAAGTGCAATGACTGCCGTATTGGTGGATTTGGACTTTAACAGCCCAGTAGATATTTTTATTCACAATGAATCATTATAAAGCCTGAGTCCTCGTTTTAGACCCCATCCTCTATTTTCTAACATTACAGTGCTGCAAGGAATTATTTTATAGACTAGAGAATATTTATCACAAACAACAGTGCTTACAATATATACTTCATTTTCATTATAAACAATTTTGCGCGTTCTGACAAATATTGCCAATAAACCATTGCCAATCTAGTTAAAATACGCAGGCCCAGAATAAATAATTCGCGTTTATGGGTTATTCAAAAAGTGCCTTCTTAATCTGTACACAGTCTGTATGGATATACAACATTATGTGGCGTCCAAGTGTTAACTCCAAAGAGAGTCTGCATTTGAAATGTTGACGATAAAATATAGTCATAAAATGAAAAAGGACATTTACAATTGTCTCAAAATGAATGTGGACAGCTGGTTTTCCAGAACTCGGTACCAAACAGCAGCAGTTATACAGTTTCTGCTAGCTGAAGTCAAGGATCATGACAATATTATTATTACTATCATATTATTACAAAATAAATGGCTGTGTCTGTGTTTTGGCCGTGCGTAAAACATGTAGTCCTTGCTACTCCACAGCCCGTCTTTCAGTGGTTTCTTTCATTGGCACAAATTTGCTTTTCTAATGGTTTCCACGTAGCCTATGTGATCACATCACGCACGGTTTGATGTCCTGGTAGGAGACCTGCTGGTGGTGGTAGTACGAGCCGCTGCTTGGGGAGTGCATGGCCGAGGACGTCATGGCGTTAAAAGAGAAGACGAACTCCTTTCGGTCGCACATGCTTGGAGACTGGGAATGGTAACGCGGGATACCTGCAAAAAGACACAACAAGCCTATTGTTAGTTAACAATTTATAACTTGGTAGTAGGCCTAGTCCATAATTAGAAACTGAATTTTCTTAAGATTATATTAGATTATATTCAGCACAAACATATTTCAATTCACTAGCATATTAATGCTTTCAGTGCAACGGGAAAAGTCAGAATATAATAAATTATAAAAAGGACAATTATGATGTTGGAACTGATTTTATGCAAGTTTTGGAAGTAGCATACTTTTTCTAAATTACATTTTAAATGCCCAATTTGACAAAATGTTACAAAATTATTCTGAATCGAGTTTCAAGTTTTCCTTTTCAAAACTATTTTTTGTTTTAAGTGCATTTACTCCGAATCAATTTAGTCTGCTCTATAAAGATAGTGAAAAGTGGGAGGCGGGTAGGGGCTCTAATTGACAGTGGCTTTAGTTGCACGCGAGTCCCGAAGGACTCTGGGCCTCAGGGCAAGGCAGACTCAAAGTGCGCACATGTTTTTCTTGAACACAAAGATTGGCACGAACCCCACGCTCCACTATCCTTCTGTCTGAGTTTATTTGACAAAAAAAAAACACAGACACAAAAACAGTTTTAGGTCAGCAGTGCTAGTTACCCTATATGTTGCAAGAGTGACTGAGGCCTACCTTGCAAATCTGTGGTGCTGTGTCCATTCTGATGCAGATATGGTTGCTCAAGAGAGTGTGTGGGTAGACTTGGCTGCAGAGGGTTCGTTCCCGGATTACATGGAGACAGGGGCTGTTGTTTAATGTACGAAGCCCCGTTATTGAGAGAAGCGGGCGGCGTGGGGGCCCACGCTGATGCGGAGCTGGAATACACCGGGTGCGGTTCCATGATGCCTCCGCTCGCGAGCAAAGGAGATGCAGAGTTGTCGTGATGAGGGTATTCGCTCCCCGTGGATCCCGGGCAATTCCCCATATAAGAGTGTCCACTGTTGGTCGACAAATGCGACATGGAATGACCGGACAACGCCATACCTTCCATGTTACCCGCCAAGTGCCCGTTCATCATGCCAATGCCACTGTCCAGTGACAGGCTATTAGGGGGACAGGACAGGCCCCCGCCGCCGTTCTGGAAGTTGTAGGACTCCGGGATGTGGTTGAAACCCAGGCCGTTCATCATGCTGTACATGGGCTTCAGCGCCTGGCACTTACGTCTAAACCCTCTGGGTCTTCTTCTAAAGGAGCCCTCTTCAAACATGAACTCACTGGCTGGGTCAATAGTCCAGTAGTGGCCTTTCCCTGGCCGGCCTAGCCCTTTGGGTAGCTTTATGAAACATTCGTTCAGAGACAAGTTGTGACGCACGGAATTCTTCCATCCTTGGTATGAGCCTCGGAAAAACGGGAAACGACTCTGTAGGAACTGGTAGATTTCACTTAGTGTGAGGCGTTTGGTTGGGGAGCTTTGTATTGCCATTACGATCAAAGCGATGTAGGAATAGGGAGGTTTCTCCGGTCGACGAATCCCCGCGTTCGTCTTTTTGGTTTTTGTCGTGGAGGACGCGCTTTCCATCACCGCCGTTTGAGCGTGGTTTTTTTCAGGCACAGACATTGGACTGCTCTGAGCAGGAGTCTGTGCTGAAGGCTGCTGAACCTCTGCCGTCATTAGTAAAGTTGGTGCGCACGGGGTATAAAACGACTCCACTTCCACAATCTCGATAGTCTGGAGTGATTCAAATCCAAAATGTAAGACTGTTCTTTAGTTTTACGCACGCGTGATATAATCTTGACTTCTTCCTGACTGAATCCTAGGACCTCTCTCTGCGTCAAGTTCCAAAAGTGAAAAAGGAGCAGAACAGGAGCCACTTTCCACTGCACCTATGATGTTGTCGTGCGTCCCCCCGAGCTCCGTTTTTACTTATCTGTTGCCATCAGCGCACTGGGAGCTGGATGTCTTGGCCGTCCTCTTGTTGGGACCCGCCCAACTCCCTCCTACTCCAGCGGTGGGCTGTTAGCGTGCGCCTCTGAACCCAAGCTCACTTTTCAGCCAAATCCTTTTTTTTCTAACCTCCATGTACTTAAAATTATTATCTGTTATCCAAGATACTCTGAACACTGAAGGTACACAGTGAAACGGCATGGTAATACTTGTAGGCTTATTAGCCTGAAAAATTAATGTTTATTAATCAATTTAACAGCATACGTTTTTACTATGATACAACCACACGGTCTTACTAAGAAATTAATGTGGCAGAATAATTATTCCAGACTCAAATCCTCTAGGCTGAAAAAGAGAACGAACACCATCAATAATGATTATTCAATTCAGTGAGTGTATGCTCCAAACACGTGTGCTGATTTCTGTGAAGAGAGACAGGAACATGGGCAGGATGTTTATTCTGGCAATCTAAACATTTTGCCTGCTCTTCTTTAAATATAATACCAAGCAAAGCTCTGTTAGATAGGCTAATATCCAATCGAGTGTGATATGGTTGCCCTCTCGCAGTTCAACAAGATGCTGGACACGTTTTTGCACAGGAATATTGTTTGTTTAATGAAGTCATAATATTTACGCAGGACGCGGGAGGAGAGAGGTGCAGCACGGCTGAGGAGTGCGCACTCAGACTCGGACCGGGACGAGCGACGAGCGTCTCCAATGGCTTCTCAGTCTGAAGTAAGTTAATTTTTATTGTTAACTCACTTGTTGTGTTAATGAACAGCCATGAGAGTGTAGAAAATATAACAATATAAATTTGCTTTGTCTGCTTCTCTTTGAGGACTACGACCTCACTAAAATCGTCGTTGCCCTTGTTATTGTCTCATGGCTCATTACATGAGTGACACGCGTCTGCCATAAGTGACCAAGTTTAGTTCTTTATCATATCAAAGTATAGGCTATACAAGACAACACTGGACGTTTTTGGTGTCGCTATGGTAAAGTTTATAGAATAAAAAATATTTGCTTAAAAAAATAAAAATTGAGTGGACTTGACCAAAAAAAAAAAAAAAAAAAAAAAAAGAAAAGGAAAGAAAAAGGAAAAAAATACAAATACAAATACATATCAAAAATAAAAACGCATACTTTTCACAACTTTAAACTTTAAATAAATGTACAGTATGGCTTTACTCGGTGAACTGTGGGCCGCAGTGACATTTATCAGAAAACAGCAGACCACCCAGAGCGCACCCTGGGCACGCGCTCCTCTCTCTGCCTACTGCCTTTCATTAGCGCCAATGACTTCACTCTATTACACCGCTCCTGCAGTCCGCGGCACAACGGGCTCATTTTTCTGTGTGAAACTACAACAGTGAAAATATTGTGCACAATTATATTAACAGATGATGGTCTGATTATTTGCGCTTTAAAAATATTAAGATACGATAGCCTTTTCATTTTTATGTTCCAGTTTTTGAGCCTAAAAAAGCTGATGGAAAATCTAAGCACGAACAATTTGTTTAAATACAATGACCATGCAGGATGGAGAATAATTCGAGGCCTCAAACCTTTCTTTATCTCAGACGGTGTCCTGCTTTTTCCATGACGTCTCATTATGAAATATTTGACAGCAGTGCGTCCTCAGGAATGCGGGACACTTCAGTGAAGGTGCAGCACGCAGCCTTTCCGGGATGTAGCCTATCACTGCCCTTTTTTGAATTGATGTGGATAAAAAAGGAACATGACCTTGTAGGCCTATAACGTTGATAGTCAGGCCTAATCGTCTTATTAAGAGATCATGATCATCTATTCTATCATCTTTCTATTCTATCATCATATATATATATATATATATATATATATATATATATATATATATATATATATATATATATATATATATATATATATATATATATATATATATATATATATATATATATATATGTTAGATTCCTGTTAGCTTATAGCCTCATTTTACCAACAGCCATGGTCATAGTTGCACTGACATGAGGCATTTTTACTCAAATACATTTGACTTGAAAGAAAGTCCTACTTCTTCTTTGTTGACAATATATATATATATATATATATATATATATATATATATATATATATATATATATATATATATACATATATACACACAGATACACAGATTTAGGCTCTAAATCTAAACAAATCAAATGGGTGCATCAAATTTTACGTTGTTAAAAGTTATAGACCTACAACTATTATTATGGCATAACTACATTATCATAAATCATGAAAAAAATCTCTGTTTTTCAGTTTTCAGGTGAGCACTTGGGAAGCGCGAACAGGCCCGGTGCCAGAAGTCGCTCTGAGTCTCGTTGGTTGTCGCGTTAATTAAAACCAGTGGGTTAAAGGAAGCTGCCCCTCATCACTTTCTACACGCTGTAGGTGGCCGTGTATATTTTCCTTTAAGTGCTGTTTATGTGAATGAGAAGACATGGGATTGCAAGCAGACCCCTGATTGCGCGTGCTGTGTCGCAACAGTTGAAGTCTTTTTGATGGGCACCGCCCTCGATCATCCAATCAGCTGCGGCACGAGCGAATGATGGCCTTTTAATCCCCCTGACCACGACCTGCCGCCACCATGGAGACGCAAACGTGCGCTGTGCGCGGTGTTGGAGGAGCCTACAGGTGTATGGCAAGTTGTCATTGAACGTCTGTAGTAAATAATATAACCTGTAAATAATAACCTACTGTATTGTTTTAATAAAACGACGATCACAGTCCAGTTAAATCCCATCGCGCGTTAGACACTTGCTGTTATGAGAAGCGAGTCCTCCTGCGCACTTTCACACGCGCTTCCCCCAGCGCCTCTCCCACGAGAGCCATATCGGCACATACGAGAATGTCCAGTTTCTGAGTGTCCAGCTTTTTTCGTTTCGTTGTTCTTATTTTATTTATTGTCTGTCCTCTGGTGACCACTGTCGAGAGCGCGCCTTCACATTTTAGCACACATAACATTCTTTCTGGTTGGTTTTGTTACCACACAGTTTGACATGAAGGACATGCATTGGCGAGCGTCAGATTCGTCCAGTTTTTAACAAATTCCACCTCGCCAAAATGTGGTCATCTAGTTCTTAGGGACTTTCTCCCTAAGAATTTACAAAAAAATACCAGTAAATAAAAAGAAGAATCCTCTTTTCTAAAACATATGTAACCCGAATTTCCATTTAAATAGCTCACATAGGCCTATATATTCATACTTACCTCAGATACATTTTCCTAAAATTACATTTTGAACATCGCTCAAAAAATTTACTTTATTCTAAGATCAGCGCTAATTTGGGGTATTTTTAAAAAGTAAAAAGGCAACAAGGTTTCTACAAAGGTTCACAATAACTTAAAATTTTTATTTTTTAAATGAAAGATATTCTCATAATTTTAATATAAATCATTATCTCTGCCTTGTGTTTATATCTATTAAATATTATTTTAAAATAGCCATGCACTATGGACAAGAGTATTGGTCATAGGACGTATTTTAGGCTGCCAGCATTAGCATTGTGACTTGACCACTCTTCATCCCCAGTTTAATATACTATACTGTCCTGTCAAATAAAGGCTAGACCCAAATAAATATGTAAAAAAGAGTTTAAACTTTGCTCTAAGCCTTCCTTGTATCTTGTGGGATAGCTGGATCATGGGCACTGGATGGTTCCCTTTGTGTGCCCAGCACTCAGATGTGAGATGCCCAATGATAGGTCAGTCAGGGTATTATCATGCAATAAGGTCGACTGGAGCAAGATTGACGTAGAAATGCATCCATAACAGAAGAACAAGAGAAACCACAGTCAAAGAACAAGGGAGGACCACCAGCTCATTGTGGGTCATGTGCTTTGATACAGCTCATGGCAGTTTGATGGTGGCACAGGTTTACACTGTACATACATGTTTACATCAGCGACACACTGTTTACGCACAGCCCACCATCTCTCTCTGTCTCAGCGCTGAAGGGGGATTTTCCTGTGGCAAACTTGCTATGGAAAAAAGTAATTAAGAAATTCCCAAACACTGCACCACAATGGGAGATATCGTTTGTGCAATGTGTGTTCCATGTCTCTTTGCAGTTTTTGTCTGGAATGGGTTTTTGGCTATTTTTAATCTGGACCCAACCTTACCTACCCACCTACAGACTGACCACAAAGTGAAAGAAGGGGAGGGGGTATTTGAGGAGGTTTGGTAATTGCCTATTGTGCAGTTCAAACTCCTCTGCTCTGGCATAAACAGATTTGGGTTGTTCGCAAGCAGATACCGATATCACTGAAGTAGCTTTCCAAAAAGACTATGCCTGTATGTGGGAACGATGGGATGCAGTGGTCAGAATCAGTGAGGAATGCTTTTGGGATGGTAACTGGATTCGCCTGTAATGCCTAAGCTCTCTGCAGCGGGGTGGGAAAAAGGCCCGCAGTATTTCCTGAGCACAGGGGGGTCCAAGCCAAGCATCACACGCATTGGGCATTGAGTGACATGTACTCTGCCAGTCTCCAACCCAAATAACCCCAAAAAGGCAAAGACAGGAGAGCTGAGGGAGAGGTGCAGGAGGTGGGGTGTGCCCAGTGCCATGGAGGAAAAACAGGGCAGATGTTCCACCACAGACTCCTCCATTTGTCGTTTTGTTTCTACTAATCTGACAGGAGTAGTCACAGTGGCATCGCATCGCAGCTCTGTTCCCTGTCTGCGTAAAGCATTAATGAAAGCTCTGTGTTATTAATTGCATGTTAGTTAGCTGTACTATCATCTCTCATGTCACAACAGCCTTTGATGTACAGCATTCTACAGTTTTTAAAAAGTGAGACTGGAAACATCATTCTAAAAAATTAATAACCTGAAAATCATCAAGGTTGTTTTTTGAAACATACACGGAAATGCAGCAATGAATTTATATGAATCACTAGTAATTTATCTATTATCTTTCCAAATACATTTTTCAACATATTGCAGCTATTGTTTTTAATTTGAAACCCATTTTCAGTTAAATTTTTAAAAGTGCTATTAAAGTGTTGGCATTCTGAAGAAAACCCTTGTATTTGTTTAAAAAAGTTGTATTCCACCTGCTGCCAGTCTCCCTCTACTCTTCTGTTTTAGCGCAATGTCCCATGATGAGCCGGAGGACAATGTGATTGATGTCTACATGGATGATTCCAGAGGCCTAAAAGGAAGCGGCCATCCTCCCTTCCACCTTTACTTATAGGCAGATCACAACTTTATTTTACAAAGGAGAGATCAGACCAAACAAATCATTATAATATGGGTTTTCTTATAAGAAAAAAAAACCCAGCTATGGATGGACAATTTTTGTGGATATTGCTCTAAAGTAGTGTTTCTTTCAGACTGGCGCAAACTGGACTGGGCAAACTTTGGCCGTAGGAAGATGTGAATTCTTCTGCAAAATGGAAGATGTCTTAGCGGGAGACAGACTGCCCCCCCCCCCCCCCCTTCCACCCACTCAGCAGCCGCTGGTGACCTCTGACCTCTTCATGTGTTTATATCAGATGGTGGAAGTGAGAAATAGTGATGAGTCACTGGGCCCCGTGTTTACACTCTGGAGTCACGCAAGGAAGGAAATCAGGCCCGGTCTGGTGGCGAGGTGAGGAGGAGGAGAGGAGGAGTGCAGCAGCACCGGCTTCACTGAGGCACATTCATTATGTCATATCAGCTCCGGACGCTGTGCAGCTACAGACCTGTGCCGTTTGAGTCTGGACCATGCATCAGAGGTTATTGCTCAAATCATGCAAACCACAACTAGAGTCTTTCCCTTGAGGCTAGGGATTTTGTGAGAACATTGAACATTTAAACCATTCAAGTTAATGCCACTGGCTAATACCTTAAATATATACGGTGCATCTTAAATACATACACCAGTCTCTTTTTGAAAATTATGTTTAATTAGTTTATATATATAAATCTCAAAAACATTTATTTATTTTGTTTGTTTATTATTTCTAATGTGTGAAGAATCCCTTAGTCATCCAGGTAGAATCCATGGTAAAAGGAGAAATCCAATTTGTCAACTGGACAAAGTTTATTTGGTCAAAAATGTTTCGCAGCTCATCCGAGTTGCTTCGTCATTTGCTTCGACAAATTGAAATTTCTCCTTTTTACTTTGTTTATTATTGTTATTGTAAAGGGACCTTGCCAGTCTTGAAAATCACAGTTAAAATTAATTTATAATTATTTCAATCTTTAACATAATATACAATCTATCCAATAATATTAAAGTATAAATAGATTTAAAGTACATTCAGTTTCATGCAATTATATATATTTTTTCACAGCAACACACTCATCTCTTTTAACTTATTATTTATTTTAATTGTTAATAGTTTGATATGGGCAAAAACCTAAAATATGTATGTTGCATTAATTTATACTTAAACCCATGACTAGATCAAAAGTGTATTAAATGTATTTGTATAAATAGTTGTGATGTTTACAAAAAACTGTACAACATTTTCTTGTTATATTGGATTAGTGGCATTAAAAAACATTATTATTTGAATGAATATTAACACCTCTAAACTACTAGATTTCTTTATAGTCATGCTTTTTTATTTAATGCCACACCAGATAAACTGTAGGTCACTGTATATATGTGTTTACGGTCTTTTACACAGACATGTTTATGACTTACAAAAATAGAAAATTCAATTTCCAAATGTTGTTTTGCACAGGACTGCTCTCTAGTTACTGTTGTGTATATAAAAGTGACACATTCTCTCTTCTCCTCATTACACTGGTGTTAGCATCTTCATTGTTACCACTACGGCAGTTATCGGATTGCACTGCTCCATGGCTCGCCGCGCCACAACACTCTATAGTCCTTATTTCTTTCATCTCTTCTAAATGTAACATGCCATCAGTATAGGCGTGTCTATCACTCTATTATTAACTTATCAGACTGACCACATCCATCAACCAGATATTTCATTCCAGCTAACTCAGGGTTTCATTGAAAGGGTTTTATATGTGTTTATTTTTGTATTTTTGCATCTGCTACTTTACTGTCTTTATTTTACGGTCATCATCAGAATCGCACTGCAGGGAATAGATTTAATGTAGTTTTTACATAAGGTCCAGTATGGCCTACAGTAGAGCTCTCCCAGAGTTTGTTAATAACCTGGCTGAGTGCATTAGAGGTAAACAAAGTCAACGTGGCCGTAGTGCAGAGAGTGTCCTGACTGCAGACAGCGCATTGGGCCTCTGCAGACTCATGTGATGAATAGTCTCTGGTAATGGCGCATGGATTTTGGATATTTAAAAGCTGAACATGGGCTGTTACTATGGAGACAGGCCCAAGGAGAGGTGGCAGTTGTTTCATGTTTGTCACTCATCATTTATTCGTTCAATTTAAGATTTCAAAATTAAAAATGGTACAAGTTAGCACTTTATATTCTAGATCACTGTCGCTGTTGTCTATGTGTTGCTTGGCTGAGATTTATTTGATTTTAAATTAATTTAATTTATTCAATCACACAAGGGGTATAAAGGCTACATTAGTTGATGCAAACAAAGTGAATTATAAAATTCAGTAACAGACAAAAATATATATGAATATATATGAATACTTGCTAAAAATAAAATGACAAAAGTAATAAATGTTGTGTATTTATTATTTGTTACGGTGGGCAGAAATGTGGTGAAATTCTAATAAACCCTTAAAGACGAGATGGATTTGAATAGTATTTTTTATTTGCATTTTAATGTATATAATGTTTATCAAAGTATTAAATTTCATAGAAAGTGGCAGCTTTGTTACAACAAATTGCCGTGCCCAACAATTACTATACATCCATTTACAGCATCACAACTCAAGTCATCTTAATTCAATATTTTGTGCCTTGCCTTCAGATGAGATGCTTTTTATTTACTAAAAATATTTGGTTTTAAGTTTAACTGTATGGAAAAAAACAAGGATTATCTGGTGAGTAGGTGGCAACAGCGGACTGGGTTAGCCATAACTTCATTCAAGGCACATGGTTCCACTTGGACCTCTGCTAATTCCAGGGAATCAATCCTAAATGACACCTTTAGGATACACAGAGGGCTGGCCTGTGATACAGATTGGTGGTGGTTCGTACATGAAAGACAGTCAAATAAATAATGTACAGTGGTGAACAGGCAGGGCTCTTAGTGTCCACACACTACAACCATAATGGGACACATACCAGGACCAGAACAGCACCGAGACGAGTGCGTCTGCTGCTGTTTGCACTGTTACTATAGAGACTCCTGCCCACAATTTCTGAATACAGATGTGATTAATATTCATCTAAATATATTTGTAAATGTAATTCAATTGTTAAAGGATAACACTGGTCTACAATTTTTTGGACTCGATCTGCTTCTGAGATAAAAGTGGCTAAATCTAATTTATATTGATAAGATCAACTGAAAATCAATTGTTAACTGTGCTTGTTAGCTAATGTATTCAAGATATGTAATGATAAAATACTAATATATATATTTTATATATTGATATATGTTAAAACTCTAGACATATTAAAATGAATGTATTGGAATGTGCAGACAGGCTTTCTGGTTGCTTGTAGACACACTGTACCTTCTGATAAACTACTGTTTTTGCCTTATTTTGCCTAAATTTCCTATTTTAACCCAATACCGTATCTTGGAAGCTATAGCCAATCAGCACTTCTGACTTACTTTTTCTTTATTAGTGACCTAAACCAAGAAAAATGTCACTACTTTTGTTCTGGAAGCATTTTGACCAGTGTAAGTGAATTTCTTCTTTCTTTAAATGGTCGAAACAGTGACAGAGTTAAATCCCATATCATTAATAGTGGCTCCCGGTATCAAATGGCTGTTTAAGCTCATCCAATCAGTGCGTTCATCGGCTGCTGTAGTCTGCGCTGAGCCTACAGTAAGCATAGTAATGGTCATTTTATACAGGTCTGTGTCATCCTGGCACTGATCAGACAGGGAGGTCCATCTGGCCATAACTGTTCTCTACTGGGAGATTGTATGAAGATTCAGCTTGTATTCAATTTAAACAGTGGATCTATATTAGCCTAATAACGTTGTACACATAGGCAAACAAAGCCACTGTGCTTATACTTAAGATTCTTATGTACAGACCTCTATTTGTTTCATACATTGACAGAGGTCTGTACATAAGAATCTTAAGTATAATCAATTGGTGGTTTTTATATTCTGTTTTTATATTCTCCTGCTCCTGCCCCCACCTGTCAGATTTCCCTATTAATAACATTGTACTTTCTGTTGAAATATCCAAAAGGTAAATTCACAAATGTTGAACTTGATCATTTCTAACAGTGACTGGACCCAAGAACTCACTGTATTACAGGAATTAGCAATTTAACTATATTTAGCTGTCTTTATTAAATATTATTGGCCCACAGAATGTTGTAATCTGAAACCTAGCAATACAGAAGACCCAATGAACCTAATTGGACTAAAACTACCCTGCTGTTTATGTATGACAATCGTGACACTTAGCCTACGTTGGATCATTGAAGATGACCATTTAATAATAATAATAATAATAATAATAATAATAATAATAATAATAATAATAATAATAATAATAATAATAATAATAATAATAATAATAATAATAATAATAAATAAAATAATAATAATAATAATAGCTCCATATAGATGAATGTACACAATATTATGTATTTATTTAAAGGTCCAGGGTTTTGAACCATGAGTTAATCTCACACTGTTGTTGCACCATGACAGGCTGTCTGGGATAGACAGTTGTTTTCACATGGCTCTTTCTTCTTGAAGTAGAAAAAAATGGAGTCAGATGCAGGCGGCTAAATAAGAAATAGCCAAAAAAAAAACCCCAAAAAAACATCTCCACCAGACAACCAGACAGAGAATTGAGACTTAACTGCTGTCTCTGGTTGACAGTCTGATTATCAGGGTTTTGTCTTTGGTGCCAGTGAGATAATTTATTCTGCTCCACTCCCGTCTAATACATCTCAAATCTGCCCCCGAGGTCTGCCTCTGCAGTCCGACCCCACAGATCCTTATTCAGGGTCTTACACCTCATACGAACTTTGACCTCTTGCAACATCAACGCAACAGGACACACACTTCAACAATATTTACTCCCTTAAGTTTGGCCATTCACAACATTTTGTTTACATAAGATAGGGATGCACAAAACCAAACCAAACACGAAACTCTTCTGCAATATTTAAGAAATGCCTTATTACCTTTTAAAGCGATGTTCCTAATGCCATACAATAACTTAATTCAAATATATTTTACATATTTAATTTTTAATAATTGTGATAAAAATTAAGATTCTCTCATACTTTTAATGTTGTGCAGGTCTAATACCTGCCGTCTGCAATGTTTAAGGAGTGTGTGGCCACCAGAGTTGCAGTATGACCCAGGAGTCGAGGGTGATAAGACCTCCATAACTCTCCTTTATCCCACTGCTCATTATCAGGCCCAATCCCAGCAGCTTTAGCCTGCGCCTGGAGGCTGCAGGGGGCTCCAGACAGGACATCCCAGAACTACACCAAAGATATAAAATGGACATGACAGGTTATTTTACTACACAATAGTTAATATTTTATTATTATTATTATTATTATTATTATTATTATTATTATTATTATTATTATTATTATTATTATTTTATATTATTAAGGTATATTTTTTCTTCCTGATTGGACAAGAAATGTTAAGAAGAGCCAAAACTTGTCTAAATCACTAGTAATTATAATAATTTCTCTCAACAAACTGCCACTCAGCTGGTGTTAAACTATGATGAATATTTACACAGGTACTATCAAACCAAACCTAGTAATAATATAAGAAAAATATCAAAACCTGTTACACTCAACAAAAATATAAACGCAACAGTTTTGTTTTTGCTCCCATTTTTCCTGAGATGGACCCAAAGATCCAAAATTCACTCCAGATACACAACACTACCATTTCTCTCAAACATTGTTCACAAATCTGTCCAAATCTGTGACAGTGAGCACCTCTGGCCCGCCGAGACAATCCACCCCACCTCACAGGTGCGCCACATCAAGATGCCGATCCGACATCATGACCAGTGCACAGTGCGCCCCAGACTGCCCACAATAAAAGGCCACCCTGAAATGTGCATTTTTTTTTTTTGCTTTATTGGGGGTCTGAGAACTCAATACCAGTCACTATCTGGTGTGACCACCATTTGCCTCATCCAGTGCAACACATCTTCTTCACATAGAGTTTATCAGATTGTCAATTGTGGCCTGTGGAATGTTGGTCCACTCCTCTTCAAAGACTGTTATGGACGAAGAAAACAGGTGCATTTTATTGATGGCATTTTAAATGCACAGAGATACCGTGATGAGATCATGAGGCCCATTGTTGTGCCATACATCCATGAACATCACCTCATATTTCAGCAAGATAATGCACGGCCCCATGTTGCAAGGATCTGTACACAATTCTTGGAAGCTGAAAATGTCCCAGTTCTTGCATGGCCAGCATACTCACCGGACATGTCACCCACTGAGCATGTTTGGGATGTGCTTGACCGGCGTATACGACAGCGTGTACCAGCTCCCACTAATATCCAGCAACTTCGCACAGCCATTGAAGAGGAGTGGACCAACATTCCACAGGCCACAATTGACAATCTGATAAACTCTATGCGAAGAAGATGTGTTGCACTGCATGAGGCAAATGGTGGTCACACCAGATACTGACTGGTTCTGAGTCCCCAGACCCCCAATAAAGCAAAAAAAAAAAAAAAGCACATTTCGGGATGGCCTTTTATTGTGGGCAGTCTGGGGCGCACCTGTGCACTGGTCATGATGTCGGATCGGCATCTTGATGTGGCACACCTGTGAGGTGGGGTGGATTGTCTCGGCGGGGCAGAGGTGCTCGCTGTCACACATTTGGACAGATTTGTGAACAATGTTTGAGAGAAATGGTAGTGTTGTGTATCTGGAGTGAATCTTGGATCTTTGGGTCCATCTCAGGAAAAATGGGAGCAAAAACAAAAGTGTTGCGTTTATATTTTTGTTGAGTATATATACACTATAAAACCCCCTCATCCTAAATCAACTCCAGTGATAAGAAACAACAGAGATAATATTAGACACACTGTGATATGTGTTTGTCTGGTTTTCCAGTTAGTTTATTGAGGCTTGGGACAAGGACTGAATTGTGTTAGTTCAGTAGAGTCAAGGTTTTGGGCTGTTGCAGAGAAACTTGCTGCCATGCTGTCTGTATCGCGTCCAAAGAAAGACATGTTAAAGTACGAATAATTTTTCAACCTCACACTGTTATTTCTGGACCCTAGTTTGTGGATCTCGGTCGCACACCTTTTCATCAGCTCCTCTAAGTGATCTAAACACTTTGGTTTTCATTTATTTTACATTGATGTTTCCCTGGGAGCCAGTGCTTTATGATTGGACCACTATCTCACCAGTGGTTACTTAATGGATGTTTTTATACCAGCCAAACAAACACCACATACCACTATTAAAACACCTCACAACCTTCCATTATGCAAGCCTTTACCAAAGAAGAGAGCTTTGCTTAAACCTGTGCCTGCACTAGAATGAAGGCAGCAGTACACATACTTCATGGGGCTGTAATGAAGGGGCATTAATGGAGCTGTACCTGATTTTAAAAATGTGAAAAACAGAACCAACTCATTGTAATTTGTTTTGCATTACTCCAACATTACTCCTTACTTACTTTATGCATTCTGAGCATCCTAATTAGTTTAGAGTTTAGAAGTGCTTTCACAACTGTCCAAGGCGAGAGCGGTAAAAGCTCACAACTAGCATGCTAATGTGCCCTTCCTGATTATCAGACCAAAAAATGCTTTATAATTAGATGCATATAAAAAGCAAATTATTTTTACTTCATGAGTAACACACATTTTGCTCAAATCCATGGGAAAAAATCAGATAAAGCCTCTTTAATTCAAATAGAATTATATATCTAAAAAGACTTCATGAAAATTGATATATATATATTAATAACTGCATTAAAAGTTATTTAGTCACAATTACCTAATAAAACAGGCCCATGGATGTGTCAGCAGAGAGGAGGAGGTTCACTGCATTAAGCTTTGGCAATTCTATTCAATAATAAAAAACAAAAACAAAAATATAGCTGCAAGCAGCAATGTGGGGCCAAGCAATGACCCAGCCTAATTTGATTATGTGCGTTGGATCAGTCTTCGCCCAAGGATCCCAGAGATACCAAGTTTTTGAAAATCGGACTTACGGTTCAAAAGTTACAAGCAGAAATGTCCCTCAAATTTTGACCTGTTAGTGGCGCTAGAGGGTTTGAGCTGGGGCCCTGTAATTTTTTGTGGGGAATCCTGGGACAGACTAGAATACGTGTGAAAAGTTTGAAAATAATCCTATGAAGGGTTCCCGAGATATGAGCTCACTTCCTGTTTGGCGACTGTTGGGATGGGAGTCTATGCAACCCCTAGAACCGTCTGGTATTTTCTGCCTTGCCTAGGCAACGCAGAAATGTACCTTTGAACTGTCTTTGATGTGTCTTTGATCTAGCCGAAGTGAGCTCATATCTTGGGAACCCTTCATAGGAAGCCTGGGAGCCTGGGAAGCCTGGCTAACAGACCCTGTTAGACCCTGTTAAACCCTGTTAGACCCTGTTAAGGTCAATTTTGCAGGAATTTTAATAATACATGCTGAGGCCTACATGCACCTTCGGTGCTTGGCCTCACATTGCTGCTTGCAGCTATATCAGATCAAAGGTACATAAAGATCAAAGATCTTTGATCAGGGCATTGCCTAGCAACGCGCGTGAAAGGTCAGTATCGGGTGCATCGGCTTTCGGACAGACACGTTTGATTTCTGATGAGGCTCGGTCCAAAGATGCTATGTACCAAATTTGAGCAAAATTGGTCCAAAATTGAGGGAGAAGAAGCATTTTGACTGTTTTTCATAATTGACCTGTTGGTGGCGCAAGAGATATGAGCTCACTTCCTGTTTAACGACTTTTAGGACGCGTTTGATTGGCTGTCACGACAAAATTATAAGATATCAATAAATCCAAGGATATTTCTGATGAGGTTCAGTCCAAAGATGCTATGTTCCAAATTTGAGCAAAATTGGTCCAAAATTGAGGGAGGAGAAGCATTTTGAGTGTTTTTAATAAAATTCTAAATGGCGGAAAATCTGCCCTGGCGGAAAATGTCGTCATAGGGTGCGTTGGAGTCCAGGGATACCAAGTTATTGAAAATTGGACATACGGTTCAAAAGTTACACGCAGAAATGTACCTGAAAGTTCCTGCAACTTTGACCTGCTGGTGGCGCTAGAGGGTTTGGGGTGGGGGCCTATGGGTAATGAGGAGACTGGCTGGAATGTGCATGCAAAATTTCACAACTTTTTACCAGACGGTTCTAGGGGTTGCCATAGACTCCCAGAGGCGGAAGAATAATGTTTAATAATAGTAAGAATCAATAGAAACACTATAGGTGCCTTGCAGCTTAGCGCTGCTTGGCCCCAAAAAGAAACATCGATATGATTTATCAATAACGATGTGACATGCTGTAGTGAGACCCCACAAGAGGCCCGCTCTCCACAAAATTGGTGTAAAACCTCAGGAATAACTTCATCTTGTTTCTGATTTTCTGCATTTCTGATTTGCTTTTCCTCAAACGTGAGCTGAATTACACTGAAGGATACTGGAAAATTGCTTCAAAATGATTCATAATTTGGCTGACTTTTATCATACACGTGTATTTTGTGGAGCTTGCAAGGGAGCGAACCAGGGAACGGGGTCAATGTGTGTAACTTTCTCATTTTCTTTTCAAATTAGGTTTTACGAGGGGTCAAAGGTCGACTAAGTACAACAGTGCAAACAAGATAAGCACTTGTTCGTTATCCTTTTTACTTGGAACATTCAAAGGCCTGTGAAGGGCCTGTACGCATGTGACGTAAATATGGAGAAAACAACTTTGTGAGGCTAACACTAACATTGTCAGCAACTCACGCCTCCACTCCTCAGACAGAGAATTACCTGAACACAAACCGCTCATCAAGGAAACAACTGAGATTTTGTTTTTGACACACGTCCACCTTGTTAGTGAAGATCTGTAATTGGGACACTCAGGGTTGCTTATTACACTTCAAACGTCAAAGAGGATATCTATAGAGGTACTGGCACAGAGGAGCGAGTGGGCACTTAAGGCTCTGTTCAAAAGAGAGAGTATTTTTAGAGCAAATACGAAAGATACTGTCTGGGCCACAGTCTGGAGCACATTTAGTTCATCAGTGATTGTCCTGACCTGACTTTATTAAAAAGTTAAAGATGCGCTATGTAACATATCTGATGGAGGTTTCACCTCAAACTTATGGAGATGTTATTGCTTTGCTGAAGGTTATACCTTCAGAAGACAAGCAAGCTGCACAAGAAGTTACAGGTCAGATTTGTGGAAAGGCAAGCCCACTGACAATAACAGTAAGAATGCATATATTCATGTTATTATTGTGCAATAATCTTTAGTGAAATTAATGTAGATAGTTCAATGCCATACTGTAAAATAAACCTGGCAAAGCAACAACATTTGTGAAGTATGAATTAGAATTGAAGAGCTGTGAATTGTGGAAGTTTTATTTCTCATTGTTTAACCTCATTTTAACCCAAAGATTTAAACTGTTCTGTTTAGTCTCCTTCTTATGAGTTCCCATTTCATTATTGTTTGTGGTGTAAATAATCATGACTATAGTAAATGTATTATTATATGGTGTTTATCATCCCTGCTTCAAATATGGGAACTGAGAAAGTGACTTAATTTTAATCACATTTGTAAATGTAACCGTTAAAGGTCCTGTGAGGTTGATTCATGCAGTTGTTTGCCTCTTATGCACTGTTGCTGGCTAATTGTAAAATAGGCTCCTACATATAGGACATATGCTTCAGTAACTGGTATAGATTATTACATTTTAAGATAAAAAGTAAAGTTGTCCAAAGTTGTTTTAATCTGGAGAAGATGATTAGAAGGTTGAAGCTATCTGTCAGAATGTGTCTACTCTGTGACGCTTTGCAGTGCTATAACTCTTGGGTTTCACATAAAGCCAAATAGACCTCAGTTGTTGTTGAGGTAAGAGCTGGTGCTGTGGACAGGTGCTCATTAAACTGTCAAAACTCTGAACATGTCTTTCCTTCAACCACTTTTGTGTCACTCAGCTTAATTAAATCATTATACATAATGGGTCTTTACAATGTTATATATATATATATATATATATATATATATAACATATATATATATATATATATATATATATATATATATATATATATATATATATATATATATATATATATATATATATATATATTTATATTTATATTTATATATATATATAATGTCACAGTCACTGGTGGAACCACACTACTAAAAGTAGTAAAGTACTGTACCTAAGTACAAATTTTATGTACCTGTACTTTTACTTCACTACATTTTAGAGCAGGTATCAACACAACAAATGAAAGTATTTTTTGTGAGACCATCTTTTGTGAGACCTGCTGAAAAGGTTTATTTTTAACATCTTTGTAGTATCTTTGTAGTAAGTAAGTATATATATATATAAGTATATATATATATATATATATATATATATATATATATATATATATATATATATATATATATATATATATATATATATATATATATATATATTTATATATATATAGGTACAGTACTTTAATTTTTTACTTAGATCACAAGTAGATTTTTCTTTTGGGTCATTCCAGAATTGGAGGACATTTTGGCTTTAAAATTCTTGAAAAATAAACCTTCACTTTTCTGATTTTATGCTACATATTCATCAATAATTGGTAATAAACTATTAAATGCTTGATTAGCTCAGCTGACGGTCAATGGTAATTTTTTTATTATATGATTTATATGGTTTATTTATTTATTTATTTACTCTAATCACAGTAACAGGGTTGCAGGTAACAGGGTTGCAAAATCGTGCTAATGTTAGCTTTATCTCAGGAGTAGAAACTCGCTGTTTAGCTAGCTGTTACTGCTAATCAACAGGAAAAACTTATTTATGCAAATACGTAAAGGAAAAAAAAAAGTCTTATTCTAATCATTTGCATAACAGGGTTGCATGAGGTAGAGTGAGACATTCAATCAAGGCTAATGATGTTATAAAAATATGAAAAATAGAAGAGAAGACAAACCTTTGCTCTACCCATTCTTTTGGAAAACTGTTTGATGATGTCAAGTCCAGGGGATCATGTGGTTTACTCCTTTCTTCTTCTTCTACCAGACTAAAAATGTTATGGTAACAGGGTTGCGTGCATGTTGTGGGACACATGTTCCATGAATAATAATTATTATTTGAAATATTATGTCTATTAAAACAAATGTTCCCACAGTTACAAGAGATGGCAATGAAACAAATTATAGACAGAACAAGAAATTTCAATTCAATTTTAATTGTTTTATTTGAGATTCAATTTGGCCATTAGAGGGGTGGGACAAGAGGAAAATGGCATTTTGGGGGGTACCCCAGACTTATTAGGTATTTTAAAAACTATTTCAAGCATTCTTTTCTCTTAGTTTTTTTTAGATTTGGTCTCAGGAAATTCAGGTCTCAAGTAAATTCCCTCAGAAACTGTATGTTTTAGTATTTTGTATGTGGATTATTTAATATTTGATGGGTGGGACGTAAAATGTCCTCCAATTCTGGAATGACCCTTTTACTTATATATACTTTACGTATATATTTTACTTATATATTTTTTGCTCCAGTATCTGTACTTTAACTTCAGTTGCAAAATTTAGTACACCCTCCACCACTGGCCCCAGTTAAGTTTCAGTTTGTTTACTAAGGACAAATCGCCACAACACTTATGTTCAAATGAGCCCTGAGTCTCACCTCATAATCACCCTGGTTTCTCACAGAGTGCTGTTAGAAGTGCCTAACTGAGATGGAAATAATGAGGATTTGACAGGTTTGAGGAGGAGATTGTCCGAGAAAAAGCCTGTGTCTGCCGCAGCTAAAAGTGGCAGCGCTGATAAGAAGGGTCGCTCAGAATGAATTGGGGTCACAGCTGGAGAGATGTAGCAGAGGTGCATTGTGGGTAGCGGCATTTAGGGGCACAGGAGTTGGAGAGGTCACCCAGTCCCACAGACAGGGCGTGTACCTTTATATTGTTCTATGGCTGACTGCTGTACCACTGAACAGTTATTCTCACTATTGTCTCTGAGAAAGTGTGAGAATGTTGAATTTATGTACGCCGCTTTGTGACAATTGAAAATATGATGTAAGCTCTATGCACTGAATTATTTTTACTAGATTAATATGTGGGTTTTGACCACTGTTGGTTCTCATCAGATACTGCCTTCTCACATTGTTCAAAGGCAAGAAATATGTTAGCTCAGATGCAATTTATGTTTTAAATTAAGGCTGCACAGTACTGGAAAAGATTACAATATGGCTCATGGTTCTTAAGTACTACAATATCAGTATAATTACTATAACTATTATTGGGCTCAATATTTATTGTGTGTGTAATTTCTTTGCAATAATGGTAAAGTTTTGGTTAGTTTTTGGCTATATTGTAAGATTTAAACTTCATATCATATTAATAACTAAAATAACTCGTTACAGATGCAAACTAGGTAGTGAAATGTTTCATTCTGCTATCTATTGTATTGTATTGTTTTGTACATCTAGAAAACTGCTCTTAGGCTGATGTGTCAGTGAACTAAATTAGTTTCAGTGTTATCGTTTATCATCTATATTTATTTCAGCAATATATTGTACTTCAAAATTTGTTATCATGACAGGTGACATTGTTATAGCAATATTTTAATTTACTTTTTGGCATAATGATATCAGTTATGTTGAAAACAATGCAGGCCTTAATTTAAATAATAAAATACAACCTTTTTCATTCTCATGAAAAAAAATTAACTATAAATTTAAGTCAGATGGAGAACCTTGGTGTTGCTGCCCCAAGTTTATCAATAGTGAAATGTTTTATTTTGTGAATTTGATGTGAAGTCTAATTTAAAGGCACCAATCTCCTAGTAGTTTTTGCTGCCACTAACTGTAGTGCTCCTGATGAAAAAAATGCCCCTCCTTATTTTGCCGAGCCTTACCTCAGACTGGGAGTACATATTTTTCAACATTTTTCACAGGTAAAATGCTGTCTCTCTCACACAACCTTCTTATTACTGGAGAGATTCTGTCTGTATGACGCACCTCTGGTTTGTCTTGGCTGTCCCTTATGGGATACAGATGTTCACAGTCAGTGTGTGTTTCTCAATTAAAGCATTAATCCAAATCAACCTAAATGATCGCACACAGTGCAGCAGCGTTGAGGGAGGCCACATGTTCTCATCTGCGTTCTCTCTCTTCTTAAATGTCTATCTTTTCTCACCCTATGGCTGCGGTAATTGTCTCCATCACCTCCTCAGTTCATCAGAGCACCCCCTTCCCTCCCTCCTCAGTGATTACTCAGCCTGCATTTTTGAAGCATGCATCAAAGCGGCCAAAGTTAAATGTGGAAAAAGCAAATACGCACAAGAGGAAGACAATAGTACGATTGGGCTCCATTCAGTCGTCCATTTCATTTTTCCACCATTTTCAGAGATTTACTTGTGTTTATCTTTCCTCTGCAAGACAGCATATAGCTAATTCCACCCATAGCACGTTATAACAGAAACCTTTAATTTTAGCTCATTTTAGCTCATTGTGTGGCTTTGAAAGACAGCTTAATTTTTCAAAGCAAAATCGTGTTCCATAGAGATGCAATTACATTCACCATGCACCCACGCATCATTTGGACTCCAGTTTATATCCCAAACATCCTGCTGCAGTACGCACGACTTGTCTTGTGTACAAATACTTTTTCTCTAGAGGATGAGACCCTCTTTAGTGAAAGATGTCCACCTGTGCAGGTCAAGGAGTTTGGAGCTTGTTTGTTGCAGTCCTCTCAAGACAACATGTATAAGACACATTCATAGGTACTCCAAGTTGCCTCATTGAAATACAAAAATATAATGTGCAGCCTAATTGAATTATGAGAGTCTAAACAAGATGACAGTGCTGTGCTATAGTACTCTATATGGATGCATTCACACTTGCACAAACATTAAAATTGGGACTAAACTGGGACTAAACCTGGAACAAAACCTGGACTAGACAAGAACTAACACAGAAATATAGGAGGACCAAATCAAGTCTACAAGTCCCACAACCTAATATGTTCCTCAAATATCTATTGTTTTGTTTTCTGTCATATTATTCTTTTGAATAAACAATGCAGTAAGACACCATGTACTCCCACACTGGGTCTACCTGCCCTAATCTCTAAAGGATACGAGTCACTATAATAACAGAAATAAACAAGTCATCCCTTTGACAGTCAAATAATCTAAAATTTCATATAAGGCACAAATAATTATATCAGTGTTTTTGTGTGTCTTCCCACTCACACTCATAACATAACAAACTGCCAAAAACAAAACAGAACACAGGGATGTTAGACACACATTTAAAAATACTCCCCCCCCCCCCCAATATTTAATGAAACTAACGAAATAATCTTTGTAAATTACACTTGCGTTTCCCCAAACTTGAAATGTATTTTGTATGGACATATTAAATCCTAATGATGCATTCTTCTAATTGTATTACCACTTTGCCACTGACTGTCTGTTAAGTGACATATTGTGTACTTTAGAATTACCAAAATTATCAAAGCAAATATTACCCCTGATAATTAGCTGTAAGATAATTATAGGGCGTAATGTTCAACGCTATTGAAGTATTTTCCAACAAATACAAAATGACCAGAATTCTCCAAATATTTGCCAAGTAGCTTTTAGGTTTTTGATTATTGTTAACGATCTCTACTTAAGCACATATTTCTGCATATGCTTACAAAAGACAGAAGTAGGATAAAGGATTACAGGGTTGAACAGGATCTGAATCACAGGTTTGACTTTGGTTGTGGTCCACATCATTTTACAGAGACCTGATCCTTCACTCATCCTGTCATTGTCATCAGATGCTGGCTCTAATTAGCTGTAATTGTAGATGCTTTTGTTGCTCTGTGATTTAAATGTATCAAGTAAGAACATTAACTAAGCATCAAGGAGGAGCTTAAAATGTATATTGATTAAATAGCAACCTGCTGCTCCAGCGAAGGAGTGTTTTGCACTCTTCTCACTGGTCAGGGTGAACTTGGCTGGTGTATCAGTGAACATTTTTCTTTGTCAGGCTGCAGAAGTCTGTACAGCAAAGCCAGCTGCTGAGGCTCACTGCCTGGCCTCTAATTAAAACAGTGGAAAATGAGATAACTCCACAGATCCATCATGGCCGCCGCTGGCTGTCAGAGCGCTTGGGGGCTGCCACCCACCGACTGTTTACACCAGGGCCACTCGCCTCTCTGCTCTCAGGCTGTTTTTAGAGTCCCGGCCTGATTTCTCTAATGGGCCGAGAGGTTGTTTTAGCCTCTTTGCTTTGCTCTGCACTCCCTTCACCGCTCAAAGTGCTGCTGATAGAGCTGACAGAACTGGGGGTGGCAGGACACCAAACCTCTTCATCTCCGCCATTTTCCACACCCACTCAGCCTCGTTAGCCCTTCATTTATTAGGCCTAATGCAAGCTGGGGGGCTCTGATGTCATCTGCTGGTGTACCCAGAGGACAACCTTTTCAATGTTAACTCCAATAGTTTCCATTTTAGTTTTGTTTGTGCGTGCTGTTTTTGTTGCTTTTGAGGTTGAATCATTTTACTCACATTATTGCTCAAGACTTTGGCAGAAACAAGGTTTTACAAGTGGCGTGTAAATGTATTTATAAGCACTGACTTGAAGCTGGCTGGTGCTGTCTTCCATTTTTCTATTTTGACAGGTGCCATTTAAAAGGGAATCAGGCTGCTGCTGTGATTAGAATGAGAGAAAAGCTGAATCGTAGCAGAGTGTTAGCAGATCTCCCAGTCTCATGCCAGCCACACTAATGATCCTTAGGCCTCTTCCATGCACTGTGCCAATGCACTGCACAGGAATCCAGCTCAGCCCCTTTCTCCTCCACAAGGAGCAGTGGGCCGCAGCCTGCACTGGGAGGAATATGAAGGTGAAGGACTCATTGCAGCTGGACACTTGTTAGCATCCTGTGAACAGCTCCAGCATGTCAATTGAAGAAGAATGGTCCATGGATTAGACCTCAAAAGGCCATGAATTCTGTCGTGAGATTGTAGCCATCAAACAGGTGGAAAGCATCTCGCTAAATACATTTTGCTCATTCTCGCATTAGTCCCTTCTTTACTTGTTTTCTTAGTTTGCTGGACAAAAGACCACAAAGATAAGACTCTTATTAATGTGTGAGTCGAACAGGCCACCCAGAGGTAAATCCCATTTGCTTGAGCCTGCATTACTTCATGTTTGGGGTTAAATATCATTACACAAAGCCCATTGATCAGGCAGCTGCAAATGTAGCACAGCTGATGACAAATACCACAAATGTACTAGTTCTCTTGTAACTGGAGCAGTGTTTTTGTTCCACTCATAGGGTGTGCGCAGCAGTCAGTGGCATGTGCCTCACTTAGAAATCAAGCCCGCGCTCATTAGAACACCAGCCTCGGCTTCGCTCTGTCAGTAGTAGCTAACACGTTTCTCAGACGTCAACAGATGTCAAATTACTCCACAATTAGCCCAACGGGCCTCATTGCACGACTGCATTGTGTGCTTTTGCTAAAAGAGGGCTTGCTAGATTGGGCTTTTGATTTCTTGAAGATGACAAGTCATCCATCACCCTCAGCCAATGGCTCTGTCCACACCCCCACCTCTTCTGTCCACTCCTCTGTACCTCACCCAGTGCCCCACAGTGTGTCCTGGTCCCTCCCCTCTGTCACTCTGTCAGACCAAAAAAAGGTCAGTGTGCGAGAGTCACGGAGAGAAAGAGCAGGAGAATAAACAGCAGAGAGAGATCAAGAGCATTTTACACCCCATGTAAATATTTGCAGAAATGTGGCCTGAACACGTGGAACACACATGAAGAAAACCAGGGCCTGGAGAACATTGAGGCAGAGAGGGGTGAATATGAGATCCACGCACATCATGCTATAACATACACTACAGTACAGTACAATACAATACATACACGTCACCTCATTACCCCCCAGCCTTTTGCTCTGAGACTTCTCTTTTCAATATTAAAAAGAGATTCGTTTTTATTTGATTTATACATGCACTTGAAACATTCCATCTCAATTATATTTTTGTTTTTGATTCTGTATTGGGTTGTTGGGAGCTGCAGACAAACTTCACAGGTTGAACTCTCTGTGTCTGATTCCTTGTCAGAGGCGTGTGAGTCACAGCTGGCTCCACTCTCAACACCTTCTCCTTCTAATGAGACTGATAAACTTGTACTCACACACACAGAGAGAGTGCTGCAGGGACTGATGGACAGGTGAGGAGATCCTGTCAGTAAGTCTATAAGGCTGAGGTGCTGACAAACTCATGAGTCTATCTCCAAAGTGCCATGATTAACCAGCTTGAACAAAGTCAAAGTGTAAAAATAGGTGTTGCAAAGGGTTTAGTTCAAATTCCAACAATTGCTAGTTCGGAGATGTTGTAATTGTAAATCTACAAATTGGTTTTGACAGATACTAAAATGTAACTTATGCTTTGATACAAAAAAAAAGCATGATGTTGATTTCTATGGTACAATATTAATTTGAAAATGCAATTTAATATATATATATATATTTTTAAATACAAAATAATAGTTTATTCAGTAGTATCATGCCATCTTATTGATGAGACTAGGTCCAATTTTCAACTATTTGTGTATTTTTTACAGTATTGATACCTGCTCAAATGAGTAGATATTGCTGATTCTAATCTTTGTAGTGATCAGTATATAGGTAAGGATTCTTTAGCCAACTCTAAACTCTTATTAAATAATAAAATTAATTGATTGTTTCATCATAAATCCTTTGATGTGACTAACAGAGGTGGATACCTCTGTTAGTCACATCACACTCTGGCTTGATTACCTAATGCTTGATTACCTTGTGCTTTTAGTGTCCAGACACTCTCTTCTCCAAACTATAGTATTCTACAGAATAATCTAGTATAATAATCTAGTTGTTAGGCATGGGACGATATAGACATTTGGTGTCATAATTATTATGGCCGAAATAATTGCAATTAATGATTATATCACGATAATTATGAATGTTGCTGACTGTTTAAAATGTTATGGATATGAATAATGAATATGAATTTGAATATTATGAATAGGTTCCATATTTAAACAACTATTATAGTGTTATAGTTTGTTATGAGTGAAAACAGAATGACCTAGAAGGAAACATCTTTTTTCTGTATATTCTGGTCATTTATGGCAAATATCTTTGTCGGCGATTATCACGATTATATAAAATGTCCCATGAACCATTATTTTTTACCCTTTTTATCACATTAAACAATATTATTGTTTATTGTTTATTGATAATAAACAATATTATTGTTAAGATACTATCTTATCTTAGTAAACTTGTGTAACAGAGTCCATGGGGGACCAGTTGCCCAAGTCTCTCTCCTGCTCTGCTCTGCTTTTCCAAATGCCCAGACTGCAGTGTGGGGTAATTGAGTAGTGAGCAGATAAGGAAGTTGCGAGGCTGATGTGCTGGTATGAACAGGGAGGGAAACACTGGGTCCTGGGAGCATACAGGGTCATCTGGCTCTCTCTCTCTGGATTGGCTGTGGAATGTCAGACGCAACCAGAAACATTTTATAGACGCACTTACTACAAGGACGAGCACACTGGTAAATGACAATAAAATCTGACTGTTACTGGGAAAATGGAAGCTACATTAATGGTTTTCAGATTCTGTGATGTGAATGTAATGATGTCATGCTCCCAGATGGGGGTGTGACACTCAGATTTTCCTGTTGATTACATGGTATTGTCATAAGAAAAGTAAATTCATAAATGTTGTCAATACATAAATGTCAAGATGTAAACCAGATAATTTCTATTAGCAATACTAGACTCTTGAATTCTCTAAAGAAAGTATTTGCTCACCTGCCTTGACTCGCTTATGAACTTAAGTGACATCCCATTCTTAATTCATAGGGTTTAATTATAACAGCTTCAACTCTTCTGGGAAGGCTGTCCACAAGGCTTAGGAGTGTGTTTATGGGAATTTTTACCACTCTTCCAGAAATGCATTTGTGAGGTCACGCACTGATGTTGGACGAGAAGGCCTGGCTCTCAGTCTCCGCACTAATTCATCTCAAAGGTGTTCTGTTGGGTTGAGGTCAGGACTCTGTGCAGGCCAGTAAAGTTCATCCACACCAAACTCTCTCATCCATGTCTTCATAGATCTTGCTATGGACCTTGCTTTGCTTTTTTGTTCCCACAAAGTTGGGAGCATAGAATTGTCCAAAATCTCTTGGTATGCTGAAAAGGTCCTTTCACTGGAACTAAGGGACCAAACCCAGCTCCTGAAAAACAACCCCTCACCATAATCCCCCCTCCACCAAATTTTACACTTGGCAAAATGCAGTCAGACAAGTACTGTTCTTCTGGCAACCGCCAAACCCAGACTCGTCCATCAGATTGCCAGATGGGGAAGCGCAATTAGTCACTCCAGAAAACACGTCTCCACTGCTCTAGAGTCCAGTGGTGGCGTGCTTTACACCACTGCATCCAACGCTTTGCATTGCACTTGGTGATGTATGGCTTGGATGCAGCTGCTCAGCAATGGAAACTCATTCCATGAAGCTCTCAACACACTGTTTTTGAGCTAATCTGAAGGCCACATGAAGTTTAGCAATTGACACTGCAGAAAGTCGGCGACCTCTGCGCACTATGCGCCTCAGCCTCCACTGATCCCGCCCCGTCAGTTTACATGGCCTAACACTTTGTGGCTGACTGTTGTTCCCAATCGCTTCCACTTTGTTATAATCCCACTGACAGTTTACTGTGGAACATTTAGGAGCGAGGAAATTTCACAACTGGACTTGTTATCGCAGTACCACGCTAAGTACCTCACTGAGCTCCTGAGAGCGACCCATTCTTTCACAAATGTTTGTAGAAACAGTCTGCATGTCTAGGTGTTTGATTTTATACACCTGTGGCCACGTAAGTGATTGGAACACCTGATTTCCATTATTTGGATGGGTGAGGGAATACTTTTGGCAATATAGTTATTTTAGTGAGCCAATGAAGATTTTAAGGTGCTAAATAATACATAATAATACATAATAGCATTCATTGAAAAGTATTTTGACTTTATAGTGTGAATACTATAATAACATATTTTCCAGTAGTGATTAGGCAGCTTATTTGGTTATTTCATGCCTCTTGTTTAGTTTTTTACATTGCTTTTCAGAATGTATCTCTATAGACATTTGGGATATTGCTGCAAACACATTTTTTTAAACCTTTGATGACTAGTTGATGCCATGCTCTATATTACAAAAAAGAGCTGCATTGTAACAATATTCTATATAATATAATATAATAACTCTCTCACAAAATATTATTGATCTATGTAATGCTCCATGAGATTATTCGATTTATTTGTATTCTTCTGCACAGTCTTTAAAATAACTAACTGTTGTTTTTACGCAGTTATCTCTTATATCATGATGCCAATGTGTACAAATTGAATTTTGTCCGCTAATGTCCTTGTCTGCTTGCGTTTGGCTCTCCTGTTTTCTGTCAGCAGCTTGCTCACTGCTACATGTTGCTGGTTGTATCTGTCAGTCCCAGCTGCTTTCTGTCCATCAGCTGTCATCACTTTGTACAAGACCATCAGGGCCAATTATTTCTCAGCCGGCCACTACTTCATATTTTCACAGTCTATTCTTGGGGATCTACATCAGTGCTGTGCTCTAGTGTTGTGACGTCACTTGGGGAGGCAGCTGGTTTAATTCTTATGTCCTCCTCTCTACAGCCACTCCCCGCGCTTGGCAGAATGCTGAGTAATTCATTTGAAGCAACTATTCAGTGTAACTTTCCAACATTAAATCTTCACCAGACGATTTCTCCAGATATTTTACTTACTGTGAATATTAGGTGGTGCTGTGTGAAGCTGTGAGACTGAAAGGGGGGAGTAATGAACCCCGGGGTCCTGGGCTGGCTTAGTAATGTCCCAGTTTTATCATCCTACGACTTCCTGTAGCCTCCTCTCCTGGGAAGGCTGTGCTGCAGCTCTGCTGGAAGCCCTCTGATAAAAAAACAAAAAAACAAAAACTGGCCAGTATTCACAAGCTGCTGGGAACACAAGAGAAAAAGAGAGAGATTTCATTTGTCACTGAAAAAAGAATTTGTAATGCCAAGGGCTGTGATGTGAAAAACTGAGGGAGTGATGGCCCTTGAGAACGGCCTTTGTCGCTTGTGGGTAAAGTTTTAGTGGAGTGAATCAGCTATGGGGAAAAGACTGTTATGGTGTTTTTGGCTTCAGATGAGAGATGTCCAGTCACAGAATAGGCACGCACAACGCCAGGCTCAACTACCATGGGAGCAAGGAGGGGAAAGTTTACCAACAGGGTCACACAAACTCACATGAGGGCAGACTCTTGAACAGCAAATATTATTGTCCCTCATTTCTACGTTTAAAAAGTACAAAACAATTTGTCAAAGTATGGAACATCTACAGCAGATTCACATGGTGTACATTTCTCTGTGACACTTTCAGCTGTACATTGCAGTTACATTACTTTATATGGTACTTTATGACAAGCGTAATTCACAGTTATCACGTCCACATCACTTTGTGTCCAGTTTGCAGTTTGCAATAAATCATTATCTCTGAGAATCCACAGTTTTAACAGGGGATTGCTGGTTCAAGGCAAAGCTGTCCCTTAACACTCATAGTCTTTTACATCAATGAAAATGTATTTAAAACAACAACAGAAACATCAAATATATATCCTTCCTCTTCACCATGTCTCATCACTAGATTGCATTTCATTCAATAACAAAATACTAGATGTCTCTAAGAAATTGTGCAGCGGTGTTCTGTGGGTGGAGCTGGTAGACAACACTGGACCAATTCCATTAGTGTCTAAATTAGCTTTAATCATAAAACAACATTAATTAGTGAGGCGCCATTAAGATTGTACTGAGGTGTCTGCTGCTCCGTGTGTTGCAGGCCCAACATATGGCTCAGCTCACGGCAGGCCCACCGTTATAAAGCTAACATTGTCATGACTGATGTATGGTGGCATGCTAGTGGGCTCTGAAAGATCCATTTGTCTTCTCAATTAAAGCTGAGAGGGGGAAGAGGAAAGGGAGATGGGGGCAGGGAGGTTAGGAGGCTACCTCTGTGCGGTCCACGCTTCTGAACATGTGCTAAGGACAAAATGAGCCACATGTCTGTCTTTGCATGTTCAGAACACAAAGCAGAGAGAACAAGTGTGTGGACACTTGGAGCCACGCCAGAGACATTTCTGCGGCCCCTTTTCACCTAAACCCCTCGCTTCCCCTGTTCCTCACCATATTCATAACCTCTCATGCTGCCATGGAGTCAAGCCACTCTTCCCTGGGGCAGAGGCCACTTTAATGTGGGAAGCCTGGCAAAGGCAATCAGGGAGCCAGACTCCCCTACGCCATCCCCTCACACACACAAACACACACACACACACACACACACATACACACACGCACATACACACGCGCACACACACACACAAACAAACAAACACACACACACACACACAGTGTGCTTAGACATAGAGGCTCTTATCTGACTTGACGACATGGCATTTGTGTTCTCTGTTTCTCTCCTTGATCTGACGCTGTCTCACCATCAGGCTAAAACCAGATAAGGACAAATGAGAGGAAAGGGGCATTATTACAAAAACATGACAAGTCTGTTGTGCTGAATACTTCAGTTAAATAATTATACTATCTACAAAGACTTCTGCGATTCTTGTCGGTGCATCCGGTATAGACTATGCTGTCAGTTTATCTCAGAAATAAGGTAAGTGCTTAAGTGCAGTAATAAGTACATAAGCGATTAAGCGAAGCCCAAGGCCTGATTAATTAGTCTTGTGTACTGTACGTTAGATTGTTTGCTGTACAATATTATACATTTAGAAGTTCTCTAAATGTATCCACCTTTGTGCTCACATTATTTGTGTAACTTCTGACAGCAAGCAGTTTACACCAGTGTTTCTGCTTTGACAGCATTCTGCCTTACAATTCTCCTTTACAAGAAATCACAATAAAAGCGGTATTGTTCAGAAATGTCTTATAGCGTCCAACAGGCCCTAATTGGTCCTTCACACTGGTGTAGGTATGCAGTGAAACCGAATCGCACTTCTAAGGGGCACAGGGGAAGTGAACTATAGCGCAGTGTGTGATGCTTAATTCAAGGTCTCATCCAATTCCCCTTAGCTGCTTTGGCCTCCAACATCTGCAGCAGCTTGTGTCTGTGTGTCCAGCAACCACAGGCTGTTAGCCACACATGTGAATACCGGCTGTCTTTGAATGTAGCGCTTTTACACATTTTGAGGTTTGTAGTGACAAAATTTGAACTTTATCAACAAGCTGTGGGCTAACACGGCTAACCTCTCCTACCAAAGACTTGTTCACATTTCACCCCATATTTATTGTGAAAAAGCATAATAACTTAAGCGTGCGGTCTCCAGTGGAAATGGTTGCAGTGTGTGTGAAACAGAATCCTGTACTGCATTATGGAAATGTACAGACTAAGTGCAAAGCAAACTGAGGCGGCAGCTTTAATAAAGTGGTGCACACTAATGAAATCAGCAACCCTGGCCTCGGCAATCAGATCCATGCTTTTCATTCTTTACATCCTCAACCAAGATGTCTGCTCAATTGACCGTTCCAGCACATTTTTCTAAAGAGGCCTCATGTCTCATCTGGCTAAAAGGAAGGACTATCTCAGAATCTGCAGCACTGTGTGTCAGAGGCTTGGGTTTTCCTGAAAGCACCAGGCTACTGCGTTGTGTGTTACTGCTTTGTGGGGTAAAACGCTGTAAGGATTTTGTGATAGGACACAGTCAGCGCCCAACAGACAATGATAAAAAGATTTCTGGTTGTTGCACCAGATGCACACTGAAGTGAAAAGAAAACACCTTTTTGATTAAAATATGTATGCTGTTTTGTGTGTACATGCTATTAAATGAAAAAGTGCATTTTATGATTTCATATATTTTTTTTATGAAATGTTGACTAAAATTGGTTGATATTTTATATGATTCTTAGAAGATTTAGGGGAGGATTTTTCAATAACACTGCATGTCCTTGATGACTATGAATGAATTAGCTTTTTTACAACTGATGCATCAAGTGGCAAGTGCATGTACAAGGAGTCAGAACCTTTTAGGGAAGGGAAAGACAGACATGAAGTCTTAGACAGAGAAACCCCGAGGAAGTCCTGGGTTAATTAGATTTGTCCGACAACGTAGCACAGTCTATTCCACTTCAAATATTTATGGATCACACGTCAGGCAAACAGACATTTGAGACACGGCCCAAAGCTGACTAATATGAGATGTACCGCCTCCGCACACAAACAGACACTGCAAGGCTAAAAAGTACTTGAATGCTCTTAAAGTCTAATCCACTTTGCACGTAATGACTGCAGAGGTATGCTGGGAAATGTTCATGTTATTGGCTTGAACAGAGTTTATCCTGTTTTTAAAAGCTTTTTTAGTGCTGCTGGTGGTGCCTCTGTGACACAGAAGTAGATTGGTTTCCACATATGACAACACCAAATAATCTATAAAATATATAGAATTGACTTCATACTAACCTAAGACATACAAATACATTTCAGAGAGAAAAAACACAATCTAGCATGGTGTAACATTAGAATGGTCTAATTTTAAAGTAAACAAAAAAATCTTAAGCGTTTCAAGACAATTACATTATTGATAATGTTAACAATATCTTAGAATACTGAAGTTTTTCATAAATAGTTGTCAACTATGTCTAGCCAGATCACATTCAACTCAAAACCATGACTAATAAAACACAACAGTGTGATAAATTATGTAATTGGTACATAATCATCAACACTCTCTATAGTTCCCGACAGTGAATGAGATAAGACCTCCCAGTCGACTGTTCTGCGATGGGTCAGAACAGAGCCCCGTCCCCAGTGACACCAGCCCACACTGCAGGGGCGCTCTGGTTACTGTTCACCCTGTCCACAACCACACAGCCTTAAATATCCTGTCAGACCTAATGCTCTTTACAAGAACTGGGAAAAATAAAATGCTAAAACATATTTTCAGTCAGTATGAAAATAGGGGTGGAAAGAAATGTCTTCATTGCAGCCAATAGACCACCACTTAATATGTTTAAGTAGAAGTTGTATTCATGAAAAAGTTGCTTGTGTCTTTGCATAGGATCAAATAATCTATAATTGTTCATCAACTGTGAAATAAATTGGCAGTTTTAACAATTTAAAATGTTGCTATGTTGTGAAGTAAATAGGGAATATAATTTTCAAACAAAGCACTTATTTTTTAATGAACACTGTGTCCCATATATTTGTAGTTATTCTTTTGTAGAATATTTTGTGAGTGATGTTGCCATTCTTGCAAATAGTAGTATGTGTGTCCCATAGGTGAGCGCATAGTGAACCCCAAAGGGGGTCTGTCTGTTGAGGGCCACACAGAGGTGGGACCCGGGATGCCCAGACCCCAAAATCATAGATATAAGAGGCCAGAGAGACATACTTTTCCTTAGTGCAGTCTCCTGCCAGGACTGTTTTAGACCCATCATATGTTGCCAGCTGACAGACAGATGCATCAATTATGACTATTTAGCGATATGTGAAAATATGTGGAGGAGCAGCAGTCGCGCTCAGAGATGACCCGGTCAGCATGTGTTTGTGTGAAGCGCAAGCACTTCATTCAACTTTGAAATAATCTATGAAAAGTCAAATCAAAATACACAAGCTAAGTAAAACGCATTGTACTTATTCAAAAGGAAATTGAAAAGCACAATGCAGGAAAGCCCTTTACTTGCTGTCAGTGGACCTTGAAGGCTAGTTTACGCCATCTAGAGGCAATTTGTAGGGAATCAACAGTGACTAAGTGTTCACTACAGCCCCTCATCTTAGCATATCGCTACAGTGCCAAACTTGAGTTTTGGTGACATGATTCACTAAATCTGCAGTTCTGTCAAATGAACTACAGATGCCACGAATAAACAAACACTAAGTTTGGGTTTCATCCAAGAGTGGTCCAAGTGTCATATGGACACTCCACCTCCCATCCAGAAGCCATTTTCAGTTTGATGGTGTTGGTTTGAGACTAGTTTTAAATAATATGTGTAAGCCTGTAATGCAATCAATTACTGGATTAATATGCAAATTGTTACATAATTTCAATATTATATTGTTCAACTCCAAACCAATAGTTTTTCTAAATAATAAATAAAAAAAATGTGATACTGTCATAAAACTAAAATAAAAACATAAAATACATGATTAATCCCTTTAAAGGGATTAATCATGTCTTTATTTTAGGTGTAAAGGTGGGTGTGCCCTTGACAGTTGTGTGCGTATAGCGTGGGTCTGAAGGCGTGATGCGGCACTGTCCTGGACCAGAGACAGCAATAATAACAGTACTGACATCTGGGGACCAGTGAAGATGGGACGCTCCATTTGATGGTCTGAAAGTAGACTGCTTCTCTATTGTAAACGGCACAGCTTAAAATAGACACTGGAATGTCAGTGCATCTCTTTGAGCGTACTGTTTCATTATAAAGTCTTATAACCTGGGTCGAAATAGGCCTATTTAGTTCATGAATACAGTAAATTATGTTTTTATAAACTAAAATAATGATTTAGGTGGAGATTTACAAATAAAATATCAAAACTTTTGTTATAAAGAAATAAGAAATTTTGTTATAAATAAAATCAAATATCAAGTATAATCAGGAATGGAACAAAAAGCATGGCAATACCTTTAACCGCACATGACCCTAAACAAGCATACACAATGCACACACATGGTCTTTTATACTAGAAGGAGAGATCACTTGGTGTTCCCTTCCTCCACAAACTTATATAAGAATGTTAAAACAATAACATTTCCTTGTGCTTTTATCTAGTTCACTGCAAAAAATATTATCTTCATATATCCTATATTATATTGTTATAAGGATTATCAAAACATATTAAGTTTTATTATTATTATTATTTTTTTTTATCATGGCCCATGCCTAAAATTGTTCCTGTGAGTCAGACTGGTGTACTTTCCTGCTGTAGCCCACTCATCCACAATGAGCCCTCCTTTTCCGAGGAGGAATCCTAGAACAAGGGCAGTAAACCTGACAGGGGTTAAAAGGAAGTGGTCTACGTGCAAGTCTCATTAAGGTTCCAAACAAAGCACACTTCTGCTGTCCCCTCCGACAAGCAGCTCAAAGCCTTTCTAGTCTCACTCACAGGTGCTGACTAGCAAAAATGATTAGTGCGCAAAAAATAATAAAGTATGTTCACACTTATACATAGACAACATCAAAATACAGACTAATTTCAGAACTAATCTTGGACCAGGACTAAACCAGCTCTAGAACAGGGCCAAAGCATCTGTGTCCCCAATCCACTTAAACATTGCATTTATTGGTAACAGTTTATAATAACTATCCTTTAATTAGTTGTAAAAAAGCATGAAGAAATTAAACCATGAAATAATCATCAAATTGTTTATTAAGAATGATTTTGGCTTAGCAACTACTTAAGGCTTTAGAAGTTAAGGTATTAAGTTGTTAGAAAGTGTATTTAAAAAAAAATAACTTTGTGAAAAAATTGGACCGCTTCACATTATGCTCATCTAATTACAAAACATTTCATAGAGCCAAACATAGAAAGAGCCATGTGAGTCACTATGTGATGCTTTTGGGATGATAGCTGATTGGCTGTGCCAAAGTGGCTCAGATGCTTCTCTTTTCCACCTGAAAAAGCTGCTCTAAAGCTGCGATAGTGGCCATAAAATCACCATCATGCATGCACGATGTAATGCTAGCAAGGCGCCAAAGTGTTTGTCAGAGCTAAGAACAAGTTAGACAAATATAAATAACATTTACCTCCCATTGTTTGAAAGTCAGGTACCTCAGCTTTAAATTTTTCTTTATGCTTTAGAGCAAATAGTGTTGTTATTATAAAGCGTTAATGAGTAATATAGTTGTTGTAATGTGTGAAAAGTCCCTCAGTCGTCCAGGTAGAATCCATGATAAGTAGTTAGCTAGTTAGTTCCTCCCTGCAGCAAGATATAAGCAAGTGTCTTACCAGCATTCTAATTAGAGCTGACGAAGCCTCTCGGATGAGCGGCGAAACGTTTTCAACCAAACAAACTTTGTCCAGTTGACAAATTGAACTTCTCCTTTTATCTTGTTTAAGTAATGCCTCTTTTTGCCTGGAACTAATGTTGGAAGTGAATTTCTCCTGTGTGAGATCAATAAAGTCTTATCTTAGCTTTTTTTTTTTTTGTAGATCAGGAAAGACAGGCCTAGTTATTGTTCATTCTACCTGACAGCCTTTTCCACCTTACCTTCACTGTCAATCAGTCTGACAGAATATACCAGTGTCCAGCTTCACTTTAAATGACTATGATCAGTGGACCCCAGTCTAACCTCAGCTTTACCCGTGTCACATTGGCGTCGTCAACATGGCTCCCTGAAACTGATCCTGTGCTGACCCCAAATCATAGCAACTTCTTAGCCCCTGACCCTGGCCTCCTGTCCAGACGTTGAACCGTACCCACGTCCTTGTCAGGTCTGACCTCAGCCTCACTCTGTCACCTCGACTCAAGCCCAAAAAATAACTCACGTTACCCTCTCCTGCAGGGTTCATAAACGACTTCTTCCTTTCACTCACAGAAAGTCCTTGGAGTGTAAACAATGCCCTCAGATACAATGCACTCACACATCAATGTAGAGGTGGGCTATATTGACAAAAAATACTGTATGTTTTGCATTAGCTCAATAACAATATTTAAACTATACTTTAATAATGCATCAAGAATGCACTAAAGTGTGCCTGTAAATGCCTTGGATAAATAATTGAAAATGACTTAGGAAATGAGACTGAACTATAAAATTTGCCACAAAAATTCAGAAAGTGGTGCTTTATAGACTTGAAGATTACAACAGATGTTTCTGACCATTTTCTTTGAATCAACTCTTCTCCAAAAAATGGCATAATTTTTTTTGTCACATCTCCGACCTCCAAATCCTTGTTGTATTTCCCAACAAACCCCTCCCAGCCAAAGAAACAACTTTGATGTTGATTTGACCACCCCGCATCCATAATTTATCAGGGTGCTTTGGCGTGTTGCAGGAGAATGTACCACATGAGACAGATGCCAGATGAGGAGCTACCTGTCATCTGTTATCATAAATGCAGTTTTAAATGCAGAGATAAGAAGTGGAAACAGAGGGAGGCAGGGTGTGAGTGCAAGCACACCCAGTACTCCATCTGATCACTGTACAACATGCTCTTGGAGGCAAGCTTAAGTGTTTTTGACTAAAAACACTGACTTTGGGTTTTGGATAACTAAATGTGCCACATTGGATTCTATTTTGTTAACCACATTATTGTGCAAAGCACACTTTCTCTTCTGCCAAGTAAGCTCACGTTTTAACTTTTTAGTTTTAATTGAACAATTCCTTTTAGGAGTATGTTTAAATTTTCACAGGCGTTAAATAAATGCTGAGGGACAGGCAGCAGAGTAGATGTGACTGAACATTACTGACTCTAACACACAGCACAGAGACACAAAGGCCTCTCCCATGGGTCGCTCTGACACTGTCCAGATAAACCACGACTCATGGGGAAGTTCACCCTGAACAAGACCATGGCAGAGAAATCTGTGTATTTGTGCAACTGCTATTTATTTTTTGTTTAACTTTTGAGTGTTAATGGGTTTGCTCCTTGCACAGGCTATAGTTTATAATAACTGTTAAAAAAAAGAACTAGTCAAATTATTAAATGTTGTGCCAGATTATATCTGAAAATCATAATAACAATAAATAGTGGAAATAATTGAAGAATGAATTCAAAGAATGAATGTATTCAATGATGTTTCCAAAACCAGTATTTAAAGATTTTTTTCTAAAGCCAATAAATTGTAGTAAAAGATTTCGTAGTCTAATATGAAAATACAGTTATACATTTTCAGTACAGTTTTCCAACAAAGCTTATTATTTCTGCTATGAAATTCCCACAATACACAGTTAAGTAACAGTCTTTTCAGAGGGAGATTTCATAGAAAATACCTAGTGTGAATCATAAGGTCATCTGTGCAAATGTGTAGACTTTTCCTAGAAGTTCGTGGTGCAGATTTAGAGGGTGACATAGTTTTCAAATTGCACTTACAGATTTGGCAGTGCAGCAGTGTGCTTATAAATCTATTTCTGTTTGTGTTTACTCTGGTACAGCTCGGCTCTGTTGTAACACATGGGGTTAGTCCACAGATCCTGGGTCAGAACTCTCACACTGAAGAAGAGCTACTCTGGTGCACTGCTGATATGCGGCAATGCCATCCTGCTCCTCTGCCCTGTGCTCCACCCTGACCTGCAGCGTGCTTTCACCCACAGGGGAGCCCTGCCGATGGGGCGTGTGCATGTGTGCAGAGCCCCTGAGCCCCAGTCCCTGTGTGGTCTAACAGTGTGTGTATGTGTGTGGTCTGCTGGCCCCCTGCTCATCTGTCCGAGGCCTGCTAACGGCCTGCCTAGTGACCACGCTGTTTACTTTACTTCTGTCTGCACCAACTGAACTCTGATCGCCCGTTTCCTCCAGCTGGGCCAAATCAGAGCCAGCTCTCAGTGGCCCAAAGAGAGGCCCAAAGAGAGGCCCTGTGTTTGGGACAAGACAGACCTGTGGATCCTGGAGGATTAGGACACCTCCAGAGCCACCCCTGCGCCCCACTCGGCTCTGCTCTGCTCAGGTTCCCGCTGTACAGTGAAGTGGTAAGCTGCCATAGGGACACCAAAGAGACTACCGCCATTAATGGGGTGTCAGTATCAAGCACATCTTTGTTTACTATGAAAGAATGGCAGACTGATTTGTGAAAGAAAAAGCTGCATTGTTTGGAAGAACAAGAAAAGAGTTTTGGGTTAAAGAACCCCCATGTTCATGCACCTTACCATAGTTGTATGTTTCTTATAGAACATGTCAAATTGTGAGCCAGTGAAAACAGGGCTGATTCACTGAGCAATGAGGTGGAGGTGGGGATACCTGCTTCCCCCTCTTCTGGCCCTGCCCAGGGTAATCCCTCTTATGAAGAGCCCATTGGTGCTGAGTGTAACTGAGGCTATAGGCCATGGGTCTCTGAGACAGCAGAATCAGGGGAGGTTCAGGGGAGGCTGGTTGTGTTTAAGCCCAGTGTTTGGCCAGGGAAATGGGGAAGGCCCCTCTGGGGTCACTTCTACCTCTTTACAAATTGAGAGCTGTGCCGACGGGCGCCAGGACAGAGCCCATGAGCGAGCCCACTGACCTTTGACCCTGGCCCAGCCCAGGCACAGGCTCCCGTAACTCTGGAGACAACCACTGACCTCTGGAGGTCACATTCCTCCTCTTCCTCCTCTAGGGCTCTCTGCACCCATCCCGCACAAATTAGATTTAATGCAGACCATTCCAAAAATAAACACACACTTTATGCTTGAATTTGTCCAGGAGACAGACCTCAACTAAATGATGTATGGCAGAAGAAGGATGTAAGTCTATATTGAATACATTATTTCATATTGTTCATATTCCCACCTCATATTATTCAAACACATGATGAGCTACCGAGAATATATTATAGGGGGTGTCAAAAGCTTCAATTTGAATATGATTCTGATTTTGAGGGCTGTGCTCTGCCTCCTTTGTCTTGTGGCTTTTACACAGGCCATGCAAAAAAAATAATTTGAAAACACTTAAGTAGGGCAATTCCCATCAACATTGTTCTTGAACACCCCTGCAATATTTCTAATCATTTTATTTAAGTTAGCAGTATCACAAGCTCAGAGCCATCATGCTCACTGTGCCTTGTAATTGAATTAATGTTTACAAACCACATGCATCTGTGCACACTCTTGCTACTTGATAGTAATTGCTCCAGGAAGTGTGATCATACGGTTTATTCTTATCTTATTTTTTGGTTATTATTTTTCGGTCAGCAAAATTGTGTGTGGCCAGGCCTATGGGGGTTCTGACACCCTTGAGACAAAGAGGCCATAAGGTGCCATGATTTTCCTTCACAGGTCTTTGAACATGTCCACACGCATGGTTACAGCTCAGCTCTGAAAAAACGTCCTGGCCTCTATCACTGGTACACTGGGAACACCTGGAGGACTACTTGTGGAGACCCATCCAACTCCACACTGGCTCTAACCTTGTAATTCCATCACATAAGTGGTAGCACCATCTTCAGTCATAAATGTTAGAACAACTGTCTAAAACTTAGTAATTGCACAGAATGAGTCAGAAAGAGGTAAAGTATGGGTCACTGTAATTGTATAAAAGTCCCACTTTCCCCCAGTGTTCATTGGGAAATGTCTTCTAACTTTGCAGAACATGTAATATTGTGTGCGCGCGTGTGTGTGCGTGTGTGCGTGTGTGTGTTTGTGTGCGTGCATGTGTGTGTGCGTGTGTGTGCGTGTGTGTGTGTGTACATGAGTGAGTGACAGAAGCAGCACTCCAGTGAGCTGCTCTGCTGAACTGTGAGGGGCCAGATGGAGGCAGACCATAAGAATCTGCTCTGCTCCATATCTATTTACTACTACTGCACCCTAAAGCCCCATTACACACACCTCCACGTCACATGGTGAAACATATAGGGCTGATTTCACACTGATGCAGTAGGTATACTGCAGTAGCTATTCAGTACATATCTGCCTTGAAATTAGATATTCAATCAGTCAAATTATAGTTAAAGCATACAAAGTTAAAACACAAAAGGGTTTATGCATCATATGTTAAAAACAATCGCTACCATCCAAACAACCATCCAGCTCCCACCACGACAAACATTTCACTATGAACAGGCACACACATAAAAAAAAAAATTATATTATATTACAAAAATGTCAGTTTTACATGACACATTGTATTACATTTTTGCATTTCACAAAAAACCATTGATACTGACAGAGAGCCCCTGTGTCCCTGTGGTCCAACCCTTACCCCCTCCCCCCTGACCTTCTGCTGTGTCCTGCAGGTGGCACATTGCCCATGCCCAGGCAGTGCCTCTGGTCAGTGGTCAGACACAGATGTAGAGCTGTAGCGCTCATCTCTCACAGACTAAACCTGAGGAAGAGGGCCAGGTTATGGCACACATGTGTGACAGCACCTCAGCATTGCACGGCCCATTTACAGCAGAAAAAAAGTCCACTGGACTCTCTAGGGAATAACGATTTAAAAAAATATATTTCTCAATTTTTGTCTGCTGGAAAATAGAGCAAAGGACCAGGGTCTTTGGTTTTTAAAGGTACATTCCTGGTTTGGTCCTGGTTGGGGGCAAGTTTAGCCCTAAAGTGCTTGGTTTTGTCCTGTTTTAGTCCTGGCTTAGGCTTGGCCCAGTGTAGCATGGTAGTGGCATGATAATATGGAAAAAGTTGTGATTAGTAATTAGCAAAAGGCCAATGTGAATAAGATATTTTTGCTTAATGTGGTGAAGATGAAGTGAAAATTACATTGAATGAGGCTGTCCTGAGTATATACAGTATATTCACAGAAAAAAATGGCATGTAAAACCCTTACTCTTACAATTATACTGTACATTATGGACTGGAAACATGGCTAGTATTTTCTTGGTTATAGAAAAAGTGCTACAAAATGCCCTGTTATTAAATTATTTCATGGTAAAACGTTTAACACCTTCATTTGCAATAATGTTCTAAATATGTAACAACAGTGGTTTCTTAGATAATGCTGCAAAATGTAGTTTTATTATTATTACTAAAGAAATCTCCTTGACTCGACCTGATTATAATATGACAACATGACGTGGCTAATTTTACAATGTTGTTTTGTAAAAATCCTAAAATATTATACAAGTACACCTACTGCTAGCACTGCTACCAAGTGGCATATAGCTGAACCGGCTATCATCCTCTTGCACTTAAACATTTCCTTCCTCTGAACAATCTGTAGCTATCACCCACTTCCTGCTCTGCCCCAGGCTTTGTGCCAACTTTGAGCAGCATGATATGATATCTCCATTATGACTAAGCAGTTTAGATAGTTATACACAGGGAACCACTATATCTAGGGACATGCAGCAATGTCAAAACACCGTATTAAGCTTAATAGCCATCCAAAATAGTAGTTTTCTTCTGTAAGTGCCAAAAAATTACAACAACAACAAAAAAAAAATACAATTAAGCATTCATTAACATTAAGAAGTGCTTTGTGTCAATATAACATAACTCAGTGTCCTTGTACAACAGTGTGTGGTAGAAGTCATTCAGGGGTTCCATTAACAGCCCCAACTAAAGTAGACTATCCTCTCCTGTCCTTGGCTTTAGGGGTTTTGGGCACTGTAAACGATACAGGAGGTGTTTGTGATTTGGCGAGGGTTCAGATTCAAGGGCTATGCTTTGTACAAAAGAAAAAGAAAAGTCAGTGATTTCAGGGAGGTCTGTCAGTAAAGCAGCTATAAGGCTTGTGTGATGTGCATATCACCAGAGAGAATTACATTGCCCCAGGACATTTGACATTGAAGAAATATTATTATAACTGATTGTGTGTGAACACGAGGGTCATTTGAGAGTGACATGAGCAAGTTGACAAAAATGTGTGGAAAAATGTACCTTGATTACAGCTAGAGCTCATTGGTCAGTACCTTCATGGTACAGATAAGGCAAGCGAGACAGGAATGTGCTTGAGTGACAGTTGTTTTAATCTATATTTATTTATCACTAAGTTCACTATAGTGACTTATGTAGACCACATGATGGTCAAGCTGTATCACAGTTAATCAATGGTTAGGAGGAGCAAAAGTGTGTAAAAGTGAGGGAGACAAATAAGGCAAAGAAAAAGGATATCTCTACTGTTCAGATAAATCCATCCTTACAGAAAATAATCTGAAAAATGTATTAAAAGCAAAAACAATAATGAATTTAATTTTATTTATGCATTTCAAATACATAATAAAAACTGCCCACAATACTCATGTCAAATCATAGTAAAAATATATTAAAAAACATATTGTAATACTGTATTTTCTATGCTTTTTTGTGTTTCTCGTATTACATCAGTCAAAGGACACTGACTGGTCTGCTTGCATCTCTCATTGTGGCTCAGACCTGTTGTCTGTAAACCTACAGTGTGTTAATCGGAGTAAAGAGACTCCAGCTGGCTCCTTCAGAGCACAAGCGACTGCAGTCCGCCTCCCATAAAGCCCAGGTCAATGGTTCAATCCTGGTTTCCTTGTAGAACAGCATAAAGTAAAGTGCCTAATATCTGTGGGAAAATGCAGCATTCTCAAGTAAAGATAGAAATAATATAAATAAGACATGCAGAGAACTAGATCATTTCTTTTACTAACAGCATTAATGGCAATATCAGCATATGAACAAATATCTGGACAAGGAATGTAGGTCATAAAATGCATTAATTTTCTTTGAAGACACCTTTGTTACAGTGGGACCAAAGTGAAAAAAATAAAATAAAATAATAATAATAATTTCAGAATCTGTCTCAATGTATTGGATGTTTTCAATAACAATTAAAGCGTGCAGTGAGTTTCAGTGCCATGATATTACTATATCATGAGAATGGGTATTGTATATGACTACAGTTGTATATAAAATATATATAAAATTATAAAATTTGTAGCCACAATTAAATATATTAATTTCAGGCCCATCTATTAGCATTGTTTTGCTAGTTTTAGAGTGTGTGCTGATGTATCGTGTATCACCACAGAAGATCATCATATCATTGCAAATTGTTGTTGCAATATGCGAATGTGATTTGATGTACTGATGCTGAAAACAGTGAGTGGGCGTGACATGTGTATAGCTGATGTGAGTCAGGCAGCAGGCCTGTTGTGTGGCCTTGTGCTGAGCAGTTTAAACACATCATATGTCTCTCTCTCTCCAAATGATGAACACACACAAGCATCTCAGGGCATCTGGACTGTTTATCTCAGCCCCAACCATGACCATAAAACACACTGTGTACGCACACAGACGCGTAAGCCAAAAAGTTTGACTCAAAAATGCAACCTCGGATTAATGATGCAAAATTCCCCTGATTATTAAATATTAAAATAAAATACACTGGCCAAACACATTTTAACAGAGCTAAGACAGTGGCGGAAGTCACTGTTTACATGATACTGGTAAAATATAAATAGTGTATTGTGTTATGATGTAAACCAATGTGCACATAGCTCTTGATAAAGTTTTGTAAATAATGTTAATTTATATTTTAATGTGCCAATTTTCCTAAAATATGCAGGACACTGTTGAAAATGTAAAAAAAAACCAAAAAACAAAAAAACTTTTAAACAATGCATCTGGTTTATCTAACGTGATTTGTCCTTATCAAATACATTATTAATATTCATTCATTTCTTGAGATAAAAATTAAACTGGCACAATATTACAGTATAGAAACAAAGGTTAGTGTGAACATAATTAGTCACTTTGAGCACAGTGTGTAAATGACCTGTGGAGGTCACCAGTGAGTACATCCCGTTGTATCTTTATGTAATGCACTTGCTCCATGTGTATGTGCAGTGAGTGAGTCACTTTAAAGTGCTGTTTACGTTCAACTGTGATGAACACGGTCCAGGTGCTGCGCTGGCAGCACTCTACAGTCCAGTCATATTTACAGAGCTGAACTGCTGACCACGATTTGTATTTGCTCTGTCTCATAAATGGTGCTTCTCCGTGGAAAGAAAAGAGCAGCAGATCTAAGTGTGGGGAAGAATTCCTGTGTGACAGCGGGTGTAAGTTAGTGTTTGTAGATGGAGGACAGTTGGAAAGTTGGGCTGACTGTGGAGTGCGGAGGATGGGGTAGATATAAAAGGTGTATGCATGTAGAGGTGTGAAAATGGACGTGTGCAGACAGCGTACAGCAGTTAGTTAACCCTGTCAGCACTGGGTAGGGTCTAGACTGGAAGGCCCCACACAAGCACAGTCCTGTAGGAGATGCCAGGAGAGCCCAGGCTGTTTATGCAGAGCAGGTACAGTGCCACATGTGCCCACAAACTCTTACTTATTTTGGTGATTTTCAGATGCACAAGACAGTTCTCAGACTGTGTCCACACCTCAGCCACACTGCTGAACTGCAACTCCAAGAAAGTGTCAAAGTGAGAAGAAGCAGGGAGACAGGATGGGGTCAGGTGGAGGCCACAGTATAAAACTAAGCAGAGCACACAAGCTAAAATAAATCTGTTTGTGTATCTATTTATACATGCTACGATATTATTAAAGCAATGAATGAAAACTTTGCCACGTTAAAAAATGTATACATATATTACATAAAATATTCAAATAAAGATTTTGTCCAATATGAAGAGCATTGTGTAACTACTGGCAGCACTCAGAGCGTTGCTGAAATCGTTGGTGTTTAACAGTGATATCTCACTCCTGCATTGGATCTTTGCACCTGTTTGAGACAGTTTACTGGAATTATGCACTGTGTAAAATAACTCATTCAGATGATCAGATTGTGTACTTATAAATTAATAATACAATTGATACTATTAAAGTGACTGAAAGGTAGCTAATCAGATTAAAATCTAATTTACAATTCTAATGGCTCACCTGCAAAAACATTTCTTACACGTACTTTCTGTCAAAACTCACAGTGCGTATCAGTGCATAAAGAAATAAAACAATTCACATTAAATTATTGAAAAGTTCATATTGAAATAATCTCACCGTGACATATTCATCTGCTCATCATGAAAAATTGCTGGTAATTAGAAGTTTGCTGGATCAAGGCTAGGACCTGACGAGTGTGGGAGTTGTGGATAGAACAACATACAGAGGAAAGGTTCACTTTATACCTTAAAACAAAAGTCCAGGATGGAAGAATTCCCTTGTTAAATAAATATGATCTCCCACAGATGTAGGTTATTAGTGCTGTGTGTTTTAATTGCTGGACAGGAAGACTGGATCTGATTTCAGATAGAGACAAAGATGAGCTTTAACTAACCAAACTGGTACATCATGAGTCCAAAAGTCTGGTATGCACACACACACACACACACACACACACACACATGCACACGCACACACGCACACACAAACACACACACACACAAAGCCTTACGCATCTCCTCTTCTGACAATACAAAGCACAAACAACATAAAATTAATCATATATTTGAATCAGCATTTGAATAAATTTGGAATAAATCCTGCTTTTTTTACTTCACCGCAATGACCCTACAGAGACACTGAGAAAGCAGCATGCACTTGTGATTAAACTATCGCAGGCCTTGTTTACTTCTGCCTAAGTGGAGGTCGCAACATTTTTTCGTCCATCCATCTTTTGCTTAATAAATCTCTTTCTGGAGCCAGGCAGAAAAGACTTGCAACAAGAGCAGAGACCCCACACTATGAGGTCCCATGAAGCTGGTGCTGTGGGGAGGGTGCGAGTTAACCCTTCTGTCGTGTTCGGGTCAAATCTGACCGTTTTACAACTTATAATATTCATAAATATTATGGTTTTCATCTGATTACCTCAAGACCTTATGATATCCTCCACACTGTGGACTTGAACATATAAAAGTGATGATCACCTATTTCGTTCAATTTTGAGTGTTTTAATCAACCTTGTTACACCTGTGGTGTTCCCGGTCAAAAGTGACCGCCATAGGAAATGAATGGGTATCCAGAGTAAATTCATTCAACATACAGAAAACATCCCCATACACACTGCCCCAACACTCTCACACACACACACACACACACACACACAAACACACACACACACACACACACACACAGGTATGCGTGTTGTGCTGGACATAACAACCGGTCTCCAAGGGCATAATATCACATGTGACAACTTCCTCACATCACATGCTCTTGGTCAGGAGCTACTGAAAAGAAAGCTCACCATGGTAGGGACAGTGAGGAAGAACAAGCCCGAACTTCCCCCTGCGCTGGTATCGACCAGAGGAAGACAGGCACTCTCATCACAGTTTGCATTCACTGACACTCACACTCTTGTGTCATACGTTCCAAAGAAGAACAGAAATGTCATCCTGATGAGCACAGTACACAAAGACGCCGCTGTCAGCACCACAGAGGACAGGAAGCCCCTGATGATCCAGGACTACAACAAGAACAAGGGAGGCGTTGACTGCCTTGATAAGGTAATGTAAAGTCTCATCATGCATTTTATTTTATTTTTATCTAGGTGAATCATAGCATTTTGTGTATGACAGATTGAATATTGTTCCTAATTTCTTATTTTTTATTGTTCCTTTATTGCAGCTTACTGGTACATACACCTGTAAGCGGATGACGGCTTGCTGGCCTGTGGCACTGTTCCACAACATCCTGGATGTGTCAGCTTTCAACACGTATGTGGTGTGGACAGCAATCAACCCAACCTGGAATCAGGGGAAAAGTTTCAAGAGGAGACTTTTCCTCACTTTGGTGACTCCTCTTATACAGCGACGCCAGCACATTCCCCGCACACCAGCCTCCGCCATTCTGGTTAGGAGCATGCAAGCTCCAGCCCCAGCCCTGGCTACTCTCCCCCAACAAGGACATGGGCAGAAAAGGAAGTGTTGTGGCCTCTGTGCCCCTAGAGACATCAAAACGAGCCTGACATGCTGCTAATGTCATACTTATGTTTGCAATGCCCACTCTGACCTGAGTGTCACATGCCACTCATGTGCATGAATACACACACACACACACACACACACACACACACACACACACACACACACACACACACACACACACACACACACACACACCCTGTTGAGTTTGGTGTTTGGTTTTCCATTTATTTTTTGTATTATATGTTCATTTTGTAGTTCATTTTCAGTGCCCAATTGTATTTTAACTGATGTTATTTAATGTTTACTTCTATAAATTGTTGTTAGACACTACTTTGAAACATTGTTCTCAACTAAAGAATGCTTAATAAAAAAATTGGTGTGGAAAAAAAAATGTTTGTGCTAATTTAAGAGCAGTTAAAACAGACCGGTCAATTTTGACCGGGAACACTAAAGTAGGGGGCTGGAGGCGAACACGACCGGAGGGTTAAAAAAATAAACCCAACTTTCTGGCGGTGAGGGTGGGCGATGCCACTCTGAAACAGGGGACCTATGGCTCTGGTGTATGTTACTGAAATGTCACAGGCTCTTCTATTACCCCAGAACATGTAAAGTGTTGTATTCAAACAGGTACTGATCATTCATATTGTTCACAAAGACACAAATATATAGCTTAAAGCATGTCCTGGTAGGAGAGGGTGGAGTATGACTAAATGTGAATTTGAGTGAAGCAGAAACAGACCAGCTGCCTAATGTTTAAGCCGTGCAGCTCTTAGTGCACTTGGCGCGCCCTGACAGAATCCATTTTGTGATGGAGCAGTGATTACAATGATAGGTCTGGGATTAGGACGCTGGCTCCTCTGCAGGCCCGATGAAGAGTTTACAGCAGTAGAAAATGTCGTCACTACACTATCTCTCTTTTCTTCACAAAGATGCACTGAGGGATAGGTCAGAGAAGATTTAGTAAAGGCCAAAGCAAGAGTTAAAAAGAAGTCTATATTGTGCTACAGTACATGAGTCATAGAGCTGCACAGTCGACTTCATTTTCCCTTCCACCTAAAGCAAAGAAACTCTTTTAGTGGATAGTGATTAGCATATTGATTAAGAAAATGGTTTAGTAAAGTGACTGGCTTGGGACAATATTGCAAATGTATTTCAAAGCAGCGTAAATCTATAGACATGGTTTGACTCCATTTTAAAATGCATTGCCTTAACATTTAACCAGTAGTATAGACAATAGACCACAGTTTAATAGAGTATTACTAATGTTACTTTGCAAGATAACACCAACTGTTAAAGAAAATACATTTCTGTGCAGTATTGAGGGCACTCACTGCCAGCTCAGTCCTTGTTATGTTGAACTACATCGTCAATACAACAGAAGCATAGCCAGACTGGACTGTAATGAACAACACTATCACAATGTCTTAAGGGTTCGTACTGATGGTAGATAAACTTCCCCTGTGTTATGCATCTTCTCATCAACTCTCAGGGTACTGCATTTGACACCAATTATTAAGTTAATTGCATCCTAAACTTGTGCTAAACCTGCGCCAAAATTTAGAGCACACACCTTCTCTAAATACATCAGATTAAACCGAAATTAGAAATTAAATTCTGTCTAGCGGAGATGCTGAGATAGACTTTTCCATTGCTCTCCCTGTCTATGCTCACAGCTGATGCTCCAGAATAATGGGCGCTGACAGCTAAGCTATAATTGCTGCTCACTGCTGTTTTCAACACATAAAAAACATTTTATGTGAGACCTGTGAAATTGGGGCTATGAATATTATGTTCTCTTCAACTTGTCAATATTAATGATTTCCTCATCCAAATATTACACATAGTGGGCATGTCCTACAAGGTCACTAACACAGCTCCACACAACTCTGCTGTAACCTTCCCCTGTGCAATAAATGTTATCCTTTGTGCTCCTAATTGCCTGTAATTTGCTTGTTGAAAGAATCCCCAGCTTGTCTGGAGAAGTGACGCATGGTAACCTGAGAAAGCCTCAGAGGGAGAAAAGTAGTAGCACAGGATGACAGTGTGTAATATTGACACAAAAATAAGCAATCAGTGCTTAGAGTCTCAACATGGTGGGAGAGTTATCACAGCAATTATATATTTTATCTACTCTCATAAATGTAAATGAAATACTTATTTGTACAGAGGTTACACCTGATGCCCTTATTTATGAAATGCTCTATGCTTAGAACTGGCAACAAGAAGTGCTGGAGATTTTAGGCCCCACATTTGTGTACTGTGGTTTGGCATTTGACTAATTCCATGCAATCAAGGGCATTAGGGTATTATAACCAGATATGGAAAATATGTTAGAATATGTTATTACAGTTTTTGAAAAGGCTTATGCATACATGCAATTCTTAGAGATGTTTAAAATTATATTTCAATTGTCACAGTATTATTATGTAATAATAATAATAATAAAATATGTAAATATGATTCTGCCAGTTCTTGAAAATGAATGTAAAAAAGCTACAGTGTTATAAACTAGCTGAATGTATGCCGTGTGTTTCTTGCACACTTGTTTCACATAAGTCTCTACATATATATTACATTGTGATCAGAGCTGTGTGGTCCGCTCATGAACAGGATGCGAGGCCTTGATTGTTTGCTTTAATTTCCTGTGGTAAGGCATGACGAGTGTTGGCCTGCCAATGCGCGCTCCTGCCTTTCCCTGGTTACTCCATGTGGGCCTCCTTTGCACAGAACCAGGGAAAAGTCCTGTATATATTTGTGTGTGTTCCCAGTGGGAGAGGATTTGTCGCGAACATGTACAGTGACGTATCACTACAGCAGAACCACTGTTCCCAGAGTTCCTCTGAACTCCGTGTGGACAAGGCTAACTGCTGCCCTCTATTTAAACATACAGTTGATTGCCCCGAGATTATACTGCTGCCTTTCAGCAGGGTCAGCGTCTGGATGTTTGACAGTTGGAATCACAAGCAAATTGTGTCATTTCCTACTTGTTGTATTTGTGTGTTCTTGTGTGTACTTGTGTGTATGTCAAATGCATTTTAACTGGCATGTACTCAAATGTAGTGTGAGGAGTGATATTTAGGCCAACAAAGCGATAGTCCTGTACCTACTGTATATTTAGCCTAATATCTAGTCTCTTTAGCTTACTGGATAGGTTTGTTATATTGAAAATAAAATATATACATTTAACAGTTGAAGTAACTAATTCAAATTATGGTTGTAAATCTGCATTGTTGAGCATATTTTTTTCTTTTTTTTCCCATAGGCCTATAGGAAATGTTTGCTGGGATGTTTTCTGTATATGCCATATGTAACTCCAATGGATAGAAGCATGTTGTTGTGTATATGCAGTGCCAGGGGCATTTTTGGCCCATTGTCGGTTTGGGCAGTTTACAGTTTACATGTGACTGTTTCCCTGTCTTCTATGGCTCTCTGCAGGACCACCCAGGAGATACTGGGGAGGTGCTGTAGCTCGCGCTCTCTTTCCATTGCCTTCTTATATTTGTGTCGGTAACTTCTTCTGCCTGACTGACCTATTCCTGGAGCAGAGCGGCATCAGGCTTCTTCAGGCTTTCTCTAAACACGTTTTATTGGTGCAAGTGTTGCCATCATGTTTGCCACAATTAAGTTAGTGCACAATACAGTCACAAGCACACACTACTCCAGGTCACATGGAATTCAAATCAGTGATGTGTAGAGGATCTGCTTGTTTTTTGTTTTTGTTTTTTTTACTGTTTGCACTTGAGAAAAAATAGCAAATAATAGATTATTAGAAAATATGACATGACTGGGCAAACTTATTTGCAAAGGAGGAATATTTTAAGAAAGACCAGTCCAAGACAAAACCAAGACACTTTAGGGAATTGAAAGTCAAACTTCCTGACATTATAGGAGTCAAAAATAAATAAATAAATAAATAATTAGCCCCCATGGCAGAAGATACATCAAGGCCCGTTGTGACGTGAGCCATCCTCCTGTGGACCCACCACCCGCGGAAGGATTCATGGGGGCTGGTGCATTGTGTACCTGGGCAGCAGAACACTGCTTGGACTGCTGCCCCCGCGACCCAGAAAATGGAAAAGCGGAAGAAAATGAGCGAATGAATAAATGAATAAATGAATAAATAAATAAATAAATATTTTTTGAAGTAGTAAATAATAATAAATAAAAAGTAATGGGAGTGAAATTATAAAACAACAAACAATTAACAAGAAATAAAGGTTATTCTCTTTTTTAATTAAGGCCAATTGAAATTAACACATTACAAGACAATAACAATGATGAAATAACAATAAAATGTCTGTAGTTTCAAATGAGCCAGTGGCAGTTGGCAACATTGTGAGGTTAAATTTACATATGAAATACCCAAGAGCCACACATTTTAGAATAATATTAAGTAAATAAACCATATCTCCACTTTCTTAACAGATAAAGACAGAAAGCTACAGGTGAGTTATTTTGGCATTTTAATCTGCATCCACTCAGCACATTAGCCATCCACATTGTCAGCTCTGAGCACTGCTCTGGCTAACTGCCTGTATGCAGATGTTTATGTGTAATCATGGCATCTAGTTACAGAAATGCATTTCCTCCAGAACATGACATGGAAAATACAAATCACTGCAAATGAAAGACAGTCAGAACAAAGTCAAGACTTCATTATGTGGGTGAGTGTGTGGGAAAACATATCCAAGAAAACATTTAAAATAATGATGGAATTAAATAAATAATAAATAGTAGTACAAACTGAATATGTTCTATTGCACGCTGCAGAGAAAGTGAAATGTTATCATGACATTTTTTCAACATATGCAATAAAATAACCAATTTCTATATTCTCAAGGTTTCCTAAAGTCAGGTAGCACCAGTGGCATTGAAAGAGGGGTCAAATGCAGAGCTTATTCCTTAAACTTGTTATTCATTATTAATGAATATAAATTAAATATGCTCAAATACCATAGTTACATATTAATAGTAATACTTTGCAGCTTTATAGATAATGCCATATCCCAGCGGTCAAGTGTTTTGAAACGTTGTCAGGTTTGATAAGTGTAATATTGCATCTCTGTGGCATGTTTGGATTGGGGATGCTTGAGATGACCCTGGCGTGTGGCTGTGGGAGACTGTGGGGGGTCTTCCTGTTTATCATGTCCTCCATGTGCATGTCAAACAGTTTATCCAACAAGGTGCTCGCTCTCCCCTCTCCCCTCTCCCCTCTGTTCCCCTTCTGTCCCCCACTCTGCCCTATCTATTTGTGGGACCGGCTCACACTAATAACACAGGCACATAGTGGACATGGCCTCGTTAATATACGCCCACTTAGAGAGACAGAAAACATGAGCCCGAATACCTGTGTGCTGGGCCACATATCATCTGAAGAACAGCGGCTGCAGAGCAGAGTGAGACAGGAAGTTCACAGCTAAACACAATTTTACAGAAGTGGGGACTGGTGTCATTGATTATGTGTAATGCAGGCCCAAACTGGGTAATGCAGGCCCACATCCAAATGTAGCATCTTCTAAAAAAAAAAAAGCCAGCATAACAAAATTTTAAAACCATTAAGGTTATATGTTGACAAATGGATTATGTTTCTTCTTCTTCATAATATTTTTTATATGCTATGTTTCCATTTCTAAAAGATTTTATTTTCTGGCCTGAAGGCAAAATGGTCGTGGTTAGTCGACGAACCCGTAATGTAGAGATCACAACCCCTTGTCCGATGCCTTAAAACACTACACCACCAGCAACCACAACAATCTTTATTTCAATTTTCAAAAAAGTCTTTGTTCCTAAAATGAGCTTCTTCCTGAGCTTAACTGTTACCTTAACAAGTTTTTTTTTTAAAGAAAAGCAGTTTAAAGGAGCTATGACCTGTAAAACTGTGTCACTGGGAAGTCAATTCAGGGAAACCTCTTCTCTTCTTGCCTGGGCCTGGATGACTCTGTGCAGATTTAACTGTCTTGTAAACCAGGAAAAAGCTCCACACAGTAATCTGAGAGGCAGCAGGCAGAGGAGCAGGGCCAGGGGGATCAGGGTATGTTGGTATGCATGCAAGAGCTGGAGGAGGTGGTGGTAATTTGCAAGCCAGTTTTAAAGCTTTAGAGGATCTGCCATTATCTGATATGCACCAAACGTCTGTGTGGGTGGCACAGTGGACTCCTCTATTCAGATTTGAGTGAGACATGCTGTTACCTGGTTGCTTCCTGGTAAAAACACAAAAAGAGGGGATATTACACTACTACACTATTCATTGTCAACACATGACTTTTTTAGATCACCATGTTACCTTTTATTATTTTGAAAACATTATAGTTGCCAAAAACAAAATATTAAAATGTTTGGTAGGTTTTCAGTGTCAGTCATGTTTTACGCCTTGCAGGCTGAGCCTTATACAGGCTCTTACTGCTAACCACAAGGTTTGAATAGTGCCTGGGAGAGATCGCAAGATTACTCAAACTTGGATGACATATAAAATTACTTCAGGAATGTTTTTGTTGAGGGAACAATGTTATAACATGGCTCCAGAAAGTCAATTCAGCAAAATAAAGCTTCTTTAAGGAGGAGATGTACACAGTGTAGCATGATAGTGAAGTGGTCAAGGCTGCAGCATTTTACACATATATTCACAGTTTACTCTGTCTCTTCCTACTCGTCCCCACTCTACACCCCCATTTTCATTCAAAATTACTGATCCACCCTATATATTCTTCTCTTTTTCTTTTACAAAGCCTGCTTATATCTGTTGCAATGGTGGCAATACATTTTGTAGTAACTTCAGACGCAACATAAGGGTCTGAGGGTCATGTGAAGTCTAGCATTTCCCTTCGTCTATGTTTTTCATAATGGGTGATTGTTCAGCCTGGACATATGTGAATGTGTGCATATAAAAAGATGAGGAGAAACGGAGCGAACCGGACAGCAGATGAATCTACATGTGTGTGGGTGGTCCCTCTAAAACCAGTGCTCCGTCATCAAGCTCCTGCACCGTGAGTGGAAGTGAACTGTTAAAGGCCACAAGAGCAGCCTGACTGAAATCACAATATCCCAAAATGAAAAACTACAGCGAGCAGACTATTGGGGTGGAACATGCATAGAGCCAACAACGTCTAGAGGGGCTGCGAATCAGGTTTAATTGTACGTCCACAAGGAGGACTTTCACAAGGGGAAACGTACATGTCTGGACCGTCACGGCCAATAAACATTTCAATAGATTTAAATAGCTGTACAACCCAAAGTAGCAGAAGGCCTGAGTCATAACACAATGACGCTAGTAGCTTCTTCAGTCCAGGTCCACAAACGCAATGCTCAAATGACTCAATGAGCTCTTTGGAAAATCCATGACATAACAACCAAGATAGAAGTGAAGGTAATGTCTTTATGACCTATTGTCAGGAAACTTGAAACTTACAAAACATCTTACATTTGAGCACACTGTAAGGTCATATTTGCTAATGCAGAACAGTAAAATTAAACTTTCATCAAGGTTAGTGCACTTTTTACCCCTCTTCTTTTTCTGACAGCCTTCACTCTCTCCGTCTGCCTGTCTCTGTGGATTTCCTGTGGCCTCAAGGCTGCTATCTGCCCGTGTCTCTAGGGACAAAGCTGATCAAATACACATAGCAGTCACACACAAAAATTGCCAACATGATAGAGATCTGCAGGCTGTACCAGAACCTCCTCTTAGGGTCCAGACAGATAGGGTTCTGCCCATAACATGGACTTGTGTGTGTCTGAAAGATTATCATGTATATTTGAACCAGGAGAGTGATGGAGATAGACTGAAGCGGGAGGACATGGCAGGCAGAAGCTCTCATGGCTGCAGGGCTCCAGGCAATTCTAATGGCTTCCAGATGCAGTTCATTTGCCCTGCTTTGCCACACTATATGGGCCACTAGAAATCAACGCATTGACATAGGCGGACAGATGTAAAAATACAAATAAATAAACAATGATGTCTATTTAGAAAGAGAGTACTGTTTCTAAATACAAAAAGTCTGTTTTCTGGTGTGTTACACACCAGAAGCTTCACACCTTCATGCCATTTTCATGACCAAATCGCCGTCCATTGTTTCAAGGATTTGCATCATGTCTTCTTAATCATCTCTGACAAATCACCGCTGACAAAAATCGCACATATAATAGAGATATTTAACAATTATGGAGAATGTGTGCTCAGTTTAAATTAATGAGATTCTCCTGTCTTCAATAAAAGCATGACAGTGCTAGGGAACACTTGTTTATATATACCACTTACAGTGCATTTAACCTCTAGCCTATAACCAATGTTTTCTGGTAATGGTAGTAAAACTCTTGTATAACAGCAATGTATAACACAATTTAGTAAATATTTCTCCAGTTAAATACATGAAATTGAGACAAAAATATGTCCAGACACCTAGACACAGGCTGGAGAAGACTCTTCCCACACACTGGTGCTTTACAAAGGCTCAGTGTCTCTGGGCCTGTCTGTGGCGATGCGTGACTTCGCGGTGTGGAGCTGCCTGTAAAACTCACAGAGACAGGTACGGGTCAGCAGCAGCAGCAGACAGGAGGGTCAGTCTGGCCTTCATCACCCGCTGTACTCGGGCCTGGACGCTCTGTTTGTGGAGGGAGGGGCGGGAGAGGGGTATTTTTAGAAACCACATGGATGGAAGCACCACAAATGAAAACATGTATGGGGACTGGGGCTCGGGGGACAATATTAATAAATGTGAAATCCTCATCTACACAAACGCATTATGAACATCTGTGGTGAAGTAGTCAAAGACACTAAATCTCCATACAACCATCCAGGATCTACATTATTATGAATCAAATAAACGTAGCTCTGATTTAGCCATTTAAATCCTGTTTTTAAAAGATCTAGGAAACAAAAAAATTAACTAAAAAAAAAAAATCTGTTGATCCCTTTATTGTCATTTAACACACTAATATCATACAAACATGAGCAACCTGGGCATCTCAATAGTTAACGTCTTGTGTGTTTACATGACAATGATCCTGAAAATGTCAAACAGTCCAAGTGGACAAATGTGGCTATTGATCAATGAAAGCTCTACCGCACACAGCTTGTTGTGTTAAACCTCAGCATCAATTGATACCCTCATTAGCCAATTGGATTTGGCCGAGAGCACTCCACACAGGCCTTTGTTTGTTATTGTGTGAGAGAAATGAGTGTGGTGGGGATGGAGACGGCCGCACTGATAAAAGGACAGGAGTGCTGGTGACAGAGAAGAAAATAAAGAGGCAGAGTTGTGTTTAGATCATGAACAATTGGAAAGGTGGCAGTAAGAGTTCAGCCTGGTTAAAATGAAGATGTCCAGAGATCGGCCACTATCCGTGGACACGTATAATTGACCACATGTGGGTCTATGAGAAGACACATGCCTCCTGGTGCCGTGTTGGCCCAGAATAGACAGCATACACATGTAATGCATGCACGGACTGGTACAGTCACATCTGTTTTACATGAGGAGCGAGCAGACTGAGAGCAGCCAAGTACATCACACAAGGTATTAGAGGTCATTTACTTATTAAGGAAAAAGAGTCAATCTCAGGAGCAGTGATGGTAAATGGAGATGGAGCTTATCTGCAGGTCTACAGAGTCTCAACAACAGGAGAGCCACACATACAAGCAGCAGCTGAGGCACTACAACACAACATAAACTACAAAACATTAAACAATAAAACCTTGTTACACTTGTTATAATACTTTACTGACCAGTAATTCTCAATAAAATAATTCATACAATTTAATAATAAAAAATATATATTAAAGGTATTTAAAGCATGAGTATAAATCTTTCTGAGTAAGAATAGCCAATATCTTTGTTTTTATTTTCTGTTTCTAATGGAAATAGAGGAACAATTGAACTAGAGAGATAAGTATATGTACATGATCATCCTAACAAGAACAACAAATTGCAGTATATTAAATCCAAAATATGTTATTATAATTATTACAAAAGGGATAAAATAATGTGTGATCCTCACTACCAGCTGACTTCAGTGTGTGGGCCTTATAACAAAGATATCAAACATTAGTTATTGGTCACAACAGCAAGTCAAATATTGGAGAGCAGATTGGGAAAAAAGTAAAGCTTTTGAAATACTTTGCTTATTTTTTAAGTACATACAATAATATGCAGCAATCAAAGTTTGACCTATTTTTTTACGTAACCAATGTGTAATGTATGTTTTATAATGCTTAATTGATTTATATAATCGCTTTATCTATCATCTTTATCTTTACTGTTATTTTGTGTTATTTGTACATACACAAATCTGTATATTTGTCTTATTTAGAATTTTATTTACCATGTAGTTTTTCATTCTTTATTATTGTATTGTAATGTGTGAGCTACAGTGTCTAAGGTCCCTTGGATCAATAAAGTTTGTCTAATGTATCAACTTCTATGAGGGTGTTTGCGTGTGTACTCGAGTGCTGTTATAGCACTAGAGACTCGCGAGGCCTCAGAGGCTAATCCACTGTCGAATGGGCTAATGTAGGAGGATATGGATCACTGAAAAGAGGAGTGAGTGGGTAAGCTCTGCCCTCCACAGACTCAGGCTAATTGATCTCTGTTTAGCAATATAAGTAATGCTCCACAAGATAAGGCAGGCTCATATACATTAGTTCACCCAGTGAGTACAGAGATTTTAGACTTTTACTGATTCTGGCCAAATCTGATGTGTACGCTTCACGGTTTACGAGTTTTATCTGTTCAGTGTCTTCATGTCAGGATCACTTTTACAGCAGAGCTGCTCCCACACAATTTGGTATTCAATCTGCTAAGATATTTTAAATGTTTTCGGTTTGAGAGCTGTATTTAAAAGTATATACCTCACATTATATTGTTCTTTGATCTTCCTTGTGTCACTTGTGTTTTGAGTCTTTGGTGGTGAACAGTTACTCTGCCCACTGCTGCCTGTGTGGCCCCTTGGGATGCTCTACTCCTTCCAGTGAAACCACAGTGTGCCATAGCAGCAGAAATAGATCGCATCACCTTAAACCCAACGTGATTTTTTTTTTTTTTTGATATTCTGAGGTCAGGTCTGTGGAAAAAATGTTTCTTTTCTTTGGCTTGTATGAAACTACCAGGTACAGTATTGCTTTGAACAAATTTAGAATCATTTTGGAACCATTCTATTATGTTACTAATTAACTATTAAATCCTTATATTTTAATATACTTTATCTTCTTTTTATATATATATTTTTTCTTTTAGCCATGAAATGAAAGATAATTCTCAATCTGCCTTTACACTGCCAATCCAAGTACATTTAATTGCGTTGTGTAGGGCTCCCTCTATGGGACAAACACTTTATTGCAGTTTCAAAAAGTCACTAATCAACCACTTCCCTGTCTCCTTTGACATCTGAATTTAACAAATAAAAGACCAAATATAATATTGTTCAATGCTGAAATGCTGAAAGATTATGATTATGCTATAAAGCTTTAACAATGATAGCCATGTGTCTATTGTATGTTTGTCTATTGATAGTGCTATGACAAATGAAAACTGAAAATAAAAGGTGAATCATACAAAATAGCAGTAATTGAAAGATGTTTTATAGTCTGTTGTAAATGCATCATGCCATTTCTATAGGTCAGAAAATACCACTATTTCTTCTTGCTTAATGCGTGACTAAAATGTGAGTGTGTCCTGTCTCTTGATAAGTGCCAGATAAGACTGCAGAGGTCACATCTGAGTGGTCATCTCTTGCACTCTTTGGGAGCTCTTCATAAATCACATGATAGTGTCTGGGTGCTGTGGGGTCTCCCTGCTGCCCACCAGGGTTAAACCAACAGTGGTCTGAGGAGGAGGCAGACAGACATGGGAGGCCCCACTCAATACAGCTTTGTCTTCTTCTGTGACAACCACAACCACGTCAGCTAAAGGGAGTAAAGCACTCTAAGTAGACATGAGTCACTATTGACACAGTCGTTGCAAATAAAAATATATTAGCAAAATGTCACATCTTCCAACTTCTCTGACTCTTTCTGGTAAAACAAAACCACTGTGTAGGCGACTGTCCTTCTATGCTGAAGCTTTATTTTCACTTTCCATCTGCCGCTCTATCTCTACTTCCCCCTAAGAACAGAACAAGACAGAGAAGACTTGCACAGAGCTAAATGGAGCCTTCATCTGTCTTCAGTGACAGTATTTGAATCAGGTCTGGAAGATCTTATGGAGGAGCCCATGTCCAAGAAAGGCCAGCACTTTCTACGCTGGACGTGCTGTCTGAACAACACTTGGCCGACAAGAGAGCAGATGAAGAAACATAGGGAACACACATTATTCTGATGAACGGTTTCCATTTGTACAGAGAAGACAGAAGAGATAGCTGAATCTGCACTAAACAAGTGCCGCTAAAAATAGCCCATGGAATAGTGTGTACACACTGAATAGTAGTTACTGTTGGGCAGTACAGTATAGCCAAAAATGTATTTATTGTTTAATACATGACAGATGGAACAATTATTTTGAGTTAATATTTAATGGGGTATTTTTCTGTTCTATGGTGAGATTTGAGCTGTAGATTGTTCGAGTATGACTCATAGAAACTAACAATTTATGTTTTGCATTCTTTTATTTATTTATTTATTTATTGCAGCTCATATTTTTAACAATATTGTACATTTAGAATACTTGTTGGGGGATCATTCTGCTTAATTCTACTTCAGAGTTTGTTTTGAATATTTATATTTTGAATGTTTATCGTCTATATTTACTTCAGTAATACATCACATTTCAAAATGTGTCAAGGTGACAGGCCAAGCAAGAAATGACTAAACTGAGAATAAAATGATATTTGGGGAAACTGCTACTCAAGAGTAATTGTAAGTTGTATGTAACTGGCTCGATATAACATCTGGTTTACAATTTGAACTTACTGTAAATGGAAGCCAAAACATTGATTAATATACAAAATGGTATTTTCAAAGGACAGACCCCAAAATGTGTTTATTTGTTTATTTGTTTATTTACGGATCCCCACTAGTCTCTACAAACGTAGAGACTAGTCTTCCTGGGGTCCAATTTAAAATACAATACATTTTAATACATTTAAAAACAGACCAATCAACACAGTGAGATTAAGTTACATTATCCAAAACACATGCTAAACACTTAAAATATGTTACATTCAACTTATAGCATTTTAAAATAGTAATTTCTTAACACATTTTTTAAAAAACAGCATGATTTTGTATGAGCATTATGTGCTGTGGCAGCACATTCCAGTGAGAAATGGCTCTATAGAGAAACGTTGCTTTCAGTGCATTAGTTCTTGGTTTTGGTAAAGTGAAAACTGTGTTTGAGGCTAGTCTTGTATTAAACCTGTGTCTGCTACCGGTAAGCTGTAACTGTGAGACCATGTGTAAAGGTCTGTGTGTTGTCCACACTTTATGCAAGAATACAACTAAACTACAGGCCAGTCTGTCCTTGACTTTCAGCCACGAAAGTTCCTTATGCATAGTACTGATATTAGTCCTAAAAGAGCAGTTTAGAGCAAGACGTGCTGGTCGATTCTGAACTATCTGGAGCTTGTCCAAGTCTTTGTTTGCAGCACTAGACCAAACATTAGGACAATAGTCCAGCTGAGATAAAACAAGAGAGGCAATTACAAGTTTTCTTGTTTCCATTGGCATAAAATAAGCATTCTTTCTAATTATTGCAATATTCCTACTCATTTTAGTAACAATATTATTTATATGAGTTGACCATGTCATAGTTTGGTCTAATGTGACACCCAAAAGTTTAATTTCCATGAGTTGTTCCAATAATTGTATATCGAGAGATATGTTAAGCTTAAGATTTTTTTCTGACAGAATACTTTGATCCCAATAGCATACACTTTGTTTTTGTAATATTCAGTTTTAAACGGTTCTCCAGAACACATTTTTGAACAGACCTTAGCTCCTGTTGTAAAGTGTCATTGACCTGATCCAAGTCAGCTGAGGAGACATGTATAGTGGTGTCATCTGCATATACAGTCTTACAGGCCTTATCTAGTGCATATGGCATATCATTAATGAAAATAGTATAAAGCAAAGGGCTTAGGCAGCTTCCTTGTGGGATTCCACATGAGAGTGTTATGTTATTTGAAAGTGAACCATTAAATGTGACGCATTATTTCCTATCAGTTAAATAACTGCACATAAACTGTAAAGCTGCACTATTAAAACCATAAGCAGATAATTTCATTTGTAAAAGGCTGTGATCAACAAGGTCAAAGGCTGCACTAAAATCAAGAAACACGGCTCCTATCAATTGTTTACAGTCAATTTGATGCAACCATTGGTCAGTGAGCTCTATAAGTGCTGTATTGGTAGAATAACCTTCCTTATAAGCATGTTGGACATCAGAAAAAATACAATTCTCATTAAAATAATTCTGAATCTGTTTGCACATAACTTCCTCCATCAATTTACTCAGAACAGGCAAGATGCTTATGGGTCTACTGTTTTGCCCAGTTAATTGTTGTCTAGAATTTTTAACCAAAGGAACAACTTTTGATATTTTCCACAAGTTTGGGTACACACATTCCTCAAAACATACATTAAAAATATGACAAAGAGGCTTGACTTTTAATTTAGCAGCAAATTTTAGGAGTTTTCCATCCATATTATCAATTCCACACGGTTTATTGCAGTTCAAATTCTCAAGAAACTGTAACATTTCCTCATTTCCTATTGGCCTGAAGTTGCATTTTTTTTCCTTTCATTATTTGTTTTTTTAATTATTGTTGTTGAAAAATTACCATCTACAGGGGCCATCTCATTTCTGATTATGCTCACTTTGTTCTGGTAATAGTTGTTGAAGTAACTTGCAACTTCAAAAGGTCTAGTAATTAAGGTTAATTAGGTTCCATCCTGGTTAATTAGGTTCCATCCTGTTCAACAAAAGACAACATTTTACTGATTTTACTCCTACTCATAAGTTCATTTATCGTCTTCCATCTTCCGTCTGTTGACTATTATTACCACATTGCTCAAATTTAGCTTGATAGTATCGTTTTCTTTTTTGCCTATTAATTTTTGTGACTTTATTCCTAAGAGACCTATAAGACTGCCAGTCTGCAGTAGTGCCAGATATTTCAGCAGATTTTTTCAGTTTATCCCTCTCCATCATACATTGCTTCAGTTCATCATCTAACCAAGGGGACTTGATGGATCTCACAGAGACTTTCCTCACTGGTGCATGTTTATCACACAGTGCATTAAATAAATTACAAAAGGTAATAAGAGACTGTTCAGCACCCATGTTGTGTAGCACAGAATTCCATTGTATATTCTCCTCTCGTGAAATCATCCTCAGAGAAATACTTATACATTCTCTTATGAATGACTTTAGGTCCTACTCTTGGAACTTTTGTTTTAAAATTCAAAGCAATGTTATGATCACTGAAGCCGACTGGTACGGAAATAATATTAGAGCACTTTTCAACACAATTTGTCTGAGTGGGTAGCGCTCATGCTTCACAGCAAGAAGGTTCTGGGTTCGATCCCCGGGTCGCCCAGACCTTTCTGTGTGTGTTCTGTTTGGAGTTTGCATGCATTTGATCCCCCGGGTCGCCCGAGCCTTTCTGTGTGGAGTTTGCATGTTCTCCCTGTGTCTGGGTGGGTTTCCTCTGGGCACTCCGGTTTCCCCCACCAACCCAAAACATGCACCATAGGTAAATCCTCCAGCTTAGGTCCTGACCAAGCCGAAGCAAGAAGATCATGGAGATGGTCCCCGGGTGCAGTAATGTGCTGCTCACTGCTCCTAATAACAGGATGGGTTAAATGCAGAACTGGAATTTCCCCACTGTGGGACTAATAAAGGCATAGCTTTCTTTCTTTAAACGTGATCAATACAAGTTGATGTGGTTAGTCACAATTCTAGTAGGCATATATTATCTGCACTAAATTGCATATAGTAATGGTGTCACACAGTAGTTTCTTCATAGAACAATTATCAGAGATCCAGTCAATGTTCATATCTGCCAGAATAAACACTTCATTGTTTGTGTCAGTAGCTTTTTGGATCATTGTACAGACATTATTCAAGTGTTTTATATTTGAGCCTGGTGGCCGGTAACAACAGCACGCCAGTATGGGTTTACAATGTGGAAGATACACTTGCAGCCACAATGCTTCTATGCCATTCATGCCAAGGTATTTTCTTATTTTCACTGGAATATTATTTTGAATATAAAAAGCAATTCCCCCACCATATTTATTTCTGTCAGACTAGAATATATTGTATCCTTCTATTTCCAAAGACAAATCTTCTATAGTTTCATCTAAGTGTGTCTCTGTAACAGCCATGATGTGAATATTTATTTCCAACAAAACAGAAGACAATTCACACACTTTGTATCTTAAACTACAGATGTTCAAATGAGCAAATCTCACTCCATTTTTAGCGGTTTTCAACATCATTATATGAAAATAGAGTACAAAACAAGATCAAACACATTTAGCCAGCGCCCATGTTTGATCTCATTCAAATGTGATTACTGTTAAACCTTTCTAACTGGTCAGAGCTTTTTATACAATAAACCTTAGCTTCTTCAGGTCCACCATTTGTCTTGACATACACTTTACAGTTAGTGGTCCAGGTTGCCTGTATTTTTCTCTGTTTCCTAAGAAACCTTGCTCTTCTAGCTAAATCTGCATTAGATTTTGTAAGGCGCTCATTAATATACACATTTGTCCCTTTTAGATTTTTGCCTTGCCTCAGTAAATCAATCTTACTCTTTCTGTTAAAAAAAAATCTCACTATAACAACAGATTTAGCTTTCTGATTCTGAGTTTGTAGAGTGTGACATGCTTCAATGCTATTTTTGTCCACATAAAATTGTATACATTATATCCAAAGAAGTGGAGTAATAAAAACAAAAAGTTGATTTTATGTTGTAATCATCAACATAAAGCTTCTTGAAAGCCTCCTGAAAAAAGTTATTCAAAGAAATCTACTTTAGTAAATGTTGGTGATATCATATAATATAACATGTCTTTCTTGTCTTTTGTATATAGCTGTGATTTAGTATTTTTATTTCTTATTTTTCTATTTTATTTTGACTTGTACATATACACTTATATAATTATGCATTATTTGACACTTGTCTCTTGCTTTTTTGCTACTCATTTAGAATTAATTATGACCATTTATTTTTTACTCTTTGTTATTATATTATATTGTGATTAGTGAGCTACTGTGTCCAAATAATTTCCCTTGTGGATCAATAAAGTTTGTCTAAGTCTATTTAAATCACAACTAAGTGACATTTTAGTCACTTGATACCTCTGCTTAGGTGCTCTACTGTATTGCTGCAACTTGATTTAATATGATTTAAAGATTTGCTCAAGTATTTTTTTTTAATTATCATTGAGCAAGGTGACAACAGTTTAAATCAAACAACAAAGAAAGGAATGGCAACACAGACAAAAGTTAATATCTTTATATTATTTGAATATCTTAACATATAGGTAACAAATCGTAAGATATATTGGCAACCGAACAAAAGAGAACTTGTCCTCAAATGTATCAGACAGATAAGAAATGACTGTAAAATGATCCACAAAAAAGCCTTATTTGGAGGTTTACAGCGTGTGTTTTTTTTTAAATCAGAAATATTTGTAGCATTAATAGACATTTTAGACCTGATTTTCAAATATGCTATCTTCCGTACAGCATTCACAATACTATAAATAATTTGACATATTGTCAACCTTTATTCAGATCTAATACTGACTGATAATAATAATAATAATAATAATAATAATAATAATAATAATAATAATAATAATAATAATAATAGAAAGGCTGTTTTAAATATAACGTGTAAATTATTAACCGGCTGAGAAATATATTTGTATTACTATATTTCTATATATTTCTTTACTTTTTCTTGTACATACTGTATACATTTATATAATTATGCCTTATTTGACACCAGTCTCTTGTTATTTTTGCTATTTATTTAGAATTTAGGCCTATTATTACAGTTTTTACTAACACCATTTTTGCTTTTTTATGTGTGAGATACTGTGTCCAAATAATTTCCCTTGTGGATCAATAAATTTGTCTAAGTCTAAGTCTAGAGCTCCACAGATTGCTCATATAATGTGTTAATGTGGGAAAGGTCAGAGGAGACAAGTTCAACTCTAGGGTCAGAGCAGAGTTATGATTAGAGTCAGTTTGCACCTATTGCTGCGCTGTGTGAGTAATGGCAGATAAACAGGCCAATAGCTGTGGGCTACTTCCTGTTTTTCAAGTTAAAAGCTCAATTCATCTCCATGTTGCATGCTTCAAATGGGCATTTTCTCACACAGCGTTTGTGTAAATACTGTTCCATATGTGTGTTGTGAGTTGTGAGTTTATCAAGATTAGTGGGCATGGACTATTCCCCCGTGACGAGGTATCACAGTGTGGCATCAGCCTGCTCCAGCCTCATCATCTCTGTTCTTTTATTACAGGAAATTGCATGTGTAATGAGAGGCCATTCCTTTGCTAAAGACACCACTTAAAGATGAGCATGACGCAGGTGAGGTCAGAAAAGGGTTTAGTGTCGCCCTAACTTTTGAACTACCTCTGCTTCTACCCAGTATGCTGTGTGTGTGTGTGTGTGTGTGTGTGTGTGTGTGTGTGTGTGTGTGTGTGTGTGTGCGCGCGTGTGTGTGTAGATGTGTGTATATGTGTCTTGTTTTTAGCATAGTAGTTTTATAGTTTTTATTAGTACACTATTTATACTTTTATACTTGCCCTGTGTGCACTTTGAAGGGAGGCTTCAAATCTCATTGTACTGTGTATAATGACAATAAAGGCTTTCTATTCTATTCTATTCTATTCTATTATATTATATTATATTAAATACTGTTTCTCAAACTGTGGTATGTGGGCTGCCTCTGGTGGTGCACTGGACCCTCTGCAATTTGAGGATTAGTTTTATTTGGAGATCTATTAAAGTTTTTTCATCTTTTTGGATAATTATTATATATTTAGAAGTACCAAATCCATTATTTAGTCTAATTTAAGACTGTGCTTTGGGCTTAGATTTGGTGTAATTGTAAGGATAATTATTACCTTAAGTAGGTGATATGATAACCATCCAATAATAGTTATTAGTTAGTAGTTATTTGTAGTGTATTACATTCTTGATAATGTTTATGTTGGATAATTTTAGCGCATATAATAATATAATTGAACAATATAATGAAAACTACTCTGGACAAAAAAGGTTGGATACTACAGGTATCCCAGTACACAATGACTAGCTACTTGATTCAATCCAACATATTCAATTAAAATCACAAATTAAATCTTACCTCATGCTGCCATTCACATCACAAGAATACAACATCTCCACCTGGGTGGCACGTTAAAAATACACTGTTACATTTTTAATTAGCATATGTTGTCAGCTCCTTGAACTGGCTAAGTTTTTCTTACTTGTGTGTGCTACAGCCATTTCTCCCCTGGTTTCACTGCCTCCACGGTCACGATTGCCTTAGGCCCTAATTAATGATCAAACAGCCAATCACAGAACCTCAGTAGAGCAAGCTCACTTCTTTAAACTCATTTAAACTGATTTCTTATTTATTGCTCAGTGCGCCAAAGTATTTGCAAGCTTTTAACAGTAATTTTGTGATGATGTGCACATGAAATAGTGTGCTGCGTTGTGCGTGTGGTCTGGTTGAGATGAAGGATTTTTGATGGGAGGAGCGTGAGGAGTAGGCCTTGAGGACAGTAAACACTTGGGAGATTGTATAGGAGGTCTAGGAACAAAATAAAGCCAGATCTGTCAGGTTTCAGACTGATCCCGTCTCCTGCTGGCACTTACACTACTGCATCACCAAGCAGTAGCCAGATGACTCGACTAGTGGTCACAGCTCTTTAAGTCAAAGTCAAATGAAAGACTGCATCATCCTTTTAAAGGTAAGCTACACATTATGGTGAAAATGACTGTGCTTTAATCAAGAACTAAATTATGTTTCTTCTTTGAAACTCTTTCCCCAAATTTGGAGTTTGCTAATCTCGCAAAATGAGACTGAAAATGAGAAATTATAGCTGTTTTGACCACTTTAAAGGCATACAATTTGGGTAGGCCTACTGCTTCAAGAAAAGAAAAAGTCAGCAGTGTAACAAAGAATGCAGCTATGTTTCCCCAAAAAACACAAACAAAACACTGTTACAATCCCAAAGCACAGAGTCCTACATAAGAATACCTCTGCATGATTAGGCGTACATAATGTTCAGAAGTTAACCAGTATCAGTGTGTGTACTCTTAAGTGCCCGCCAGTGCTTGTGGAGGTGGAAGCTGCCCCTCATGTGACCCTTTTTGCGCCCGGGGGTCACACATTGTTCAGGAGGATGCAGACACCCAGGCTGATGGATGACCACTCACAATGTTTCCCTGGGTTCGGCTCGACTCGGGAAATCGTAATTCACCCCGAGGGAGAAGCTGAGGGCATATCTGCTCCCTCTCTCTCTTTGGGATCCAGGATGCGATGAAGAGCCTCGAGAGCTCAGACGAGTAAATCTTGCACTCACAGCTGTCTTCTGTCCAAGAGTCAAGCCGTTTATAGTGCAGCCAAAAATAAAGTAAGTTCAGGTCTCTATGCTCCACTACAGTGTGACTACTACACGGGTAATATTCACCAAGTGTACTCACTCAAAAGAAATTAAGTATTGATTATATAAATTGTTCCATTTTATAAAGCATATTTTAAAGTTCTAGGAAAACTAAAGAATTTTTTTGTTGACTAAAGACAGACTCTGAGCATTAACTCTTGCTTTAAAAGGTGGCATGATGTGAAACTATTAAGTATCTGTATGATCTGTCTAAATATCCAACCTGCTCTCTCACAAGATCACAAGCTCATGCGATTTTATGCAAAAATAACAATAACAATAAACGTCACTCCCAACTAAAACACATCAATACCACTAATTGACTAAATTACTTAATGTCTATAGCCCTATAAAGTTTCTATATTTAATTTGGAAAATAAACCATGGCTGACTAAATACAGTACACTCTGCTATAGATGTACTGAAAGCATTTCCTTACACAAGGCTCTTCTTTTTTCATGTTTGAGACCGGATCAAAGACATTCTGATCCTGCCATTGGATTATAGTAAGTAAGATTTAACTAGAAGAATAAGTATGAATACTTATTCCTTCTTGAATCATCTTACAAAAAGCCCCATACAAGTTTACCACATCTCACATCCCTAAACCAGGAACATGGTCAGTTTCACTTTCAAGATAATTTTAAAATAACTCTCAAAGCAATTTCTCACAGCACTTGTACAATTCATGTTCAAATATTCAGTTTGAACATATACAGTGTTCTACATGTCATGATTAATTTGATTAATTACCTTAACAACAATAGGGATTACACAATGAAGCAATGACCAACACAACACCCATCATACGTCTGAAATGTCTGATGACACATAGCCTACTTTTTTATAATGACGACTTCTGTTGTTCTCCTTATTCACAAACATATTTTGATGGCTGATTCATTTGTGAGTAGTTCAGTAGATCAGGGGATAGAGGAGATAGTATCACATTAGCCCATGTTAAGGTCCACAAACCATAATGAGTGTGGCTTCCTTCTGTGTATTCTCAAATGAACTCCAGTGAAATTTCTCGATCTTATCTGACTGCTTTCCTGTTAGTTTTTAGCTTTGTGCCGATCTATAATTGACTTAATTATTCTCTGCAATGTGTCTTGATGTGTCTATCCCCCACTCATTTGATTAAACTAAGACAAGGATGTGTTAGGAACAATAAACCTATACAGAATTTTATCATTATCTTATTATATAGGCTATTAAAATATATAGGCTATTATATTATACTTAGAATCCTAAATGTCCTTTTAGACTGCCTGAGACTGGTTGAGAGTTTAGCATATGAGTACTATCTGCAATGAGAAGTTATTTTGTCTGTTGCTGTTAAAATAGAAATTACAAATATATGATGTACCCTTGTATAGCCACCAGGGGGCATTATAACGCTAAATCTGTTTCTTCATTAAAATTATGAGCTATGCAGGCCTATCCATCTATCATTGTAACACAAGTTTTGTTTTGTTTTTTGTTTTTTTCGTTTAATATATGTTTTACTTTACTTGCTTTCAACACTATTACATCAGCGCATTCTTTACCCTGTGTTGCATAAGTAGGATTTTCCCTCTTGTACTTTCTTTTGAGTTCACAGTTGGCTACTTCTTTTCTAATTCTGTATTATTTTTTTCAGTGTCATTTTCTTATTTTGTCTATCACACATGTGAATATGTAAATAATGTATCTGTTTTAATATTATAGTGGTCTTTTCAAAGTGACATAAAGGTACATTATATACATAGCTGGTCTGGTAGAGGATCTGCATTGTGAAGGTGTTGAGTCTTTGCCTGAAATGTCCCGCAGAATTGCAGTAAACTGCAAAAATGTCCAATGAGCAGGTGACACTACCATGTCACAGGCCTGGGGTCTCGTTTATGAAACTTTATGTGGAATTCTCAACTCAAACTTGCTCACTACTCTTCTTTCTGAGCAGAAACACCTTTCTGTCTCGTCTATAAAAGTCCAGTTTGAACTGGACCTCTCTTTTTCATGTCAAGCTGTCTTTTTAAAAATTAAAAAATATATATATGTTGAACATCACATACATAACTTTTTTGGACATAAATACACACGTTTTATAAATAGCCCATATCTGTGGAGAGTAAACCAGCTCACAGAGAGAATGCATGTTTTACAAAAGTATTTTAAGCAATGGAAAACATCTGTATATACATAAATGAAAGATTCTGTGTAACATTTCAGGCAAATCATCTAAATGAAAACAGGCAGGTGACCCCCTAACACCTCCATGTACCTTTAACAATACATTTCAACTTTAAAATACATATTTCGCCTTTGAAAGAAACAAACAAGTAAATAAAGATGACAAATGTTTTTTCCAACAGTTACAGAAGTGTAGCTATTTAACCAGGTAATTCCACCTAAGACGTGTGACACTCCTGTTGTGGGTTTTCAAAGTAGGAACTATGTATTCTCAGTGGACTTTCTACTGAAGCATGTGGTCTGTAGAGCCTGCCCCACAGACTCCCTCAGCTGCACTGGGGCCATTTTAGACAAGCTTTAAAAATATCCTTCATCCCTGTGGCACCTGTGATTCACCGCTACATGTGGTCTCATACTAAAGGTTGTGCAATCAAAGCTTCTACAATCGACATTATGGTATAGTTAGAAACAAGGTGTCAAACCACAAAGATCTTGTTCCCCAAACACTAACGGAGGACCAAATGTTTTACTCAGATACATTGTGACATACATACATGGAAGCAGAGTTTTCTATGTTGCAAATTTAGGCTGTTTTGCTCTGTTGGCTTCCTTGTTATGGTTTTTCAAATGAATGTTCTGTACATCCTCTCTGCCACAGTCATGTGTGTGTTTGGGTGTTTTCACGCACATAGATTCATGAGCAGTGAGCTGTGAGACCTATTGAGTTTCCCCAGGGACAGCAAACTACCCGGCCTTTCCCTACCTTCACTCTCACCACTCTATTCTTAAGTTTTGTTTCTTCTGAATAAGAAACAATTAAGAGTGTTTATAAGGGCTATTAGCCATCATTAATATAATCTTTCAGGTGAAAACGCACATAGGAAAAAAGGTTTACCCAGTGTGTCATGTTCTGTGATAATAATAATAATAATAATAATAATAATAATAATAATAATAATAATAATAATAATAATAATAATAATAATAATAATAATAATAATAATAATAATAATAATAATACATTTTATTTAAAGGCGCCTTTCTAAACACTCAAGGACACCGCACAAAGACAATCAATTAAAAACAATTAAAAACAGTTAAAAACAGTTAAAACAGGCAGTATATACAAAATAAAACAAAGATAATGGACAAAGCAATACAAGTAAAATGAAACAGTCAGCAGGGAGAAAATGATTAAGTGATGTATTTGAATTTTTTTTATTTTTTATTATTTTTTTTTTTTATTTCATTCATAAGTATAAAAAGACATCAACATTTGTGATAACAAATAACAAAATATTGAATGAAAGGGAGCAGAAAGAAGAGTTATCTTATGTTATCTGCCCCCTCTTCCCTTTTCCAAACACCAACACCGATAGCGACTGTAAAACCTTTCCTCATTACATTCCATTTCAATCACAATTATTAATCAATTGTAAACATAAAGCTTCATTTTCAAGTGTAACAATTTAGTTTTCTTTTTCATACATACAGTACACATTACATTGGATTTTATGTATTTTTTAAATGCCATTATTGTACTTGATTCTTTGATTTCTTTGTCAAGATTATTCCATAAATTAACTCCTTTCACAGCGACGCTTCGCTCCATAACCTTGGTTCTGAATTTAGGTTTTTTAAACATGTAGGTTCCCTTTAAATTGTATTGGCTTTTTCTCATCTCAAACAATCTTTGAATATTTACAGGTAACACTCTGCACTTTGCTTTATACATGACTTTGAGGATACTTAATTCAACAATATCACACATTTTCAACACTTTAAGTTTAACAAATAATGGGTTGGATGGCTCTCTATAATGACTGTTGGTGATAATTCTCAAAGCCTTTTTCTGTAAAATAAATAATGGCTGTAGGTAAGTTTTACATGTCGGCCCCCAAATTTCCACACAGTACATCAGATATGGTGCGATTATGGAGTTATACAAGATTAATAATGCTGCACTGTTTAGTGAGAACTTTACTTTATGCATCACCGCAATTGCTTTAGCTATTTTGCTTTTTGTGTAATTTATATGAGACCTCCAGTTTAGTCCTTCATCAATCATGACTCCTAAAAATTTTGTTTCACTTACTCTCTTAATCTGTATCCCATCTATTTCTAATGATATGTCGTCTTTCTTAGTTAGTTTTTTTAATATTAAGAATCAATCCATTTAAATCAAACCAATATTTTACTTTTTTTAGCTCTTCGTTTACTCTAATTATGACCTCTTTCATATCTTTTCCATGGTAAAATAATGTTGTATCATCGGCAAATAAAATTTTCCCAAGTTCAGATACATTAACAAAATCAATCAACCAAATTAAATAATTTGGGCCCAAGAATCGAGCCTTGGGGAACACCACATTTGATATTATATCTTTCTGATTCTGTGTCATTAATTTGTACATATTGTTTTCTGTTTTCTAAATAACTCACTATCCATTGATGAGCCACCCCTCGAATGCCATACTTGTTCATTTTCTTAAGTAATATTGAATGATTTATTACATCAAAAGCTTTTTGTAGGTCAATGAATATACTTAAGAAATAATTCCCATTGTCAATTTCGGATGCTATTTTTTCAGTTAGTTCCATTATTGCCATTGTGGTTGAATGTTTTGCCCTAAATCCATACTGGTTATTATTCAAGATTACAAAATCAGCAATTGGATAAGGGACCACATACAACTTCATCATGTGAAGAGGTATAGAAATCAGATTCAATTCCAATCAAATGAGATATTAATGCATGCAAATGAAAATGAGTGAGGTATGAAACTGATATTAACTAGATTAACTTTGATTGGTGTAATTAAAGGAAATAAAATTTGATTTGTTCAAATATATTGATAGATTTAATCTGTTTTGTACTTATTTTTAAGCACATTTCTATTTTCCATTGTATAAGTATTTTATTTATTTGACCTCCATTAGCTGTGCTTCCACACAGCTATTCTTCCTGGAGTCAATGACCTATGGTGTATGTTTTTTGGGTTGAGCTACAACTTATATCTGACCACAAAAACTTTAATTTGACAGCTTATTACATTTTTTTTTTTTAAGTTAAATGATTCTTGTTCACAACAGGCCCATGTGATCTTCCTCTTTTTTTTAGGAGAACTTGTGCTGGATCATCCCCCGGGTTTCCTGTCCAGAAGCATCAGGTGCTCAGGGATCACTCTTATCTCAAACACACTCTTTTTTCTTAATCTTACCCAGATACAACTAGATATGCAGTCAACATTCTCAAAGGTGAGCAAACTAAAACATCAGGGTTACAGATGTTCATTGTAAATCAAAGAACATCTTGGGCTGTAAAGAGGTTTCTAGACATTACATGAGATCTTCTTAAGTTCATTTTTGTGTAACTCCACTGAACTAGTTGTGTGTTGCAGTCTGAATACATCAGATGACAGATGCAAATAAATTGTGTTAAAACAACCAGAATTATTTGTCATTATACACATTTGTTTGGGCTTTACAATATTATTTTTCCACACAATCAATGGATGTGTCGGTGAGTATACATTATTAGAAACTATTGTCTTGTTATCTTACTTTAAAGAGAACATCTAGGCCAAAATTGGTAGGAGAGTTGTGAAGTGATACCTTTGGAAAGGATCTGGGGCCTGCGCTGTGGTTTACCTGTATATAGTGGAACCTCTGTCCACATGTTTGTCCATTCACAGTTCCTCTAAAATGCCTATTCTAATATTTATTAAAACACAATTACAGTATCTCACAGCTTTTGGGCTCTGCCACTAAATACAAAACTACATCTGTGTGACTGCTTGATGCTGTAATGTAATCTTGTTACTTTTGACAAAGACAATAAATTATTGAATCTAGAATAAAACATGCTACTTAAAGATGACTTGTCATTGGACCATGTTATAACAGTGTTCCCTCATCCCACTGCTCTTTTTAATTACAGTTATTCACAAAATTTGCATAGCCATTTTTTCAACAATAAAAACAAAATCTTCTGCTTGCTGTGGTGATATGCCACCTCTTTGAAGAGGAAGTCAGTGTACCCGTCCGTCTCTGTTATTAAACCATTTTAGATCAATATTGAGGTTAACAAAGAATAAAATGTCAAATAATGATCTATGTCTGTCTAATACTAAATGCTAAAAGTATAATGTTGTCCTTAATGTCTAATCTATTATATTAGCAGCATATTTTGAGGCAGTGTTTCACAAAATGTAGTGCAAGTACCACTGCCACAGGCGGTTTTGAGGATCTTTGCAGTCAGATCAGCAGGGGCAGACTGGCAATCTGTGCATTCTGGAAAAGTCCAGAACAGCCATCCACCATGGGTTGTTTTGCACGCAGCCACCCCCCAAATGGAAATTTGTAAAAAGGAATAGACATATCACTCACTACTGCTGAGCTATTTATTTGAAGGAAGAAACCTTATCATTAGTTATTAATTAATTATTAAACTCAAATTGTTTTATTAGTTGGATTCATTACTATTAGCTCGACTTACTTCTTCATTTCACATTCATTGTGGTGATTCCTGAAATCAGTGCAGTTTCCTTGAAGAGCTTGAACTACATGTTTTCTCTGGCTTTGCGGGGTGGCACCATCACTGCTGTTGGTCAATCATTGCTGAGGTTTATTGTGGGAGGCCTCAGACGCCACAAACAACATGTCGCAATATAAGGACAACCGCATCTCAGACACAATGGCAGCAAGTTATCACTGTACACTTCCTGCAACAAATTACACAACTGAAATTCTCTGTGCTCTCGTCTCAGTATCTCTTGCATATCTTATTTATATAATTATGGATATGAAATGCCTGATAAATTTACATGAATTTGACATGAAATTATGAATTGAAAATGAAATTATGAAATTATTTCACATTGAAGGATGAATTGTCCCCTGCATATTTAAGATTTTTATTGTAATTATGTTGTTTCTGGCTTCAAAGAAAGGAACTAAAATGCTAAAAAGACTAGCAGACTAAAAAGACTATTTATCAAAATGAATTACAGAACCACAAACATAGCTTAAATAATTAAACTGGGCTTATGAAAAGGTTTTTGAGCTGCTTTCTATAACACCATAAACTTTCTTTGTATTGTCTTTAAAATAGCCACACATAAAAGGACAGGACATATGCTACTCAAAACAGCTACACTAAACATTATGACAAATCACAATAAATGTGGCCAGTCTGAGCTGGCTAAAAGGCTATGCAGTATATATGCACACTTTTTTCTTTTAACTTTTTTTTTTTTATAAGCTAGAAGATTTTAGTTTTGTTTTTTTTTTATCTGCAAGAACAACAGAGACACTTCGCTAGTGACTTACTATTGGAGTTACTATATTCTTTCGTTTATAGCATTGTACAATTGCATATTTGAATACATTTGTTTTTCCCTAATATAAAAAAAAAAATGAAAAAGTACATATTTTTTCCTCAAACTTTTATTAGAAAAGTACTGTATAAAAATAAGCAATAAAAACAACCAGATAGTAAAACCTATCTTAATTTAATGCCACATTAGATTTGATTTCAGGAATTCGATCATTTTGTATGCGAACGTTAACAAAAAGAAAGTTAACATAACAATCTGCTTTGGATTCAAGCAGGCGGCCATGCTGCACAAACAACAGCTACAATATTATGCTTATCAAACAGAATTGATCTGTGAGAACTAAATCCCAGTTCCAACGTACAGTTCAGATGTAGTAACACTATCAAAGGTGTAAGAACATATACGTTCATACATGTGGACATGTATCTCAAGATGGTGGTTCATTAAATGACTGGGTCTAAGTGACACTACACCGTTCTGTGTTAACAGGTTCTATCACTCCCAATGTTGGTCATAAGATGACAAATAACAGTCAGTGTTGTGTCTTATCTCTAGCACTACCAGTTTAGGCGGTGATGGTCATGTTGTCCCTATAGCAGGATGTCCTCTGAGGGCCACCATAGCTGCACAGATCCTGGTAGATGTGAGCCACCTGCTCCGAGGTGACCTCCTCGGACATCTCCATGTTTGTACTAGTGCCATAACACTGCATCCGACGCATGTTCACTGCTTCAATCAACTGCTGGCAATTTACCATTGTAATCTGCAACCCAGACAAATTGTTGGTCAATGTGGCCATAAAAAACACAGTTCTTCTCACTGAGTAAGGAGAGGCAGTGAATAGCCTTAACTAATCAAGCCTTACCTGCACTATGATAAGTTTGTTCTTGGCATTATTAAGATCGTGGAGCTCTTCTCCAAAACACAGAGTGACTGTGGGTTCTGGGGCAGGATACTGTCCCTCCTGATACATCTGCAGAGCTGAAATAATAGACACAAAGACAAAACCAAAGTCAATAGGAAGACTGAATCTGTCTCTTATGTGTTTGCATATTATTTGGGTCATAAATAATAAAAATAAGTTTTCTTTATTCATTTATATGAGCCTTACTTTGCAGGAACCTTCCTGTGTCAAAGATCTTGACCACTGCGTCTCGTTGGAGTTTACGGGGCACAGCGGTGTAAGCCTCTCCCAGGCTGCTCCAGAACACTCGGCTCTGGCACAGCCTCTTGATGAAGATGCCCTCCTGGTTGGCCCTCACCAACACGCCTCTCTCTAAGTGGCACAGCAGCTTCTGTGTGATATAGCGCTGGCGCTCATGCTCTATGAGCTCAGCAGGGGGGAAATGAACACTTTGCATTGAGTCAGAACTGTACAGGGCGCCCCGGCTCACATGCTGCTGTCCAGGAGAGATCCGACAGCCTTCAGGATGACTGACCACAGTGCTGTGAGTCAACTTTCCACTGTAGTAGAAACAGATCATCATCTGAGCAAAGGCTGTAAAGGAAGAAAAAAAAGACATTTGAGGAAACACTGACGACAAAGAGTGAACCCAGGAAATAGACCAATAACACACACCTGAGACCACAGTCCCTGATGGCAGTGGATCTTGATGGAGAGGATAAGCTACAAGACATAGAAAAACCATCACTGACCACATGTCATGCCATTATTTTGCTGCATCATCAAAAGTCCATAGCTTTAGCACGATTACATAAAAATAATCTGATGTCAGCAATGTTAAACAGGATGTTTGTCAATTCTTCCAGCCCAAGACTCCCCAAAGAAACCAAATGTCATCCCACAATATGGCATCAGGGGTAAAATATGTCTAGTGACATTTTAGCAGCTGTGCAACTGTGAAATACACAAAACAAATAACACATAACTCACAGTTAATGCTGCTCTGAGACCAGTACTCTGGACTGGACTGGATGTTACAAGCATCTTCCTTAAAAACAACAACAACAACATGTTTACATCTGTAAAAATCCAGATAATAGTATAAGCATAAAATATAGAATTACTGTCTCACTTCTTTGATGAAATCATCCATTGCGCTGGGACTGCAGTCTATGTCTGTCATATCACCAGAGGTGGTGATAGGAATGGGCAGCAGTGGGCTTTTACCAGCTGTAAAAATACATGCATATTATAAGTAGATTTGTGATAATAAAAATATTGCATAAACCACATCATCTGCATACTTTTTTGTTCTTCATCTGGAACAATACGATAGACTTTGTAAGGCTCAGAGATGTCCAACTGAGATCTCTCGGTCACCTCCTCAAAGTCTGGGCTTTTATTGAGAGCACAGCGAAGTCTGGTCTTCCATGTTGCTGGTTCAGCTTTGTCCCCTTCCTTAAACTTGCCTTTAAAAACAGCCCAGGCCTATGAACACAGACACCAATCGTTCTTATTTATTAGCCTACATTCTTATATGGTTAAAACTCCAGGCATATCTATCATTGCCAGGAATAACAATATTTAAATCTGGTTGATATTTAAAGCTGGTTGAAATCCAGGAATAAGATTCAGTTAAACGATTCAGTAAAATGACCGGACTTACTTTTTCAGCTTCTAAATATATATATATAATAAATAAATTATATATATATATATATATATATATATATATATATATATATATATATATATATATATATATATATATATATATATATATATATATATATATATATATATATATAAAATATTTGTGACATATTAATGTGACTAATTGTGACATGTAATGTGACTAATTGCCTGTGCTCATGTCATGCTTGGCATCAACATTATTACCTAATAAAAGATAAAAAAACAACAACAACACAATTACACTGTTATTAGACCTTGAAAATGGAGGCGTCTACTTCTTGGTTGTAATCCTGTTTTCCAGCGTGTTTCCATGGGATTCGGAACATGGTGCGGTTCTCATCCTCCCACTGCAGCCCAGAGTACTGTCCGCTCTGGATCTGCTCCATCAGCCACTGCTTCAGTCTGCGACCTCCACAGTGCGACATTTCACTCAATGTGCCAATCTAAAAAACATTCAACATATTTTAAGTCTGATCATAAATAAATGAATAAATAAATAAATAAATATTAATGTTAATATTAATATAATAATAATAATAATAATAATAATAATAATAATAATAATAATAATAATAATAATAATAATAATAATAATAATAATAATAATAATAATAATAATAAAGGCCAAAATTTACAATAAACTTACTACTTTGTCGGACAAATAGCAATTGTTGATCAAAGATGTATTCCTGATTAGCGCGCCGCAGACACCACACACCAGACGTTTCTCACCAAACTTATTGTTTTGTCGGACAAATAGTTATTGTTGTCCAATGAGTCAGTGAAATATTTAGTCCTAATTAGCGCGCCGCAGACACTACACGCCAGAAGTTTCTCATCTCTGTTATGAATGAAACGCCGTGGCGGAGATTTGTCAACGAGCTTCACTCAGACCAATCAGCAAACAGACCCAGCCCATCACGGAGAGTTCTTCTAACCCGGGGCATTTACAAGAAATGGTTTAGGTTGTAAACTAGCTGCCCACGCTTAAAACTACGCAGATCAATAGCATTTTATGTTCAGAGTCACACGCTTTTGTTTGGGGATTTTTACGACCCCCACGCACACCCATTCTAAGGAAGAAAAAAATACAGCATCCTGTGCAAGCATCCTCACCGTGAGATTAGTTTAGAAACCTGATAATTATTTAATATATTTTACAAATATTTCAAAAAATAGAGCCAGATCATAAATTTGATCACAATTCACGTACAGCCAGTATCTTTATATTGCCTTGAAGAGGAAACTGAAGTCATAGTTTCTTCTGAAACACTTTGATCGCAGTTCAGTTAAATCCACCTGCCACTCATTCAAAGCATTGCAAAGTATGTCCAACAGGACATGTGGGTGGGGAAAAGCCTCATTATTTGAGCATGGATTTGCATGTAAGAGAAAACAGAGAATCATGATATGGCGATTTGATCAAAATAACAGATCCCACAGGAATGAGATCACAATTTTTTTTTTTTATCACCATATTGCCCATCCCTAAATAAAAGTGTACAAGTAGAATGTTTCATTTGAAAAGTGCTTTATAAGGAGTCTATCTGATGCAATCTATCTAAATCAATATGTTGGTTAAAAATTGCACACTTGTCTCTTATTTAAGTCACAATGATTCTAAATTTACCAGCCATTTATAATTTAAAAAAAAAATAGCAAAGTAATGTACAAACATCTCAACTAACAACAGAGACTGTATCAAAACTAAATACTAGTGTGCATATTTTTTTATTATTGCAAAAACACATTCTATACAGTTTCCCATCAAAACAAAACAATTATAAAAATTGCATGTGCATTGTTCAGGAAGACTAAAGTATTTCTAAAACACAAACCCTCAAACACAGTTTACTTCTTTGTCTGTCCACAAACAGAATCAAATGTTGCATCATTGTGCTACATCTGAGGCAGCTTTCTTTATGGCAGCTTAGGTCACATAAAAACAATTACTTTTACTAGCACAACAAAAATAGAAAAATATGACCTGTATGGCTATATGTCCACTTTTCAATAATGACATTTTAGTAAGAGTGTCTTTAAAAAAACAATCAGTACAGCAGAGGTAAAGATTTCTTAAATGTAAAAATCACTATACATTAATTTAAGGTTTCCAAGCTGGAATTACTTGTCATATAATATAGCTAAGGTGTTAAGGCGCCTGTGAAAAGACCAATACCCTAATCATATACTCACATACAGTATATTGGTGGTAAAAACAGTTTTTAAAACTTTTCTAAGTGAAAAAAAGAATGCATACATTGGCTTTGGCTGAATAAAGGGGTAATGAAGGAGTACAGTCTTCTGCAGAGAACCATGTTAAAGTGACAGTGTAGTGGTGACAGTTCAGCTCTTATCTTCATCATTATCATCATCATCATCATCGGGCAAAGCACAGCCTCCCCGTCTACGACTGGACCAGCGATTGTCCATTCCTCTTCTCTGGCTTTCCTGTTGCTCTGTGTACTGGCTCAACAGCGCACCTACTTGCTCCTGGTCTTTGAAAGGACTCGGCCGGAAACTGGACTCTAACCAAGCTCGGTACTGCAGAAAAGACAAAATTATTTCAAACTTAAAGGCAAACCATCATGCCTTAATGAATTAGATTGCAAGTTAAATTAGAAAAAAAAAAAGCCTCAACAGTGTTAACCCTGGCTCCTTTTGATTTGCCTCATCAAATGTCATCAAATTATCAGCTGATTATCTTCTTCTATTTGTGCCATACAGTAAAAGAGTTTGTGACAAAACCTTCAAAACAGGATGCAAATAATGTATGCATGGTTTAATTTTAGCAGTACAACTTTTGAAGTTATGGTGTAACAGTTTTTAAAAATACAAAAAGGAACTGTTTCTATGTGATCTTAATGTTTAAAAAAAGTATTTCTGAGATGAGTGGGATTCCTAAATGTGCATGAATATGGACTGTTATTGCCATAAAATCTACACTTTACTATATTTGTTTTACAAAATTGTTGAGATTCTTTACTTTCTCTTCTGAGATGTTGGAAAAGTAATACACATAAAACCAATTTCCTCTTAAATCCTCGAAATCTACAATAAACAATAAAGACTTTTTCAGTCATGCTGTGTTGCAAGATGCTGACTGTAAGGCCTATCACGTGATAATGAGTACCAAGCTAATGCAACCTGAGCAACCCCCCAACAGTTCCCCTTCTTCGTCTCACGATTCACAGCCACTTGTCATTAAGTCATGCACACTGGGTGAGAAAAACTGTATACATAACATTGGAATAAACTTGAGACATTCTCTACTGCAAGATTAGAAAACTACAAACTAACGATGATGACAAATTTTTGTTACTTTCAATAACTTTAATACATTTTTCTTAAACCTACTACAGCAGTAAGTCATTCAAACATACTAGAAGACATAAATTAGAGTGCCATTTATAATGTCTGTGACCATAAAGACTCCAGTTTGTTTATGCTTTCTTAAAGTGTGTTACTTTATTTAAATTTAAACAAAATAAAGTAATAGTAAAATATAAATTATTAAATTAAAATATTCTGATGTGTTTAGTGATGAACAGTTGCAAACAATAAACCTAGGGTAAACCCACCTTCTCCATATGTGTCAATATAGCAATGCTTTGTATAAGAGAAGACTTAGTCAGGCTAATCAAGCTACTTGTTTATATTATCCTCCACATTGCAAAGTGAAATGAGTAGTCTTCTACTGACGTTTTGCAGAACATTTCCCAAAATAATAAAATTATTATTTTGCATCAGTGTTTCTTTACCTCTGAAACTACTGTTTGATATTCTTGTAGCTGCTGCTGGAAGCCATAGTTGGGGCCCACAAATGAACGAACAGCTTTAATGGCGGACAGGCATTCCTCCCAGTTAAACTTTGTGACTGTCATTAGATAGGCCACCACCAACGTAGTGCTACGAGACACTCCTGCAAGACTGTCACAACATAATAACATAGAGTCAACAGGATCACAAGGCAGGCTCTAGGTTTAAATAAATGATCAATACCTACCAGTGAACCAAACATGTGCCTCCATTCAAACGGCACTCATGGATGAAGCCAATGGAATCTTTAAAATGTTGTAATCTGAAAATACAATACTTTCTTACTGTATTAAACATAAAACAGTTTCTAATTAATTCAAATGTGCAATAAAGGCCACAATGCACATAATATGAGAATATCTGCTCTTATGTAATATTTACTGTTGTCATATAAGGCAGTGGTGAAGGTGACAGTTTGGACATAAATAATGTGCCATTAGACACAGTGGATGTGACTGGCACTCAGACACTTAGGAAACATGGATGGTGCTTTGCATAATCAAGACACACAGAGCAGATAACAGTGGAGCAGATGCTGATTTCTCAACAGACAGACAGATTAACAGACTGGGGCTAAAATTGACTGACCAATGCTTTCCTTTTTTCTGTCTTCCTGAGATTCAACCTCTTTTCTCAAAAACATGTCTCATCAGCAGTTTGTTCTGTCTTCCAAGCAGCAGAGGTTTCCGGCTGTCTTGTTTAATATGCAGAAAATAATCCTTGCCACAATGTTTTGGGTTTTGAACAAGCAGAATATTGACAAGCAATCCTAAGTGGCTGGTTGGCTCAGTTTTTCATTTTGCTTCTTACAAACTTGTACTCATCTGCAAATTAATACCCTTCAATTAATTCCTGACTAGCCCACTATTTTTGTTATTATGCTTTTGTTTGCTCTTTGGGGCACATTGGGGCAACAGTAGTTAACAAAGCTTATGTATCATTATCATTGCGGCTCAAGACGGACAGTAGTGGGTTGACAGTTTGCCTCATTAGTCAGACCAGTGATTGTGACAGAAGGGTGTATTAAACTCAGGGTGGTCGGGGCCAAAAGCCAGATGTCACCCTGTGGTTTCCTTCCTCTGCTGCCTAAGGGAAGGGCACTTGATTGCAACAAAAGCTCAGACACCTCCATCCCAGATCAATGGGCAATGTCTCACTTTGATTCTCTGACAATTGTCAGATATATATTACATATATTGTAAAAACACCACAGAATTGTATCTTAATTATGAACAATATTGTTCAATAGTATGAGAAAAATGTAAAATAAGGATCCATGTGTAAAATAAATGAAATTTGTTAGTTTATCACTAACCCCTATACAGTTTTTTCACTATCTTTGGAATTTGTAATATCCTCTAAATTTGAACAGCTCCTGTTTTTTGCAGCGACATCCAACACAAAAGCTTATTGACTTGAATGACGATGGTTACCTAAATAGGTGAGAAAGTTTACTGAGGATACAATGCATATTTTAATAGAGCAAAACATCTTTCAGTTGAGCATGTGATAGATTGTAATTTCTTTTGCATTATTAACAGAATAAACTAATGGATACTCCTCAGTCCTGGACCATCCATCATGTTATTTTTCTTTAGTTAGTCCACACTAAGGATTGGATGATATAGTAAGTCAGTCAGTAAGTAAAGGGGGCTCCTTAATTGAAAATAAATAAATAAAAATAAATAAATAAATGGAGGCTGTGAGATGTGCTGCTTTTTCTACAGACCCAGTGAAATAAATGAGCTGTCAATACTGCCATGAAGCCCATCCTCATGATATTGATATTGTGGCATTTTATAGGAGTATACTTTAATCAACACTTCATTAATAGTCCTTGCTTTTATCAATGATCAGTTTTATCGATGATCTGTTATCATAAAAATGTTTTATCACAATCTTACATCTGATTAGAATTATAGAAAAACGTTCACTCACAAGTTTTGACTGGCGGCATCATCTGCATGAATACAAAGGTAGGTCATATCCTAAAACAGTACATAATCAATTATATTTAAATTAAGATGGTCACAAAGAATATAAACAGGTGGTTAAGTTTTCTCTGTACTTTAATGCCACTTCTCCAACCCAGTACTTGACTATGCATACTGTATCTCAACTGTAGTGCGTTACCACCCCCATGTGGACAACACTGTTACTGAGACATAAAGTATTTTTCAGACAGAATACTAAACCTTTTGTAAACTTACCTCATACACAGGCTTAGCATTGTTGTGCACAGATAAAATGTGTGTGATTCCATTTTTTGACAGACTTTCTCTGTCCTCTGAATCTATAAAAGTAACAAGGGTATGAGCCTCTAAAGTTATGCTCAGAACATTATTATTCAAATGTTTTGCAGAGATTACTTTGTTAGATTACAGATTACTTGTTAGACTACAGATCAACAAACATAAATAACAGTACAGAGATTAACTCACCTCTTATACTGCCAAGGAAGAGGCCATCAACAACCTGTGAAACAACAGACATAACGTGTTTTGAAAAGACATTTGCTCAAATGACTGAAGCCCATGCAGCCAGATTGGGATTTAGGGATTAAGTTTTAAGCAGCAGCAAAAAGGAAACCACTATACAAGGTCCGGAGCGCTTTGTTAAACAGACCAACACAGTAACAAGATTAAAAGTTACAGAAAGAAACTATTTTCATTCCTTCAATGTCTATGGGGTAATCAGGGAGTTAAATGAAATTATATATATAATATATAGCTATATGTATGTTATTTATATGTAAACATCTTAAAATAATATCTCATCTGCATCTGACAGCATCCAGAGAAGTACATCAATTATAAAATATATCTTCAAAAGCCAGAACTCATGATATAACCATAAAGTTTAGTAATGCACATTCCTAAATACAGTGGTACCTCACCTTACGAAAGACCCTACATACGAAAAATCCAAGTTACGAAACGCCTTCACGTTAAATTTTGGTCTCTAGATACGAAAGAAAATTCAAGTTACGAAACGCGAAATCTCAAAAATTCGAATAATGCGCGCTCAGATGCACACCCCGCTGTTATCTCCGCTCAAAGAGCACCTTTCTCGGCCTGTTAGTTCACAGTGTCAACCCCCCGGCTCTTGAATTGGATAGAACCAGAGCCAGCCCTGGGGAAAACCCTGCGGTCGTGCCCGCTCAAAGAACATCTTTCTCGGCCTCTTAGCTCTAGCGCCGAACACGCAAGGAGCGCGGAGACAGGAGCATTGCGAGCACGACACAGAACCGCGGTGAACACGCAGTGTGACGGAGCGCCTGTAGCACCGTCATTCCCCGACCGGCGTCTCTCTCTCGCTCTCTGGCACCAGCGCGCGCCTAGACTGCAGAGCACAGAGCGCTTCTCCTGGTTTGCGTAACCAGACTCTGATTCAACTGTTCCCTGCCTATAAACTGTTCTCCGTGATCTGGACTCTGTTTCCCTCCCTGGGGCGTACGAGGGTGCACACTTGGACAGTTGAATCAGAGTCTGGTTACGCAAACCAGGAGAAGTGCTCCGTGCTCTGCCGTCTAGGCGCACGCTGGGGCCAGAGAGCCAATCAGGACGCAGAACACAAAGTTACACTATAAAAAAATGTTACACCTTGGAACGAATCAGGCCTTTTCCATTGAAATAGCTACTCAACTTACGAAAAATCCACGTTACGAAACCACTTCTGGAACGAATTAATTTCATAAGGTGAGGTACCACTTGTATCTGAAGCTAATGACACAACCTCTATGACCTCATCAGAGATGGAGAGGGACTACAATCATGATCAGAGAATGCTGTCTACAAGATAACACCCCTGCCAGGTTAGGGACACCTTTCCTTTCTACCATATTGCCCTGATCTGAAACAAATTAAAACCATTTAGTAGAGTGACAAGTTGAAACCAAGGATGCTCCTGGAAGCTATCACTTCACGTCCTGGAAACTCTTGCAGTGATTAAAGACATTGGACATTAATGTATGTAGTCTATTTCACTAGGTTATGATATTTAGACTTTAGTACCTGCAGAACAGCCTCTTTGATAGTCCAAATAAAATAAATAATATAAATGCAGCAAATGCACAATGTACTAAGAGTACTGATAGACAACGTCTTTCTGTCATTTGCATTACTATCACCAGAGGACAAAGAGCAGAATCTGATTCTGTAGTAACTTCATAAGTCTACAGGAGTGTATGTTCAGACATGGGTTCAAAGTTTAGCCTAAAACATGACGTCAGCAGTAGCATAAAGTAACAGCGGTAATGGAAATACTGTATAAATTCCACCACTGCGTTGAGATTCTTACCTTGTTCATCCCATTCCCCATGATCACTACAAACTGAGCGCAATGTGCTACAGCACTGATATGAAGACTTAGTTAGCCTGTGCTAAGATATGGACTTCGGATGTAACAAAATGAATAACTTATTAAAGACTAACCGTTTGAGCTATTGTCATAGATAGCTTGCATTATTACATAGACATTAAGACTTTGGTATCGCCGTATAATAGCAAATAGGTGCAGACCATTCCTTCATGCTGTAGCTTATCGTCTTCCGGATTGTTTTGACGTGAAACAACTGCACCACCAGCAGCAGCAGCAGCAGCAGGCTCATCCGGTAAGTGACATCACGGCTGCTGTGCCTCGTTTCACCTTCAGAGGGCCTTTACGTCAGTCTATCACAGCGTACAGGAAAGCACTAACCCAAGAAACTCCCACTGTTAAACCAAATCTAATTACTGAATTAAAAATGAGCACATATGAGGCAATTCAAATAGACGATGGTTAGAATAACCCCACCTCCCAAGATTGAGCAAAGCAAATTCTCATATTTTAGCCATATACAATTTAAGCACAAGGGGCATGTTTATAAAGTTTTAATTTGGTTAAGATTGCTTTAAAATGTATCAAACAGCAAAAAAAAAAAAACATTGAGGCATGGCTTTTAACTTTTGTTTTATTTCTCAATATTATACAGTGACCTTAAGAGGAAGTGGTCTTCCAGAATGTAAAACTGAGGTAATTTGAACAATTGATAAATACAGAGGTAAAAGTATTCGTGACTATCTTGTATGGTCTTCAAGTAAGTAAAATGATCCTCTTAGTCATTTACTTTTTCCACTGCTTATTCTCATAGTCCCACTTGGCTGAAAAGCCCTCCACTGGGTTGATTCTCATATCCAGCATTCGCTGCAACTCTTTTGCTTTAAGTTCATCATCAAATGTGTGTGGGACTGGCCCATACACTATGGGAGAAAAAACATTAACAATTAATGTCCATATACAAAAAATATATATCTCTTGTATATATATTATTCACCATATTTTCTCTGCCACAGTACAACCAGGCCAGTGAAACCGACAAGAAACAGTATTCCTCCAAACACAGACTTCCATTCAGATGACCTCTGGTTCATCTCAGCGAAACTCTGCTTGAAGCTGATCCGGTACACTGAACAGAAGAAAACATTATACATTAAATGTCACCTTATGTAATATTGAAAGTAACTAAACAAGCCAATATGGTGTGAGGTACATTTTACAGAATAAGCTATTGGCTGACTTAGTTTCAAAGACAATGTCTGTTCAAGTGACATCAGACTACATTTAATAGATTTACTGCAAGTTTGCTACCTTAACCACAATCCTCAATATAAGGTATTTATAACAATGTACCTTTGATTAAACACCCCCAAATGGAATTAACTTTGCTGTGCTAGGTTACAGATGATTATATTATCATGACTGCAATATGGAATACAGTATTTTGTTGTAATGCATGAGCAGACTCTACTGAGAAAGCTCAGGTCTTTCAATGTGTGCAGTGAGTTACTGGAGATCTTCTTCCAGTCTGTGGTGGCCAGCGCCCTGCACTTCGCAGTGGTCTGTTGGGGGAGCAGCACCAGTAAAGGGTCATTGGGCGGATTGACAAACTAATCCGCAAAGCTGGTCACGTGATCGGCTGTGAGCTGGAGACATTTGTCACAGTGAGGGACAGGAGGACATTGGACAAACTGCTCTTCATCATGGACACTCCTGCTCACCCACTGCACCAGCCTATAGAGGCTCCTACAGCTCCGCTCGAACAGCGAGAGATACAGGACTACATTCATACCATACTCCGTACAACTCACCTTTATGTAACAGATAATACTCTCTACAACTGTATATAGCTGTGATTGGACAACTTATTTTATATTGTATTTTATATTTTTATTACTTATTTTTCCATTTTATTCTGATTTGTACATATAAATTTATAATCTTTTTTTATTTTTATAACGATGTCTCATTTGACACTGGTCTATTGCACTTTGGTTGCTATTACATATATTTTTGTTATACTCTGTTAGATATTATATTTGATGAGTGAGCTACTGTACCCAAATAATTTCCCTTGTGGAGCAATAGTTTGTCTAAGTCTAAGTCTAATAGGGACAGTTAGTACTTGTGCCACAATTTCAATGGTAATCAGTGGTTGTCAGCCATTAGTTTGTCTGGATTTTAAAAATCAGTGCCAACATTTAATATTGTAAATCTGTCTCTTACATGCAATCTTCTCTTCATTGGACAGGGATACCCAGGAGCCCTTCTCCTTCTCTTTGAGAGATATCTGCTCCGGACTTAGTGACTGCACATAGCCGATATCTGGAAGAGGATTCTCACGCCTGTCAAAGTAGACAGGGAGTGTATAGTCCTCAACCTTTGCAACACCTGCATGAAAGTGCATGGAATATAGCTTAGTGGGGTTAAATTCAAACAATTATTTCACACAAAAACTATACATATGGCTTTGTGTTTGTACTCTTACCATGACCCCCACGTAAACAGACAGCGGTTGAAATGGCGCGTTTACTGACGAGGCTGAGAGCTCTGGATGCCAGCATTCTGGGAATAAAGACAGATATCACTATACGAAATGCACCCATAAATACTACTACAACACTGCAATACCATGGCATATGTGGTTTACACATATTTTCAAAAACGTTTAATATGGAAATAATATGGAATTTGTGTCTTGTAACGTAACTTGTATCAATATATCATTTGGCTAAGACAAGCTAATGCTAGTTGGGTGCCAACACAAGGTCATGTGTGCGACAAACATGTTCCCTGCGTTGATAAAGAACCAGAACCATTTACATACGATACATGACTGTTCAACCTTATACATTAGACAGACAAAAAACGCCCACTGTATCTTTAGAGACAATTTAATGTGTGTGTATATGCCAAAATGTCAGCGATCCTTTGCTAACAGTAGCATTCAATTTAGCATCTCGGAACTGACAAAGTCATCTTTATTAAATGTATTTCGAGTTAATGTTGTTATTGTTGAATACACGTTTTACCGCCAATTAAACCACCACTGGGTCTCGATGGTTATATACAGGACTACACCCGACAGAAAAGTTTAACAAAATGCGACCTACTTTATCTCGTTCGCCCGTCGCTCCTCAGTGTGAACGGAAATCGGCCGCAGCGGAAGCGGAAGCGGAAGCTGACGGAAAAGGGAACGAGGACGTTTCGCGTCACTTTGTTTTGGTTTACGGCACACCGGTGAAACAAGTGGAAGGGGGATTTAAGATTAGCTCGTATGGCTCGATTATATCATATTAACTAATTTGTGTCGCTAAACTGAGCTTTCTATGTCCAGTCCGCGTGTGCTTGCGTACATTGTTATGGGCTATGTTCGACGAGTTAGTTTGAGGGTTGGCATGAGCTGAAAGCTACTTTTGTGCACTTCACATGGGTTGTTAGCTAATGCTAGCAGAGTTTGGCTCTACAGTACGTAACCTTAACAGCAACTCGTGTGATTTGTATATTTATTAATTCTGTCATTGTCGTCTCTAAACATGCCTATTCAACTGACGAGTCAGGCTTACTGTAAAATGCTTTTACATGCTGCCAAGTATCCTCACTGCGCCGTAAATGGGCTACTAGTCGCTGAAAAGCCGAAAGACAAAAAGAAAGACAGTCAGAACCACACAGCTCTGTGTGTAGACTGTGTTCCACTGTTCCACGGTACTCTGGCTTTGGCACCAATGCTTGAAGTCGCTTTGACACTGGTAAGTGCATCTCGATACCAAACATGCACGGACACGTGTTTTTATTTATATTCTAAACTGTTTTATTTATGGAGATATAGTATTTATGCAATAAGCATGGATTGTACAGGACAGCTGGAATACATAGAATGCAGACTAATCAATTTATGCTTTACTTCATAAAACTAAATGATATCAGAGGAGTATCTATTGTAATTACTATATGTGCTCTTATTGCAGATTGACACTTGGTGCAAAGAGAATAACTATGTTATCTCTGGATATTATCAAGCAAATCAACGCTCAAAGGATTCAAGGTACATATTTGCTCTCTGAACAGCTGTCTGAATATGATGGGGAAAAATTGTATTGCAATTTCCAATTGTCTTGCTTTCCAATGCAATTAGACAGAAACTAAACCTTTTGTCGTGCATTTTTAATTTTTATAATAATATGTGGTTCTGATTGCAGACTTAATCAATTTGCTGAAAAAGTAGCTTCCAGGATTTCTGACAACTTCAATGACGCTGCAATTGTTATGGTATGTAGACAGGCTGGTTAGCTCAACTGGTAAGTCATGGACTTTCCCCCTGGAGGTTGTAGGTTCAAACCCCCCCCGGGCAATGAGCTAACCAGTGTGGGTCCTTGGGCAAGACCCTTCACGGTACTGCCCCCCGGGCGCCGCTGCTCACTGCTCCTGAAAAAAAAAGGATGGGTCAAATGCAGAAGTCAAATTTCTCCCGTGTGTCACTGTGTGTCATTGTGTGTGAGACCAATAAAGGCTAAAAGCCTAAGCTTAATCTTAACATGTAGTGTTCTATGATTCTTTTGGCAGAGGTTTATGTAAATTTTCATTTAAATTCTCCTGAAAGTGGCACTAATTTGTGTATGCCTTTCTCTGTTCCAGGTGGATAACAGTAGATTAACAGTTAGTTGCTTTGAGCCTGTAGTTATTATCTATGATCATCATGAAAACAAATGGAAAAGCAGAGATGTTACAGCGTAAGTTTCTGGTTCTCTCAGACTCAGAGGGAAGTGTACTTACTATTGGAAGACTACATTTAGTTCAGCTAAACTCATTTAAATAACATATCATATAACCTACCAAAATATGATTATACATGCACAGTTATCTATTGTTTGTCCCTAACATGTTTTACTTTTTTATATTTTACTTATCAGTGACTCATTTGAAGACTGGCATGAAGCACAGAAGATTACATCAGCTCTTTTAGAGAGCCGATGCTATGAAAATCTTATTGACTTTGACAATCACTTGGATGATCTGCGAAATGACTGGACCAATCCTGTGATCAACAAGTCGGTCTTGGATCTCTGCTAACCCGTGCTTTGTTATGCCAGCTTCTCAATAACCTTAGATTGATTGACCAAGATTTATTGGTGCCATTTTAGCATGCACAATTTGTATAAGGGACAGAAGTGCAGAAAGCTTGGGCTAGTCTTTGTTTTATCAAGGGGGTCTCCTGTTGATACTTGAGGAAAAATGAGCCAAACCTTAAAGGGCAAGCACAATGGTGTACAATTGGCACATTTTGAGACTAATATTTAGACAAGACTAGACTAAGTGTTTGTGACAATTTGTAGTTATGTGCCTAAAATTTGATTTTAAATCAGAAAAACAAAATTACCTTTTATTAATATATTCAGTATGTTTAAAAATTGTAATGGTTATTTTTGCTTCCAAGGTTGTGCCTATTTTAGGCATTGGCATGGATTTAATGTGTGGACTTCTAATAATGTGCAAATTAGATTGCTTTTATTTTATTATGGTTTAGGGACTGCCATTTTAAAGGGGTGGATTTGATTTCTTTTGGCATTACAATTGAAACAGTTTTTTAGTGTACCGGAGGGGTGACACTATTATTAGAACATTTTTATTTTCACGTTTGATGTGCTGCTTGGTTTGAGCTGTGATTCCTTCATAAATAAACTTTAATATTTTGAGAAAGATTGACTAAGTAATTTGTTTATTAATCAATTTACAAAAAAAAAAAATCATTTCCAAGTATCATTTATATTTTTCATAAATTGGTAAACATCGCCTCACAGTGGATTGTAACCGCAACTGTTTTTTTCCTTGATCCATGTATGTAGACATGATCCAGTTTTACCTACAGTGGCATTTTTTTACTCTTCATATTACATTCACTCGTGTACATCCATGGATGTGTTAAAATAACACATGTACATCATATATCTGGCGTGGATTTATATAATGTGATGGTCATATAACATGTTTGCCTCTCGCGAGAACACGCGCGAGACTACGGCAGCTCTTGTTTTTTCCGCGTGACCGTACGCGGGAAATATTTGTTTTGATAAATCAAGTATAGAGTTGTGATTTTGTATCAATTCAGAACATGAACGCATCCGAAGTAGAGTTTATAGCGGAGAAGGAAGTGGTTCAAATAATACCGAATTTCAGTCTGGACAAGATATATTTAATCGGGGTAAGTCCACCTTCTGCGTCTTCGGTTGGGTAGATTAGCATGTAATTATCAATATAGATGTATGTCTGTGTTTATTTTGTGTTTGCATGTCATGTTTCAGGGAGATCTAGGTCCCTTTAACCCTGGGCTTCCCGTGGATGTACCTGTGTGGTTAGCTCTCAATTTAAAACAGCGTCAGAAATGCAGCATTGTGCCCCCTGAGTGGATGGATGTTGGTAAGTTAGATCATGATTTTACCAAATGTAACATTACTACTGCCGTATAACCAGCAGTGTTTCTTGTGCAGACAAACTGGAGGAAATGCGCGAACTTGAAAGAAAAGAAGATACATTTACACCTGTTCCTAGCCCATACTACATGGAGTTGACAAAAATGTTGCTAAATCAGTAAGATATCCTACATACGCAATGCATTAATAATCATTGTTACTCTGTACGTCACTGGTATCTCTTAATAAGTTATTTAAAAAATTTTTTAATCTCTTTTGAAGTGCATCAGACAACATTCCAAAGGCTGATGAAATTCGCACTTTAGTAAAGGATATTTGGGATACCCGTATTGCCAAGCTGCGCCTCTCTGCAGACAGCTTCATTAATCAGCAGGAGGCTCATGCCAAGGTATGAAAATACCATTTGTGCCCATTTCATTTGACATCTTGAGTTAACCGTTAAAACAGGCACAATATTATTAAAATGAAGTTGATGTGAAAAAGTGGAGATATTAAATGAAGATCAAGAATATAATAATTATGTATTTTTACATTTTATTTATTTTTTTGTAGCTTGATAACCTGACCTTAATGGAAATCAATACCATCCGAGCATTTCTTCTTGACTCTTTGAACTGCATGTATAAGCTACGCTCCAATCTTCAGCCTGGCTCACCTAAAGGACAGTTCAATGACTATTGATAGTTGTGTGGTGATTTTAATAGAAAATGTGTATGATAAAATGTTTGTTTATATTATATAAAAGTTTAACAACTTCAGACTCTTGGTTTCATTAAATTGAATCAATGGTTTTGCCATCATTGCACAAGAAAATGTAAAACCCCATTTCACTGTTGTTCGTAACTGAGAAGGACACATGTTATGAGACAGAATATGTTGTCAATAAAATGATGTGCAATATAAATATATTGCACTACTTGGCACAATATTTGCTCTATTTTGCCTCCTAGTTCATGCATTGAGTGAGCACTGTTAATCAAATGTCACATTTCAAGTGGTGTCCCAAAGCTCAGAGGAGGCAATGGAAGGAAACCATAGTGTAAACCTGAGTGAGGGTTCAAGAGGCAGACATCAGTTCAAATAATTGTATCACAGTGAGGTTTTTATATTGTTGCAATTACACAAGTACAGGGACAGCAGCAAAGTGTGTTTGACATGTAATCCTGAATTTGACATTAAAACTTAAAAAAAAAAAAGAGGCTAAAACACATTTGTCTGAAAAATAAATGGTTTACTTTTATTTAAAATTATTATTAATTTATTTTAAAATTCCTGGAACAATAATATAAAATAATCCTCAGTATAGTCTTCATTATAAAGTAATTTTGGTTTGAACCAGTGCCTGAAAAAAAAACTCCATTTCACCCTCAGCTTGTGTCTCCTGCTCCTCTCTTCTCTGTCTCCTCTGAGTGGGACTTCCTCACCCATTTCCTACAGAACCGAGGACAAAGTTTGTTTGGTCGAAAACGTTTTGCCGCTCATCCGAGAGGCTTCGTCAGTTCTGGTTAGAGTGCTGGTAAGACACTGCTTATATCTCGCTGCAGGGAGGAGCTAACTATACTGCAGTTTTTTCCGAAACTATCTCGCCTATTTGTTTCTGTCTTTTGTTTCTCTGGCGTCTAGTTTTGCATACCTATTCATCCCTACACGACTGTTTTTCACACCTCTGGCCCTGACCTGGCTAGCCCTATTGTTTCTTTTGTTTGTTTTGATTTAGGTTTAAGAATGGAATTATAGATGGGAGACAAATTATGTCTGACTCCACCATTTCTGTTTAAAGAAGGATTCTCTTTTTTTTTTTTGACAAAAATAGCCTCTTTAACTCCCCTCTCAAACCAATTCTTTTCCCTGGCTAAGATCTGAACCTCACTGTCCTCAAACGAATGGCCCATGGCTTCTAGGTGAAGATGTACGGCAGATGACGGTCCACTCTGGCACACCCGTCTGTGTTGGTACATCCTCTTGTGAAGTGGCTGTTTTGTTTCTCCAATGTAGCGCTCACTGCAGTCTTCACTACACTGAATGGAGTAGACCACATTGCTTTGTTTGTGGCTCGGTGTTTTGTCCTTTGGGTGGACGAGTTTTTGTCTTAAAGTGTTTGTGGGTTTGAAAAAACTGGGATTTCATATTGTCTGAAAATCCTCTGTAGTTTTTCCGACACGCCGGCCAGTTAAGGAATCGCTACCCCTTTCCTCCTGGGTTCGGATTCTCTGTTGTTTTGTTTCTTGTCCTTGTCTCTCTTGGTTTTGTTGACAGCCCATTTAGGATATCCACAAACAGAGAGGGCTTCCTGCACATGTTGTTCTTCTTTCTCCTTACCCTCTGTGCTTGTGGGAACCACTTGGGCCCTGTGTTGTAATGTCCGAATAACACCCAGTTTGTGCTGCAGTGGGTGGTGTGAATCAAAAAGCAGGTATTGGTCTGTGTGTGTGGGCTTCCTGAAGACTTCTACTTGGAGTCCCCGGTCTCCTCCTATCGTTACTGCACAATCTAAGAACGCCAATGTGTTATCATTGGCATCTTCACGGGTGAATTTGATATTCGGATCTACAGAATTGATATATGCAGTAAAAGGAGAGAGGAAAGAAAGGAAAGGAAAAATGAGATGCACCCACAGGGCAGTTGAGGGTTTGACTTGGACTTGACTCTTTCCAGACACAGTTGCTGAACATACATTTGTCAACAAAAACATTGGCACACACTATTCGGACTATTCATACTGACATGATTAAGTAAACGTTGCCCTGTCTTTTTAGAAAGGTCTGCTCTCGGTTTCAATCAATTTCATTGATTTCTGATCTGAGCCCTGCCCCACCCTTCCTTCTTGTCACACACCTTACACACACACCTTATTTTACCTGTCCAACTGTTTTTCTGTCATTACATGTTGTGAATAATTGTCATTGATTGTATTGCATCTTTTCCACTTTGCATCTCCTAGTCGGTGGCGCGCACAAGAGCAGCGGCCCTTCCCCTAGCCACTCAATCAGTCCTTCCTGGTTAGTGGGGAAACGAAATTTCGAATTCACTCTATGTACATGTACATATGGTTGGTTTTCGACAATAAAGCAAACTATGACCGACTGACTATGACAAGATGCTTTCTATGAGTCACCTGTACAAGCCAAAAACAAAAGCATTGGGAAAATGTGCTTTTCTTTATGAATTTAAAAAGTAGGATTGCTGGTAATGCCCTGGTGCTGTGTTAGGAATTGTATGTATGTCCCAAGAATTTCAACTCCACCCTTCTTGACTTATGTTTTATTGTGGTAAATACAACACTTGCAAAGTACACATTTTTGAAATATTTTATTTTTTCTCTGAAATCACAGTCATATATTCATAAATACCTAATTACTACATTCAACAAAGAATATATTACATTACAATGAATTCAAACAAGTACATTTCAAAACAGGATTTCACAGCATCTAGACATCCTCCGCTGAATCATGGGGCTATTGCAGGGTGTGCATGGATTGGAGATATAGTTAGGCTCCTAAAAGGACATTTTCCTCATCATGGCAGCTTACGTCTTGCATGCATGTAACTACATAGACCAATTCATAATATTGGCTAAAATCTTGTGATTGAAAATGTTGAATTTGACATTTAAAATGCACACAAATGGAGGATGTGAAAGAACAATGGACACATGTGTAGTATACTGTATAACACAGAACAACAAATTGAGTCCCTGATGACCACAGCAGTGATAAAAGCAAACACCTTCACAAGCTCCTAATTCTGGAGGCACTTGAAACTATTGTATTCTTTGTGTTGGGTATTTGGACTACAGTCTGTGTCATTTTCCCATTTAATATAAACTACAGCATACCCTACATTGACCATAATCAATGCATCTTGGACTCTGCAAAATTCCTCTCATGTTTGTCACAACTCTTCAGTCAGTGCAACTTTACATTTATTTGTGTTCATGTTTTTTACTGCCTCCAGTTATTGATAAGGAGACCACTGATTTATGTAAGCAACAAAATAGGTTCAAAACCAAGGAATGATATGGATTTGCTTAGTACTATAAGATGGCAATTCTGGGTATTTTTGGCTACCTAATCACAAATAAAAGAGATAATTTGGCACATGGCTGGTGATAAGAACATGATCTAGTAAGGCATAACATTAATTGCTATAATGTTTCATAAGTCTAGAAGTGTTAAAAAATAAATGAATAAATAACGAGTGGGGATATCAACTGGATTCTCTTCATGTCTGATCTCTTAAGAGTCAAGTAAAGAATCTAAATGTGATGGACATTTGACAGACGTGCTGCTGTAAACAAAGTCAAAGGACAGGAGCCATAACTTGAAGTGAGATTTGAGCTTTGCTCAATTTGGAACCAGATTAAGTGTCTGTGGCTGTGGTCGTAAAATGAGTAAAACAAGCAGCAGATCCTGTTTTCTCTCACTCTGTTTAAAATCTAAAATCAGCTGTTCTGGCCAGCAGCAGTATAAACACTAAAAGCAAGGCTTTCTTTTTTAACCCAAAAGCATAAACATATAAAAATGGCAGGCTTTTTCTTTTAAAACAAGGATTAAAGTAATAATAAAAACATACAAAATTCTTTCTTCATATTATATACATGTCAAGGCTGAAGCACCTTTTAAAATTCTTATTTTCAAATTTTATCTTTTCAAATAAAACATTTTCATTAAGTCTTTCAAAAATGTGCAGTTTTTAAATTCTTCCCTAATTTCAAGAGTTCTTGTAACACAGTACCACCAGGTAGTTCTTCAGCTTTTCTTTATAAGTGCATTTCCAGTTCAAAAGCTCAAATGGCCATTATGATGAAGTTGGCTCTAATGGTCCAGAAACATTTGTTTATTGTGTCTGAGTTTCTTGAACACACCCATTGTGGAGTATCTGCTCCCTCATTGGCAGGATTGTCTGTGAAGCGTGGCAACAAGGGGCTGGCCAAACAAAGCGCGTCAGGTGTCTCAACTACACGGACTTGAAGGATGTTGTTCTTTAGGCACTCCTACCCCTATATTAATGATTGGCTACATTGGCACACATTTGTGTAGCTCATGGCACAAGTCCAACCAGGCCACAAATCAGAGACTGTCCTTCAGTGTATGGCCTCACTTCTACATTGAATCATTCATACCAAAATCAACAATCTCTTCCAGGACGCCACATTTACCAAGTTAATAAAAATAGAACTCTGAGTCTCAAAGTGGAGGCAGTAAGGGCCTGGGCACTTGTGGGGGTCACCTGGGAGGGTAACCCTTGTAATGGCTGCCTCTGGGCCATTGTGTCTGTGGTAGTGTCAAACACTTTCTGAAATGTTCCAATTCTGCTTGCAGCTTCTCTCTTTCTGCTGCTAGCCTCTGTCTCTGAGACACAAGCTCCTAAACAGAAACAGCATGAAAAATGATCAAACAAATAAAAAGAATAGTAGTAGCATTTTTATATTATTATTAAAATAATTCTTACCCCCATACTGTGGGACAACTGCTCAGCAGTGAGACTCAAGTTGTAGTTCTGAGCTTCTAATCTCCGACACTGGCTTTCCAATACTTGACGCTCCAAATTTTGCTCTAAAAAGATAAAAAGTCAGTCTGAAAAACATGTCCACTGTGTGTACATCACAATGTGAATTTAATAAAGTTACCTTCAGCATATTCCTGATATGCTTCAAAAATAGACTCTATCCCCTGCCACTTAGAAGTAGGTGGCTCCTCTTCATCATCTTCTTCTTCCTCCGAATCCTCTGGACCAGACATGTCCTCCTTTCTCCCTGAGGTTTCCCGGTGTATTGTTCCAGAGAAGTGCTGCCCATTTGGTTGAGAGTGTGTAACAGCACGGGAAATGGAGTTTGTGTGAGATTGTGCTGGTCGTCCTGGAGTGCTCTGCAGCTCAGGAATGTTGTAATGGACTGATGTCTCCAAGAGATGGGATGACTCTATTGAACCTGAGCCAGTACCTAAAGGTAAAATGTGCATTCAGTCACACCATGATATATTTCATAATAGAATACTGTCAATACATCTTATACACAGACATGTTTTTACCATGTTCTCATGTTCATCTGTGTAATATACCTTTATGCTTCTGCAGAGCCTTCTGTGTTGACTGAAGCACTGATTCGTGAAACTGTTGGGCAAATTCTTCAGGCGTGAAACTGTCCCAGGGCTTGGTGCGGCCATTGATGCTGTGAAGGCCTTCTTTAGCTTGCAGGGGCAGAGGGGGCCGCAAGCTGTGCAACAGACTAGAGTTCTTCTTAGCAATATGTACCTCACCAGACCCCCGGGACTTGTCTGGATAGACAGCTGGGGATGGGGGTTCCTTTGGTCTTAATGTGTCCCCATGAGGTTTGGAATAACTACTGGGGGATGCTGGGCAGTGTAGGGTGGGACTATGTGGTCTGACACTGACGTGTTCTTCTGACTCAGAGGGAGGCTTGGAGTCTGTAATCATTTAACAGCAGTTAGATGAAATGCCTCAGTTGTTTTGAAAACTAAGCTAAAATAAAAGCTTGTTTATGGTTATTAGCTGGTCTCACCGGAGATCTGTGTTGAAGGGCTTTTGCAGAGTGGATGAGAAGCATGTCTGATGTTATCCAATGTTATACTCTTTTCTTTAATAGCTTGAAGGAGCTCTGTCACCCTTTCATTATCTGGAAGACAAGAAAGAAACAAAAAGAGTAATCAATTATTAGTTTGCTATGGTTAGTATGAGCTCTAACAAACAGTATAATAACTGCGCATAACGCTGCCTTTTTAGACTTTACTGTCATTGCCATAGAAAACATTAACCCCATTGACTCTTAAGATCCAAAATCCATCAAACTGTATTTTGGAGGAACAATATTATTTGATCATTATACATTCTTAAAATTCTTAAAAACGGCAACAAAAGCATCAATTAAGGATTTCCAAAATGATCAGAAAAGATGAGTCAAATCAAAGCCACAACACAAACACATTCCCTCCTTACCTAACCGTTGCTGCACAGTCACATGTGATAGTCTGAAGATGTTGAGAAATCTCTTCTTGTCCTCTAGCTCTGGTGCCTGGTCCATCTCCTCGGGGGTGAATCGGGTGCTGAGGTGCGGAGGAGGGGGGGTACGTTTGAGCTGTGACACAGGTGAAGGACTGTGCTCTCTCAGCATTCGCCTTCGCTTCCTTCTCTTCTGCTGTACAACCTCGTCCCTGCGGATCACTGTAGTCAGTCCAACTACTCCCAAGAAGTCCAATTTCTATTCAAAGATACAACAACGTGTGGTGAGTCAAAGAACACAGTGTAACACAAATAAAGAGACAAAGGGTATTTCACCTCATTGGAATCATCCAGTTTGAGAGGCGGCTGCTCTGCCACTCTGTGAAGATGGGCTCGGACTTCCTCTTCATCACTCTCATCGTATGAATCATCCAGGTCATAATAATAACCTGAAGCATGAAGCAAGATTCAAGATTTAAGAGGACACAAAGAGGTTACTACTAACAATCAACCATTGATTACAAAATAAATATGTCATAATAACAAGAGTAATCACTAACCTTTCTCCCTAGCCTCCCTTCTTTTCTTCTCCTCTAGGTCTAGTTTGCTAATAGGTCTTCGATGCTGCTGAAGGAAGTCATCATAAATGAGTGTCATATCTGGGCTTATCCCGACAGAGGCTACCTGTGCTACAGCTGAGCCAGAAATGATGCCAATGGCCTGACCCAGTCTACTGTGGCCCTGAATATTTTTGTTTTTGATGGCTCCCTCCAAATCATATTGGCTTGCCAGAGACAATGATGCCCTCTGCTGGTTAAAAAAGGACTGCGTAGATTTCTCTAAATCAGCAAGGAATGTGCTAGGCTCTGAGCCAGGAGGACACCTCAATGGGGGATACTTCTCCATTACACCCCCCTCTCTTCTGCGGCTGGTGTCCTCATATTTTGAGTGCCCTGAAGGCAGCCGTTCATAGTGTCCCATCCCTGAGGGATCATGGTTACGCCTGGACTCTGATGAGGTTTCTATGAGTGATGCAGGGTTCCACAGTGTGGTGGGAGGTGGAGGATGGTGCTCGCGCTGGAACAGAGGGGGTTTGGGAGAAATGAGAGGCGGGGGGGCACCTAAGTGAGCATGGAGGTCCCGGCTTCCTGGTTCATGGTGATTTGGTATGGATCTGTAAAAAACACACTGATATTATTTTTATGCATCTGATAATCAGAGCATTGCATTTTCAGAACATTTGTCTAAATGCTTTCACTCATGGATGTGAGTGAGAAAGGGCCTGGGAGGCCCCGGATTTTTTATGTGTGATGGCCATTTGCTATGCTGCACTGAAATATAGGGAGTCTACTAAAATCCTTCAAATTCACAGGCCAGACAAATGATGACTTGCACCTGTGAAAAAGAGCGATGGCTGATGGGGATAGGCATAATGAAAAGCCCCATACCTCTGTGGATCTGCCCTGTGATCTGTGTCTGTGGTGCGGCTCAGATCCAGGTGCTGCTCCAGAACCTGCTGGCGGAATTCAGACACCTGGTACTGACGATCCTCCTTTTCTTGCCGCAGCTTGCGTTGCCGTGCCAACCACCTTTCTTCCTCATTGTTCCTTGGAGTAATCACTGTGGACAAAACTCCAGCCCCAACAGTGCCAGGCCCCATGAAAAGGTGAGGAAGAGAATGATGAGGAGGTGCCATGGAGTGGAGTCCAGGTGGTACTGGTTTGGGCGCAGGGAGGGCGGGCTCTTTGGTTTTATCTGGCAAGGACACGTCCAAAGATTTTGGAATCAGAAACATACAGTGCTGTTTGTTTGTTTGACATATAGTAATTTACTTACCAGCCCGATTTGGAGTAAGTCTTTCAGGCTTAGTTCGGTCTTCTTGCCCCCTCAGGCCATGGAAATCAACCACATAGTGACTCTCCATGACCTTAGATGCTTGCAGTTCCTTTTCCCTCAGTGCTCTCTCTTTCTGCCTTTCCAGCTCCTTCTCTCTCTCCCTTTCTTTCTCTCGTTCCCGCTCCCTTTCTCGTTCTCTCTCTAGCTCCTTCTCCCGCTCCCTCTCCCGCTCCCTCTCCCTCTCCCGCTCTCTCTCCCGTTCCCTCTCTCTCTCCTTTTCCCTTTCAGCTTCCCGTTCTTTCTCTTTTTCACGTTCGCGTTCGCGTTCCCTCTCTCTTTGCCGCAGCTCATCTTCAAGCTGAAGCCTGAAAAGGATTAACATAAAAATAGCAAAATAAAACTATAAAAAACATAAATTAACTGCATAAGCCCGGAAAATATTTTTACCTCTCAGATTGCAGTGCTGATAGCGACGGGTGCGTGAAGTCTCCAGGGTAGCGGACACCAGATAGATGCATGTGTACAGCCGAAGGATGGATAGGTGGTAATGCTCCCCCTGCTGGCAGTGGATAGAAAGGTGACCTCAAAGAGAGGCAAAATGGATCATCCATCCTGAAAGACAGTAAAATAAAAAGTGTATCCCTCTTTCTGCAAATTCAAAGGTAACATTACATTACATTGAGTGCTTTGTGTACAACTGCCCATAACATGCTCACTGATGAACTCACTGATTCCTGTTGTATCTTGTCATGGGGCACACAGCCCAAAAGATTAGAGATGGGCAGATTTTATATTGAGTGTATATTGTTTTCGATTATCATTAATATTACAAAATGCAAAATAGATAAATGTTATGAAAATAACTGATTACTTTTGTGGCTAATTTCACATTGGTCTGACGCTTACACCTCAGCTAATATTTAAAGACATGTTTCAGTTCAATATTGCCCACCCATAGGGCTTCTATTACCATCACTGATTTGTACATAAAATAAAACATTTTACTTTAGATTTTTCACTCAACTAAGAATGATGATTCTCTTGAAACAAATACTCAAGGTCAGGTTGTGGTACTTTGCTGAGCCAGAGTGAAAGCACCACCAAAGCCTTCTCCAGTTATATGCACAATTCTGCACAATTTGCTCTCAGAGGAATGAATGCCAAGTCAACAAAACAAATAGGGCTTACCTATATGGTGTAAAGGAGGGGTGAGGCAAGTAGCTGGGGTGATAGTAGGCTGCTGCTGCTGCAGCAGTGGCTGGGTCCAGGCCCAAGGGCAAAGAGGGCATGCGGAGAGCATCTTCAGCTGTTCCATAGGGTCGGAAACCACGGAGGTACTCTTCAGGCACAGGGCCAGGGGGCACTGCATTGGGCAACTGTCGGGGCAAGCTATGGAAACGACCAAGGAAACAAAGAGGTTAGAAAACCTTTATACTTTACTAACGACAAAATGAATGTAATAAATGATTTGTTGGAAAATTACATTTTATAAGGAAATACATTATTGACTATGATCTCATATAATATTTTCCATTTAGAGAATGTTAAACTCACTTGAGGGGCTGGAAACGTGAATCCTGCATGACTGCACCAGGAGGCAGTCCAAAGGCATACGGGTTTCCTATGAGATGTGCTGTGACAGGGTGGCCAGTCTTTTCTTGGGGAAGGGCCCCCTCTGGACCCAGGCGTTCTCTGCTCACCCCACGAGGCCCAGAGTCAGCCTAAGTACAGAAAGAGAGAGTTTAGTCATTGTTCTTGTGGACAGTGACTGCAATGGCTGTCAGTGCTTTTGAGGATACATTGGAAAAGGAGAGAAAGAAATCAAAGGCCAAGCTGTGACAAAGCGGCCTTTCTTTGTAACTCTTTAATTTAGGCCACTATTGCATGTTTCACATGTTTCACTTGACTTTATCACTTGGTGGACATGCCATGGAGATTGTGCATGGCAACCCCCCACTGTAACATTCAGTAAAAAAAATTAATAAATCTAAATCCTGAAGAAACCCTTCTGCCTCATCTCTTCTGACTGACTGGCAGCAAGCCTATCTTTACTTATCCAACACACAACAAACATACACAGACTCTGCAGGAACACACCCCGTTTGAGAGCTACAAAGGCATCCTGCTTCGGAGTGGGAGAACATTTCAGAAGCTTACAGAAGCTTAAAAACAAAATTAAGAAACTCACCACTGTTGTACACTGCACCAGATACAAACACTTTATTTCACATTTTATTATTAACATAATTCAAATAACCATTCCAGTATATGGTTCATTTTCAGTAGCAAAAATTATTTATACTGTTAAAAAATCTTAACCTTTCGTTAATGATTTAATTGATTACATAAATGCATATTTTCCTCTAATAAATATTCATGTCCTAAAATTTGTCCTATGCTGACATGCTGAAAACAATAAAATATATAAACAATCACTGACCAAAAGCTTTTATGTTCACACAGCACAAGCTGCTGGCCATCAAAGAATAAACTCAAATCTCAAACACATCTGTTAACAGCCATCTCCCTCAAGGTAACCAGGGTCCTGTAACCCCTCCATACAGCTGCAAGACCCTTCACACTAGAGAATGTCTGTTTATGCCTCTCTAATGGAGCCAGGACTCCAAATTGACGATTAAAAAGCAATTACAGACAGCAGTGAGAGCAGACCCCTGTTGTCATTAAAGCAGCGGCACGGTAGCTGAGTGGCTAGCGCTCTTGCTTCACAGCAAGAAGGTTCCGGGTACGTTCCCCGGGTCGCCCAGGCCTTTCTGTGTGGAGTTTGCATGTTCTCCCCGTGTCTGGGTGGGTTTCCTCCGGGCACTCCGGTTTCCCCCCATGCACCATCGGTAAAATCCTCCAGCTTAGGTCCTGACCAAACCAAAGCAAGAAGATCATGGAGATGGTCCCCGGGCGCAGTAATGTGTGCTGCCCACTGCTCCTAATATATATATAGGATGGGTTAAAATGCAGAGAAGAATTTCTCCAGTGTGAGATCAATAAAGTCACTTCTTCTTCAAAATGCCAGTGCACCAGCCCCTCTTTCTTTCACTGGCCTGTCCACCTTCAACTGAAAAAAGTATACTTGAAAATATACTATGGACTGTAAACATACAAACTACCTCAAGTAAAGGGCCAGGTTCGATAATGGGCTATTTAGCAGAAGCACAGACTGATTTATTAATACATGTGTGTGTGTGTGAGCTCAATGAGACAACACTTAACAACTGAAATGTTTCATGTGTCTTCTGGCACTTCGAGTGAATAGTTGTTGTATATAAAAGCTTTAGTAACTGCGGGTGAAAGGGGAGTCCAGGGAAGAAGCACAGCTGCCACAGAGCTTTCACACTTCACAGGAAGACTGACCTCCTCCTTCACCTTCCACCATCTTTTTTTCTGTCTCCGGGGAACCACCAAAGTTTTCGTGAGAGTTTCCGCGTGTTGCCAGTGCTGCTCATAGCCATGCATTTGGCCTCAACCATTAGCCCTGAGCTGAGATAAGAAGGCTTAAAGCAAGGCCATAATCCATAATCCAGTCCTTATCAAAGCAACCAGCTCTCCCTCCACTGTTCTCCCTCTTCTATGTGACACAGTGGGTGTTGGGGTGAGGTTGTAGGCTACTTGACAGCTCTGGGGGTGAACTGGTTAGATAGGTTTGAGGCTAAAGGCCAGAACTTGGGAGGGGCAGGGTCCAAGGGCAAAAGAAAGGAGCAAGGGGGCTTAAGGGGCACAGATGTTACTTGCTGTCGAATCTGTCACCTTATCGATGTCCCAATGGCAGCTGGCAGTGGTTAACGTATGGAGAAAGCACAGAGGAGGCAGACACTTACACATACTGTATGTCAAAGGCATACTGCCATGATATAGGCCCAGGCCAGAGCAGAATCCTATAATCCCTCAAGAGCTTTGCAAAGAGTATTCATAAATTCAATTAGCTTAGTTATAGAAATGTGATTAGCAGCTCTCTATATTACACAGTGATAAAAGCTAGATTCAAACAATATTTGTAAATTTATAATGAGCAAGTGAAATGTACCTGGCGACTTTCACTCCTCCAGAGGCCGTTGCTAGTTTTAGTTGGAGCAATGGTGACAACAGGTGGAGTGTTTGGCACACTATGACCAACAGAGGGCACCAGCACCGGGCCTGGACCAAGTGGACCCCTCTTGGGCGTACTAACTGGGGAACTGTGGTTGGTGGCTGGGGACGACACTGGAGAGGATTCAGTGCTGATGGAGGATGCACCTAAAAAAGAAAGAAAGACATGAAATGAATAAATACCTTAAAATAAGAGGCATAGCATTTTGGTATGTTCTATCAAAAATTTAAAAAGTATAAACAAAGCGGAACTTTGGTTCTGTTCTAGTATTATAACAACAACAAATGACACCTGTACATAGACCTAGACACTTATAAAAAGATGCACAAAGCTATCTGGATGAGATGAGATGCACAAAGCTATCTGGAGAAAAAACCCAATAAACAGAAAAGAAAGGATGCAGTGCCCTCAGCACTGAGCACTCAACCGGTGGTAAAACAAGCCCAGTACATTTAATGTCAGTGTGGTCGTTCTGCATTAACACTTCAGGGATTCCTTGTAGTACACAGGGTCACAGCCTGGTCCCACATCACCATTTACTTCTCTATATTCTCTATATTCTCTATATTTTTTGTTTTTTGTCTACCAAACACTCAGACATTTGTCCTTTTTCATTTCCTCCATTAATTGTTCTATATGAATTTGTAATTTCCTCATTTTGTTCAAGACCACAAATTATTCAATAACAACTCACAATTAGATATCTATTAAATCCATGCAAATAGAGTATGACTTAAATCAACTGACAAAGGTATTTTCCGACCCCATCTTTTTCTATTCTCTGTAATGGTTTCCATGGAAACATAACCTACAAAGCAGACTACTTTGTGGTAGGTGCTGTCAGGATATCGACACATTGTTCTGACTAATCCCACTAAATGATGGAAAAAAGAAAATCAATATAAGGTGTGGGTCTGCATGGATGTCAAAAAATCCATGAGCGTACATAGGCAACAATGCATGGTGGCAAATACAAGGCAATGAAAGATGATGTAAGATGTGACTATAGAAATGACAGTAGACAAGAGAAGGATAGAAGCAGGGGAAAGTGCAGAGGTGGTGTGAGGCAGTAAGTAGAAAGCATAAGGGCTGCGGATGGATGAGTGGGTGGTACAGTCAGGGTATGGTGTGGGCTATATCTTGTCTGCACAATGGCAATTAGTGGCCTAATCCTCTCCCCCTCACCTCGGAGAGCCATTACTCTACCCTGCAAGACTAGGCCAATCAATAGTAGCCCACTCAGTCTGGGGAATGGAGCACCACTTAATACAGCTCCAGTGTCACAGCCTATTCACTCCCTACACACATGCACCACACACACATACACACACAGACACACACACAGACACACAGACACACACACACACACACACACACACACACACACACACACACACACACACACACACACACACACACACACACACACACACACACACACACACACACACAGCCAAGGGCACAAATAAGGCTGGAGACAAGAGAGAGGAGGGGTTATCACTGTGATTCTCCACTGCTAAGCAACAGACCTCTTCTGACTCTCCCTCCTCTCTTCCTCTCCCTCCTCTCTCCTTCTTTTCCATGTATCAGCACAGGTCTGGAGGAAAGGCAAGGCAGACTAAATAATTAAGAGACCAGGTGAAGGAAGATGGAAATAAAGGATACATGCACAGTAAGGTGTACTGATGCTGTTTTAATTTAAAATACTAAATTTGTCACAAAATTATTTTTAGATATCACATTCTGCACCACATATTGTCTATTGTTGTTCCTTCATACTATGTTCACTAGTTATTTACATTAATAAGCTAATATTCATGTTCGGGAAGAGACTTAAGATAATATTCATGTTCAGGAAGAGCCTTGCCTTAACACAATCATCATCTCTTCACCAGCACTTCATTAGTTGTCCTCATGTGATGTCATGTGGGTGATGTTTTGAGGTGTGTGCCATAAGGGCCATGGTAAAGAACAAAAGAGAAAGAGTGCTGTGTCAGTCCTGAGCTGTTGGTGATTAATGTACCGGCCGGGCCTCTCATCACCAGTTCTACTGCCACACTCCACTGCTCACGCTAAACCACATGTGCCCATACACAAACGCAGACAACCACAGATGAACAGAGCTCTTTCAGTGCCCCCCTGTATCCCACAATCCCAGCATGAAAAACATCACTGTCTACTGCTACTGACCCAATCAATTTTTCTACATAGTGAAAATAAGAAGCTCTTATGGATCACAATTTTTTACTTTTGTCAAATGGCCTTAAATAATGCTTAACTACAGTACCTCTAAGCAGCACTGTGGGGCCAGCTCCAGTCGTGCCAGGCAGAAGGGGCACAGGTCTTCACTGCCAACACATCCAAGCACAGCACACACACACCCCTGCTCCTCCACCCATCATTTCCCCATCCAGCGTGCATTACAACAACATCAGCACTTAATTAAACAGTCCATTTCACACCTGGTGTGCATAGCAGGGCCCAGCCAACCCTGCATCCATATGCCACCCCAGCAGCATGCACTCGCACAAGCCTCAACATGTGCACACAACGCACACATCACACACACCTGCTACTACAGTCTTGGCCACGCATTGGCAACACCGCACAAAGCCTGTAATCTGCATCAATGTGTGGGGGTGGGGAGAGGAGCACTTTGTTGCTTTGCCAGAGACGGAAAGGAAGACAATACAAGATGGCGGATGAAAATAAGAGGAGCCCTCCTCTTGACCTGACAGTACACACTGTCAATGTCAATGTCATGCTGAAAAGACCCTGAGTGAGTCACCTGTGTTGTGAGAGGTATGTGGTGGTCCTGGTATAGAGGCTTTTCTGGGAGGTTTCAGGGACAGTCACCGCCTGGGGGCTTTGCCTTTAACACTTACATACCAAGAGCACTGTGGCTCCAGGCAGGCTCCAGATGGACGGGTCACAGACACACTGGCCCACTGTCCCAGCATGCAACGGGCTCCCAGAAACAAGGGAAGCCTCCGGCCATACACATACACACAAACTACATTCACAAGAGTTGTGCAATGTGCCAAACACCTTAGTTGATCACAAATCTAATTACTGCATTTCTGTTGTTTCGAGACTTCCCTCATCAGCTGTGGACTTGGGTTCCCTCTCTTCAGACTAATGGGGAGAACCCAGTGGAAAGACAGTGATTGTTTGCTGCTGAAAAAAGTATGTGCAGGGAGACAAGAGTCTCTTTTTAGGCCACCATGTTAACATTACTAGTGTTAAAGAGCACAGCATTATGCAGCTCTAATCATGTGTATTCAAATGCCCAGGGGATGGGATAAAAGTGTGGCCATGCACAGCTCTGATACTCATTAGATATGAACCTCAGTCTTCAGCTTTCAGAGATATTCATTATACCAGCCACAGACTAGTGACAAAGTGTGTGTGTGTGGGAGTGTGCAAACAACAGCAATGTTCGGGGTCTTAAATCAGCCGGTGCCAGTGATACTGGTGCTGTACCCAGCTAATTCCTCTGTCTTAGGACATCGAGTCATGGCATTTACATAAAGCAAAACTCTCCAGGCAGAAACCAAGCGGCTGTCTGAGTCAAAGTCACTAATGAAAGGACAGCAGGCTGCAGCACGCTGAGGGTGCACAAAGCTTACCAAGTTGCAAAGACAACTGTTTGCGTGTGTGGGTGTGTTAGGATGTGTGTGAAAGCGTGTTGCCTATAAATACAGGCTGTGCAGACAAAGTGGTTGGTGCAGCTTTAAAGATGCATGCCTCTCTGACCACCCAGAGCCAGAGAATCTTTAAACATGACTCTAAAGAGCAGAACAGGAGCTCTGTCATGTCATTTAGGCCTATATCAGTCACAAGAGGAGGAGTGACTGGCCCAGCCACTATTCAGTCCCTCCTTGGGTTTAAATAGTCAGAACTTCCTACAAATCGCCAGAGGATTATTCAAGTTACCCAAAAATCAGCAAACATTGCGTCTTGGAGTTAGAAAGTCTACAAAAATCTAAATTCGGCTCAGGTGTGTTGTTAGTGACATATGTGTAGAATCCCTCAGTCTTCCAGGTAGAATCAATGGCAAAAGGAGGAATTCAATTTGTCAACTGGACAAAAGTTTATTTGGTGGAATACGTTTCGCAGCTCATCCAAGCTGCTTCTTCAGAGAACTGAGAACTGAAGAAGCAGCTTGGATGAGCTGCGAAATTTCTCCTTTTGCCACAGTTAGTGACATATATTAACGGACACTGTGAATCTGAGGATGCTTCTTACTATCAACAACAGCAAGGTTCAGGAATAGCCAAGACGGGAGGGATATAAGATTTAGGAGTCTGGGTTATGGTGACAGTTGGGGCAGCTGACCCTCTGGAGACAGGCAGGTAGTTGCTAGTTTAATAGTAATACATGGCACTAATATATATATATATATATATATATATATATATATGTATATATATATATATATATATATATATGGGATGTCAACAATTAATCGACTTACGATTAATTGTCGATCAAGACGTTGATGAACAAAATGCATTAATTGTAATTAATCGCTAATCGCAGATACGCGAACTGCGTGGTCACGAAACAAGGCAACTGCGCACTGCGCTCACTCAACGGCACTCACTCACAACAGCGCTCACTCGTGCTCAGCAGCCCCCGCTGCTGAGCACGAGATCGAACCGCAGCGCCCGGAAAGCGTAGTCTCAGCCCTACTAGCCACAAACCAGCCGTACGAAACCAGCAGCGGCACGTGGTGGTTTAATCCTGGTTTAGTCCAGGTCTAGACCTGGTCCAGGCCCAGTCCAGGTTTAGACCTGGTTTAGTTCTGGTCTAGACCTGGTTTAGTCCACGTTTAGTCCTGGTCTAGTCTCTTAGCCAATCAGGATGCAGAACACAATGTTACACTATAAAATGTTACACTATAAAAAATTTTAAAAAATCCACGAACCGCGATAGAGCGAGGGATTACTGTATTTTGTTATTCAGCATCAATACATTTGTCTACTTTTTACTAAGGAATAATTAATTGAGGAATATACAATATAATAATGCTATGATATATTTTTGACTCAGTGTTATGTATACTATATCTTATATTCTTAAAGGGATATGCCACCCCCAGGTCAAATTTGGGCATCTCCCCACAGTCCAGAGACTAAAATAAGTGGTGGAAAGCGTTTTCCTGGTCACCCAGCCGTTGTCCGAGTCTGTCGCCACTGACCGCCGCGGTATCTGCTGCTCCTCCGCGTTAGACTGGAGTCTAACGTCGCCAGAGAAAGATTTCGGCCAAAAGGAATTAATTTGCTCGATGCGTTTCCCAATTACTTTATGTGTAGTGCGCATTCATATTGAGTGCAAATAAATGTGCAAATCAACATGGAGAGCTTGCCTTGGTCATTTTGGGTGGGAACTATTTTCCAGTGCGGAAGAATAAAGCCGAATCATGCACCACGCTGTGCAACAGGGGAACTCCCTTCCTGGTGCGTAACTGGGATTCCCCTGGTAGCGTGCTGCGTGATACGGCTGTATTCTTACGCACTGGAAAATAGTTCCCACCCAAAATGACCAAGTCAAGCTCTCCGTGTTGATTTGCACATTTATTTGCACTCGATATGAATGCGCACTACACACAAAGTAATTTGGAAACGCATCGAGCAAATTAATTCCTTTTGGCCGAAATCTTTCTCTGGCGACGTTAGACTCCAGTCTAACGCGGAGGAGCAGCAGATACCGCGGCGGTCAGTGGCGACAGACCTGGACAATGGCTGGGTGACCAGGAAAACGCTTTCCACCACTTATTTTAGTCTCTGGACTGTGGGGAGATGCCCAAATTTGACCTGGGGGTGGCATATCCCTTTAAAGACCCTATTGAAACACTAAAATTCAGTTGAAAAACGCCGCTTATCAGTTAATCGTTAATAAGGTCAATCAACTATCAATTAATGAATTAATCGATAATTTGCATCCCTTATATATATATATATATATATATATATATATATATATATATATATATATATATATATATAGAGCCCTTAATTGGAAACTGGCGTGGTTTTTAGTTCCAGATCAAGAAACACACTCAGGTATTTGCCTGAAATCTAGAGTAGTCCAGTAGTGAAATCAGGTTTGTTTATGTCAGTGATATATGGGAAACAAAGAAGTTCATTGGTCATCTATCATTAACTATAAAATCAAACTTCTCAGATTAACAGTTTATTATTTATTTAAATGATTCTGCCAGAGTCTGCAATGTTTCTTTATCTCTGCCTCTGTATTATGTTTGCTTTCTTTTCGACACATAAGCACACATGTTTGCTTTGATACAATGGACCATGCGTTTCTCTGATTGGTTAATTTCTCAGTCAATACACTATCTGAATTCAGTGAGGCAAGAGAGTTGTATAGTATAGGAAGAGCATATAGTCTTGGCTACTTAGGCAAGCTTCCTATACCAAAGAAGAGGGAAGGACTTTCAACTCCCCTATTCTCAATGAATTATTAGAGAATTTCACGTTGTTCCTTCAAACCTATCAAAGTTCTTTTTCCTGTCAGCAAACAGAGTTGCCTAGATCCACTCACCATATGTAATTTACAGAAGACTGACTGAATCGTAACTGTAAACGGATATTATAATATTATGACCCATTAAGACGGGCCAGTCTCTATCCTGTGCTGTATGCAATGCAACACAATAACCTAAAATGGACATGAAACCGGCAAGATTTAAAAAAAAAAGATTTTGGCACTATTGTTTTAGGAGGGGCAGACTTTCTTTTTACCTCGAGGTTCCTCTGCCTGTTTCGCCAGTTTACGGAGGGCTGCAGCAAACCCAGAGTGCGTTGACTGTGTGGCTGGACTTCCATTGGCTACGATGGCGCCATTGATCGGCGACGGAGTGAGGGGACTGACCGTCGCCGTGGTTCGGGTCGCTGTGGAGATCATTCCTAATGATGGTGACTTTGGCTCATGGCTCATGCCTAGAAAAGAACAATGGTAAAAAGCATAAGTGTTTAAATAATTATAATAACAGGTCTTATGTCGAAGTATGTCCACTTCTTTTCAATATCACAAAAAACAAAAGCTTGCAGGCAGTTTCTGAAAGACAAGCGGGGCACTGAATGTTTGTGACAGCTGGGGCGCATGGGGCCTAGTGGTGTGAGAGGCTTTGGTGGTACGCCTCGGGGTCAAAGGTCAGAGGTTAGGAGGGCAGTTCATCCTTTCCTCACTCAAAAAGCTTCAGTCTGTATCCATGTAAGCAAATGTTGCCACCCTGCTAGAGAGCATGCTCAGGTTTTCTACACTGGTTTGTATGGCAGATAAAATAATTAATGTAAATGTAGGTGAATACAAAATTTGTTTATAAATCACTTCAAACCGCCCACAAGCCATTTTACATCTTGTACCCGACAACGTACCTGGTATAACTCAGAGTAGAAAGGCCAATAAACAAAAAAAATAATATATTCAATGCAATGCAAAGTTAAAAGACAATGCATTTTTAGAGTGTGTATAGTGGGTAAATTCAGTCTGCCCTATGTGTTGGTGCTTGTGTAGTGAAAGGTGACACCACATTGACAGCCCCTCGGTCAGTGGAATCCCTAAATGCCAGAATGGTGTGTGATGGCACAGCAATGCACAGTTAGCTAAAAGACACACAAATAAATTACTTGGAGGACAGTTAAATAAAAGACTGGAATAGCTCACATATAATGTCACTTTTGATCAGTCACGGCCAGCAAAATAGGCAGAATAGTAAACAAGATGACAAATGAAAACAATGCTACCAAGATTGAGACCTTACAGTTGTGTATAAAAAGTACACTGCTACTAAACTATTTGTTTATAAGAGTTGGATCTGGATTGAGCCTGGAAGGAAGCTTTACAGCTTGTGTTGTCTTCTGTGTACAACAATCCATTGCAACAGTCACATTTTGAACATTTTATATGCTTGCTGCATAAAAGCATTTTGAGAACAAATGGTCAACAATTAATCAATAAGTAATTGAGAATGCTTGTTCATTATATATACTTTCAATATAGTGGCAATTCAAAACAAAACAAAACATGCTAGATGGTGAGTGTAAGACCAAGTTGTGTTACTCCCAGAAGAGAAACTTTTCACAAACACTAACTGCTGCAAAAATAGACAACACTCTATACAAACAGGGCTCAGGGCAACAGAGAGAGAAAGGAGACAGACAAACATGTAATCTGACAGATCCACAAAGAGATACACACAGTGACCCCCCACACAAATACAAAGTGTGCTGCAAGTGCCTTACTGCACAAAGGAGAAGAGCCGGCTCTGTCCCCCACACAGCCTGTTGTAGTTGAACCGGACGCAGCTCAAAGCGCCAGACGCGGTGGTCGGGACACGCACCATGGTCCCGCTCTCTGCCTGGCTCTGCTTCTATCTCCTGCTTGGCCGTCCACCCCCTCGCTCCCTTCGCTGCCTGCCTGGCTTCCTCTCTCTTGTGCTCACAAAGACCGTTTGGAGCTTATCTAACAAAGCAACACGCCACACACGCTGCCTATCTCTCCCCTCCTTGTTCTGCCTCTCACTCTCTAAGTGAGAAAACAGAAATTCTTAGGCTAGCAGCTGCTGTGATGTCACATGACCTCACCCCGCTCCCCCGCTCTCAGCCCTCCTCCCCTCTCAACCTATAATTCCTCAGCCATTTGTAGATAACAGACAGAGGCATGCACGTCCTGCCAAGGCGAGCTCGGCTAGAGGGGGGAGGGGAGGCGAGGAGGAGGAGGCAGCTCAGGCGGTCACCACATCTGACCCCATTGCTGGAGCGACAGGCTATGTATCTATGTGCTCATGTATACAAGGAGAGAAAGGGGGAAGGTTAAGTATGCAAAATGGCCTTCTCTTGTGAAGATAGAAAAAGCAGCGAGAAAGAGGAAGGGCATGCCCTGGCCTGTGTCAAGCCCAAAGATTGTATGACAAAATGTTTTTCTTTACTGTATGTCCATTATTGCTAATCTAAAAGGCCACTATAGCACTCATTTAACACATCTTGCAAGCATTCATCAAACTTTGCTGAATTAGATTGCCAGTTTCTTGTCAAAATCCTTCATAAAGACAAGAACAATGCAATTAAGTAGGCTGTTATCAGGGTGGAGGAGGCTAATGTGCAGCAGCGTCTGGGGGCAGAGCACTGTGGGTTTGACTTCCTCTTTGTCCATCCTGCTGTCAGTGCTGGGCTGTGATGACGGCTTTCTTTAGTCATTTCCTCCTTCAGTCACTCGCCACTTTTCACAGAACAGAGGCAACAACAGAGATTACTTTTGGGGGCTAAAGCTACAAAGAGGTCAGCATTATGCCGAAGATGACATTTTCCCTGACTCATGTCTGAATTCTGCTTCAAAAAAACAGTTTCATGGCCCTGTCCATCAAGTAAAGTATTAATGTGTGTGACAAACATTCTAATAACCATAAGCCACACCAATGTAATTAGTACTAAAGTAGCATTTTGTAAATGTTGTAAATGTTTAGAGAGAAATTTTTTGTATCTCCCCAAACTGACATACCGCTCATATCCAGCAGATGGCACTGCCAGCCTGTTAATTAGAGGATGCCCCACAGTAATGGAGCAGCATATGTCACTGTTCTTTAATCCAGTGATACACAATAGATTTGAGCTGATACTGCTGCAAGATAAATCCATTAAACAACTTCACAAATAGCAAGGTTTAGTCTTTGTGAGAGGAAATATGAGGTACTTGATTTGGCCGAGTAGATATCTATGACAAACCAAGGGTTAAGGGAATCTATTACACTCTGAGCTTCCTGGTGCATTTAACACACATGCTGCTGTGTCTTGAAGGAAGTCAAAACAAAACAGAGTAAAAGGAATGTAGATTACAAGAAAACACAGGCACATTGATCCCACTCACACACACAAAGCAGATTGACTGCTAAATGGCATACAGTAAACACATAGTCTGAACACCCCACTGGGAGTAAAGCCGATCACAAAGTCTATGGTCAAACAAATACAGCTCCACCCTTGTGCTGAGTGAATGTAGAGTTGAAGAGTTGAACTACAAGTGCACGCGCACACACACACACACACACACACACACACACACACACACACACACACACACACACACACACACACACACACACACACACACACACACACACACACACACACACACACACACAGCAAATCCTCTTGGCTCCTGTGTGCCATGGACAGTGGGAGATAATGCAGTGGCTCTAGTGAGTGGTTAATCTTTAACCAGGGAGGGCTTTGACTATCAGCTTGTTAAAACTAGCAGTGCCAAGCTGCTGGCCCATCTAACTGATACTGCTACCAACCTGGCTCACTTCTGAACATTAGCTCTGATGAGCTATGGTTCACTGGTGGAGAAAAGGGGCATACTTGTACCACACTTTTGCAGTAAAAATGTCACTGCAATAAACAGATTGGCTCAACATATGCGGTTTCAAAGGCAGCAGAGGCCATCATTCTGAAAAGCTCTATACTGCCTCCAATTCTCCTCACACCAGTTTAACATGGTCCCTGTGGTTGGGTGTTTTGTTCCACTCCTACATAACCACTACAACATTTAAGGCCTTCATTTGATCTTCATACACCACAGTTTACATATTTTGTAAGCAGAAAATTCATACAATCAATGTTTTCCAAGACCACATACAAACAATATAAAATATGTTACTATCAATAACCAGAATATGACAACAATACACAGATTGCACCTTTGAATTATACAACACAAATACAAACACAAATGTCCTCCAGAATAAAAAGATAAGACCCTTTAAATACATCTAAATACAAGTATAGGTAATAAACAACACTCTTTAGAAGTGACCTAGACCATATACCGTAGCTCAAGACGATAAAATATAAATGGATTTATCGTGCGTCATGGATTATTAAAAAAGATATTAACCTGTAATCTTGCAATCTAAGAGTGAAAAGAATAGCACAGCAAGATAAACCTGCTTCAAGAGTTCCAGGATTTTCACTTGATGAGAAGCCAAAACATTCTACCCTCAGGCACAAGCACACTGGGATGTTTCCCATGCACACTGCGACTGCACGTCCATGAGCTGTGTATACAATACTTTAATATAAAAGTCGTAGTAACACAATCACCAATAAACTAACAGAGTTGACCCAACCTCATCCCTTGATGCCTGAATTATTTTCCAAATTTATAAAAAAAAAAAAAAAAAAAAAAAAAAAAAAAAAGTTTGAATGGTGATTTTCACTTTAATTTGATCTAAAGCAAGGCTAGGGTGAATAAGTGTACTTTTGGGTTTGTTGCATATATGAAACACCAGGCGATAACAGAACACAGCTGTCCTAAATACAATAGAAATAAGTCATGAAATTGCACTGAAGCCCCTCAAAAGAGCCCCCTAAAATTATGACAAATATTTTGGTTGTAAAGGATTTTTTTCTAAATAAATATATATTGTGTATTTGAAGCCCATTGGAATACATGATATCCTCATTTGGTTATTTATGGCCTGGTGTCATGTATTTGAGACAAACCCAAAAGTTCATATAATTATAAAATGTACTTTCTATTCATGTGATTTTAGTAAGTTCCATACGTTTGCTCCATATTTTTATTTTGAGCAAACTTAAAACAGTTGTATAAGATGAGCTGCATCCATAACTATTGTTGATACTATACTATAGTTGATATCATAATATTGAATCATTCGATACTGATGTCACGATTTGATACAGTTGTCCATGTGCTCTCTGTTGTCATTTATTTTGGTACACCCGTCCAAAATAAATGACATCGCGAGTCATGTTGCACCCGCAACATGACTCGCGATATACCCAATCTTTTCCTTAGACCCTATCTGATGCGTTTTCCTCAAAAATGGTCTGCTGAAACATTTCTATGTAATAAAACATAGTTTTAGTGTTCAATGTGTGGGAGGAGCTACTGTCTCTGCTGCTGCTAGAGACGAGGCAGAGGAGCACGAATACAGGGGACCTCTGAATACAGGGGACCTCTGAATGCAGTGAGGAGAGACAGACTCAGGAGGAAAAGAAAATAAATCATCAAATTATCATCAAAAAATGAAAAGTCTGATAGTGTAACTCCCCTACAGTTTATATTAAGAGTAGACTGGATATATTATAAAATATAAATAGATTGAGAAAGCAGTATTCTTATTTTCACCGAATAAAACACTTCACATATAAACTACAGCTGTACACTAGTTGCGCTGTAAGGTATGCAATGTATGTATTGTTTCATTAATATCACAGTGTTATTATATTATACCCATTAGCAGAAAAAATGACATGAGATTTTTTTTTACGTCTTAAAAAGTATCAAAATTGAATCGATTTTGTGACCTGTGTATCAAGATATGTATTGAATCGTGGGAAAACTGTATCGCACAATGTTAGTTGTGCTGATGGATAATTGGCTTTGTCGCAAATAAGAGGCACCAGGCTTTAAGGGGTTAACAACGTGGTTAATAAATAGATAGTTATGTTTCTGAACACCACTTACTATATTAAGTTAGTCTGAATGATGAATTGTATTATTCGCTAGCCCCTTGTGTGGTTCTGTGAGACCCTGTAACACAGCCACAGCCTCTGTGCAAGAGCAAAGTGAGCAGTCAACCTGTCTCTTACCTCAGCAGGCTTCAGACGACGTGCACACTTTATTATTTATCCCTCACACCTTTACTTTCCTCTCTCTCCTCCACTCACTGTGGATTCAACACCACCAGGCCCCAGCTCCCACCCTCCTCTCCACCAACCTGCCTGCCTGCCAGCAGCTTGCAACAAAAACAGAGAGTTTTCCAAAGACCAGCCGGCATCTCTCTCTCGCTCGCCTCACCTTCTTATCCTTTCTTCTTCACAGCACACACACAAAGAAAAAAGCATTGTGTCTTGAGGGTAGGCACGAGCTCGAAATTATTTCTTGTGCTCCTCTTCACCTTGTATCTGACTCACCCACCCCAGCAGCACCATTTCCTTGGCCTGTTAATTACACTGCACCCGCGTGAGGGGTGGCTGGCTGGGGTTGTTGTGTATGTGGCTGTGTGGCTGTTCGCAGAGACACCAGTGTGGGTGTATGACAGAACAGTCTGGTTACGCTTCACAACGCTGCTCAGAGTGTGAACACACACACATCACCATTCAAATACACATAAGAGCCAGCTGTCTGCGTCTTGGGTCTTTGTGGTCTTTGCCCCTGGACTCAAGCTGCTGTCTGTATGGTCCTGCTCTCTGTAGCCCTGTGCTCTGACAACAAACTCAGGTCTGGTACCCTCAGAGAATCTCAATCAGAAAGCTTTATCACAGTTGTCAATTATTAAAATTCACAAACTGATGGGGCAGACAGCTACAACATGGCTGTTCAGACACTGGTGGGACTTGTCAACAATATTTGAATGCCATCTATATATTGAAAGACAGAGAACAGCAGGGCAGTAGAAAATATTATAACACCAAGGACAAGACTGCAGTTGAGTTTATTACACTGTGCTTCTCAGCAGGGCTTACCCCATAACAAACCCAACAACAACTGACTGACACAGACATCACTATCTGTGCAAACATTTCCTCCTTCCTGAGACCGAGCTGCAGAAATGAAATCACTGTTTTGTTGGCTCCCCGACTCGCACTCATCACTCTATTCTCTTTTCCTCCCTGTGATGTACTCTGCTGGGCTGTGGTTGCCTAATTAGCACTCCGAGTGCTCTGCATGGGTCCTCACTCCCAGGCAGCAGCACACACACGCAGGCGTACACAGCACCCACTTGACTTTCCAGAGACAGGTCCAGTTGTGGAGTGTTGGCCTGTTGTACTTGTGTAATAGGGATAATTGTTGTGTGTTCCAGCTTGTACATGTGAGACTTGTGGATATATGTCCTGATGACTGAATCACTCTCCTCCAGGGGACATTATTAGGAGTAAAGTGTCTTTGTTTTTAAAGTATGTGATTGTCCTCTGATGATAAAAAATGGTTATTCAACTTAAAACAAGTTGTCTGTGAGACACATTTTTGTGTATTTATTTAATTTTTACTTGTTCCGTTATACACTTGGGTTGCTAATCAGCTGACTTTGGATATCTTCCTCCATATAGGGTATTTTCTTTTAAATAAGTTGTAAATATAGAAATAATATGGGAACCCATTTTGTTGAGAAAATATTCTGTGTGTCAGAGAAGCTTACTTACAATACAATAGAGAAATAAAGGAGTTCAGATTCCAGTTTTTCAGAAGCTAGAAGCAGCAGATGCCTCACAACATTTGATACAAGACAAAGCCATGTAAATTAACTAAACAGAGACAGTGACACTATGGTACTGTGTGTGAAATTTCTTCTTTATTTCTTCATCTCTACTTGGAATGTGTATAGTCAAGCACAATTAGACCTGCTGACTGACTCATTTTCTACCAATAGCAATCTGTGACATTGATAAGTTTAACCCCAATTTTCCCACCAACACTACAAACTACTGCTACTACAAACTGCTTTTGTTGGTCTAGCTGTTTGCTGAACTCCAGGAATTGTATCTGCTGGTGTTAGCTCAGAGGGAGACACATGTACGGGTAGTGTACACCTTAAGGTAAGGGACACTTGTATGTATGCACATACTAGCTCAGTGAGTCTACAGCACATCGTATTAGTGTTGTCACAATAATACAATTTCAGCTTCCATACTAAAGAATAGGCTTGACACTCCATACAGAGGAAAGGTCAAATTTTGTCCTGTTTTTATAGTTGCTCAAATGTGTATTTCGATACTTGTTTGAGTATTGATTAGTATATTTATTGGTAGATTCTCTGTACTTTTGATGACCTTACTTCATTCACAGTCAAACTATGAAATTTTACTGAAAACATATGTTATATTTAATGGACCAAGCCAGTCCTAACTTTAACAGTGTTAAACCAAGTCTAAAACAAAAGATTATGAAAAGTGAAAATCATGCTACATTTTGAGAACAACTTAACAATGATAAAGCTAAACTGCATATATCTTACTCATATGAGTTTCCCCTGCAGGCACAGGCTGTAACTGACCTTGCTCTCTGTCACTATGAAACAGACATGAACAGTCAGCTGACAGACAGGGCAAAAAATACTTAAGTGATAATAATCTGAACAGACAAGGCCTATATTCAACAGATGCCTTTAGCACAACGCTGGCTTATATTGTGGCAAACAAACAAACACAAGACACACAGCGTATAGGGGAATGTAAAACTACTCCATCAGCACAACAGCAGCAGCAGTAGTTGTGGTTAAAGCAATAGTGAAGTGCAGCCCGCATTTATTCTGTGTATGATTTTCTTATCAGCCCCTCTCATGTTGCCTGTGTTGTGTTTGCCTGGCTGCTGTTTATCAGACCTGAGGGTATGACACCGATGGCAGCAAACATCAACTGCAGATATCTGTGCAGCATGGGTTAGTGCGGAAAATGCAGCGAGAATGACTTGTGTGAATGAGTTTATTCAGCAGTGGCCTCTTTGACAAAATACTGTAATGATACAGCTGTAACCTGTGATAGTCTGAATGAAGATGATACAATAGGTACAGCGCTAAATCAAACTAACAAATACATAAAAAATGTGTTCAGACTGGGGTTGTCCACAAAATTGATTACAAGATACTAATCAATATTAAAACTACATATTTCATAGTATTGATACTGAAAAACAAATCACTTAAGTAGGACAAAATATGACATTTCCTGAATAGTTTTAAAATATAGTTTGCTCTACATCAGCATTACTATGAGAACACGTCAATATTAAAGAAACTACTATTGTTTTGAGATAAAAATGAAAATGTATTATTGTAATTACCAATATGGTATCAAAATCAGTATTGAGTATAGAGTATTCAAATAATACTTCATAAAGCAGCGTTCACACATTTGGAATATTTAAGTTATTTAGGTTTAAAAACACTTTACAGCGAGGAACCATTCACCCACTTGCACACACAAATGTCTACACTAGCATATGCAGAAACTGGACGTGATGCAAATTGTGTCTTGCCCAAAAGCACAACCACAGCATGATGGATCTGACCATTCTCCCATCTGAGCAATAGTAGACAGTATTTAAGACAAGTCAGTATTTAATTTTCATTTGTTTTCTCACATATCCTTGAAACGTTTCGACATATTACTACTTACTTAAAATAGTGTAAGAAAATTACCACAGCAGACCAGCATGTGCAAATAGTGATGTGTGGGAAACAAGTAAGTATAACGCCCTATCAGCCCTACTCACACACACATTAAAGTGGAAGCAAACCCTTTATGTAACAACAAATCTAATTGACACTATTGACCTCTTAACGGGCTTACAGAGCAGGTTAGTCTTGCTTTCATAGAGTACGCAAACACATGTAGTAGAAGTCAGAGAAATGATAAGGAAACAAACACAGGAAGTTCTCAGGTCTGTGGCTAACTTCTTTTACAACTTCTTCCACAGTCCGTCTGTTTCCGGAAATCAGCTTGTCTCTTAGATAAAGCTTTTATGGCTTGTTTGTTCAGCTGTCTTTGAGGGTCATCACGTTTACAGTTAAGCTTTACTAGTTCTTACAAAAGCCCATTATGATGAATAAGAGATCAAGGCCAGTTACGTCGCCCGGATTGGCGTCACCGGGGCCCCACCCTGGAGCCAGGCCTGGGGTGGGTGCTCGCGAACGAGCGCCTGGTGGCCGGGCCTTCCCCCATGGGGCCCGGCCGGGCTCAGCCTGAAGGAGAGACGTGGGGCCGTCCTCCCGTGGACCCACCACCCGCAGGGGGATCCATAAGGGGCCGGTGCAGAGAGATCTGGGCGGCAGCCGAAGGCCTCGGCAGAGACTAGCTATGGGGACATGGAATGTCACCTCGCTGGGGGGGAAGGAGCCTGAGCTCGTGCGGGAGGTTGAGCGCTATCGACTAGATATAGTCGGCCTCACCTCCACGCACAGCTTGGGCTCTGGAACCCAACTCCTTGAAGGGGGGTGGACTCTCCATTTCTCTGCGGGTGGGGAGCTGTTGACCTCGACTGGGGATGTTATCGGACGGTGGAAGGAATACTTTGAGGATCTCCTCAATCCCGCCGTCACGTCTTCCGAGGAGGAAGCAGAGGCTGGGGACTTGGGGGCGGACTCACTCATCACCCTGGCTGAAGTCACTGAGGTGGTTGGAAAGCTCCTCGGTGGCAAGGCCCTGGGGGTGGATGAGATTCGTCCTGAGTATCTTAGGTCTCTGGATGTTGTGGGACTGTCTTGGCTGACACGTCTCTGCAACATCGCGTGGCGGTCAGGGACAGTACCTCTGGACTGGCAGACCGGGGTGGTGGTCCCTCTGTTTAAGAAGGGGGACCAGAGGGTGTGTTCCAACTATCGGGGAATCACACTCCTCAGCCTTCCCGGTAAGGTCTATTCCAGGGTGCTGGAGAGGAGAATTCGACCGATAGTCGAACCTCGGATTCAGGAGGAGCAGTGTGGTTTTCGTCCGGGCCGGGGAACACTGGACCAGCTCTATACTCTCCATTGGGTGCTCGAGGGTGCATGGGAGTTTGCCCAACCAGTCCATATGTGCTTTGTGGATCTGGAGAAGGCATTCGACCGTGTCCCTCGTGGGGTCCTGTGGAGAGTGCTCTGGGAGTACGGGGTTCGGGGCCCTTTGATAAGGGCTGTTCGGTCCCTGTATGACCGGAGCAGGAGCTGCGTTCGCATTGCCGGTAGTAAGTCGGACCTGTTTCCGGTGCATGTTGGACTCCGCCAGGGCTGCCCTTTGTCACCGGTTCTGTTCATTATATTTATGGACAGAATTTCTAGGCACAGTCAGGGGCCGGAGGGGATCCGGTTTGGGAACCACAGGATCTCATCTCTGCTGTTTGCAGATGATGATGTCCTGATGGCTTCATCGAACCGGGACCTCCAATGTGCACTGGGGCGGTTTGCAGCCGAGTGTGAAGCGGCTGGGATGAGGATCAGCTCCTCCAAATCCGAGGCCATGGTTCTCGACCGGAAAAAGGTGGCTTGCCCTCTCCGGGTGGGTGGGGAGTCCTTGCCTCAAATGGAGGAGTTCAAGTATCTCGGGGTCTTGTTCACGAGTGAGGGGAGGATGGAGCGTGAGATTGACAGGCGGATCGGTGCAGCGTCGGCAGTGATGCGGTCGTTGTACCGGACCGTTGTGGTGAATTGGTCAATTTACCGGTCAGTCTACGTTCCTACCCTCACCTATGGTCATGAGCTCTGGGTAATGACCGAAAGGATGAGATCGCGGATACAAGCGGCCGAAATGAGTTTCCTCCGCAGAGTGGCTCTTAGAGATAGGGTGAGGAGCTCAGTCACACGGGAGGGGCTCGGAGTAGAGCCGCTGCTTCTCCACGTTGAGAGGAGCCAGCTGAGGTGGCTCGGGCATCTGTTCCGGATGCCTCCTGGTCGCCTCCCTCGGGAGGTGTTCCGGGCATGTCCCACCAGGAGGAGGCCCCGGGGAAGACCCAGGACCCGCTGGAGGGACTATGTCTCCCGGCTGGCCTGGGAACGCCTTGGGGTCCCCCCGGAGGAGCTGGAGGAAGTGTCCGGGGTGAAGGAAGTCTGGGAGTCCCTGCTTAGACTGTTGCCCCCGCGACCCAGCCCCGGATAAGCGGAAGAAAATGGATGGATGGATAGTTCTTACATTCTGTAGGAGAAGTTTATGGGCAACGGGATCACTGCTCCAAGACAAGGCTGACCAAAACAAAAGTATACAGGTCAGGAATAAGAACAAGTGCTTCCTCTGTAGCTACGTGTGGGTTGGATGGTGGAGCACAAGAAAGCGCAAAGTGGAAAAGGTGGCAGAAGAGTAGAAAGCAAGCGTGTGGGTTTCTATCCGTCTCTGGGCAGACCACACAGAAACCCTGCACTAACAAACAAAGAGAGCGGTGTACACGTTTTACATACCACCTCAGAACATTGTTGTAATGCTAGTCAAATGAAGGCCTTGCCCAGTCACAAGGGCTATTCTCTCAAATAGTGAGTTATGTAAACGATGTATGCAAAAAGGCTTCTTCAGTCAGTGCTATTCAAAGCTATCAATGTAGGCTGCTGATAAGGAAATGCAAAGTGGGTCACCTTTAACGCCAGGCTCCTTGTGTAAACAGTACATGAAGCTGATCAGGACTCTCCTAATCACTCTCTAAACACAGCCAGGTGCTGTTGCCACAGACAAACTGTCACCAACACTCAGTTCATCCCAGCTGCTGCCTCACCCCACATACTCAATGCACTGCAGGCTTCCACGGCATGACAAACTCACCTCAAAAGATGCCATGGAAAAGCAGGTACAAGTCTGACTACTTTGAATTGACAGATCATAATAATAAAGTCTGATCTCCACTTCCACCAATAGTAATGTAGGCAACATTACTAGGACTCTATGTGTAAAGCTATCAAACGTGATACAGCACAAGGAGTGATCCCTATAGTAAACAAGCACAATTTAAATTTAACTATATCTTTAGTCATACCATAAAGCATCACTTTCATTACATGTTTATAGGGTATGCACAATTTCAGGTGACTTTCCTCTCCACACTTAAATGTTAAAGTAAGAAAAATTAACGTACAAGTGTGAGAATTGTATGTAGTGGCTGAAATGTACAAAATCCTTGCCATAATTTACAGAGAAAACAATAAACTTGAAGAAATTACAAAGGTAATAAGTTACGTTTGTGTTACATTTTTGTATGAAAAGCGCTTTATAAATATTGTTTGATTGATTGAAGTTACCAAGTGTTATGACATAAACACATCCAGTAACATGTGTGAGGTCTCACCATAGAACCTTATAATATCTCAGCAAAATATAATGTAAAGGCACGTCAGACTGCTAGTGCTCCGTTTATTGCAACAAGGCTTACTTCCCGCATACACTTTTGCACTTGCTGGCTAACCTTATCAGCATCATCTAACACTGCACAGACCACTAGCTCCTTGTGACAGCAGATTAACTCAAGCCGCACCATGAAGTGGGCACAGGCCTGTTGCTTCACTGTTTGGAGATGAGTGCGCCTGTGTTGGTGTTACGCGCTCATGGCACAGTTTTACGCGCCTGCGGTTCTCCAGCAGAAGTGGAGGAGCCAAGTGGGAAGTGACACTCGGTCCACCTGCCACACGCACGCGCTTCCAAACACACAGGGGTCAACCTTCACCCGAAGCACCAAATGGTCAACATGGGTCGCGATCAGCATAGCTTTCAGGCAACAAGCAGATCGTAGCAAGATTAGACTGTAGCCAAGCAAAGCAACACAACACAATCCATTTTACTCCAAACCCACTGAGTTTACAGGAAAAACCTCGTTCATTTGCATAATAATCGAAGCCGTGCTCCGTTAAGTTTAAGAGGAGTTACTGGGTAGCAATTTGCCTTTACTCCTCGCACTATCTAGCATTACATACAAACAAAATTAGGTCCGAAGCAAAAGCGCAGGTATAACGCCGCTATTCCAGTGTGCGCGAAGTCCCAGCGTGCACCGCACACAGGCTGCGCGCGCGTACACTGCACGAGAGAAGCGCTCACCCAAGGGCGCACCCGACCTCTGCAACCAGCCTTTCCTTCATATCGTAATTACTTCCTCAACAAGCGCTCACCGTAGGTTCAGCCCTCGTTTCACAAACAAGCCCCGGGATCCGCTTCTAAAGCAGATTACACATCCAGCCACTCACCGCAAATAAGTATGGGCTATTCCAGTGTTTAATGGGTAATCTCCTTTGTGTTAGCTGTGGAAGCTCGAGTCCATCTCTTCGTCGAACTCCACACTTTTGTTGTCACGCAGGAAGCTCCAATGCCGAGCGTGGCTGAGGGGACGGAGTTCAGCACAGCAAAGCCGGGGAGAGGTGGAGAAAGACGGCCGGCTGCTTCTGCTGAGAGCCGAGAGGTGGGGCTTCTCCTCGGCGGGGGCAGGACAGAGAGACCCCCTTCCCTCCTCCTTCCCCCGTTACGCCTCCAGTCAACAAGGTTGACCCCTCATTGTCCCCCTCGTAGTGGGCAGGATTGCCCTGCACACGGGTGGACAGTCTGCTGTCTGTCCACATGGGGACTGCACGTAACCTACAAGTTTAATAACTAGTTCATTAACGAACAAAAACAAGCCTACGGGAGAGCACACGACAGCAATGCACATAGTCCAGCCCAAAACACTGTGTTTTGTGCTGGACTAAGTGCTTTGGTGTAGAGTGTGAGGGCAATGGGTCAATAAATAATACGTCAATTTACAATTTATAAACTTGCTGAACAGTTAAAACATGAATTTGTCAGTTCCTTTAGAAGACTAAAGTATGTGAGGAAATTTATTGTGATGGGATATTTTGCGTTACATTTGACCACACGCAATTTTATAGCCTACTACTTTAAATGAACAGTCTGCTGTACAAACGAGCGGTAATTCCATCAAACCTCCACAAGAGGACAGCCAAACTCACAACAAGTAGACTGGGCTGATAGCCCCATCCTCTGCATGGATTATCAATGGTTTTACTGTGGATTAGATCCCAGCCACTGCACACACTGTAAAATCTGCAAAAGGCTGCAAGTGTGCTCAAAAGATAGAGTGTTCTCTTAAAGCAAACAATGAAAATTAGGATTACACAGGTGTCAGATGAGGAGGAAGTGCGATGAAGCCCATTCTAAACCATGGTGTATAATTGCTGCATGCCTTGGTTCTAATTCTCACATTGACAGATTAACAGTACACATATGTTTTGTCTAAATACTTTGTCTGCATATCTAAGACTGAGGGCAGTGGCATGTGTGTGCTGTTTGTAGTGAACTGTGTGCTTCTTGTCTTTCATCCAAGTGATAGTGTATCTGTCACCTCTACTTGACCTGCGACAGAAAGTGAGAGGGAGCAGGTAGACATGGGATACGGCCTAACCATGCAGCACCAAGATACAGCCTTTGATCTGCCTGCTGCCGGTACACGCCACCCCCAGGACACAGCCCCGCACACACACCGTCACATGTACACACACAACTCTTTACCTGTTTTACACAGCCGTCTTTGGGGCTCTATCATTTGTTAGATCATGCAGACATTTTTACTAACCAATTAGCAGTTTAAGAGCTTATAAGAAACAGACTGTTAATTTTACAAATAATATGAATACAACACACATCAACTCAAATACTTATTCTGAAGCATATGAAAGCTGTGTCAGATTCTACTATGCTTAAGGTTAATAATGGGCAAAATGGAACAGGAGAAAATGTAAATTTCATGTTATGTTTTAAACAGCAAAGCTCCAGGTCCAGTGTATTAATGCTTACCCCAATTTCAGCAATTAGTGTCATAAACATGGCCTTGGGGTGTTGAATTAATTGTCTAAATGGAAAATAAAGTCAAGAGAAACTTATGCAAAGCTTAGTTTGAATACACTTTATTACTCAGTATGACTGTGTATCCCTTTACTGTCTCTGCCATTCTCCAGACCCATTTCTCCTCGTCTCTCTGAGCAGAAGACCTGGCCTTAGGCATCGTTAGCTTAATTTAATAAAGAGGCTTAAGCTTTTGAAGAATGTCGGTGCTGTTACTTTCATTACAATCTATCAGCCACTCGAGACAGCCATGTAGCAGGACTGAGGAGGAGAGCAGCGGTTCTCATTTGAATTGATCTGATTATTACATGTCAGTCTTATTAGACAACATGTGCATGGTTATATGCATGAGGTGCTAAATGGAGTGAATGACATATGAATAAAGCCAACTTTCTTTTTCTCTAGATACAAGCAGATATTCTATATTATACGGTACTACACCCATTAGCAGCTATTCAAATATTGAAGCATGCACACATTAAAACACTTTTTCCCTTAAATAGCAAACACGAAACATTTTAAAGTAAATATAATCTCAATGAAGTCTACTTTAATCTTAACAAGACAAATAAGACAAATTCTACCTGCCAGAGCTGCTGTCCCAAACATCAGATACGTTGGCCTCATGTCAACAAGTTCAATTCCTAAACAAGAAATCCTTTCGCCTGAAGTAGTCTGAATGTCATTCCTGTGTTTGGTTTCCTAAATGCAGTATTTTCTTGTTGCTTTCTTTTATATTTACACAGCCATAAATATGCCACTTATCTGCACTGCTGTATTAGCATAGATACATGAGAATTACCATATGGCAAAGAAACACAGCCTCACTAGAAAATGGGGAGGACAACAGCCCCCAAGAAAAGGCATACACAATATATAAACATATTGAATATCACAGATGTGCATCGGCTTGATATTGTTGCTCCCTGCTAATGCGCCTGTGTATGCATGTGTGTTAGCGACGAGGCGAGTTAGCAGGGAATATTAACAGACATGGTGGTAATAGGCCAGGGGAGCCAGGATGTGTCTGAGCCACTGACCTGCCCATTAGCTCTCTCCACTCTGCTAAGCCCTCACATCGATCACACAGCCACATATCATTGATCTGGAAAACCAGGCACGGGCACACTACTTAGAATGTGTCTCTCACGCCTCTTGCTTTTACATTTGTTGCGAAAATCAGACAAATATACTTCATGGACAGGTATACTTCTGTGTGTGGGATCTTTACACCTGACAAATACATGAATGAATTTGCCAAATGGAAGCTCAGACATTTAAAGGCCCACTGTCATATCACTGATCACATTATTCAAATGGATTCCACCTATCCACCTTACTGCTCTGACATAATTAACAATGTACACTCTTCTATTAAGAATGTTGGCAGTGGCTTACTCTGAGCTGTCAGTGGCGATGATCAGGCCTCACAGCACATACAATTGTGCACTTAGTCTTTTGCTTGTGTCCAACCTGTATTTAAGCTCAATACAGCTGGCAGAGCAAATGTTTATTTCTGAATTAAAAAAAAAAAAATCAAATGACTCCTTAATTACAATATGAGTTCGTCAAATACACCACTTTATGTCCAGATGTTAACATTAAACTTATAGGATATTGTTCTTGTGATGTTCTTGACAATACATACTGTAGCCCTGTTACAATTTAAAGAAACGGTTAACCACAGACCTCCATTCATGTAAATTCATTCAAACAGATGGTTCTCAGCCCCCAAACTAATTAATTTTCAAATTATCTTTTAGACTTTTATGACATAACTCCCTCATAACAATGAATATTTAATTTAAAGTGATTAAGGAGTTATGCTAATCTAAACAATGTAATTATAAACAGTGCAATTAACAAAGTACAAGTATGGTCCAAAATTGAGGATTACAGCTTTTTTTTTTTTTTTTCACACGCTATAATGGTCAATATGTATGAAAAACAGAAGGGAGAGCTGCAGGGTGAGCCCAAGCCCATGCTAAAAGGGTAATTGCATTGATTTCCATTTAGCCGCAGTCTCTGATGTTATTTACAGCATTTAGCCCGACAAACAAAGGCCTCTCTTTTTTCCGATTTTAAACAGCTATGACATGCTGAGAAGCCCTTTTCCTCTGTCCTCTTTTCTCCTCACCCTTTTCGCAATTGCCAAAACACCCAAATAGATGATTAGGCCATTAATAGTGGTCATACTAGCACACCTCTCCTGCCCTCCCCGTTCTTTCAGTCTACTGTGGACACCCCTCCCTCTCCTGTGCTGTGGAGCCTGCTGGCACAAGCACTGAGCAGCTTTGAAGAGGCCTTGTTAAAGCAGCCAGCCTGAGATGTGCCTGTATTGGTCAAGTGAGAGCAAGGGGTGGGAAGCCTTTGTTCAGGGGGACAAAATGTCAAGGCCTTACAAGCATTCAAGTTAAATTATGCTTAGCAGTGCAGCCACAAGAGTGTGAACATGCACTCAAATGTGTTTACGGCTTGTGTTTGGCTCAGCTGCATAATGTCTATTGTCATAGGATTGTGCTGCCTGTGGTGTCGGCTCATACTAAATAATCCACAACCACAGTGATAAAAGAGTCAAAAGGTTCAGGAGCAAACCCTGTCACTGATGTTTTCAAGTGTGGCTGTCTCAGGTTTTTCTGTGCACTTCATAAGCTCAAGAATGTGTGGGGCAGTGATTAGCATGCAGCTGACAGACTCTTATATTAGTACTATATTAATGTGATGGTCACGTCGGGGACACAGGCAGACTGCATTAAACTCATCATCGCTCGTGTGCATATATCAAGGATTCTGCGATACCCAACCCAGCCTAAAGAGCGCCATGGGTTCATGAGTACATTGTTTACTTTTTGATTTTACTACAGGCCTCAAGGCCTCCAAGCATGACCAGAACAATATCTGTAGTGTTTAGTACATCTAAGAAGGACATATGTGCTCAGTGAAATGAGAAAAGCATCCTTACATGACTCATCTCATTCACAGCCAAAGGCAGTGTGGGCGGTTAGTGGTGTGCTATTAACACGACTGAGACACTAGAGTGTAAGTCTATGTGTTATACATACACATATACATGTAACATATGCCACTTCACTCCATACAAAGCACCATCCACCACCACTGCTGTGAGCCTCATGGTCAACAGGGCTGCAATAACAGGCACAGGGTCTAGCCAGAAAGAACAGATTTCTGAACAAAACCACATAGAAGAAACAATATTTTCCAGAAAAGGTGTGTGTGTGTGTGTGTGTGTGTGTGTGTGTGTGATAATTTTCAGTTGACTTTCCTATGTCTATTGGAAATAAATAATTAATCAATATAGAGTTGTGTAGAGAACATGTTATGTGACAAGAAAACTATTTAACATGGACAGCAGACATTAATTCAAAATTAAAATGAAATCATTAATTTATTTTAAAAGAAATTCAAATTCTGTTGATGAAAGAACATGATATTCAGTATACACTAAATAAGCTGCAGTCTATGACGATCTTTGAAACACATCTTACAAAAAGAAGATATCACAAAGCAGACTATCATCTCAGCTCCTAACAGGCACCAACCGAATGAGGGAGGGAGAAAGAAGGGATTTGGGCTTCATCTGCAGATGAACATGCCGTCTCCTCCTCCCTGTTAGCACATACTCCCCAGCTTCCCTTTACCTCTAATTGCCAATTCAGCCTGCTTTTCAGCCCTGTCAGCCTATTTTTGAATCACCCACTGTGGACTATGGACAAGTGCCTTTGTGAGGACTGGGACTTGGTGTCAATAACAATCTTTACATTTACAAGCAACATAAGCTATGGCTATGAACATTAGAAACAGCTTCTTGGAGTCAAGCGCACACTTCACACTTCTCTCCACACTCTACCCGCTTGCAGATGGTAAGTGTTTAAAGCCAGCCAGGGGAAGGCGATGCATGTCAGTGACTGTGTGTGCCTCCAAAATGTACGACTGCATGAAGCTTGTGAGAGCATGAGGTTTCACCTGGGGCACAAGAAATGAACATGAGCAATTTTGACTCCGTTGATTTAGATTTTTGGTGGTAACAAGACCATCTGCTAACTAGCCTGGTCCACCGCGGGAAGGGAAACGAGATGCAGGCTCCCACTGAAATCACTCCTCTCTGCTGCACAGTGAGAGGCACAGATAACACCTCAAGGCCATGGTGTTGCTGCCAGCCTTTAAACCGTTCTGTATCCGTCTGCCTCGCTCTCCGCGGTGTTCATGATGAAAGAGGAGAGGCAGATCAGAGGAAAAACACCCAAGCGCCAAGACTTGTGTCCACGGCCAAGGCTAAATCCGGGGCACACAGTCACTGGCCTTCGATATCCACCTACAGCACAGTTGAGCAAGAGGGATGGGAGCATGAGGGAAAGACTCTGTACTTGTTAAACTATTGAACATAGCAAATAGTATTGATCTGAAAAGCTTTCATTTCACAGTGAAGATCGATATAGTCTGTGGGCAAAGATACCGATGGGCTCCAGCGGAGTGTTACAAACCTTTTGTGACAGTGACTTAACAAGGGCAATGGCCTTTGGCCCCTGCATCTGCCTTAGTATTAACAGCCAGAATCACTAATAAAACATTCTTAACTTACATATACAAATAATAATATAAGTACTTATCATAGCTGCCATCACATATTTACATTTGCCAAATTCACTGAAATGTGTGCAACTAATATGCTGTGGATGTCACCTGTCAGTGCGTAATCTTTGTAATCTAATTTAAAATGAACCTACAATTAATTTAGTAGTTTCTTAAAATAAAAAGCTGAAGTATTAATCTTACAATCCCTACAAGATTCCCCTTTGTGATAGAAGTCTACACTCCCACAGAATCCTTAAAGTGTTTTGTTTGCTGCAAATAATAGGAAAAGGGAGGAAGTGAAGGGAATACACTGATCTAATTAGCAGCTAGTTAGCAGCAAAACAGTTGCAGCCAATTAGGGGGTGTGTTGTAGCGCGTGTAGTGAGAGCTTTGGATGTTATCTTAATTATAAAGGCTGTTCCTCTAGCAGCAGTAACCCACACTCAAATTATCTGACTGTTAGATTTATGCAAACTGTAACCAAGCATGTGTTTGTTTTAGACTAAGGGCAAGCTGAACAGCAGTGTCTGTACAGTCATGTCTACTAAGAGTGCTGTGTTTTGCAGTTGTCCCATACACTTAGACTCCTCATTAATATCTCAAATCTTTCAAGGCCCATAGACGCTCAGACGAGGCCACACACATTACTGTTAGGACATGCTCTCTGCCTCCCTTCTTGTTGCCAGATTGGGTCCTGTCGGCAGGTGCACTCCACAGTTGCAGTCAAAGTGCCAACCTGTCCTCCATATGCCCGCCTGCCCACTGCCAGCTTACTTCTGCACTCCCCACCAGGATTCAGCTGGCAGGCCCTCCCCGAATTTGCTCGTCATCTATCCTTCCCCTATGTTGATGGTGTTCAGATTCTATGATGCCATACTCCCATATGGAGGTGAAGATACACTTGTCCATAGTGTTTAAGTCATTTTCAAAAGAAAAATCTAAAAAGAAAATTAAAAATCAGCCTAGTAACAATAGTATTTTATATGACTCCATCTCTTTTAATCTATCCATCTAAGCCCCCTTTTCATCATGTATTTATCATATCTTTTAACAGTGTAAAAACATAATCCAAACATTTGGATATTCACAAGCTGCTACATACTACATTGAAACATTCTTTTTTTACTTTCATAATTTGGATTTGTATGATATTAGTATTATTATACCACATTAGTGAGAATTCTAATGCTAATTGCCATGCATTATTTTTTTTATTTTTGTACTGTGGCAACAATTGATCACTGTTCTATCACTACACCTTGGAGCAGTGTGTTACAGCCTCTGCTGTCCTTCCCAACATATACAAATTAGCCTTGTGACAAAGATTTTAATAAGAAGCTTTCGACCAAGTCAGTAATCATTTTCTGAGCGCCAAACTGTCTATATAATGCATTGTGATGAATAGAGAGCAGCTGTAGACAGGGGCAGGAGAGGAAACAGAGAAATAGTCTGTGTAAATGAGGGAGGCCTTGCCTGAAGTCATCTCCAGTCTTTTTAACCAGATGTGATGAGCTCTCATCATTCTCCTAATCTGTCTTGCATGATTCATTTTTGCTTCCTGTGTGTCACATAACTACACATGAAAAATAAGCGTGCACATGCCGACCACAATCATCTGAACAAAGTGAGCAGAGGTGAGCCATTCGTTCACCCTGTTGAAATCCTTAACAGGCATAATTGAAAACAAGAGACCTGCTAATGCTCCTTGATGAATTCTTCTTATTAAGATGCAGAGGTTATCACACACTGAAGAAAACAAAACCATTGCCATGTTATTAATAGGCTTTATTAAAAAATATATAAATTAAACTGGCATTCAGACATATATTTTGAAATACTCTAGTATCACATGCCGATCAATTGCAGCAAATCCTTATAATAAAGGGGAAGAATAGATCAGGCAGTAGTGAATGCCAATACTGAGATCACAAATGCTTAACAAACTAAAGGAGAGGGGATTGAAGATGAGCAAATTCCATTTTGTTGATTTTCTGTCTTACATGAAGGGGTTGCTTTGAGGGCTTAGCTCTGAAATCCTATTGACTAATGAAAAGCTATCAGCTTAAAAGGGTTGCAGCCCCACCTGCAACTAAATGTACATTATTATATACCAGCAATATGCTTCAAAATACTGTGCTATGGGATACAACACAGTATAAATCCATACTCTCTTTAAAGGTGGTACAACACTCAGTATTTCCTCTTCTTCGTCACAGTCGTAATTATCCACTGAAGTGCATGAGGATTACCCAGCCTCTGCCTATAACCATGTCTCTCTCCTTTTCTCTGTTTGTAACAAATGGGCTATGCTTTTAATGGCCAGGAAACACATACAGTAAGATCAATACCAGGGGTTTTTGTCTATGTAGGTTGAAAGTTGTTAAGAATATTTGTATTAAAACTTTCGTAAGCACTTAAAGCCAGACAAAATAGTTTCACTCATGTAAGTTTTGAGCAGGTGCTCTGGCAGGATGGAAGTGGGCACAATGTTACTGAACCTGTATCTGCTAAAGAGGGTCAACTGGTCTCATGTAAAACATTGTTTCATCATTGCAAGTGCATCAGTTATATTGATATATGACTTCCTGTTTTTGTGAGCAAGTGGATTTAGCTTTCTATTAAACAATCAATACCCAAACTTGAAAAAAAAGTGTTTTGATTAATAGATGAGTAATAAACAGGCTTCAAAAGTGGCAGCATACAACTATTACTCTCAGCTAATTCATAATGCATAAGTGGATAGTAGACTACGGTACCATTGTCAGCTCGTTCTATTTAGTCAGCACACATGCATCATATTACGCATTATGCTGTGTACAACATAAAGCCTGAGTGGCTGCTGTTTCAACACTTCTATAGATGCCCTGTTTTAGCAGACATGTCCCTCCCTCAGGCCAGAATCAATACAGGCCTTCCATCTTAAAGAGATCGTATAAAAGCTACACAAAAACATAACTGGCCCGTTCTCATAACCTTATTACATCTAATAAATGAGAAATACAATCTCAAGGAGTGCTTAATAATATCCCGTGCTTATTCTTAATGCATGGTCAGCTCATGGGCACTGCATAAACCAATCAGCACTGTTTGAGGAGCCAGGAGTGTAAACTAATACATGCTGTGAGTGTCGGTGTGTGGCGACGAGCGAAATATGCACATGTATTTGAACCCAGTGCCATGAGATGCAGGCAGGGTTTAATTAGGATTCTCTGTAGTCTAATTTGATTAGTGGAAGGCAAAGGAAGATGAAGGCAATTAGAGCTCGCTATTTCTGCTGCCGGGCTAGTGTTTCAGCAGAGAGGCGACAACATGCATACGCTGGCACAAACACAGACATGGTTAACCACATGATCTTTGCCCCTTCTCCAAATGGGGTTCGCCTAAGTTCACCGTGTCATCCTGCAAAAAGCCATAGGTGAGTGTCTGTCATGATGTTTGACAAGGATGGCAAATTAAGCAGGGCCGTGCCGTAGCATGGACATTTAACATACAAGCATTCGGACTATGCAAAAACCACATCGTGCACACATGGGGCATTACCTCTCATGAAAGAAAACATCCTTTAAGAACAATCATAGTTGTAAGTTACACCTGTAATATGGTGCCACTGCATTTGAACATGGACAAAAGCACATACTTTTATTATTATCTCTGTGTGAGAATTATGTATTATGCATATAAGATAATAAGTAATCGTCCAGGTGATGTTTTAAAATGATTAATATGACATGCCAAAACATTCCACTATGTTATTTTTCATATTCATACATCACCAAATATTGTTAAGGTTGTACTCTTAAATACACTACAAATGTGTTATTATTTAAGCGCTTTAAAAGTCAGGTCATTTAAAATGTGTTATTTATGTTGTGTTAAGAGACTAAAAATTGCATTCAATTAACTTTGTCATAACAGTAATCACAGAAATATGTGTATGTATTTTGGGAGGTTGTTGCCAGTGGCTTTGATCCAGAGCAGACTAGTGACCACAGGTGTGCGGGGTGGAGGTTTAACAGCTCTGGGTTTATGAGCAGGCTAACGGGGGCAGCCAGTCTGACGCGCCTCGCCTGACCTTTACGACCTCTGCGGCCATGACCGGGGCAGAGGCACCTGTAGCCCAGCCACATGCCACACTGAGCGACACAGGGCTTTTATTATAGCAGGGTATAGAACTACGAGGGAGAAGAGCGAGGGAGCTGGCAGTCCATCATCGTGACTGCTTTACGGCTGCTACTGGCATCTAATGACAGAGCTGTCATGGAGTGGGAGGGATGGAGGGATGGAGGGCAGGAGCAGTGAAGGAGGGGTAAAACAGATAAATGGTTACAATGATAGAGTGGGATAAGAGCACAGAGGGGGAGGGGCGCAGCAGCGAGAGGTGACACTTACAGCACATCAAAAGAGAGGAAGATGCAGCAGGAAGATTTAGAGGAATTGATCCAGGGAGATGCTCTTAACCAGTGAGAAGCAGGGAGAAATATTGTACTTAATTGGATACAATGATTGGGCCACTGCACAGATAATGTGTACATGCAGTGTGGCTGCCTCAGCCTGGTCTCAGAGTGAGGCTGGTTTCCAGGGTGGTCTAATGGTTCCTCACAAGAGCAAATAGATACGTCATTTTCCTATACTTACTCTATTCTTCTGTGCTCTGAGTGGTAATAACCAATGATTGGTCCTCACTCTCAGAGCTTTACCTGAAATAATGTCTATTGATTATAAGGTTTGTGTTTTTTAACGGCTTGTCGTTGAAAACTCAAGTTACCTTTAGTTCGCTCAAATTTCAATACCACTGGTTTTAAAATGACCACTGCATACATTGACTGATCCATGGAATACGATTTGAATCACACACTGTTCTACGTGTCTTTGCTATTACAACTAATACAAATATAGCTTCAAATTCCTCTTTCAGATAGACTTTTGGCAGAACATAGGACTCAGTCATCCCCTTTGACTTGATTCTTCAGTTGTCAAGATGATTCAAAATGAATCCTGATTCAATTTTATGTCACCATTGCAGGAAAATGCAGTTTATCACCATTATTTCTCACAATCATACTAACATTTTCAGACCAAGAGAAAAGAGAAAAAACATTTGTAAATAAGTTTAAATGAACCAAGAGAAGGAGAGGACAGGAAGAGGGTTAAATGACTCAAAGGAAAGGCCAAATATAGTGTTGGAAAACTAAATGAAAGATCAATATTGTTTTGCCAGTGACTAAGTTTGCATTTTGAAACCTTCTTCGCCCCCTCAAACTCATGTGAATAACTGAAGTTCAAGTGCTCTTTCTCATCACCTTTATCTCTGCGTCCCTGCCCTGATATTCTTAACGTAATCCATTTCTTTCAACTCCCCCCAAACCCTCTGCTCTTTATTTAACCCAAACCTTTTTGTTGTCAAATAATCACGGAGAACTAGCATGTGTCTGACTTGGTCTCCTAGGCAACGGTGGTTAAGACGAGAACGCAGGCGGGGGCTCATTCAGCGGCTGAATGGGAGAGGGGAAGGGAAGAAGCGACCCGTGGTGCCAACACACACACACACAGACAACGCACACATGCACACACACACACACACACACACACAGACACACACACACACACACACACACACACACACAATACACACATACACACACAACACACAATACACACATACAACACACACATACAGACACACAAGACACACACACACAGACACACACACAGACACACACACACACACACACGCACACACACACACACACACACACACACACGCACACACACACACACACACACACACACTTTGAGCAGTCTGTGTGTGGAGGACCAGGGCACTGTGCTGAAAGTCCCACACTTATTATTCTATTCACTTTAGAGACACTTGGCCTAACCTTGACCAGAACTACAGGATGTCAAAACCCCGACCTTAAAAGAAGTCATTATTTATCCGAAGCTGCTTTGGATAAAGACGAGTCCAGGCACTTGATGGTTGGCACCAGAGAAAGGGTTCAGCAGGGTTAATGTCAATCCTACCCTTTTGCACTTGATAAACAAATGTGCAATTATCCTCATTCTAGTTTAGTGGTATGTTGTGGGTAAAATGCCGTTATGTTAATAATGTAGCGCTACTTTTTTATTTTTACAAAAAAAAAAAAAAATCAAATTAAAGCTAAATCTTTCATTTTACCTCCATGCATTTCTGGTATCCTATTTGACATAGACAGCTACGGATATCACATTAAAGGGGTCAGCATAATGAAAGAGAATTGTTCTTATCAACTCTACTGTGGTATAAATACTTGAATATTTTATCAGTAAATTAACTTGAAAACACATAGAGCAATATAAGTCCTAAGATCAAATATGACTGGATATGACGCCAACAAGCTTATTTTGAAAAGCTGCCAAGGAAAAGAGTCTTTAAAGACCCGGTTGGCAGGCTGTGCAGGAGGCAGTTAAAGGTCTAGAGCTGTGGGTTTTGAGAACAGAATGTGAGGGGCAGAACTAAAGTGGGGTCAGCTCTGGCCTGACTGTACATTCTGACATTCTGCCTGCTGACTGAAGCACCTGAATTATTTATCCCTGTTAAGTGTCGCTGGAGTGTACTCACTGTGAACACAGCAGCTACAAGCAGATGGACATGTGCAGCTAATACACAGGAATACAACCCATTATATAAATCCCGTTTGTGAATTCTGCCTGTGCTTGTTCCATGTGTGTCATTCTTTCAGTGGCCTCTCCTGGCTGTCCTCTTACAATCAGTGCCCAGTGAGCCATGAGACGCACTTAAGCCCCGACCTGCGGTAAGTAACCTCACACCACCAAGAGCTCTCTCTCTCACACTCAACACATCAAACTCAAAACAGCAAAATGCCACAAAGCCAAAGCTATGACAGGAGATGGTAGCCTGTCCCATATGCAAAGCCATACTGCTTTGCAGTCCCTATCTGTCCTGTTTACCTGTCTCTCTGTGTGCACGGCATGCTGGGATCTTAGTGAAACGTGGAGGACTGCTATCACACATCATTACCTGCTCAAAGCTCAGGTTCCAACCTCAGGACCAGCAGCACAAAGACAAGTGTCTCCTCAGATGCACTCTCAAGCTAACCACAAACCGCTTGTGCACTTTGTCAGAGATACAAACAGGAAACACATAAGTGAAAAACACAAAAACATAAAGCGAAAACCGGAACATTTACATGGTGTCTGAAATCTTACCAGGCAAATAGTAAAGAGGTGCTTTTATTCCAAACATGGTTAGTGCAGAAGTCTCATGAAGGAAGCAGGAACTTGTCTCTATGGTCCCCACAGCCTTCCTGTCCTGGATGACTGAGCCGGAGAGCTGCTTTGCCCTCGCAGCCACCCAGAAATGAGGCTGTGTGTGTGGGGAGGACTCAGCCTGTCATCCCCACTCTCTAGTCCTCACTAACCAAGCGTGAGGCTGGGACCGCCCAGCCGGCTACCACGCACGCATGCACACGCTGCCACCAAAGAGTCACAAAGACACAGAAAACCGTCCGAGACAGAGCAGTGCAGGGGTCAGCCTGAGTCTAGCCCCCGCTCTCGACCTCTGCGCTGCCTGCTCCCCTCAGCTGAGGGTCACTCCCACTGTTTGAAGCGCTTATCTCCTCTGCTGGCTCCTGCTTTATTCGGGACAGTTGGAGTAGAGTGAAAGTAACTGGTCCAAAAAGAGGCGAAGAAAGGCTGTATAGAGAATAAGTAAATCCTCAGGAGTACCGCCTAGATTTCAGGGCAGTCGTTTTTGTCTCTACTCTGGAAAGATGATCAGAGGAGACATGGCTGTGCTTCCTCTACTGCCACTGCTGCCACTCTACCTCTCCATTCCTTACTCTCTCTCTTCTCTGCCTCGCTCTCCAGGCAGAGAGAGAGGAGGAGGGCAGAATGAGCTCGCCGCAGGTAGCATTAGCAGTACAATCGGGAGAGCCTTAAAGCAGTGTGCAAAGTCATTTGGTGTGTATGTGTGGGAGGGGAACAGAGGAGAGGAGCGCCCAGTCAGTGGCGCTGCTTCACCCGGTGGAGTGCGGGGTTCATAGTTCAATTTGGAGTCAGGGTGGCAGCTGATTGGACGGTCTCAGTGACAGCGAGAGGCCAACGACTATCAAGGGAGCATCTGTTCACACTGTACTGACAAACGCGAGAGTGCAGAGCAGAGAGGGGTCTTCAAGGGCAGCCCACAATAGCACGGCAACGTGTTTAGGAGAGGAACAGATAAAAGATTTCCCGCCTCCATTCTCTGCTCTGAAAATGAGAGTCCTTGTCTGCGTGGGTGCATTTGTGCGCGAGTGTATCCGTCTAGGAAACTTGGCTTGTGCTGGATTAGTGAACAGACTGTTGACCATGCTGTGCCCGTGGTAGAGTTAGTGCTATTCAATACAGACATGTATAAACACACAAACATCAGCACAACAGTGTCAGCTTTGTTGTTTGATAAAAAAGGTAAATGGACTGAAAGACCGAACTAATGGCTCTGTCAGTAATCAAATATTTTTAAATGCTTGTTGAAGTAATCTATACAAATTCCACAAATCAATATCCCATCAATAGAAACAAACTGGAACGAGTCTTTATAATGTTGATATTGTTATGGGAGAGGGGAAATCATTGGACAAAGGCTTTTTATGCATGAAAGTGATTCATTAATGCAATAAGAACAAGCACTTTTTTCATAACATTTTCTTCTGTGCTATTTTACTTGGATTTTCAGAAATCAGAGAGCCACGTGTGGAATTATTTTAGGTGTACATGACAAAAGGCCAACAGAGATGTGATAATTAACCATTTTCCAATTGTATGTGAATGCATTTCTATTTCTTCACATAAAACAGGATCTGGTAATCTCTCGTAAAGAAAATTGCAATGCTGAATGTTACCAAAACCCTACACACTTTTATGTTGATGCTATAACATGGAATGTCAAAAAATCTATGTCCAAACACACAAATGCAGTGCTTATTTCTCTCAACTGATCATGCAACTGTCTTTGTTACCCCCCCGCCCCTTCATCACCAGGCCTTCTGCAAAAGAATAATCACATTCTCATGTGCGTGCGAAACATCGGAGGGCTTTGAAAGATGGTCTGTCGTCCTCCGCAGCAGGGAAAGCAAAGATAAGGCATCACTATAATCTGTCCCCGCCACATCGTGCCTTTAGAGGTGCGCATACATACACATACTGTAAGCACACACAGATTGTAACCAAACAGGTCAGCACTTTGTTGCAGGTGTGGGATTCAAGGAAAAAGCTACAGTAAAACAAAGTCATAAAGGCAAACAAAAAATTACCAAAACAGGAGACATCTTTGAGCAGGCTTGCCTCGTCACCGATGTTACCTGTAACTCAACTGATGGTGTCGCCTACTTTTCTCCATGGAGATGAAGATTAATACCATAGTGTGTGAATTACATCCAACATGTGGAACAGACTAAGCAATAACATCTCCGTGGAGAAAAATAGAAAAATGTTTCATCTTTAAAGGTCAGCCAAGTTAGTTATGCAAATCTATACATTAAAAAGGCTCTAAAACCATCTCTTTCTGTGTGTTGTAAATGTATGTATGTATGTATATATGTATATATGTATTATTATTTTTATTATTATTATTATTATTATTATTATTATTATTATTATTATTATTATTATTATTATTATTATTATTATTATTATTATTATTATTCACCTGGTCAGTTGTTAAAACAATCTTGTCATTTAGAAAAATTTGGTCCTATTTGTAATCTGTATTTTTAGGCGATAATGATTCATGAAATGTGATAAAGAATATCACACAAGAGGACATATTAGCATAAGCACTATACTTCATTTCCTGTTTGCCCAATGCTTGATTAAGCCTATTGTTCTGAAATAACCACAAGCCACATTACAGTTACCAAAGGAGATGTGACTTTAAAAAAATCCAGCACAGTCAGTTAGCACTAAGCTTTTGAAATCCGGGGGCTCGAATAATGGCCTGTATCAAATTCACCTCAAAATAATATCCCATCACCTTACACTCACCCCTATTTGTGGAGACCAGCAGCCACTCCACTATTACACACGCCCATTTAACCTGACCTCTCGCTGGTGATTAGAGGCCTGTGAAGTGTCTGCTAGCGCGTGTGTGTGAGCGGCTTCTCTGCGTATGCTAATCACAGCCCAGCACACAGAATTAATTTGCAAATGTGTCATTACCCATCAGACTGAGCAGCAATAACCCTGCAATTACACAACTCCAGGCTGGCCAGCTGAGCTCAGCACGTGCATGTGTTAAATGTATGCGAGCACACATGGACACCACTACAGCAGAGCACAACATTTAGCTGAAACATGGAGTGAATCTAAAACCATGGAGGACAAATGGAGAAGGTTCAGACATGTACTGTACAGAAGGGAGAGGGGGAATCCATGAAAGCGCAAGGTTAGAACATCTAGATGCAAATGAAAGATATTTGGATGATATGAATGAGTAAGAGAATGAAAGAGAAATGCACTCTTAATTTTCCTAATTGGAAAACTAACACTAAATTCTGCCAATAATACAGCTCTGGAAAAAAATAAGAGACCACTGCAAAATGATCAGCTTTTCTGATTTTACTACTTACAGGTATGTGTTTGGGCAAAAGGAACATTTTTGTTTGAGTCTATAAACTACTGTCAACATTTCCCCCAAATTCCAAATAAAAATATTATCGTTTAGAGCATTTATTTGCAGAAAATGACAAATGGTCAAAATAACAAAAAAGATACATGTTTTCAGACCTCAAACAATGCAAAGAAACAAGATCAAATTCATTTTAAAACAACATAATACTAATGTTTACACTTAAGAAGAGTTCAGAAATCAATATTTGGTGCAATAATCCTTATTTTTAATCAAAGCTTTCATGCGTCTTGGCATGCTCTCCACAAGTCTTTCACATTGTTCTTGGGTGACTTTATTCCACTCCTGGTGCAAGAACTGAAGTAGCTCAGCTTTGTGTTTGTGTTGGAATTCAACAGACGCTGGAATGGAATGGCTGTAATACATGTAGAGATGCTGATTTCAGAAAAAAATGCAGTGGTCTCTTATTTTTTTTCCAGACCTGTATGCTTAAGCAATGATCTAGAGCTCTGGGTATACATAGAGTTTCCAAATTGATCTCCTGCAATTTGGAAAATCTGAATCACAAAACCCAATCAAAGTTTCACATTTACATGCATTTTGTAAATTTTTTAAACTAGATTTTCATGGCGTACAAGAAACGTTGTGAGCGCTGCTGCATGTGTTCACCTCAGTGTCAACAGGACTGAGACTGGCTGGCTGTGCATTTTCACACACTCCTGTCTCTTAGCAACATTATCCAGACAAATAACCCGTCATAGACCTTTAACAGCACCGTAGTTTCAGATCACAGTTTACAGTTTATGTCTGAGTGCATACAACCACTTACAGTACCTGTGCACTCTGGGTCAAGCAAGCAGCAAGGGTAAAGATGAGAATAAAAGATGAAGAAGAAAAGAAGTATTCCACTCAATAAAACATAAAATTCTAAGTTTTTTTTTTTTTTTTTAGCTCTGTGTTTGGAAGAGAATAACTGTCCAACACTGCTAATGTAAAGCATGTCACACAGCTGTCACACTTGGTCCTAGACTGGTGCGGCAGACGCACCTTGGGGTGACAGCTGAGGTGTATACATGTACATGAATAATGTGTCATTCACGGAGCAGCCTTTATCCAAACAAGAACTGAATCTACCTCAAAGTCAATGCTGTCAAAAGACACAGAATATTCAAGACCAAAAAGAGGTTTTCAAGAAAACACGTCTCGACTACAAGCTAAACTATAAACCACAATACTATTTGTTTTTGCAATTGAACAAATGAAACACTAAGTCATTCATTTTACAATTAAAAAAACTTCTAATAAAGTTGCTAATTGAAATGCACCATCTATGTAGTGTGGAGAGCCCATGAACATTTTTCCAGGATTCTCTTGATTCTCTTCGGGCAATTCTTGGCACTCTGTTTTCTGCTTTGATAGTGACTTTTTAATATTCACAAATCAGGCTCTGCACTGCACTTACAATGCTGTCACTGCTCATTTCAAGTGGGGTTCCTTTGTAGCTCGTAACCAGCTTTCAACAGTCACATGGCCAATAGCAGGGGAGAAGATGAGGAGAGGGGGAGGGGATGGGAGAGCTGGCCAGGGCTGACAATCTGATGTGCTGTCATATCATACCTTTCCCATAATGCCTTGCAGCACACCTGCTTTGGAGAACAGGCAACAGAAGCTTCCCTGTCCACAGCACAGGGAACGCATCACGCCACACATCTCTGCTCTGATGAGGCTTTTTATAGTCGCACGCATCTCTTACCTGCATCCTACAGTCCTTCATCTGTCTCCATATCAAACAACAGATCTGCTGCTTTTCTGTAACTCCCCGTGTTATTAGACACACAAGGAGGCACCCAGTAGGAAAAAATGAATCACACATGAAAGAAATGGTTAAAAGCCCTGCTCATTTGATTAACAAATAAATACAAAATTAATGCATGCATGTGTGTGTAGCAGTGTGCTGCCATAGCCCGAAGACAGTAGGGAGGAGTGCACCCTGAGAGGACCTCCATAGTGAAGGCATCAGGAACAGAGTAAAGGGGCTGAGAACAGAGCCACCAGAGGGCACTCACACAGGAAGCATGTTTATGCACACAGACGGCATGCTCAAAGCATAGGACTCAGTTTAATATTTAATTGCAGAGACACTCAACCGTTTCCACTTCAAGAGATGCTGAGAGCGTTAATGCTTGACTTGAGCTCTCCAGTGACATTTCCTCATTGGCCTGGTTGTCTCATTTATCCTGGCCTATTGGGCAGAGTCGGTTAACCCATTAGCTTACACCCAAGGAGGAGAGAGCGAGTCCTGACCTGCCTCAGGCAGAGAGTGACTCACACAACTGTAAGAGACCACAGACAGTCCTCCTGGAGCAGAGCCAAGTCTGAGTGAGTGACTGACTGTGCTGCACCAGCAGCTCCTCCAGGGCACTCTAGGGCCAGAGCTGACCTTCTCCACCCTCTCCTGAGCTACTGGGATACAGCCCACTCACTAAATTGCCAGTGTTTTGTTAGAAAATATGCTGAAAATGTGTTTACTGGTTAATTTGGATAATGTCCAAAGAGCATATCTTAATTAAAATAAATATAACATCATATCGATGTCAGGACAAGTGGACTGCAGCACAACTTGCATGTTTATTTATGGGATATTTTCTTTTTGTTTTAAAAGTCCCCTTCATAATATATGGCTATATTACTGAGACTTTGTGTGTGTGTGTGTATGCATTTTGTGTGTGTATGTGTGTGGTGTGTGTGTGTAAGGTGGCTGCCTTGGCTGTGTCAGGCCTCTGCTGTGTTCAGTAAGTGAGGCGTGCTAATAGTGCGTGTGCTCAGGTTTCACGCATCAGCACACAGTCGAAGAGACTTACCCGAGGTCACAGACTGACCCCCCCAGTGACTCAATCCTATCTCTCCCCCTAAATACTTTACCTTTAGCCATTCTGTGGATTCTCCCCTTGTCTTTTGCAATGGTTCCTTTTCTCTTCTCCCTCTGTCTTGTTCCTCCTCCCCAGGGAATTTCATCAGGCTCAGTCTTTTAGTATATTTCATTTCTTTTACCTGTCAACAGAGGAGAATGTGCGAGCAACTCCCTAACAAAGGAAAAACACTGTCCTGTCATCTTGGAAAACGCTGCAGGGAGTTGGGGGTTGGGAGGAGAGCAGCACGAAACAGGAGGATGGATAACTTGGACAGTTGAAATAAAGTGACTCTGGTAGACTCTTTTCTAAGGTTACACATATATTCTTTAAAAACAGTAAATAAATGTGGATCAACACCAGACAAATCCAGTATACACATGACCTCCGGGGTATAGGACAGCTGTGATCATCAATCCTCAACAACCTGCTTCAGCTCAAACATAACAGCACACACTGACACAGGACAAAACTATAAGATGTACAATCCAATAGTCACCTCTCTCAAACTATAACTGTCTCCAGCCCAGGCCAGAATATGTTCCAGTCCTTTCCGTGATCTAACTGCTGGCACAGGCACCATCACCAATGCAGCCCTAGTCTTTGCATTATTCAGGGATTAGCTTGATCATTAGCCTAGCTGCAGTCCACAGCTAGAGCTGAAGAGAGGCAGCCATCTTAGAACATTGATAAAACACTAAGAGGCTTGATTGGATTAATCATCGTTCTCTCGGGTCTTTCCTCAACGAGTTGTACCCCTCTGTGACCATAATCGGCTGATTTTCTGCTGTGCCTCCATTACTACAACTCCAAAACACTTTCTGATGAGGGAAAGGATTTTGTAGGAGGCCATTACAAGGGCACAACAAATGTACATGTATCTATATGAATTTTTTTTAATTACAACAGAAATGAGGTAGACCACTTCATAATCATGAAGACAGTGAACAAAGCTATAGAAGAGACAGAGGGAAGCGGCTGGAGAAGACATGTGTCTTTCCTCCTTTGTCCGATGAAAACAACACAAGCTGCCAAATGAGGAGCATGATACAACAGCAGCTCACTGGGAAGTGAGAATGAATCTCTGTGGATTTGGCCTGGATTTAGTTCAGGCACCTGACCAAGTGACGGTCGCTACCCTGGGCAGCCTTTGGACCATGGTCCCCACCAATCACTGTGGAGTCTCACCAGTGAGTACAAGGAAACAGCATACACACATACTTACATACACATGTAACCACAGCAGTGCCAATCCATTTTCAAACCTGGATAACAACTCATTTAACATCTTGTGATCCTTTGCCAGAAAAGAGAGTCCCTTCATCATTCACTGGTTATGGTATATAAGACACATGTACACAGTCACTATGAGGTGCAGAGGTGTGCTTTTCTCTTTCATCTTACGCAGTTGATGAACGTTGAGTGTTTCATTTATCCACACTGGGAGAATCAAAGAACCCGTTTCACCTACAGAATGAAAACAGTTCTGTTCTGTTCATTTCAGTTCTGAGATCCACTCTATCCTGTATTTCCTTGAAAAGCAAAGTCCAGTGCAGTCTACGTATAGTTCCACATTAATCTGTCCAGAAGCGTCTTAAATCTGTCTGCTCACTCACTGTTGAGACATGGTTGACGAAGATCATTTTAGAGCACTTGGGAGAGAAGACTCAGGCTAAAATAAACATGTTCCTTTAATCTTTGAAGAGATCGGAGTGACCTTCTACCACAGCTTTTTAAAACAACTGTCTTATACTCCGCTGTAATTTGAGTTTTAGAACTAAGCTAAAGCTGAGATGACTTTTCACGCATCTGAGTGGTAAAGTTGTGCATGTTGTGCATGTTGTGGTTGTGTCCAGAATGTCAAAACAAGTCTTCTGAGCTCTGGTACATATAAGGATGGTGTTGTGACCAGAAGTAGAACAAAAGTGCCGTGAGATGGTTTGAAAGAGTAACTATGGAGCGAGTGGTCAGCGGGGGAATAGACCTTGCAATGCAAAGAGAAGAAAACAGACATTTGGTAAAGAAGGTCAGGTACAATTATGTTTTCTTCTTCTTCAAGCATTGTAAAATGCTCAGAGTCTGTGGTAGAAAGTAGAATTAGTTTAGTCAATTGATACTAGTAAACCTTAAGTGTGTGTATGTCATATTAGCTTTATTGTAACATTCAGAAAGTTTGATTATTATTAAATTATTAATTAAAAAGTAATGCATTAGATAATATGAACAAATGAAAATAAAGGATTTCACTGTTGGTTGGTCATTGTGTCAATAATTGTGAAATTGGGATATAATAAGCCCTAGTAGAGAAGATTTCCAACACATAAAATAAAACTTAGATTTGATATATCCCGCATAGAAAATAATAAAAACATATTTTCATGTATTTGAGACACTGTAACCATGAAAAATAATTTGCTTTGATTTTGTTTATGGAACAAAAACATAATGGACATTTTTATAGCTCATTTTGATTGACTAAAGGCACAGGGTGTTCTTTCAGTGTGTGCCGGTGATTGATTGGCTGTCAGCTCAAACAAAATGGCCGAATCCGTCAGAGGTAGACAGGCGTTTTTAGGGTTGACCACTGTGGCTGGATTTACAGTGGGATTTACAACCGCTGTAACGATCGCACCCTCAATTATACCAGAACAGTGTGTAGTGAGACGAAAGAGACAGGACTCAATGGCTGTTTGAAGGGGTTATGAGTTAGCCCAGGAACTGTTCGATTTCCCCTCCTCTACTACTGTGATGTCACTTTATTTATGGTTAAGCGTTTGGTTAGGATCTCTCCAGTTATAAATCAGGCATACAAAAATACACACTGTAACACGTAGGACCTTTACGATGATGAGTGAGGCAGTGATAGAGTGGAAACAAGCAGAGATAGGAGACGGATGGATGCAGTCGGAAAGAAAAGTCGTTCTCAAAATAATATTATACATGTATTTAGAGTATGTATTACTGAAACAAAACAGTTGTATTAAAGCACCGTATTAAAAGCACAGAAACATTATTTAATAATCTCTCCATATTGGTGGATTGTCAAAGGGTCAAATAATGATTCAAATATATATGCTTATTATGTTAAACCCCTAATGATTAGTACAGTAAAGTAGTATGTATCTATTGATATTACTATTTTCTCATACTTAGGGCTGAAACAAATTTACTAATTGCAACTATATATATATATATATATATATATATATATATATATATATATATATATGCAATAAAAAACAGCACCTAATTTAGTGTATAAATGATATCTTATCAATACAAAGACACCCAAACTCAAGACTCAATACAGAGGATCAAGGATCACCGTCAAAATGACACTGAAGAGGAATCAATTGTTCTCAGGGTCATGCCATATTCATTGATATATAGTTATACAAACAACTAATCAATTAATCAAAATAATCATTAGTTTCAACCCTTCTCATACCGTTTCTGTATTAACACATATCACTGCCATCCTTGTATAAGGCTGTGAGTTGAAGCTCCACACTGGAACCTGCAGGAGCCTGTCTGTCCTCTTCAGCAGTGACACATAACTAACACTATTGCACCTGCCTGTGTTGGCAGACGCACAGGTACAGAGATGGCTGTGCAGGCTGATAGGTGAAGTATCCCTCACTGTTGGCAGCAAAGAGGTGAGTCGCTGGACCACATGACTTTACCGCAGAGCCCACTGTGTACAAAATGGGAATAATAGTAGAGGGGCCACTCCAAGTAGGGCAGGGGCCAAGGAGGTGACCAGAGAGGAGAGTAATTGCCTCAAGGTGCTCGAAATGATCTGTAACCTATTCTAAGTGTGCTAGTCTAAGACACACAGAGGGAGGAATGGCTGTTGCAGGAGCGTACACTGGGGTCACGCCTGACCAGCACTATAGGATGTGGAGAGGAGCAGAGAGGTGGAAAAAAGCTGGGATAATCTTGTCTGAGCGGTGGCGGGTGAGGGCAAGGGGCTTGTTATGAGAAAATGAAAGGGGAAGAGGTGGGAGAACAGGAGGGCTGTAGGCCATTACAGCCCCCTCAGCTGCACATAATGGCCGCTTTAGGGAGAGTGGAGTGGAGGCGGTGCAGGCAATGCAGGGCTGGGGCAGAAATCGAACACTCACCTTTACAAGCACACCTCTACGGTGCAATATATCAACCTTTTATGGCAATGTCAAACATGTCAACATTCATTTACAATCGGGAGCAAATCAAACCAATGTTGTATTTTTGCCATTAGCAAAGCAATGTGCATTCTGCGGAGGAATAAATATTACCAATCAAAAACACTAATTATGTCAAGCTGGTTTTATATTAGTCAAGCTGGTTTTAATTAACAAGAAATCTATCTTAAGAACTTGTAAAAAAACAGTGTAAAATTATGTGTTTTCATGTGCAACTATTATAAAATAGATTTAGGTTAGCATAAAATGCATGTGTGTTTCGATCTGTCAGTAAAAGCTTGTGGTTCAGAGCAGGATTTGGACTTTGGAGAAATAAAATGAGTTATTTTTGTGATAAATTACACAAACAACATAAAAAAGTCAGTCTTGTTTATGTTCCTGAAATCAATACCAAAAGCCATTTGTATTTTGTTTTTGAGGAGAAAAACTAAAATCAAAATGAAAGTCAAGATCAATCAAAGTCATTCTTTTTTGCCGTATTGCCCAAAATGCACCAGCAAAACTACACAACAGAGGAACATAGAAACTTTTGAGCGCAGGTTAAACATTACTGCAATCATAAATTCCAAATCTATATTCTACAAAATAATAGTATTCTGATTCATTTCATTACTCTAAGCACAAGGTTTAATTTCCTCCCAGTAGGTTTGAGGCACTTGAAAAAGACAACTCCACAGAGCAGCAGTAATTCATTATCACCACAGGGTCCCAGTGTCTGCTTTCCTTTCTGCCTTTATCTCTAATACGTGGGTGGCATCAATACAAGCACCATCTACCACCGATGTATATTAGGGAGAACTGTAACAAAAAGGGAGATGAGAGAGAAGGGGCTGTTAAGAAGGAGTGTGTTTAAAAAAAAAAAAAAAAAAAAATCAATTTCTTCTCTTGCCAAAAGCCTGTAATCATTAAGTATCTGCTGCGTGTCACTTGTTTGCAATGCTTTCCTCTCCCAGTGTGAATTTGGACTCTTTATCCAGCTCTGACTTACAGACTTTGCTTCCCCTGCTGTAATCTCAACAGCATTTACTCAGCTAATTAATAGGGCGCAGGGTTGAGTACTGCTCAAATGAGACAACTCTTCCTCTTTTTATTTATTTATTTTTTTTAAACTTTGGCACCCATAGAGGCATCCAAGGATATAAGTAGTTAAGAGACAGAAACATGCACAAATAAGATTAAAAACAACATGCAATTAAGACGAGATACTAACATACAAAGGAGAAACTGTTGAGTTGTTTACTTGAGATTTGAAAAACAAATAGATGAAAATGTGCGACCAAAATCGGAATACAAAATCTCTCACTTGGATCTTTTACAACCTGCGCTCCAATCCCTGGAAAAGAGCACACGTCTGAGAAGCATCAGATGATTTGTGTGTTTGCATAAAGACATTTTTGACTAACTCACCCCAAAACCAGAGATGAGCCACTGAAAATGAAAATATCCTTGTACTATGAGAGACACTATTCAAATACACAGGCTTTGATCAGAGGACTGGGGTCAGAGCTGTAATATTTATCAATCAAATCGAAATCACAATTTGAGAACGTGCAATAATGAAATCACAAAGACTGGAATTATTTAGGTAATAGAATCTCCACTGTAAACATTAACATTTCCTGCCTTTTTATTACTGCTAACTATTTAGTTTTTAGTATGTTCAGTTAAGCAGTTCATTTTCAGTTTTGAATATTCCTGCTCCAGGAGTTGTTTAAAAGATGACCAAAATCATACTTTAAATCAACAGAAATCTAATCATAATCACAATACAATACTTGTCAAACAAAATCACAAATTTCATATTCCAAAATTGTGCATTCCTAATTGGGGTATCATTTATAAATTTAGCATTAATATTGTCGTATTGCAGTAGGGTTAAATATTGATTCCCTGGCCCTTCTGCCCTCTCCTCTCTCTCTCTGTGCCCCCCTTGTTTCCTGAACTGGTGATCTTTACACTTCTTTTGTCCAGAAAAGGAGAAGACAGAAACACAGCCTTATGGATAGTGAAGAAGACGAAGGTGGGGGTGCAGGAGAAGAGGTTATTGATGTATACTTTCACAAAGCCAAGGTCCAGGCCATGAATCGCACACACCAGCCTCCACTGGCCCAAGACATTAGCAGCCTGAGATAAGACATGAAGAATAGCTCACATTACAGGGAAAACAGCTTGGCCACATTACACCTTCCCGGCCTGCCTGGGTGATAAGAACATATACACAGCGGTGCTTTGGTAGGGAGCCAGGGATCTCAGAGCTGATTTCACAGATGATGCAAAAAATTATCAAAGGAATCAGGGTCATGATGGAGAGAGGGGCGGTGGAAAGATAAGGTGATAATGCTGTTTTTATTCTCTCTCTCCTTTGTCTTAGTGTTTGAGCTGTAATCAGGTGGAGTACAAATGTAAAATGTCTCAAACCCAACCACTGTCTTAACTATTCTAACAGTGGTATCAGTGAGGGCTGCAACGATTAATCTATAAAAAATAACTATACAAAATAATCAGAGTTGCATTTTGATAATTGCTAAAAGGCCTTTTATAACAAAGACAATGGCACAGTAAAATCAAAATCATATTTTCACTTTAGTCACCAGTTTATACTTTAGTCACCATATTTCAACCTTTATTTGGTTAATAATGTGTTTAATGGTGTGAATGTACAATAGAAATAATCATTGACTAGTTACTAAAATGATTGTTAGTTGCAGCCCCACTACAATCAAAATACAATTTATCTAATCTAAATATCCATTTTGCTGCGTACATCAAAACAAGTGTAGTGACACCTGTTGGCTCTTTCATCGCAGCATTTATAATGTTATGGAACCTCTACAACAACTGTTTAGTTAAGTCAGAGGCTCAGTTCTGTCTTTGAACAGTACAACCACGCAGCTATGCAATGCGTATTACATTTCCCCTCTGTGACCCATGCCGATGTAGAGGTCAAAGGTCAGACTGGGGTGACTGCCAGTGGCCTTTTGGATGGACCTATACGTCATTAGGCTTCAAAGTGCAGGCCGCAGGCTCTATAGCACCCGGCCATGTGCTTTAAAGCTTTTCAGAGTAGCGCAACCCCAGACTGCAGCACACTCTAACAGCCTTTGACCTTTGACCCTGTCTGAGCTCAACTCTGACCTGCACCTGAACGATTAGCAACAATATGGTGCTACCAGTGCCTCAGTAAACAGGGGTTATTATGGAGCCATGCCAAGTAACATAGCACATAACATGAACAGAGCTGAAGACTTGAGAGAGAACATCACATCTTACACTGTGGAAGTCAGTCAGTTCCCTTCAGTGAAGGCACCATTGTGTGAGTTTCCTCTTGAACGCATTTTGAGTGACTCAGGCTACTGCCTTTTGAATATTACCATCAACAATATGATACACTTTGCTTTCATTCTATGAGGATTATTCTGGTTTTGAGTGCAATGTAGGACTAAGCCAGTCCTCATATCACAGATACACAAACACACAGTTCCAATGATCCGTACCAGGCTCTTCCATTATTTAATAAGTACTACTCTTTGCAGAAGCTAAATTATGGAGTGAGTATATGTTCCATTGGTGAAAGGTACAAGTTTTTTTCTTTTGTTCTTTTTTTACCCACTTCCACTTAAAGACAGCAAACAAAACATTATTACAACAAGACACTATTATGTATTTTTCTATTTCTCAGAATGACACATTATGAGATTGCCAGTGGGATTAGGAGGCAGCAGGTTAGCACAGTAATATTCTTATTTCAAATACAATGTGCTGTACAGGGTTGGACCAGTGCCCCTCCTGCACTGACATCCCATGGTTTCATGAAGACAAACACAGTGAAGCGCCACATTTGAAGCTGCAGATGGACAGGCAGACAGACAGATGGAACAGGGAGGCACAGCTCCTAGAGAAGGCAGAGGGCAGCCCAGGCCCTGGCACACAGCACCCCTCCTCGAGGACCCCTGGAGGAAAGGATGTGGAGGTCCAGAGCTCTGGGTCAGTCGCTGTGTCCCCTCAGCCCCATACACTACAGAGGCAGGGTGCACCCACAGCCCCCTGCCCTCAGAGGAGGCCCTCCTGACAGGCAGGGTCCCAGTGAGTCTCCCAGAGACCAGACAGGTGGTGGAGCTGAGTGGGCATGTGAATGCCAGCCCACTGCCAGCGGCGACATGCCAGTTGGCTCACTGTTAACCGCGCACTCCCTCAGTTTAGAGCACAGTGCACACATAAAGATAACTGGCCTGCGCACACAGCCATCTGAATACTGAAGACCTGCTCAAACCTTATCAATGCTCCATGCAAAGCCTTGGGCAACCCCAGAGAGAAGAAAGAGCAGCCAAACTAGCAACCGAATCTCATGCACATTCACTACTAAATCATATTTATGAGCTAGTCCACAGTCAACTTCACCTTTACACCTTCTTTAAACATATTATTATATGGGGCAGGTTAAAATCGATGGGGCTTCTTAATTATATTACAGCTATAGACCTACTTTTTTGTTCAACACACACTGACAATCTGACAAGAACAACTCCCCAGAGACAGACTTTGATAACCACTGTACTTCTGCAGGAGCTACACACAAAGTGCCATGATATCTGACAGGACAGCTGCGAGACATTCTATGAGATGGAAGAAACTTGTTTTGTCTCTTTACTGTTTTATAAGCCATTTTCAAATAAGTGAATTGGGATTAGAGTGATAAAATGAGGCTCTTGTACTATGTCCTAAGTGATGTACTGTACTGAGACAGGAGTGCACCACAACATGCTTTTCCCCTCACCATAACTTTCTTTATGCAACAACACAGTCTATATATAAATGTTTTAAAGGATTTTGGATATACTAAGATTCAGACTTAGCTGCATAAAAATAAAAATAAGGAGATTTCTGTTTTTAAAATGACTCTAAATGATATTTTACTCTGTTCTATTTACCTTAACAGACCAACTGTGAATTATAACGTTAATGCATGCTTTATGACCCCGGCTGCGTTTCCCGAATACAGTGAGCTACATGTGGCAGTGTGGGCCAGCGAGGGGTAGTGTGCACTGGAGGATAACCGTTACAAAACTAACACTGCTTAATGTCTTTCTCTTCTCTCCAGTTTCAATCAAGAGACTCCTTTAATTGTGTGCTTAGTCTGTGTTTTGTAAAACCCTCCCCTCTCGCCTCCGCTGGCCCCTCTCCTCACCCACCCACTCTTCAGAGAGGTCCTGTCCCGGGCTGGCAGAATTGTGTTCAACCTTTCACCTCTGTTCGCTAATTACAGCACCATGGCGACACTTCAAGTACCCCGTTGCCCCCGTTACAAAAAAAAGTGCACGGGAGCATGCACAATCACACATACTTTAAAAATCATGTGCTCATGAAGGCAGACTGTTCCAGCTCACTTGCTCGACAATGTTATTTAATTGGGGCCTTGTTTTCTTTTCTCAATGGCCGGGATCCCTCTGACCTGGAGATTACAATGGAGACCCCTCCTGCCAGACCCACAGCACAGATCACAGATACATCACACTCGTCTTATTCTTTCCCCTGGTCAGTGTTTACAAAAGCCAAGCAGAGCCATACTTTCACAATTCAGTCGACCCAAACGGTTTTCTGCTTTTCTTCTCCGTGCCGATGTACCTCTCATCTGTCAAAGGGTGCAGCCACCTTGACACCGCTCTCTCCACTCTGCTATTAATCACTTTATTCATCATCAGGAGCACAAAGGCTTCCATTTTCTGTATCCAGGTGTCTGTGAGGTTATCTAGGTATACCGGCTTTTTAAGATCAGCCAAAGCAGTGAACGTTTTGTTAAATATTCATTAATAGTCTGGTTATATGAAGTGTCATTAAGCCTCATATTGCTGTTTCAGGGGTTGGTTTAAAAATCCAAATAAAGTAGTAAAATCTCTGTAATAATATTGTTTTTATATTGATAAATAGGATTAAAGCACACATGAGATAAAAAAGATTGGTCATTGTCCACTGTGATCCATTCCACACACCAACTAAAGCCCATAATTGATTCCAGTCACCTGTAATCCCCTAAATGAATAATTAAAGAAAGATGAATGATAGAGTTTAGTATACCACAATATTTATGTCACAGTTGTGCTATTTTAGGATGCACGTGTTTGAAAGCAGGTGTCAACTACAATAAATCACTCAAATATAGTTTCTTTAGCAGAAAGTTGATGAAATATTTAGACAACAGCACATTAATAAAATGCGGAAAAATTCACTGCAGGATACTGTTATTTCATTGTTATAGCTGGGAGGTTCAAACAAACGTGCTTGTATTCCTTGGTTGCATGCCACAGTCCTATCACCTGCTTACAAATGACTTTTTCTCTCGAGAGTGATTCTTTTTACAGAACTAAGATGTGTGTAGCAGTGACGTGTGTCTGTGTCTGCATGCTATCAGCAGCTAACAGGTGGAAGACACTGGCAGCTCTTTTTTGTAATAGGTCAAGAAATGAATGATATTTCCACTCAAAATAAAAGGGGGCAAAGCTGAAAGACACCATATACTCATTATGGTGATACAAAAACACTATTATACTAAAAAGGTCAAGTGAAGAAGGAGGAAATGTTGTTATAACACTCATTAAAATGCTTCAAAAAGGAATGAAATATGACTAATATATAGATGCTATTGCTTTTGCTGTGGACTGAGTTATCTAGCTAACACACACGCCAAGCCTTGTTAAGCTGGGAATTCCTCACGGCACTGTGCAGTCCTGTGTGGTAGGCAGCGCATCCATTATGTATGCACCACACACAAACCATGCACCTCTTTACACGGGTCAACTGCGCGCACACACATGCATACACACACACACACACACACATATACGCACACACACCAATACACACACGGAAGATGCTCACATGCTCAGACAAAGTGGCCTACTGACCACCTCAAGCTTTAGTCAAATGTCAGGAAACATTTCTCCAGGGGGAGGAGGAAGGCTGTAAAGAGCACTAATACACACACCTAGACACAAACAGGGCACTGGATTCTTCCAGCCAGCCAGTAGCTCCAATAGTGTATTGAATTATTCTAAACTGTTGTCCAAATGTAGTACTACAATGTATTGTGCAGATTTTTTCACATGTGTGCTGATCTATATCCACTGGTTCAGTCTCTCATCTTTGATTGTTTTCTCTTTATGCAGTTCAATGCCCCTTTGACAAGGTCTCCCCTCTCTGACCTCACGCTGCAGTCCTTCACTCTCTGTGTATCTGTGTGTGTGTGTGTGTGTGTGTGTGGACATACACATATTATGTGTGTGTGTGCTGTAATCAGCATGAGGAGAAACACTGAAGGGCTTGTGCTGCCCAGCAGGGTCAGAGGCCATGTAGAGTCAGCCATTACCCCCTTTCACCGGCACACACAAGTTCTGGGCCTGACGCCCAGTGAGGCATCTGCTCTGCCATAGACAGCCTTGTACAGCAGCCCTGTGCAGAACACACACAGGGATCTGTGCTGCTGACCTCAGATAGGCCTCCTTATCAGCTGTCTGTCATCACAACAGCACCACTCTTACTCCTCTCTCCGGCACACAGGCTAATACAGGACTCAAGGTTGGTGTTTCAGCTATGCACCTGGTAGGTTTGATGTTTACAAACAAACACAATACTCAAAGTTATCTGTGCTACTTATTTTAATACAGCCAGTGTTATTTTGCACAAGAACCTTTGTACTCAGCTGCTAATTGAAAGTACATTAACTGCACAATTTAGAATCAATAACCCTACCCAGTACACAGATGCCGGTTGTAGTTAAGTAAAAATACATTGTGTTTTGCTTGTGACAATATCTTGTCCTCTGCTCTCTCACAGTGTCCTTCTCATCCACCTCTCTCATCCCACCCTAAGGAAATATCAGACTGTCTTCTCTCCCACCCCATGTGATGCTCCTCACTGTTCCCTATGGACAGAAAGAAAGGCCAGCTTAACATTGTAGCAGCCTGGCAACCAGGCACTAAAGAGGGGGGAGTAAAAAATATAAAAAAGCAGTGTTTTCCCATGAGCCTCTTCTTCCCTCCATCTCTGACCCCCGTCTGTGTGCCCTCTCCCAGTCTCTCTGATTCTCTCCTCTAAGCTGGCTGATGGTGGCGGGGTCGCGGACCCTAGCTGAGTGGAACTCATTACAGGCTGCCTTCATTTCCATTCTGAGTGGGGCCTGTAGTGAGGCGCGCACCAGGGCATTGAGGTGCTCTCACACAGGGAACAGGCCGAACACACTGAGCAAGACACCACTTATGAAGAGTGACGGCCAACAGAAACAGCCTTTAATACCCCCACAGAGGAATAAGAGGCGAGGGGGAAGGGGAAGGCCGAGCCAGCATGCCAACCGCAGAGAGAGGGATGACAAAAAGAAAGAAAAAATAATAATAGGACAAGGCAGAGAGCTGGGCAAGCTGTGGGGCTGACACAACAAGAAGGCTTATTTAATAAACATGAGCTGGAGCCCAGTGCAATCGAGTGCTACAACGAAAAGCTTATGCAGATGAGAGTCGACCTAATGACTAAATGGAGTGGATAGAGAAAAGAAAAGAAAAGAAATGAGAGGAGCGAGAGATTAAAGAGGGAGTGGAGGCGCAGGCGGCAGCAGTGTTTAAGTGTCTGTGATGGAGTGTAAACACATGAGTTCCTCTGCTGTGCATCAGACAGCACTGAGTTTACAGCACACTATCAAAGCTGTGACTTATTCTGCACAAAGCTCTTATCTGTCAAACACAACAAAATGCACTGTGCTGTTATGCCACTATGTGCCATTAGAGGGAGTCAACTCTAGAATCAGATAAAAAAAAAAAACAGCGGTGTGTGTGTGTGCGTGTGTGTGTGTGTGCATGCGTGTGTGTGTGCGTGCGTGTGCGTGTGTGTGTGCAATGCATATTTAGAGAGGTTTGATTAACAAACAACTTGATAAGAATACAAAGTGTTTTAGGTTTGGAAAGAGAATTTGTGAAGAGTATGAGCAGGAAATATGCCCAGGTTTTAGGAGAAAGAAAGCTGTTTACCTGGAACAGAGGATTATGGCACAACTCCTCATGGCATGTTGGAAGCTTTTAGGGTCTGGGACGGCTGGCCTCGAATCAGTTTAGAAAACAGTCACACCTCACGTCAGCGCCAGTCGCCTGGTCCTATCTTACCTCTGTCTGCCTCTCTTTTTAAAAACACATTCCCTTGAAAAATACAGCTCCTCCACCTCCAGCCCTTTTCAAAAGCATTAATAACATACTTAAGTTCCCAAACATAATCCATCTGACAGTTTTTTTTATTGCTAAGGAATGGAAAATGCTGATGTACTTAGAATGGTAATGTTTGCTTGGCCAAAGATGCTATGATTTGAAAACAATCTTAGATATTACAATTCTATAGATAGCATAACTATTTCTCTTTCATGTAAAGTCACCAGAAGATTTGTATTTACAGCATCAGTCAAAGCTTGTTCCTACCCAGTGTGTCATGGGACAATAAAAAACGCATTGAGATCAGAGAGAGTAGGCGGACGCCAAATAGAACACCCCCCTTGTAAAATGGGACAGTCTGTTGGCAGAGTCACGTCTCTGTGTTGTGCCATTGTGGGTAATACTGTTATTTCTGTTCTTGAGTAATAAAACATTTGCATTCTTTACTTTTTCCTTTTGTCCAGGAAATGTGGGTGGATGATTCTTTGTTTGTCTATTTGTGTTATTAAATTTGAACACGCAGCTGAAGAGATCTGGCAGAGCTGTGTGTGCCTCTTGGTGTGAGTAGGAGTTTGGAGTAAATTCCACGCTGAGTTTAATTAGCCTGCCTGGTGCTAGCAAGGCTGTGGTCAGGCCGGGCCATAGGGCTCTGAATGGGAGCAGGTGGCCTCTGTTACTTGAGGGATTCGGGGACCAACCTTCTGAACAGCGGGCAGCTCTGGCCTGTTTGAATAGGGCACAGGGGGCTTACCTCACAGGGCACATCCAGAGGGGTCACTAATCACCAACACTTTGCCTTTTTTGGTCACTTTAATAAATCAACTATAAAACTACAACCGGACACAGTGGGGACCTTAGGAGAGGGTCAAGAGCAAGTGGAAATATTATGGCTGCAAGTTGGAGCACAGAGAAGAAGGGCAGTGACCGTTGGAGCCAGGTGGCAGCAGGCGCATGTCTGTACCACCTGTCCAGGGGAATATGAAGCCTTCTCGCTCCTCCTGTTCCCCCCTGTGCCATGACACTGGTTCTCTGTCTGCCTGGTTGGTTCTCTGGCTGTCAGCCTGTCTTTCCACAGTACTTGTCTAGCCGTCTGTCAGTCTCACCTCCAGTCACGGTGCTTCTCTATCCACAGCACATCCATTACACCGTTTGCCCGTGGGCAAGTGGTAAAACCTCTTGATAGCACCTCCTATATTATTCACTTTACACAACATTTACAGTGAGTATATTATGTTTGTACTTTAGAGAGTTCCCCTGTTTATTTCACTCTCAACACATTTCACTTTCTCCTCTTCTTTCCCCCTGGCCTCCGTTCAGCCAACCCAAGCATGCTAAGAAGCTTTAGCCATGCATGAGCTATATCATAAAAAACAGTCATCATAGTTACCGCCAACACACACACACACACACACACACACACACACACACACACACACACACACACACACACACACACACACACACACACACACACAAACAACACATTTGCACTGGGAGAAATAAAACAATACCTCAAGCAAAACGCGACACAAGAGCTTGTTTCATTCAGTGCCAGCTACATTCAACTTCAAACAGGCTTGTTTGTGCTTAATATGCTCTCTCTGCAGTCTGCTAGCTTTAAAGGCAAATGACTCGTGCACAAAACAATGCAAGGGAGCTGAAGAGCACCTATGAAGACATGGAGGTTGTGCAGAAGGTAACATATTCTGACACTCTACTTGGCAAAAGAAAGCAGTGTGGAGAAGCACTGCTAGCATAGCCTAAAGCTTCAACTGTGCTGCTGTATAGAGTACAAAGTGATGTTTAAAATGCACAGAGACATGGGAGGATGCACCGACACGATTTTGCGTGCACATAAACAATCATTTAAACACATACGTACACATGCTGAAAGAGCATACACACGCGCCGAGGACAGCCCAAACTCCTCCTGCCAGCTCTGCACCATCTGTCTCTCTGTCTGTGCTTCACAGCCGTGCCCAAGCAGGGCCCCAGCAGAGTCAGTGTGAAATTAGCTGCTTTTGTGGGGCTTTGTCTGCTCCTGCATGTATGTTTGGGTGTACTAGCACTCGTGGTTAAGATGCGTATTTTGGAACATATTTGCTGTCAATCTGTCAAGCGGTAACTCACGCTTGGATGTCATTGAGACTCCTGTGCATGTTACAAAGGTAGCATCAAAAAATGGGCACATGTAAGCCTATAGTCTGATCTAATTGCTATTACCCCTGACCTTTCACATCTGAACTACCGCGATGACCTTAACCCTCTCTACATTCCTCCCAGAGCAGACGGCTGCAGAAATGTGTGTTTGTTCTTTTTACTCGCCATTGTCCTGCCACTCTCTCGGTGGAAGCCTATCTATCTCTGGTCAGCCATACTTGCTCCCAGGGTGCTCTTTGATATCCACTCAGCACCATGACCTCTGATGACCTCTGACCTGACCTGGTAACACCAAGCTTTAGAAAGGCTTGGTAGTCTCTCTGCCACTAATATGTGATAAATCATGTGTACCCTGACACTGTTGTGAGCGCACACAGAAACACTCCTAATGCACACCAATTATCCTCAGCCACATCATCACTGCACACTCCTCACATTAATGAGCTCAGAGGTCAAAGGTTACTGACATTTCTCTTTTGCTTCTGTATGGACTCACCCGCAGTATAGGGCCACACACACATGCATAAATACACAAATCAAAAAGACATGTTCTACACGACACGAGTGAACAGTTTACAGTGATGTCAAAGGCACAGAGTCCAGTGATTAGGCAGGAAACCTTAACCTCTTCAAAAAATATGAAAAGAGAGTTGTGGCTGAAGTTATCCTGAACCCATCCAGGCTGAAGAGCATTGCTGTCTTTTGACAGATAATCATTGTATTCTTGTGTGCTGCAGAGTCTTGGCCAGGAGACAAACCGTCTGGCAAACAGACAGCTTTACAGCACAGAGCTCAATCAAAGCGTCTCCCTGCTCAATGCTAAACTCCCATAGACAAACACTGGCACTGCACACATGCACAAACACACTGTGTGCAGATGAGACGAGCCCAAAGCCAGCAGAGCCTAACCCAGATTGATAACACCAAACAAATCAGTCTGTCGATTCCCCCCTCTGCTTCCAAAAGCACAGCTTCATCTACTGTGACATTTTGATTGTTCCATACTTTACTCACCTAATTAATTTAGCAGAACTGTAATTCAAATGCCATTAACACTGTACACTGGATGATTTTCACCATTACTCCTGCATAGATGAGCAGTAAAGTCAGCACCCTTGACAAAGGATGGGAACTCCAGTACAGCACTGTGCAATACGCCCTCTGCTGGCCACACAGGGTAAAACATAATGCTTCATGCTCCACTGAATCCCTGTGAGGAAATTGGCAACATTCAAAGTCAAAGCTTAAAGGCTCTGCTGCCCTCCAAAGATGCCAGCACTTCCCAGGGAAATATGGGTTGCAGCCTTGTACATGTATACAGAAATGCATTGACATAGAAGATTGTATGATGTATGATGAGTGTGTGTAAGAAACAAGAACAGACAATCAGCACAAATGAACAGGTACAATAGAATGTTTATAGACACCAGCTGCGATGGTGTGTTATTTCACAAGAGAGTGTCTACCAATGTGTGTGGCTGACCACTCACCCTTACCACCACCTCTGGATCTAACAACAATTGCCCCTTTGAGGCACAGGGCCTCCGTGGCCCCTGAGTGACTAACAGGATTAGAGGAGCAGTGTTAAAGAAGGAGGAGGGCCCTTCCTCTGCCATAGAGAACAACACTCAACCTATGTTCATGTCCTTGGATCCATGAATGCACTAACCAGGCTTTAACTGTACAATATGAGTGCAGAATATGAGTATTTCTATTGTATCACAAGAGACAGTGATGGTTGTGCTCTTGTAAGTTGCAATTAAACCACAGATATGATGTGTACAAGAAATGATCTGAGCTCTGTCTGCAAATGTCTGTCCATCAGTTGGACACATCTACAGTCGTCTCTGGGAGTAAATCTCTCCTGCAAGTTTCTCTTTTTTCCACTGGGTTTTTGGGAGGTTTTACTTGCCCCTAAGGCTCTGGTTATCCATTAGTTAATGTGCTTGTTTTGATTGAATAATGACTTATTTTCTAACTTTCTGTTGAATAAATCAATTTTGTGAAGCAAATGCTGTTATGATTTTGGGCTATATAAAATCAAACTGAACTGAATTGAACAATAATGAAAACAAAACAGAACAGGGCAAAACACAACACACACACGTTAAACCATTTTACATCTCAATATTAATATCTTGATTCAAGACAATAACTGACTTCTGTGTATTTTCACTCTGGACAAAACTTGCAAAAAAAATCAGAGCAAAGAAATTCATAAAAGATGACGATTTAAATAAATAAATAAATAAATAAATAAATACATACATTTATGATTGTACACAATACAGTAAGTCCCTGGTTTATCATTGCTGCAGACTCTTCCATTATGCTTTGTTTAGACAATAAAGAGAATTTTGAGCCAACATATTACATTATATAAGGACCACTTCCCACACACGCAGTCTCAGCCCGAATACCAACTCGTTCTTCTGCCCCCCATTGTGCTGATTAACAAAGGTCAATTAGCAATTCTAATTTCCATATTTAATAAGTCCCCCGTGGCGACGCTCTGTGGCTTGAGCTTTGACAATTGGCTCTGTCTCTCTTTCCAACTCCATCCCTGTCTCATTCCCTCTTCATGGTCTTGTGCTCTCTATCTCCTACGTCATTAAGGATGCTTCTTCCCTCTGCTTCCACCTCTTCATCAGCCCCTCCCTGTATGTCATCTTTCTCTCCTCCTCCTCCTCCTCTCCTCCACACCTCCCTTGTCGCTGCACCGTCCCCTCTCCTTCCTGTCCCTCTGTATCTGACGAATGCCTCCCCTCATTAATCTTGATGTTTTTCCTCATGCTGTGTTCTTCTACAGGCCTTCAAACCTCTCACTAATTGCAATTAATCACAGAGGGAAACAGATGCTGGGAACAAAGGCGACCTGGAGGGGGGCAGTCGTCTCTACATGTGTATATATACAGTGGATGTGTGTGTCTAGCCTCACACGTACAACAAGGTGGATATGATGAGGCTGTCAAACCACATGCACTGAACTTATGGCGCCCACAGCTCACAGTGAACCCAGGGCTGTGTCAGCAGTGAGAGGGAACATGTGCTTAAATACAAGAGATATTTGCATGTCACCTGATCCTATCAAAACATCTGTCGAAGCTAAAAGTGTGAATCATTTAGGTCAGGAAAGAGGAACAACTGAAGATTTTATGGGGTCTTTCTATTGTCTTACATGCATTTCCATGTAGGGGTGGAAGATATGTAAAAAAAAATACTACTACACAGCTGTTGGAAATACGCAAAATTATAATACTGAGTTTATGATATTATTATAACTGGATAAAGTCAAATGTCTACACTTGCGGGTACTTTTAATAAAGACACTGAAACATTGAGCTTTAAAACATTCTTGATCAAGGTTCAAGGTTCGAGGTTACTTTATTCGTCTCCACAAGGGAGAAATTTGACTTGGAGGTGAGGGAAGGTTGCAGTACAGACAGACAGAGAGAGATATGCAACCAGAGCCCTTCTCCATGTCGCCAGCAGAGCACCGCCACCAAGGAAGATACACAGATAAATATTGGTGAATATCAAAGTTCAAAATCAGCTTTATTGTCAAAAAACATATGTACAAGTTGCACACACAGGGTTTGAAATTGCAGCTCTCCCTAGGCCCACAGTGAACATAAAACATCTGATAAACAAGACAATAATGTTCCATCATCAAAGACCCCACCCACCCCCAACATGGACTATTCACACTCCTACCTTCAGGCCGGAGATACAGAAGTGTGAAATGCAGGACCACCAGACTTAAGAACTCTTTCTTCCCATCTGCTACCAGACTCTTGAACTGCTAAGCAATAACCCCCCTCCTGGACACTGATTGACCTTTGCACATGAGTAATTTGCACTTACTGACCAACTATTAAACTAATCTGTCAGATTACAGCTGCACATATAACTGCTCGAATGTTTACACTTCCTGTTTGCACTATATCAACCATGTTTACACTTCCTGCTTGCACACTGTATCAACCCGTTTGCACACCGTTTTACTACCGACAGTTGCACATAAAACTAATGTTGCATTACCTGGCCAGCCAAATGATATCTCTCTGTATTTCCTATACACCGCGATACCATTTGGACACTCTCCATCCACTCTCGCTCCTCCGGTTCCAAACCGACTCCGCGATTCTGATTCGTTCAAAGATGGTGACGTCAGTGCACCCGCCTTTGCCCGCAAAGTCACTCTTAGGCAGCGGAAGTTCCGCCTCAGTTTTGAATCAAGATGGCGCAATCTCTGATTGGTTCACTTAGCTGTCTGTCTACGCGCAACCGCAGCGCATTTTGGACCAAGCGTTACCAGACTCACTCGCTGGTACAGCGATGAGTCATGGATTCTTCCAGGCAAAATGTTGCACATTATCTGAAAATATGTACATAGCACCTAGCCCATATTTTTCATATGTATATTCTGTAAAGATTGTTCTATTTGATTATATAGGCCTATTTTTTCTTTTCTTTTTTACATGCTTCTCTTTATCTTTATTTATCTATTTTAATTTATACTCCTAGCAGAAGTACAAGACAAACATAATGACTAAAACGTCACATATACCCGTAGCCATAGAATATTAAGATAATGCAAACAATATTAAGATATTCCTTTGTGTCCATATGACTCATATTTCCTTGAGATTGATTCTAACCTTAACCACAATTATTACTTGCCTAACCCCAACCTAAACCCTAACCATAACATATTCTATTGAGTGTGTATAACATATTTTAATCCCCACAATGTGATAAACCCCACCCACACAAGTAGAGGTATTCACTGCCTCATTCAGTTACATCCATATGTAACTGATGTATACACTCTGCAGCTAAGGCCTGAGGTGAAATCAAGAGCTTATCCAAGAAATTAACCCGTAGCTCCTTGGTAAGACGGCGAGAGTGCTGACCAACCACCAAATGAAGTCACTCAAAGAAAAAAGCTATCTATTTCAAAATGGTAAAGATAAGATAAAGATGTAGGTGATCATTTTCACGTATGAATAGATTAGAAAAGATTAGATGACTCTATTATAAAGGAAGTTGCTAATTCTATTCGTGACATCTTGTATGTGAGATTGTGCAGGACCTATTAGAAAATCAGGTGCCATCTGGAGTTGAAAAGTTGAAATAATTCCTTTCAAACTGTAAAATGACAATCTCCAAACAGCCTTTTCTACTCTTTTGGACTTGATTACAGAACTATTGGAGGTGTAATTTCATTCAAATCACAGAACATAATCACAATCTTTTTCTCCTCTTCCTCTCATTACGTCTCTCTCTGCCCTTTTTTTTCTGAGAAGACAACGCCACAGCAAGCACACAAATGCAAACACGTACACACTCAAAGGTGCTATCAGCAACTGTTGGACTGAATCAGAAACATTTCATGTGTGTGAGAGAGCCACTATTATCCAGCACAGCTATCTGCATCACTTATCAGCTGCAAAGAAGCACTGAATAAAAGGCTGGAGGAGAACAGACACTCAAAACACAATGGAGAAGAAATGAAAAGAAACCCAGCAGTCACATTTTCCACTAGGCAAACACCAAACAGAAAATAACAGAAACACCAGAAAAACATCAAACATATGGCCATGTTTTAACACAAGCTTCAAATCCACTGAAGGACGCGAGCCCGATGTCCGTTACAATAGGCTTGAGCTTTGGTGCAGATAACAGGGCAGCTTATTCTCTTCTAGCACGAGAAAAAGGATCACTCTAAGTAGCTCTGAGCCGCTGCATATGTGGCATCACGACAATAATGAAATCAAGCTGATCTGATGTGTTCTCCGGGATTAGCGCAATATGGTGACCCCAGTTGTAACCTCAGGCACGCACTGTCAGAAAACAACTGTGAGAAGTGGAGGAAACCAGAGGGGATAGGGTGACAGTGAGAATATAAACTCACAAAGGCAAACAAAAGCACATGGGGAATTGTCTAATGTCTTTTCAGCACGAATACAAGGTTTCATTAGCTTAACACAAACTGAAATGATTATTACTGTATCTACAGTCACCTACAATTAGGCCTGTCATGATACCAATTTTTTAAGTACTACTAAGTAAATATAGATAATATTGAAACTAAATTATGACACAATAACTCTAAAGCAGCAAGTAATTAGTTTGTATCTCTATAATGACTCACAAAATCTTATCGTCTTGCCAAAAAAAAAAACACCAAAACATTTCCTACTAGTGCAAAGAGTGGTACTCACAATAAACATAGAACCCAAACATTTCTTTCATGTTTTGACAGTTGATATAGTAATGATCGTGACAGGCCTACCTACAATACTACAGTACATGGATATTAATATTTACCCTATAATCACTAATCCTGCCCTAGCCCAGACAAATTAGTTTTTTCTATTAGACTTAGACAAATTTTATTAATCCACAAGGGAAATTATTTTGGGTACAGTAGCTCACTCATCAAAAATAATATATAACAGAGGGTAAAAAGAAAAAAACAAACAAACAGATGGAATAAAAAGAGCAATAGACCAGTTTCAGATGAGACATAATTATATACATACAAATAATGATAATAAATGTATATGTACAAATCAGATTTAAATAGAAAAGTAGTAATAAAATATATAAAATACAATATCAAATAAGATGTACAATGCCAGCTGTATACAGTTGTAGGGATTATTATATTATCTATTGTGTTATATCTATTATATTACTACTATTACTGCCAGAACTACTAAGAACAAAAGGAGGATCTTATTATTATTATCTTGTATGTATTTATTTGTTATTTATCTACAAATATAGTTGCTGACTCACGCTATCTAACTATCTGTCCATCTATCTTGAAGAGCTAAATATTGCGAGAGCCTAATATTCTAAGGCCTATTTAAATCCTGCTGATTCGTTACTCACAACGGTTTTGTGTTCCGAGCTACATAGGCCAATTTACTGTTTGCGGGTTTAACCTTTTTTACAGTACTAATTCAAGGTTCCACCATTTGCGTTTGTACAAAACAGGCTAATTATGAATTAGGATAAACAAAGCACTCATTATGAGGCTTTGAGGAGGTTTGGTTTTCTTTTGTATAATGAAGTGTCAATGAGTCACTGGTAATGACAGCAGCAGCGTATACACAGCGAGGCTCTCCACCTCTGTTTCTGTGCAGCTACATCTGTCACCACGGCTGTCACACTTCAAAGCCCCAGGCAGATTGCTCAGTTTTTCATTTCTGGTACACGCACAGAGGGAGGAGATCTTTACACAGAGCCTGGAGGTACAGCTCTTAAGTCTTTACCGTTCTTTACCACACAATCCCACAACTTCAAGATAAAACTAAGCCTTTTCTTCCCTATCCTAAAACACAGCAGCACCTACAGCCAGAATTCCACTCCCCTGATTGTTCCTCCTCAGCGGGCGCCACTCAGACTTCATTTTTTATACATCACCTCCTGTGAGTCTATTGCTCGGCACGCAGCAATTGGCGCACTTAACCCATTACGCTCTGTAACGCACCCTCCAATGGTCGCTCTTTGCCTGAGATAAATTATTAACTTCCTCCACATCCCGTTATTTATCACCGAGCCCCATCGAGCCAAACAGGGGAACCATTGCTCATATCCATGGCAACAAGGCCCCATTTGTGCGGCGGTTGGATGCTGCCGATGATGAGGGGAATGATGAGGAGGAGAAGAAAGAGAAAGGACATGTAATACCTGCTTTTATCACGCTTCCTATTGTTCGCATTAGACCAGACTCTTCACCGCACACTTGATTTCCCCTCTCCTTTATTTTCATCCCTCTTTACACAGTGTCTACGTGCCAGTCTTTCTCCTGCTCCTCTTGCCTTATTCACGCCACCCGGCCCCTTCGTCTTGTCAGAGATGGCAGCGCTATGGGTAATTAGATCAGAGCTTTTCTCTTGTCTCCATGGAGATGAATCATACAGTCGGGGTGACAGTCTAAGCCTTAGCACCATGCACTAACCTAATCAGAACGTTTGAACCAGGGCCAGAGCAGAGCGTAACCTAATAATACGGACATGAACCTGCTCTGACCTGCGCACACACCCGGGCTGCTCCAACACTGCGGGTCATATCCCACAATGCACTGGTGTCGCTGTGTGTCAGAAAGAGAGTGAGTGAGAGCCACAGGCCTCACAGGTGTCCTAATTCATGAGCAATCGCGACTCATGAATAATTAAACACGGCATGCAAATGGGCTCTTTTGATCATTTACATTCATGTCTAACAGCATTAATTAATCAAACAAACCTTTTCTTTATTCCCAGAGGAGCACAAAAATAAAACACACACAAAGATACACATTGTAACCAAGACTGGAAAAAAGGAAAGGCAAATAGTAAACAAATGCACTAATCACATCATTTAGCAACATCTGAGGAGGCAGAAATATGTGCACCGCAGAGCCAGCCAGTCGGGTTCAGCATCCTGTCATAACCTTAGTACATTTAATAATAATAGATTTGATTTAAAAGCGCCTTTCAAGACACCCAAGGACACTGTACAAAACAAAGTTAAAAAACATAAAAAAAAATACTTAAAATACACAGATAAAACAAAAACTGGAAGATGGTGAAAATGACTGTTATGTGGTGTAGGATGGTCTGAACAGGTGTGTTTTGAGTTTTCACCTTGAGATCATGTCTGAAAAAGCTGCACTTTATATTGTTCAAATATCTACGGGTGTGCAAAAAAAAAAAAAAACAGTGCTCCCTCGAAAAAGAGGTTTTTAATCTCAGTGGGATTTTCCCTTATTTACTTTATTTATATTATTATTACTTATCTTGTCTGCATGCACTTTTTTGTTCTAACTTTCTTTTGCACTAAACTGCCTGAAGCTAATGTGGCAAGTGAATTTCTCCTGTGTGAGATCAATAAAGTCTTATCTTATCTTAATAATAATAAATAAAAATATCAATATATTGTATCGTTCACTGTAATGACACTGTATCGATATCGTGGGCTGTTGTATCACTATATCACCATCAAGTATTTTTTGGTATATTTTACTAAATTGTTTTATTACAGCGCTACAGTTTTGTTGCTTGTGCAGTGGAAGGAAACTCGTTTATGCAACACATTTGACACTTTCACTGTTTTGCTGTTTAAAATGGGTGCGGTTTATGCACATTTTGCAGACTTTTAGCATCACAGCCATGATTTTCCCATTATTTTTTACTTAACTGTATCGAATAGATTTAAAATATATCATATCGAATCGTATTGAATCGCAAGCTCACTGTATCGAGATGTGTATCGTATCATGGCCTGTGTATCCAGGTACTGTATGTATCGTATCGGCAACTTCTTAGTGATACCCAGCCAAGTTTGGTAGTTTAAAATTAATCTCCTTCAGCTTTCTATTTTATTTATTGTGATATGGAGATGGTATAGTGGTGTTGAATTGGATGTGGTGTTCAAACTCAGCTAAGTGAGTTAGTTAGTAGTTGTAATTAGGCTTTCTACGCTTTAAATAATACTGAAATAATACTGACCTTTGATCATAATACTGAAACTACTTTATGCCTCTGATACAATAACAGTAATTCAAGATAATCTCAGTAAACCATTTTTAAATAGACAGTGCGGCCTTTTGTTTATTTGCTGCAGCTCATACCATAATTTATAATAACCCATACAAGTGACTTATTCATCCTTTCACAGCACAAATGTCTATTTGATTATATTTTTTACATGCTTCTCTTTATCTTATTTATCTATTAAATTTTTTTTTGCATACTCTTGGCATCCAGGGTGGGCAGCAAAGTAAGAATTTAATTGTACAGGGAAACGTGGTTCTTTACTGTGCATATGACAATAAAAGCTTTGAATCTTGAATCTAGTATTTATCGTGACAGGGCTAGTTGTAGTAATTAAGAAAATTGGAACTGAGGAGCTGCTCAATTATCACCAACTACCACCACACTGCAAATTCTCTGATCTGGCCAAGGTTTTAAAACTCCTATCAGGTTATTAATCTTTGTGTTACATTTTGTACAAAAAGCGCTTTATAAATATTGTTTGATTAATTGATTAATCTTGTTTTCAGATTTATTATCTACTTACTAGTTCAGAAACTGCTTAATTCTAGTGTAGAGGTAGTTTATTTTAAGATAACTTGTCAAGTAAAATTATCTTGTTGGACAGATAATTTCACTACTTTTAAGTCATTTTCTGATAGATTTAAGTATTTATATCTTAAAGTTTGAACAAGCTTTTTTTGCAGTGCATATTCAAGTATTCATTGTGTTTTCCTACAGATCAGAGAATGCTACACTGTTTTCTTTTTGAAATAATCAGACGGACTCACATCAGGTTGCTGTGTGCACTATACTGTACAATGCACAAAGCGTGTGGCTGTGTTTTTCCTGTTGGGCTCAAAGCAGATGGTTGCTAATTGCTCTGATGGATAACAAAACCACACACACTTTAGCGCACAAACTGGGATTTCATAGACTGTGAGGGAGAGAGCTTATAAACTTTGGCTCGATAGTCTCCCACTTTTACAGCAAGCGTCACACACATCGGGACATCTTATAAAGTACGAGCACAAACACTTTACACTTCACAGCTGGAGTCCCCTTTCTTTAACCTATCGCCTCACCCAAAACTCCCCTTAATGAGGCTGTTTGTATGCAGCGCACACTTGTAGCGCCTGACTCGCTCCCCTCTCGTTCCACAGTCGTCAGTGTCTGCTCGGGAACAGGGGGAGGCACATTTGACTTATAGTGGATATCAATATTTCCAGCACCAAGAAGGGTTGGGATAGAGGGTTTAGGATGCCTCGTAAAGCCAAATGATAGTTGGAGAAGATGCGAGACAGGAATAAGAGAGGAAAAGCGGTTGGCTGTTAACATGATATAGCCAAGGGGTGTAAATAACGGGTACAGACAGGGGCATGGCTGTGATTTTGAATGTAAGTGTGCATGCAGACAGGGATTAACAGCTCAACTTATTGTGTTTGCTTTTGGGAGATTTATGTTTGGATGCAAAATGTGTATCATCCAGCGGGGGATTTATGCTAACTGCCAATGTCCAGAGTGTCTAACACTGAGCTGTAAATAGCGGTCTGGTTGGGGCTGACACTGCCAAACTGTCTATAAACCTGTCACCTATACAGCACCCTCCAACACCCACAACAGAGGAGAGGAGGCACATATTAAACTATCACTCCACACCAGGGATTAGGGTCGTGTCACACTTTGGCATTTGAATGGGACACATGAAGATCACAGAGCGCATAGGCCACTGCAAACCAGACTTGTATGTTGATATTAAACTGAATAATTTGACATAGCTTTGCCCTGTAACACTTGAATTGCATTTTTCGTCAATAACAATTGCCTGAGACAGTTTGAATTGCACTATTAACATAAAAATATGTTTAAGGTCCCATATTAGACAAACTTGACTCTTGAGCTTTAAACCAGGTTAGAATCTTGTTACATCCTCAAAAACATACCTGGAGTTGTGTTTTGTTTCATTCACACATCTTTGAGTAACCCTTTATTACACTGACTCGATCTGCTTCTGAGATAAAAGTGGCTAAATCACATTTATATTGATAAGATGAACTGAAAATCAATTGATAACTGTGCTTGTTAGCTAATGTATTCAAGATATTAAATGGTATGGTTTTACATCAAAATCGCATCTGTTTATATAATAGATTTAAAAATAATATTTATATTTTGAAAATATTTAACTTGCACTTCTTTATCCGTCAAGAAATAAACAAGAAATATCTTAAGACATCAGGTGTACACAATTTCAAGGCATCTCTCTTACGTGAAATCAAAAAATATTTGATGTTAAAACTGTAGGCATATTAAAATGAATGTATGTGAATGTGCAGACAGGCTTTCAGATAGAACTGGTTGCTTGTAGACACACTGAACCTTCTGATAAACTACCATTTTTGCCTTATTTTGCATAAATTTCCTATTTTGACCCAAAACTATATCTTGGAAACTATAGCCAATCAGCATTTCTGACTTACTTTTTCTTTATTAGTGACCTAAATCAAGAAAAATTTCACTAGTTTTGTTCCAGAAGCATTTTGCTTGTAGACCTGTGTATTAGTCTGTCTACATTTCAAAAGTTCAAAATATTGTTCCACCCTGTGATGTCATGTAGTGGTAGTTTTCAAGTTAACAGCTACCTTTTACCTTTTGTTCAGTAGAGAACAAGGAGAAGGTGTGTGGAGTTTAAAAATTCAGTGAAGCACTTCCTGTATTACCACATGACATCACAAAGCGGAGGGTTTTCAAGTTTGAGAGAAGAACGCAACCATGCAACCATGCAGGGTCTGTGTGTTAAACATCTGTGACTGAAACAAAACACATCTCTATGTATGTTTTTGATAAGGAAACATTATAACATAGATCAGAAAACACTGTAATATAGGTCCTTTAATGGTGCAACTTAACCTCCTCTCCACCTAAATGCCCCAGCCTGCATCTTGGATAAAATGATAACATACTGCAGTACTTCTACATACTGTACACAGGCTAGCTGCCATCAATAGCAGATCTAGGGCTGTTCATTTAATCATTTTTTTTACTGAGATCACAATTTCACAATCACAATCTTTTTTTTTTCCTTTATCTTCATTGATAAGCTTGTGTTTTTTATCCTCTGTCAGTAAAAACATGTGGTTCGCAGCAGAGTTCAGACTTCAGAGGAAGAAATGTTATTCATGTATTAAATGGCAATGTTAAAAGTCTGTTGCTTATCTTCAGGGCATTAACATTGAAAGCAGCTGACAAAATAAAAATCCATAAAAAAAAAATAAAAAAAAAGTCCTAAGCAAATACAGTTCTGGAAAAAAATAAGAGACCACTGCAAAATTATTAGTTTTTCTGATTTTACTACTTATAAGTATGTGTTTGGGCAAAAGGGACAATTTTGTTTGAGTCTATAAATTACTGACAATATTTCCCCCAAATTCCAAATAAAATATTATCTTTTAGAGCATTTATTTGCAGAAAATGACAAATGGTCAAAATAACAAAAAAGATACATGTTTTCAGACCTCAAACAATGCAAAGAAACAAGATCAAATTCATTTTAAAACAACATAATACTAATGTTTACACTTAAGAACAGTTCAGAAATCAATATTTGGTGCAATAACCCTTATTTTTAATCACTGCTTTCATGCGTCTTGGCATGCTCTCCACAAGTCTTTCACATTGTTCTTGGGTGACTTTATTCCACTCCTGGTGCAAGAACTGAAGTAGCTCAGCTTTGTGTTTGTGTTGGAATTCAACAGACGCTGGAATGAAATGGCTGTAATACATGCAGAGATGCTGATTTCAGAAAAAAAATGCAGTGGTCTAGGGGTTTACATAGCATTTTTCTTTAAATCAAACAACTAACATAATCCAACAAGCTTGTCCAAAGATATAGCCAAAATGAATTCCTCTCATATTTCCAACACTTACCTTTGATTCTGTACTGCTATACACACTGCGCACACTATCATACTATCACACTCTTGCTGACTGGGGTGCTTGAAAATGGGGTCAAGGAGTCAGCGTTTAACCAAGACGAGAATCAATAGAGCCTTGAGTGTTTGTGCACCTTTTGCCCCTGCCACATTTCAGAGGTCTCCCCATCTTTCTCCATTATCTCTGTGCTTCTATTTCTTTTACACAACAGGGTATGTAAAAAAGCCTATGAATGCAAACTACTCTGCTGTATTATTCGTTAGGCCTCACAAGACTGGAGAATAGTGTGTTGTTCAAGTAATGCGATATGAAAATTATTGTCATTTTGAACACCTTGTATAGGCCTGCCGTGATAATTACTATAACAACTTTCATTCAATATATGGTAGATGGAACAATATTTTTATGGGATCATTATTTATCATTTGTGCATTTTATGGACCACTGGGAGATTTTGATGATAAGATTTGAGTCGTAGAAGGTTGAATTAGCTTAGACCCATTACAGATGCAAACTGAGGACTAAAGTTTTTGATTTTGCTGTTGCTCATGTTTTATTTATTTATTTATTTTTACAGCATTGTAGATTTAGAATTTTTTTATGGTTTAAATCTGCTCTTGGGTTATCATGTCAGTGGCATAAATTTGTTTCAGTATTATTGTTTATCATCTATATTTACTTCAGAAATATATTATACTTCAAAATGTGTTACTGTGACAGGCCTAACCTTGTAACGCAATCATTTTTATTTCTTATTTTTGAGTGTTTGCGAACAAAGCAAACTACTCTGCTATACTATTAGGGCTGCAATGCTATCACCTCATTTCAGTTCCTTAACACAAAAAGCACATGCCTTAAACAAATCAGGGCAAAATCATGAATAAAGACAGTACATGCGCAGTGCAGTACATATTGCGATTTATTGAGTTTGTGGCGATATTGCACCTGCCCATAATGCAATACTGATGCTTCTGCGATGAAATGTGCAGCCTTAGTATTCATCAGTCAGGAAGTCTGGACATGCCCACCCCTAAAGCTGTTTTCACTCTCTACTGCAGGAGCTCTGTGTCTGGTGACTTCAGCTCTGTGGCCCCCCGCTGGCATGAGGCTGGATGTGAGAGGCAGATGAAACAGGAACAAGGCGGTGACAGATCGGCGAGCAGAGGAGAGAGGCAGAGCGTACATGTAAAGCACAAACTGCTTTCTTCCCTGCTTGGTAGCATCTCATTTTTTCTCATTAGGGGGAACTCATCTAAGCTCAGAGAATAAAAGCAGCACTGATAGCTGGTATTTCTCGGCCTGCTCCTTCCTGCACCCCCCTCTTGCGCCTTTTACTCCCACTGTGAGCATGCCACCTAATTAATTACACCCTACCATCACATTGCTGCAACAACCACTGGCGGCTAATTAACAGCATGCCTCAATCATGACCCTACTTCAAGGGGCCTGGATGGGACTGTGCGAGCGTTTGACAAGGACAGACTCACAGGCTGAAACAGGGGGGGAAGGCTCCCGTGTGATAAGCAGCTACGAAGACTAGCACACAAACACACAGCAAAGGAACATTCAGACAAAGGGTATTCTGCAAAATATTATGAGGAGGCCATGGGGAGAAAGTAACACTAGTGTACATATAAGAATAATTTCTCTGGTCACAAGACAACAGATATATTTGGAACATTTTATTTTTGACACAATATTCATTGCATCATTTGCAGTTATTTTTCACTTAAACTACCTGCAACCAGTGTCACTTTATCAGAAATTACCTCCACTGTCCTCAGATTATATATTTATATGTTTATATTTATATATTCAATGTTCTGTTTCATTCCATCCGCACTGACTACTTTACATTACTTTGTCTTTTTCTCATTCAGTGTACATAAGAAATACTTTTCTTTATTTGATTATTACCAACTGTGTAATTTTCTACTATTTTCTTATTTACCTATTATTATTATTATTATTATTATTATTTATTACTTATCTTGTTTTGCTCTAACAGCTAATGTGGCAAGTGAATTTCTCCTGTGTGAGATCAATAAAGTCTTATCTTATCTCTTAAAGGTGCACTTGTATGGTATACAGTGACATCTGGTCCACTCTCCTTCAGAAAAGTTACATTTACACAAATCACAGCAGACAAAGGTGAATGAAAGCTTTTTGAGAAGTGTTCAAAAGGTTTTTGTTTTTTTGCTTATTTTGCATAGAACAATTTAATTGTAAGGGCAATAACCATTTTATACAGTCCATGACTCATTTATGTTTATGGCATATCTCATAGACAGAGCACACTGTTATGGGAACACAGAGTTGGCTGAGCTTCTGTAATTCTAATAAACTAACCATTGTGCTTCTGGTCATTGGCTTGGAAGAAACTAAATTGAATATATTAAGTATGAATTGGCGGAAGAGGAAAATGAGGATGAAGTATTTGAGCACAGCGAGGTGACAGACAGATGTAGATAGATGAGGGGAGGGGGTTTAGGCCATGGGTTGTGTTAGCCGGCGTGGAGCCAAACAGGCTGCTGGGGAGTCCCGTCTGCAGTGGCCCACGTCATTGCCAATCTCCCGGAGCTGCCCTGAGCATGACCAGACCTGTGCTTCTGCAGACCACCACGCCTCACTGCTGCCCACAACCGCTCTCTTTCACATCTTATTACAAAAAGAAGACACAGGAAGATACACTAAACCACCAGCTGAATTATAGACACTACAGGAAACATTAATCTGTTTGTGATTAGTGTTAGGATCATAAAATATTTCCAAACTACGTCAAACCAAACGCACTGTTCTTTCCATTGGGCAAAACCTAGCTTTATTGTTGCGTTACTGCCACACACACTCCCCTGCTACAGACTCAAAACGATAGATGTCTTTCTTCAAATTTGAATGAGTATTTGCTGTTGAAAGTGGTTCAAAATGCAATTGCCAGATGTCCTGATAAATGACAAAATATTATAAGGATTAAAACATTATTAACTTAAGCTTAATGCAAAATAGTAAAAATATTTTGTTACTTTTAGCTTTGAATATTACATTTACTTTACATAGACTTACATATACAGTTACATAAAATAAGTTTCAAGAAGTTATTTGTGCTTTTTATTGTTTATGGATATCATGAAATCTTTATTAAGCGGTAGAGAAAGAGAAGAACAGAGTGAAAGTGAAAGAGTGTACTAGTAATGGGCCAACAGCGGAGAGGAGAGGCCATGTTCACTGTCAACCATTAACACAGCCAAGACTAAATAATTCACTGCATGCTGTCACTTTACCAAGTCTGAGCACAGTGAGGTCTGCGTTTGTGTGAGAGGATGGCTCTAAATAATGAGCTCACTAATGCCATCCTGTGGTGAGATTCTGTAAGATACCACAACACTGAGCAAACAAAAGGCTGCAGAAACGTGTAGTTCATTTGTATAAAAATAGGACAAATATCATGTAGAGTGCGTGTATCAATGAGGCAGGCAATACTGGACAAACAATAGCAGCAATACAATCTCACCTGGACTCATTTACATGGAAAAAGTGAGGCAGGTGTTCAGATAACACACATGTCAAAAAGCACATGCACAAGAGAAAAGGAAATTGGTGGAGATTGAGAAGGAGAGGTGCTTTGAGAGAAGCACACAGAGCAGAGAGGGGAGGGAGTGACCCGTAGCTTCCACTGACAAGCTTTATTACTGTCCCACCTGCAGCGAGACAGCAAAAAGCACTTAGCCCGAGCCAAGAGTCCTGACACTGGAGGACAGTTTGAACGAGAGGCAGAGAAGGGTCGAAGAACAGAAAAGAGGATCAGAGCTGTGGATACAAGAAGGGGAGCGATACATGGAGGATTGAAGTCATAAGGCTCCATAAAAGACAGAAACATGGTGGAGAGGAAAACAAAGGTACATTTAATTGTAGGTTTATGGTTTTCTGAGTGAACGGCCGTGGCCTTAAGAATTGAACAGCTTAAAGGAAATGTGCCACTGCATTTGTCTCTCCAGATCAGATCTGACTGCAACACCTGTTTCCTTACAAAGTGTGAAGTCAAAGGGTCACTGTTAATGGTCATGTTTGTAACCAAACTCAGCAGGTACGCACAGACCATTCATTATAGAAAGCAATGTTTAGAACTACGACGCAAATCAAGAAGCATTTGGACTGTATCTGCAATAGCCATAATACTGTTGAAGATGATATCTTGCTTATTCTGTACTTCTTGTAATCTAGAAGTAGAAAATAATGAAGTGATTGTAATGAGGAAAGGTTTATTACTTCCCGCACAGTGACAGCTCACATCTATTTACTGCACCAGTCTGCTGATGTATCTGCTGATGAGCTATGGCCAAGTAATGACGTGCTCCACTGGCTGTGAATCTATAGGTCTGCCTCTGCGTCTCTCTGGCTCCACAGCTCTGGGTGGAAAACCACAGTCACTAAATCAAACCCATCCGGAGGAAGAGAGAGAATGAAGAGAAAAGAGGGAAAGGGGGCTAACAGCTCGTTCTTCGGTCTTTCCCAGACTGGAATGTGTTGGAAAGTGTACAAATCAACCAGCAGTGACTGCACAATAAGGTCAGTGTGACCAGAGAGAAGCACACAAACAAACAGGTTACACACACAGAGTGATTGAGTGAAGGCATAACCCCGTGCCCACCCTGTGAGCAGCTAATAACTGTGGCACAGGGCCAAACCCACTGTCTCCTCACTAATTCCCTGTTGCTTGCCAGGACTGGCGCCACTCTGCAGAACAGAGGCCTGTTTCTCCCCAAATCCTGTGATCATTGCATTAGTAAATTGCTCAGATAGATTGAAGTTGAGACTAACACAGGCACACAGAGCCTTCGGTCCACTTCACTACAAAGAACATATATAATGGCCAAGACAACAGGAGTATTATTAATGAGCAGTTGTTTGTTGATAAGAACTCCTCTCACTTAACACACATACCTCAACGCTTCTACTGCTGGGCTGGAAAAAAAGGGCAGTGGGGTGGCCCTGTGCCAAACGTGCTGCTGCCACGAGAGTGCACAAGGTCTCCAGAGGCATTTCACCACACACACATTTACACACAGGAACAACACACTTCCATCTGTTGTGCTTCATGAGAGTAGAGGCAAGCTTGTCACTGTCATGTGACATTAGCCTACCCTCACGCTACCTCTGTTGAGGGGGACAAAGGAAGAGAGAAGAGAAGTCTGAGGGGGTTAACCTCCTGGTGAACCACTCTGCCAACAGACATCACTGCTATCTCTGCTGTCTGCTGCTAGTCTGCCTTCACTGCACTGGGAAAGTTACATGATATCAATGAATAATAATAATAAAACATGTGAGACAATAATATAAAATACAACAAACATCTAAACATCCTCCTTAGCTAATGTCGCTTATAGCAGCTCTTTACATCCAGTGAATTAGGTCTCTTTTGTGTGTCAGTCAACACTTTCACTAACGCTTTCATTGACGGGTAATTGTACAAGTTGGATCGCAGCCAGACTCACAAGATGAACATGTTAGGCAATACCAGCTGTGTTACTCTCTCTCCCTGATCTCATGATAGTCACAACAGACAGGTACATGATAGCGCATCATTCACAATAGCAGAGCACAGTAACACTGGTACACACACAGGCAGTAAGTATATTCATGTAATAACAATGCATTTGCTTGATTTTATTTTCACACAGACTTTACATCTGCTTTGAATGGAACAAAGCAATTCAAATTAAAGCTGCCCATTAAGTCATCACTCACTAGTGTTAAATATGAATGCATCCACATCTTAAAGTCATCAGAAAAAGGATTTACCATTAAGTACAATGAAACCACCTATAGGTGTTGCATTGAGATTAGGATTAATGACTCAAATACAGAAATTTTGAGATTATGAATGATAGTTTCCTGTGTCACGTCTCTTGCCTGGGTGGGAGAACTGGCCCATGTCACAGCAGGCAGCAGTGGGACACACATGAAGTAGAGAACACTTAAATAGCTCATGAAAGGCCCCTTCTCAACCCCAGACCACTGAGAAAAACAGTTCTTTTGATAATGAAGGATGTATGTCTTTGCAAACCACAGCTTGGTTGTGTGTTTAGTCATGGGGCAGACAGGGCGCTGTGGCAGGGCTGTGAGTGTGTTAAATGAGGTTTGGTAAATGTCAAGAGGGACCTCGCGGCTAAACAGAAACTGCCACAAGGAAAAGGCAGAAAATGATAGTTAAGTATCCAGTAATATAGACAGTAAAGAAGCAGGTGAAGAAATTGTGGAAGTTAGACGTGTGGTCGAAATACTGTGTAAAAAGGCAGTTTGCTGATAAGAGTACAGCAATTTTCACATAAATGCAAAGCTTCAAAACCCACATGTGGAGACAGCCTCCCCGAGGGCACTCTCACACGTGACATTTTTTCCCCCTTCATCTTAACATCTTCCACTTCTTCTCTCCAGCTCCATTCTTAATTATTACTGTTTGTCACCAGCACTCATGCAACCATCTTATTCTTCATTCAATTTTGACAGTGCAAGAAGACTTACAATACTCTGAGTGTCTACATGCATGTGAGCACCACAATAAATGTCTATAAAGCTATTTGCGTTTGGCTTTTGTGGGCAGGTTTAGTTCGCTCTCACTAAGAAGTAACAGCAGTTGGTATTAAACAATGCAGAGGAAGGGTATGGAAATTTGCAAAACAAAGTACAGGGAAATCATTATCTCCTCTGGTCTTTGAGTGCAGTTTTTCAGCTTGTGGAAATGTCACGAGACAGAAAACAAACATAAGAAGTGTGAGAAGGTCATTGTCAATACACACTGTAGAGTTAAGAGCTGTGTTGAGTTACAGGAGGTGTAATAAATATGACAACAGAAACAATTGCAGAATTGTTTGAGAGCAGCCTTGCACTTGCTCCTATCCTTTTGCTCAGACTTTCCTGTGTCTGCAAACAGCAATGTCAGGAGGGCAGGAAACAGAAAATAAAATAGCAGAAAACTAAATAAGATATTGTGAAGAATAGTTTCAAAGTTTGAGTTCATGATTACTCACTGGACGGCGGTTGTTCACTTGTCTCTGTCTCTGAGGTCAGCAGTTTGGACCTGGAGGGAGTGAGCTCTGCAGCAGATTGAGATGGACCTGACTCAGGGTCAGGCTCTTTGCTGGGGCCAAATGGGGTTTCTGTGATGACCTGCAAAATAACAATATTGTCATATTTAAATAGCACATTGCTACACCAAACCTGACGTAATAAATAGAAATATAATATATAATTTGCCTCTAACTACACAGGCACTGTGGTTCATGAGGGTTATGATATACACCAAATCTATACCAAATAAACACATAAGTTATTGAAAATAAAGAAGTAGATGTTGTGACCCCAGAGAAGAGAATACATATGATAGTACATACAGATATAGTATATACACAATAAGAAACAGAAAAGTTTATTGATTTTTTAAATATACAGTACATTAAAAAACAGTTTCTCACAATCAAGCCGCATTTAAGAAAAAAATGTTTGTTTAGAAAATAGTCTTCATTAAAACATTTTTCATCCTTTCTTCCCAAAGCACCATCACACTGAACACTGGAGCTCCCCAAGGATGTGTGCTGAGCCCCCTCCTCTTCACTCTGCTGACCCACGACTGCACACCGTCACACAGCTCCAACTTCTTCATCAAGTTTGCGGATGATAAAACTGTGTTGGGTCACATCAGCAACGAAGATGAGACTCACTATAGGAGCGAGGTGAGCCGCCTGGTCAAGTGGTGCAGTGACAACACCCTCTTCCTGAACGTGGAGAAGATAAAAGAGATTGTTGTGGACTTCAGGAGAGCACACACACAGCACGTCCCCTTCACCATCAACAGGGCTGCTGTGGAAAGAATAAGCAGCACCATGTTCCTGGGTGTGCATATCTCTGAGGACCTCTCCTGGTCAAAGAACACTGCATCACTGGCCAGTAAAGCCCAACAGCGACTCTACTTCCTCCACAAGCTAAAGAGAGCCAGAGCCCCTGCTCCCACCATCATGAGCACCTTCTACAGAGGCACCAGAGAGAGCATCCTCACCAGCTGCATCACTGTGTGGTATAGCACCTGCACCGTGTCCTGCAGGAAAAAGCTACATCGAGTAGTGAGAGCAGCTGAGAGAATTGTGGGTGTCTCTCTTCCCTCCCTGCAGGACATCTACCGCACCCGCCTCACCAGCAAAGACCTCTGCATTGCAGGTGATCCCACCCACCCATCCAACAGCCTCTTCAGTCTGCTGCCATCAGGAAGGAGACTGAGGAGCCTCAGGGCCAAGACCAGCAGACTGAAAGACAGCTTCATCCACCAAGCTGTCAGGATGCTGAGCTCTCTCCCTGCCTCTCACTGCTGCTTAAATGTCACTGACACTGCTGCTTAAATGACACCATTTGAGCTTTATTACGCTACACATTGTGTGTTTTATCGATTTGTATTATATACAAGTCTACTGTATTTTTGCTACGGGTATATGTAATGTTTTAGTCATGGTGTTTATTGTCTTGTTTATCAGATGTTTTATGTTCACTGTGGGCCTAGGGAGCGCTGCAATTTCAAATCCTGTGTGTGCAACCTGTACATATGGTTTTTGACAATAAAGCTGACTTTAAACTCTGAACTAATATTAGGGATTCAAAATAGCTCTTAGTTTTTAGTACTTCTGTCAGAATCTGAACACTCAGTTTCAAGCAATGTCTCTATGGTATACTGTTGTTAAAAGTAAGTTCTAGAAGTAACACTAGTGAAACCCATCATATTCTGCAAATATAGCAATTAACGTAGGATCTGTTCCACTAACGTTGCAGCCATTTTTAGCCGCTGTCACACATCAGCTATAAAAAGACAACACCTGAAAGGGTTGTGCATTACTGTCCTCTTGCTGAAATGAGGAAGTGTGAGCAGACGGATAGACAGGCAGGATCAAAGACACATGTCGACAGAGAAGGAGAGAGAGTGCTTCTGACAGCATGTGCACCACAGCTGAGACGAGGGAGAGGCAAAGAGGAGCTGGAGGAGAAGGAGCTGACCACGGCCTGTCATGGAGGAGAGATAGAGAAGTGTAACAGGGACTTTCAAAGAGCCACTGACGAGTAGCACTGAGACAGGCACAGGAGGGGCAGCTCATTTGAAAACAAAAAGGCACCTTGGGCCTATGAAATATAGATAGACTCTCAGCTGGAAACAAAGACACAACACGACAGAGAAGAGGAGGGCCCGGAGGACTCCAGACTAGACTCAACTAGCACTGCTAAAACCAGAAGACTAAAAATAAAACACAGTTGTAAATCTTCAAAATAAAGTGGAGAAATATGAGTGTACACAATTTGTATTAAAGGAGGGGGAAGTACTACTATCCTGTACTCAAGTATAGTACTTTACTGTTGAGTATAAATGAAAAAAGGAGAAATTCAATTTGTCAACTGGACAAAAGTTTCACAGCTTCTACGTTTCAGGTACACACATGTTGAGTATAAATTTACAGTGGTTAATTAAGATCATATTTATCTCAAACAGTTTTACTACTTATGCAACATTTAGAGCTACTATTTTATTATTACTGCCACTGTTCTTACTAGTCTGTCTGAATGACTATCTATAGCTACTAAGCTTTTGTTTTATAATGTATTCAAAAGACACAACAGACATATAATTATCTGGATCAGTATAAGGAGAAATTGGAAAAGAGAAGCAAATATTTTAAAATGAAAAAAAAACTAAGATGGAAAAAGGGGGGTTCCGATACTCTATTGTGCCATGTTTTTATAGTTTATATTTTCACACAAATACAAGTTGTGAGTATACAGGAGGGAGAAAAATGACAATAGTCTTGAACAGAACGTGGCTATATGGAAATGCACCTGCGGGTAGTGGGTCACAGGGGATTTTGGTTAAAGTTTGTTTTAACAGGCTCCTATTGACCTCCGCACCTGCCTTCACTTCAGCCCTGCCAGCTGCCAGCAGTTAAAATCCATTTAAAGAGACCTCACTTAACAAAACCCTCAGTCCTTTTGTTCCAGTTAACGTTCCACTTCTCCCACTCACGGTAAATGCTCATCGGTGCACAGAAGCTCTAGGACTTTAGAGTCTCTGCACTGTATGGATATGACTATTTGTCCAATTTTTGCAGGAAAAATCACACACAGATATAAGAACAAAACAACTGCTGCAAATAGTCCCAACTGAGCCTGGGGATCACTTTAAAGGGCATGTCGAACAAATATAAAGTTAGCCTGGCTTTTTCCATCACATACTTTTCAAATAGATCCATATATTTCACCTCAACATTATTAATCATTATAATCACTGTTAACATGTCATTCAACTTTATCTGCACTACAATATTCAGCTATACTCGTGAGTCTATTTTTAGGTCTATTTTTAAATTATTTAAGCCATTATTTATTATCTTGTTTTATTGCATGCTACTTTTTCCTGCTGTTCTTGATCTGTGCGTTGCAACACTGGAATTTCCCCACTGTGGGACTAATAAAGGCATATCTTATATCTTATCTTATCTAAACAACAGTAATTCTTTTTACTTTACACTTTACAAGACAGAATAGAATTGACGGAAAGCAATAGTGTAGTTATGAAAATTACATGATAATTACAGGACAAATCTGTCACTCTATACTTACAGTTACAGCGCTATTTACACCCTGTTTCCGTGCTGTAAAATAAAGTGCAACCCAATTTTTTACTATCAGTAGAAAATATATATACAATTCTGCAAAGCCATGTGAGACATAACTTATTTACAAAGTACAATTAGAACAATTACAATTTAAGTCTTAGGATTTAAGCGTTCTGTATAACTTGAGGCATTAAGGTGTGTATGTTTTTCTCAGTTAGGTTAATGAATCTTAAAGAGAGCAGAATGAGAGTAGGGACATGCACATTGTAGCGCAGGTGTCAGGAGGTGAAATGAGAAAGATCTACTGAGGTAGTGCTAATTGAGGTTAATTCCACAGTTCAGCATTATCTCCTCTAATCAGTGAGCAGGAAGTCAGTAATAGATGATGCCACAGGACACTGAGTCTGTGAGGAAGAAAAAAACAGGACTGCTCATGCAAGAACAAACTGTTGCACATACTGTACACCATACATCGTCTAGGCATAAACAAGGGACTTACTCTGATGGTAAAGTGCAACCCAATAAGAGCATCATAACTTCAAAAATGGAATTGGCTAAAACAACAAGACAAAGTAGTCTTCAAACAGCAGAACAAACTATTTATAGTATTGTCAAAATTATTGTGCATCCAAAAGCAGCACACATAATGTGCGCATTTACAAAAGTACATGTAAACTATGTACAAAAATTTGAGAAGTAAAAGAACTAAAATATATATATATATACAGTGGTACCTCACCTTACGAACAAGTTACGAAACGCCTTCACGGTAAGTTTTTGTCTCTAGATACGAATGAAATTTCAAGTTACGAAACGCAAAATCTCAAAAATTAAAATAATGCGCGCTCAGCCACACACATTATACGCTTTTCTCAGACTGGATTTAAACTTTTCTCACATTTGTCTCTGTTTAAACACTCAAACTTTCATAGATTTTCAACAAAACGTATCAATATTGAAGTGTGGGGGGAAGCGGGAGGGGGGAGAAAACTGCGCGGTCACGTGTGGGCAGCATGACCCGGCGCAGAGCTGACAGCAGGACTAGACCAAGATCTAAACCTGGACTAAACCAGGACTAAACCTGGACTAAACCAGGACTAAACCAGGACTAGACCAGATGGATTAAAGCGCCGCGTGCGGGTCTATTTCCTGGTTTCTCACGAGTCACAGCTGAGGCGAGCAGCGAGGAGGCAGTCTGAGCGCATGTGAGCGAGAGCCATGCATGCGCTCAGAGACCTCTAGACCTCCTCTAGACCTGGTCAGGTCTAGACCTGGTCAGGCGGTGGTCTGGACTAAACCAGGACTAAACCTGGACTAAACCAGGAGGAGCCGCGCTCACATGCGCTCAGACTGCCTGCGGTCCCCTCCTCAGCTGTGACTCGTGAGAAACCAGAAAATAGACCCGCACGCGGCGCTTTAATCCATCTGGTCTAGTCCTGGTTTAGTCCTGGTTTAGTCCTGGTTTAGTCCTGGTTTAGTCCTGGTCCAGTCCAGGTTTAGATCTTGGTCTAGTCCTGCTGTCAGCCCCGCGCCGGGTCATGCTGCCCACACGTGACCGCGCAGTTTTCTCCCCCCTCCCGCTTCCCCCCACACTTCAACATTAATTAATCTATGAAAGTTTGAGTGTTTAAACGAGAGACAAACGTGAGAAAAGTTTAAATCCAGTCTGAGAAACCAATCAGGACAGAACACATTGTTACACTATAAAAAAGTTACACTATAAAAAAAAAAAAAACTTGGATCGGGGCCTTGGAACGAATCAGGCTTTTTCCATTGAAATAGCTACTCAACTTACGAATTTTTCACGTTACGAAACCACTTCTGGAACGAATTCATTTCGTAAGGTGAGGTACCACTGTATATATATATATATATATATATGGCCATATGGAGACATATTCGTTTAGCTGTCTCTCTACCTCATGGAGGAATAGAATGTAAAAACTTGCATTGATAAGCAGGAGGCGGGAGAGCCAGAGCATGTAACCAGGGGCAAAGCATCCATACACACAGCTGACAGTCTGGACAGGAAATACACTTGAGCATGTCAATAAGCTAGTCGCCCAGTGAGGAACAATCGATGAGAACAAGCCTGATGTCAGTACCTTTTGGTGAGATTGCTCAAGATGCCCTATATCAGACATATGGTTTATCTAAAAATGACATTTAGTGAGAAGTATTGAGAAAAGTACACAGCTAACAACTTTAAAGAAAGTGCTAACATCTCCTTTCTAAAAACATTATTATGTGAGAAAGTGATTTGTGCCCATGGGATGAGCCTGCTCTGTCCTGCTCTGCTGTGGTTACTTATGGGGCTATTTTTGCCTGTGTGTGGATGCACTGGGCTCGTCCACTGTGTGCTCTCAACTCCACTGACATTTCCTCAAACGTGCTTGACATTTCCAGAGGATTTGAAGATTTTATCCCCTGGGTGTTTGAGGAGCTGTGTGTGGCCTAGCTGTGCAGTGCTGTGGCCTGCCTCCAGGTCTTCTCTCTCACTCACTCACCCCAAGTGTGATCAGGAGAGGACCTGTGCTACAGTCGGACTGCACTCTGTGGCTGCTTGGTCTTTACTTGGTCTTTACTTGGTCTTCCTGTTTCCCTTGAGCTGTGGAAGGTTTCAGCTCCTCTCCACTGAGGCAGAAAAGCTATCAAAGGAAATGACAAGGAAAAGGAGATGAAGATGGTGTGGGAGTGAGCAGGAGTCAGAGCAGGCTCTAAAGTGTGAGGGGAAGGAGGGAGAGATCTGTGTCTGCTGCTACATGCTGGTTAGTGGAGCGGACTGACACGCACTGACATCTCTCTTCCAAATACTAGACCAAGCTAAAAAGATTCTCACTCTTTGTTTATCATTCTCTCCTGTCCTCTCCTCTGGCTCCTGCACCTGCCCTGCAGGCCTTATGTCTGACTTTTTCTGCCTGGATGGACTTGGAGTGCTCCTGTTCTCGCCCTAGGCTTAAGTTACACCCCGTAAACCACAACATAAGGAGCACACACATCCAGCCCACAGTGTGTACAACAGCATGTCATGGTCAGGGTCACCTCTAAAGCCAAACTGTACATGCAGTTAAGAACAATATTGTAACCATTACTACCGTACCATTACTGCGGAAATGAAACTCATACCTGTTGTTATAAAGCTATGCATGAATACAATGTTTTGTGGTAGAAAACATTTAATAATTAAGTTTTAACAATTAAGTTAGGCACAAGCATGCACAGGTCTGTAGGGAAATTCAACAGAAGGAGGGTAAGTGCTATCGATTAGTCTTTTTTCTGTTTGCCTTGTCATGAGAGCAACAGACCATCAGCTTCACAGCACACAGTGACCTGTAACATTCACTGAAATATTTCTACAGTTGTAATAAACTACAGGTAAATCAAAAGATCTTATTGTTGGGAACAAATTACACCCTTTAACTGATCCAAAGTGACATTTGCTTATGGTTATAAATGTTAACAGTCACTGAGATTATTTCAGATCAAGAACTTTATCATTGTTCAATTTCCTACTGATGTCTAGACTAGTCATATTATAATGTTTAATGGACAGTTATTGTGTCCATTAAACAAAACCTAAAAACACGCACCAAGGACTACAGGTGGAAATTAGCTCTGGTGCTACAACCTGGCACAATGCATCTCTCCTGTTAAAGTTAATGTTTATTGTGAACTGTCCCTGTCTCATAAATAAAATAAATCAATCAATAAAAAAGTGTAATCACAGGTGCAATATCAACCTCCACTATATTAACAACACATTTTTTTTTGTAAAAACCGTCTTGTAAAAAAATGTCCCTTTACGTACACTGTTTATTGCTCTATTTACAAGTTAATGTGAAAGACCACAGTCAGCCAAAAACACTGCTATAATCATATATCTATTGTCAGCTGACAGCAAAATATATGCAGTAGGTAATATATACCGCAAAGCAAAGCAAAACAAGTCTATCCTCCAGAGGCAGGGGAAAGCAGAGAAGCAACGAGAACAAGATAGAGAAAGATACAGAGATGGAGAGAGAGAGAGAGCAACAAAGAGCTGTTTTCTGCTAGGTGGGTAAAGTGTGTCCAGGGGGCAGCTGAGTGAGCACACACCACACAAAGCCTGTCATTAGTGCAGGCTTTCTGCAGACACAACAAACTGTGTGTCACCGACAGAACGGCCATCACTCTGTGTGTGTGTGTTTGTGTACGTGTGTGTGCATAGTCATTGTTTGGACTTTGAGCCACCCACAAAAGCCTGTGTTGGGCTTGTCTCCTCTGATGTACAGTCCACCAGGATCACAGCACAGTGCAGTCAAAAGCGGCTCTTATGTATTGTGACTGAGATGGACATACAGGCTTGTGTCATCTTCTGACAGCCCCGCAGACATCAGCTGCCCTCCTGCACTCACTCATCAGAGCTATGATTACTGAGTGAAGGAATGCGGTGGACCAGGGCACACTCCTATTCTGACCCCGGCCTTTCACTCCTGTGTGACCTGGGATAACCCCGCTTAGCTCTCACACAACTGCTTTTATACAGTGGCAGACACAGTCCATTAGGCTGAACACCTGCCCTGCACATATGAAGAAAAAGAAGAAGTGACTTTATTGATCTCACACTGGAGAAATTCTTCTCTGCATTTTAACCCATCCTATATGACCTATCTATATATATATATATATATATATATATATATATATATATATATATATATATATATATATATATATATATAAGGAGCAGTGCATGTTTTGGGTTGATGGGGGAAACCAGAGTGCCCGGAGGAAACCCACCCAGACACGGGGAGAACATGCAAACTCCACACAGAAAGGCCGAGGCGACCCAGGGATCGAACCCCGACCATGCATGCAAACTCCACACAGAACACACACGGAAAGGCCTGGGTGACCCGGGGATCGAACCCGGAACCTTCTTGCTGTGAAGCAAGGGCGCTAGCCACTCAGCTACCGTGCCGCCATATGGAGCCACAGAGACAGACAGATACTCAGGAAGAACTGCAGACAAATATGGCAGCAGCAGCAGCAAGAGCCCAATCATTTGGACATGTGTACATAGGCGTCACAATGGCCTTTGCACATGCTAATGCAGCCTTCATGAGATTACACACAGATTACAGGGGAGGGGGTCAGTGAGGGCACCTGTTGCTCAGACACTGTGGAATAGGATGCTCCCAGTGTAGGCTGAACAGCACTTTAAAGTGGGACCTCAGCATTAGCACCACTCATTGGACACAGTGGAAGGTGCAAGTTCTATGTGCAATAGACACTCTTGTTTCTGTGTGGGCCCCAGGCCCACTGTGACAGCTCAGTGCTAGCCATCTGCTGGCAGTCATACCAGGAGAAAGCAACCGCAGCCAAACAATGGAGCTCAATGACAGGCAGGATTTGTGGTCTCTGTGTGTGTGTGTGTGTGGCTGTGCTTGTATTTAGTGTAGTGTGCACATTTTCCCTTCAAAGATCCAAGTGAGCCCCTCTCTATGAGCATGTGCAGAGGGGCGTGGCTGTTGTTGATAGGCTGTCCCTGTTACCAGGCGATAGATTAACAAGCCCAAATGGCCATCTGACGAGGACAGATAGTATGACCGACTACAAGCACATTTTTCCCTATTTCTTACTGTCTATCTGTGCTTTGATGCATTGGTATATTGCACCCCAACATGGGTGTTTCTCTAATTTTTCTTTACCCATCACTTCTCATCAGGTCCAAAGTTGGCTCTCACGTTTAAGGAATTAACAGAGTTTACAGCAGATAAAAAATAACATTATTTCCAAATGTTTAAAAGCTCTGTGCCCCACTGATCGCAGGTAGACCAAGACAGATGGTGGATCACATAGTGAGTTCTTCCAGCTGGGCAGAGGCCTACACAGCTGCCTCCAAGAGAGTGCCAAGTGGACACCAAGCAGGCCACTTGCCTCTGCCACTGCAATCAAATACTGTATCGCTGCCGTCTACACTCAAACCAACAAGACAGTCAAGATAGTCAAGTCAAGGAAGTTTATTTCAAAAAATATTTCTACACAGTTTGAACCAACTCTACATCTGCTTTATATATGGGCCTGCTTTGCTTATCAATGTCTGGGTATGGCAATGCATCAAAGCTTTTATTTTTGTTTTCTGTGTGTAAGAGCTCATCTCCTGTAGCTAGAGGCTATGGCTGATCACCACTTGCACAGAGGTTGGCTGGCATGCATTGCCCACTGGCACTTGAACAGGGCACACCTATTTACACAAGCCCAGACTGAATGGCAGGCATTGTCTGGGTGAGAATGCAACACTTAAGCTCCTGATTAAGGCAGAACAAAGCCCTCCGGGGCAAGACTGATGAATGTGTGGAGTGAGAGAGTGAGAGAGGGAGAGAGGGACAGAAGGAGAGAGGGAGAGAGGGAGAGTGGAGAGGGACAGAGGGAGAGAGGGAGGGGGAGATAAAGCCAGTCCTCTACAGAAGTCTTTGCTGTGCTTTATAGTAAGGAAAGGTAGGTGGAGAATAGAAGAGTCTTGAATATGCATATGATTAAGTGATGCCAAAATGTAAGCAACAAAACTAATGTAAGAAAGAATGAGGAAGAGGAGGTGTGAGAAGAGAGATGATGAAGGTAGAGTCTACACAAAGCATATTGGGAAACTGTGGTAGAGGGCTAAGGAGGAGAACTATTACAGTTTGACAAGAGCCACAGAAATGATAAACATACAAATAGTGCCCTCTAATGGTTTATGCTTCATAATATGCTCTGTGTCCCTCTGCTCCTGCCCCAGACAGAAAACCTGCACATTATCCAAACATTAACCTATGTCTTATGCTTATGAAAACAAGTACAAGGTGTTGATTGTCATATACCACAATATTGACACAAACTGTTGAATAACACACACTCCACATGTATGACATGGGGTAAGCAACTCCCTTATGTGTGTATCCTAGCAACAAGACAATGGTGGCCGTGCAGTGAGCAGCTGGCGGAGAGGCCACAGAGGCCACGATGGATTTATCACAATGTTCATGTGTGCTTTAAATCCAACCGCTGTGACAATGCAGGTGTGCTTTTGCATGGCACTGTACATTCACAAAATTTGTAAATGTACAGTGCCATGCAAAAGCACACCTGCATTAATGTTCAACACCTAAACCCACACTGCCCTGGGAGGATACCAGCAGTGATAATAGAGACTCTACGACAAGAAGCAATCAGCAAAAATCATCTAGGTGGTATTCAAATGTCTGAAGAATTAATACCTTGCACATTTGTAAGTATACATATTGTTATTTTTATGTCACTATACTGGACAAAAGGCAGCATGAATAACAATTATAAATGTATGACAACAACAATAAATAAATAATGAAGGTTTGGATAAGCTATATTCTTACAGTTTATCAAAGTCACAGCTGTGCTACATCAACCATGGAGAAAGTCTCTCATCCAAACCCAAAGCCAGATGAAGCATCTGGGCAGACCTCTGTCTCCATGTCTCCACGGGCCTTGCTTTGTCAGCCTCTGCTCCACAGAAACATGGAGCTAATCACCAACTCTGAGCCATCTGATGTGTTTGTCCAAGCCACAATAAGAGGAGATTTCAGCAAGATATGTCCAGCAATCATCTTCATACTACATAGACACTGGAAACTATGGAGCACTCACTTTGCCAACATAATCTGTGGCTGGTCATGACTGTGTGTGAATAGTTACATACTAAAGTGCCAGTGATTATGACAAACACAGCTATTCAAAACCAAACTGTAACAGGCTGGATGTTAAAAATAACTTTCATTTGGAAATGATATTGGAAGACCAAAATTAATCTCTTTGAAGTGGATGAGATTTGTTTTCATTGACTATGATTCCTCCACTGCCTTCTCATACTCACATACACCTAAACACACACACACACACACTCTGTAGACACTCTGTACTGAGGTGTGATGTCTTTCTAAACATCTTCATGCGTTATGTTTCCTCATAAAGAAGCAGCCTTCTTTAAGGCAGCCCTCACCATGTCATCAAACATGCCTGGGAGAGTGAAGGGTGGAACAACAAATACTATTCAATCTTTCAATGTTAATTATTTTATTTATAATTGCTTCATAGTATGTTTGTTGTCACTTTTCTTACATGTACACCACTGATACTTGACACATGACTCAACCAGTTCAAATCTGTCTGTAACAAAAGGTCATACACAACTATACAATTTGGATAGGGATTCTTCCTCTCCAAAATAAGACAAACACAAATAATTGAACACATGTAGAGTAAAACCAAACATCAACCTCGGATTGAGCTTTAAATTGACACAATCACCAAAATCATGGTCAGTATATAGCATGTGATAGCTTAATGACATAATAACACATCTCGTTCCCAGTTTTCATCACTTCATTTACAATTAACTACTTGTACTTAATACATTTTTTGACCAATAGGAAGGTGCTGTATTTTCAATATGTAAAAAGAGGAAAGAATAGGACTGAATTTGTGAGCAGATGTTTCTATGGCGGTGCAGTGGATTATGGGGTTAAATAGAAGGGCATTTGTGAGGCAGCACCAGTAGAACAGAGGCACTGTGTGAGTGTTAGCAAAGCCAAACCTCAGCCCGGACTTGGCCAGAGTCTGTGGAGCCAGAGAGAAAGCCCAAACCAACCACAAAGTGCACACACGCTCCCCCTCAGCAAAGTGTCTGGCTCGGTGAAGACGTCATTCCACAACACGTGTTAGCGGCCAGCAAGGATAAGACTGAGAAAAGGAGAGCGAGAGGGAAAAGTGCAGGAGGAAGTGACCTGCAGAACAACAAAGCAGTTCACTCTGCAAACAGAACGCATCTGTGTGTTGATTGTGTTAACCTCTCTCATCTCTGCCCCATCCACTTGAGTCTATTTGAAGTCCTGTCGCTGTGCTTCATTATATTCCCCAATGCACCTGAGTAGGAGGTTGCATCTCTGCACTTTAAGTTAATAGCCGGAGCGCAGAGCCATGAAAATGAATACAGATAGGCTCTTGAGCTGCGGCGAGCCTGTGTAAAAAGGCCTGAGACTGGGAGTGCTCATCTACAGCAGTCGCCTTTCAAGCCATTTATAATTCCCACTGACATGGCATTAGCTGCACTCAGATGAGCTCTGCTGTGTGTGCACCAAATAAATCCGATTTATGGATCCTGACAGAAACAAGTGTTCTCCAGGTGCACACACACTACAATGCATGGGATGTATATAGTGGATTTACCAGCATCATTCAGACAGGGCATCAAACACAGAAACAATAATGGACAGAATAATAGAAAGAAACAAAACTGGCTCACCTTAAACTGTTTAGTGTCCTGCCTCAGCACCTGTGGCCATCGGCACACACCCACCCAGGCCTAAGCTCCAGCTCTGAGTCAACACAGACAAGACAAGTGGGGCTGGAGGGCTGGAGGGTGGAGGGGTGTTTGTTTTTGTTTTGTCTTTTGCCCATGCGCCACTGAACACTCAGGTGCAGAGGCACAACAGTGTGTGTGTGTGTGTGTGTGTGTATGTGCGTGCGTGTGTGTGTGTGTGTGTGTGTGTGTGTGTGTGCGTGCGTGTGTTTGTGTGTGAGCATGTGCGGTGTGTGGAGACAAAGGGAGCATATGGCAGCAGCAGCCCAGGCTGTAAATTAAACATAGAGGAAGATTAGATAATGAGAGTGTCCTCTCAGACAGACAGGCTACACTGAACCAGTGTTAGAGTGGACCCGTGAGGAGCTTAAATGTCTTCACCTTGTGTAATAGCCCCAATTACAGCTTCAACCAAATGCAACTATTAGGAAACTATTAAGAAAAACCTGCATACAACAGTAATTAAAACAATGGCATTAACTGTTAAACACAAACCACAATCTAAATGGAAACTGTGCCAAAGGTGATCTGACATACATTTAAAATGTGCTCTATCTAATGAAATCCTCTTCCTTTCCAAACTCCATCTATATGGAAGCGTGTTAGATCCTGACATCTTCAGTGTCACATCATCGAGCCCTCCTGATGTTTCATTTTGTCTAAAGTTTATCTTCAATCACTTACAAACTGGCACTAAACATCTGATGACACAAGATTAGAAACTGAATCTGTGGAGCATGAACCATATCACAGCCTTGTCACCTGAGCTTACGGGCTTATACTCTACAGACAGAGTGCACTTCCAAATGGAGGCAGCATGTAGGGCTCTGTGTGTGGGGCTAGTAGGGAGCTGTGGGGGATATGCACAGAGGTTTAGGCTAATCTGTCACTGTCTCATTACACAAGCACATAAAGCAGGAGGCTGGGCTGGGGAAGGACATGTAATGTAATCATATAACAAGCATGAGGAGGGAGGGAGGGGCAGACAAACAGGTAATGCTCATTTAGTAATGAGGATTACACATAAGCACATCACACATTTTGCAACAAACTTTACCTGCTCCACTTGGCAACAGAACAGCTCTTCACCAACAACAGTACCACAGTAATATGCAGGGAGAAACCTCAAGACAACAAGTGTTGAAGTAGTTTAGCTACTACAATGCACTACTGACTACCCTTTGGAGTCTTGTGTCTGTTTCTTTGTACATGTGTGTAGAATCCCTCAGTCGTCCAGGTAGAATCCATGGCAAAAGAAGAAATTCAATTTGTCAACTGGACAAAAGTTTGTTTGGTCGAATACGTTTCACAGCTCATCCAAGCTGCTTCTTCAGTTCTCTTTCTTCTTCAGTTCTCTCAGCTTGGATGAGCTGCGAAACATATTCAACCAAATAAACTTTTGTCCAGTTGACAAACTGAAGTTCTTTTGCCATTTCTTTGTACAAACAAGACAAAACAATAGTGGTACAGTATGTAACTTTCTGGAGCTGGTGCATCACCTGCAGGATTCCAAGGAAATAGAAAATTTAAACCATATACTTCTAAACATTTTCCATGGAGATAGATGTGTTTTTTCACATACTGTGGAAGATTATAGCTGAAGGAACAACATCTCCATTTGAAACAAGAAGGAGGAAGCTCTTCTCTAAGCCAAGTAAGAGTCAGGTTTGTGGAGATGCAAACCCTGATGAAAGTGATGACAGATGTTTTATCTGTGCATTTCAGTGTAGTAAACAGAACCAAACATAAAAAAACTGCTTTTAATTTAGCCTATTTTTTTTGCTACACACTGTGGCTTTAATATTTACTTTTAATAACTTTACTTTGTATAGCTGTGTTGTCAAAGACGGACCTCTGGTAATGTATTCATGAATGTACTATAATGTTATTTGCAAAAAAGAATGAATAATAAATATATGTGTTTTCTGTCCTCTTATCGTGTACACTCACATGTGCTGGCCACTACACATAGGAGAAGGTGATCTGCTGGAGCCATAGTGAGGAAACACTGTTGTTGTGATCCTCTCTGAGCAGCTCTGATTACAGTCGGGTCGGATTTCTACGCTGCGAGTAAACACACGAGATGCCCCCTCCTCCTCCCTCCACACACAGGTACATGCACCTTGCACCGAGGCACAACAAACAGATCTGTAACTTGAATGAGCGAGGCTTCCGTGTGTAAGTCTAGTAGGGTGCAAGGCATAACTTTCCCCATTCACCGTCTGTCTCCTCCTCCAAAACAAAGAATGCCCTACTGCCCTGAGCTCATTAGCAGAAGCAAACAAACACAACAAATACTCACTATATTGTTTAGGCAGTATTCTTTGCTCTGACTGATATTTTTGGGGCTTTTACTACTATTATCAGGAGAAATATTGAAGCATTTATTTAAGGTTCAAGTATTGTGACTGGATTGTAAAACTAAACACATATGTTTTGCACTATCACTTACACCTTAAACATTACACTGTTTTCATTCTGTTTTTTTCTCTTTCTATCAACGTTTTTGCAGCTTTCGGATGCTTTTCTTATTACTAACAATATACTCAATATTCAAAAGCATATCTTCAAAAGAGACGATATTTGGTAGAAGATACATTGTCCACCTCTACCAACACCTGTTATTAGGTTGTAGAGACACTTGATAAACTCAAAATACTTCTTCTTTAAGTGGTGTCCCTGTGCCTCCTGTATCTGTCACCAGGGACTAGCCCATATTCCATCGACAGTATAGGAACTGTTCATGTCTGTGAGACGGTGTTTGCTAATGTGCGCCTGTATGTACACTCTGGGGTGATATCAGTTAATCATACCCTTCACTCAGCATAAATAAAGACCAATTACTGTGCTTCCCTATGGGCTTTCTACTATTAGCACACTAAGGATCCCAACTGCTGTTCATAGTCAATATAGAGGAGCAGGCCTTGTACTGAATCATTATGATAAGCACCGCAGAGGGGTAAAGAAGGACACTGTTTATGGCTTCACCAGCACCAAAGGCTATGTGGCCATATGCACAGCAACAGTCACAGTGAATGAACAATTAAGTAATATCAACAACATATCTGCTGAATTAGTTAAGGACAGAATATACAGCTCTGGAAAAAAATAAGACCACTGCAAAATTATCATTTTTTTCTGATTTTACTACTTATAAGTATGTGTTTGGGCAAAAGGAAAATTTTTCTTTGAGTCTATAAACTACTGACATTCCCGTCAAATTCCAAATAAAATATTATCCTTTAGAGCATTTATTTGCAGAAAATGACAAATGGTCAAAATAACAAAAAGATGCATGTTTTCAGACCTCAAACAATGCAAAGAAACAAGATCAAATTCATTTTAAAACAACATAATACTAATGTTTACACTTAAGAAGAGAGAAGAAGAGAAATCAATATTTGGTGCAATAACCCTTATTTTTAATCACAGCTTTCATGTGTCTTGGCATGCTCTCCACAAGTCTTTCACATTGTTCTTGAGGGACTTTATTCCACTCCTGGTGCAAGAACTGAAGTAGCTCAGCTTTGTGTTTGTGCTGGAATTCAACAGACGCTGGAATGGAATGGCTGTAATACATGTAGAGATGCTGATTTCAGAAAAAAATGCAGTGGTCTCTTATTTTTTTCCAGAGCTGTATGTGTGCTAACCAAAAACATCAAACTATGGTATCAAAAGAGAAAATGCATGATATTAAATAAAAAATAGTTAAAGTTCAACTAAATAATAACAATAAGCATATTTTACAATGTTGTTTTTTTGTTGACTGTTATCCAGAATGTGAATCTAAATTTGAGTTGTAAATTCAGATTTGAGATATGCAGAATATAATAACTTCATACATTCTAAACTAATACAAATATGCTCATGAATAATCAAAATTTCTATTCCAGACATTTGATTTTGCAGTGTATGTTAAATATATAGGGAAGGCTTGACAGTAAAAATAATCTATAACTCATTCATCATCTTCCGCTTTTCCATTTTCTGGGTCGCGGGGGCAGCAGTCCAAGCAGTGTTCTGCTGCCCAGAACACAATGCACCAGCCCCCATGAATCCTTCCACAGGTGGTGGGTCCACAGGGGGACGGCTCACGTCACAACAGGCCTTGATGTATCTTCTGCCATGGGGGCTACCAGTGTCCACAGACACTGGGGGCAAGGTGGGGTTAAGTGTCTTGCCCAAGGACACAACGGCAGCGCTCATCTGTGGGAGCTGGGATCACATGCAGTCAACCGTCAAGAGCGGGATTCGAACCGCCAACCCCCTGGATCACGAGGCATATGCTCTACCAACTGAGCTACTGCCGCCCTAATCTAATCTATAACTGTCACAGAAAAAACACATCTGTTTTTACTTTCATGCAAATGCTGCGTTTGATATGTTCTACTGTATGCACACATAAATGCAGCAGACCCTTAGCTTGCTGGCAGCTCCTCACCACCCAAAGAGTCCAACCTAATTTGAAGGACAGGCTCCTCTCTGCCTGCTGGCGAGGCAGCCAGGATTATGAGCCTTTATACGCACTAATCTAGTTTAGCCACGCTGGATATATGTGTGACAGAGCAGAATGAGAGGATGCACTGTTGGCTATTGTTTGCTTGTGTGTGTGCCGCACAGGCTAACAGGCTGTGAGTAGAGATAGGAGGCTCTCACTTGGTCCAGAGGTGGCTTAGTCCTCTGCGCTGGCTCGGGATACTGAACAAAACAACAACAGTGTCAAACCCACAAGTGTCACTAGCCTCATCAATACTAATGCATTTTAGATAAAACAAAGCACAATTTTGCCACCCAAGTGATCTGTATAATCAGAAGTAATAGATTTAATTAGAAGAGGAAAATCCATACTTGTATCCCTGTTCAACTCTTACATTTAAACTGCTGTAGTACAACTATTTAACATGGAATCTAGATAAACAGCATTGATATTTCAACAAAAATGTTTTACCATGAGCAAATTTAAGTACTCATATTGTTAAAAATAAATCCTTTCAATAGTGATTACTAAGGATTTAAGTATTAAGTATCAACCAATACCAGTGCAGAGACGAGCATTTATTCCTTTAAAACAAAAATACCAGGAGACAAAGCTGACTGGTCCAAATGTGTTATGTAGCAGTTATTTATCTCTCAAACTACAGATGAGGTTTGTATAAATAAAAGTTTAAGCATGAGATTTTCTGGATCAACTACAACCTGACCACTAAAAAGTCTTATTACATACATTTATATACCCAACCAGGATGTCTGCTTAGCTGTTATTTGGAAGCCAATATCAGATTCAGCTCATTTTCTGTATCCTGATTTTCTGCATGCCAATGTCCGATCAGTATCAGATTGCTGTATCCCTAGAGATCACCACAGCAACATCACTAAAATGTCCCTATGAACGACAAGGCAGTGAAGTTTTGTCTCAAATTATATAAAGGTTAGCAGGTCAAAGGTGAAACAAGTGAAGAAAGAGTTGCCATCTGCTTTACCAGGTGTGTCCCGGCCGCACTCACAGCTGTTTTAAGTTTACAGACAATAACATAAGGAAACTGCTTAACCTAATTGTTTATATTATGTAGAGACATTGGTAATTGTCTTCCTAGTTCCCTCAGATCACTAAATGGGCCTCTACAGTGATTTTAGTGGTGTGCGATGGTAGTGGGGCATGAGTGCGAGTTGGCTGGGAGCACTGACACATTCCACAGCACAGAGACAGATGTGACGGCCAAAAGAACAGGGCACTGAGGAGGACTAGACCACAGAGCCTAGCAGTGCAGCTCAATGTCTTTATGCGCTGGTTGCAGTAATTACAGACTGGCCTGGTGAGTGGAGCCGAGAGTCTACCACAACACAGCTCCACAGTGATGACACCATTCGCCGCACAGCACAAACACACACACACACACACACACACACAATAACAATGATTGTACAAAGCATTTAAACAGCTGCTTTATATCCCCTTAACCCCCAAACCACCCATACATGCATGCACATTTCCTCTTGCTAGGTTGTTATAGAATCATTAGAAGGTTACTGAAAATAATTAATTTCCAATATATGAAAAAACGAATAACTTTACAAGGCATCTATGGGTTGTCTCTTCAGTCATTTGGTGATCCCTTCATGTCAAGACGAGCCCATGATGGTTCACACAGAGCACTGACTCCATCTGGTGGCCACAGACGGATTTTCAAGCCAATGTTGAATACTATGTTAGTAATTATTAAAATGTTAAAGCTGAAACTAAGATATCTGAAAAAAATTAAACGTTTGAACCAGAACGGAAATTACATCTGGCTTGAAATAGGGAACAATTACAACTTCCAGTTTCTCCAAAGATCCCTATAGCCTTTACCCCTTGCACACTTGACATGGAGCCCTCTTAACAGCCCCTCCTCTGCCATTCTCACAGCACACTTATCTCCCTGTGTGAGTTATTACACACACTACCCTCTTATCTGCTCCATGTGGACAGATAAGTGGCCAAGAAAGATATTTCCTTAAGGTATCAGATAGTGGCTAAAGAAACTTGACTAGACAGGACTTACACACTTGAACACACTGAACAACCACAGTGACAAAATTGTAATTAATTAGTCAACATTGTAGTAAAGGATCCTTTAGAGCAGGATGAAAGTGAGTGCAAGATTTAAAACTTACAAAAGGGAATAGTGTAGCGCAATACAGGGATTAGGAGGATTAGACAATGAATTTCAACGTGTTAAGGTAGTCCATCTGTGTAGTTTTTTTTAAATTAGGAGAGGAACATTCATAAGGAGAAGAAGAGAAAAAGAAAGTACCCAGAGCATGGTGAAGTTTTCATGTGGCACTGCAGACCCTGAATGTATGTGCGCGCTGTACCCGCATGCTTGAACTTCTGGCAGTCACAGAAGAGGCAGTCAAATGATGGGCGCCGCCGGCGTGCCGCGCTGAGAGGGGAGGGAGGAAAGGGAGGGAGGAGGGCAAGCGCTAACCAGAGCCATGTGTGTGTGTGGCTGGGCTTCTCTGAACAGCTGTTCCCAGGCTGAGGACTGCACGCGCTAATGTCTTGTAAAACAACACAGGTATAATCAAGTTGCACTTACTACAGTACAGGTTTGGGATTTATGATGGGGACAAAATTAAAGATAAAATGACCAGGGACAGACTGGCAATCTGCACGTTTATATGTAACTGTATGTGTGTAACAGTATGTAGCGGACTTGTGCCTTGGGGAAGGGGTCTCTTTGTAGTAAGCAGGGAAGTGGAGGAATGTCAGGAATCCCCACAGAGGATACAGGCTTTGTCAGGTCACTGAAGTCCCTCTCTCTGCCATCTTTGTCTGTGATGGCATGGAATAACTAGGAATACACCAATCCAGATACTGATTTTAATTTTATATTTGTCAATACCTGATATCAAACGATAGCAGTGCAGGGACAGCAATTAATTCCCTACAGTTAAAACAAAATAAGATGAACCAGATTCAGATGCGTTATCCCACAAGTAACTACAGCTTTGTATAAATAAAAGTTCAAACACTATGAGACTTTATCCCAGACTACAAATATACTATGCTATCAAATTCAGTTTTTGTAGTTTTCTAATCTTATGTTTCTGAAGAAAAAGGCAACTCAAAAGTAATTGCTGACTGTATTTTTATATGTAGTAACCAGGTAGAAATTTTTCAGTGCTAACATATGTTCCTGTCAAATACTGCTCTAAAGTAAGGAGCTATATGTTTAATCAAAAAGCCTCTCATAACAGACAATAAAGCAGCAGTCCCAGAATGCAGCACCATTCACATTTTAAAATCAGCAGCAAAGAGCCATTTAAACAGAGCCAGGTTATAGCCCTCATAAAACAAATGCACACAGGAATAATTGTATCAGCATTGGAACCTGGCAGAAAAAAATGTGTCTCCATGGGGGGCGAGGGGGGCACAGTGTCGGAGAGCGGTGTTAGTGTTGTGGGGTCGGCTGTGGAAAAGGTGGGAGGGAAAAAGGAAAGGGGAGGAGGAAGAAAAACAGGTCCCACTGAGCTACCGTGCAGGCGCCAGTAAAGACAGGCCGGTTGGAAGGAGGAGGGGGTACGGGGACCCCACTGAAACTCTCAACAGATGCGTGAAGCTCTTGTCAGCATTCCTACTAGGTAACGCAAGGTCAGGAGCAAGCAGGAAGACAATATGAGGACTATTTGGGCTCCCTGAGCGCCAGATGTGTTTTAATAAGACTGCTGCCCTCCAAGCTAATAAGGTCAGCCTCTGGCTCCAGCCAGACGAGCAAACAAGTAGACTCTTGGCAGGAATTCAGCTCCAGCTTGGCACAGCCTCCCTCCCTGCTTCCTGCCTCACTCTCTCTCTCTCTCTCTCTCTCGCTTGCTCAGGCGGTGCGTGTGTGTGTGACTCACTCGCTCTCACACACCCGCCTTTTATTAGACACTTCCCTTTTTTCTGTTGGAGGGAGCAGTGTAGCCTCAGAGAACATCTGTGCAGGAGTGCACAGACTCACAGCACACACACACACACACACACACACACACACGCACACACAGATTGCTCATGCTTTGTACTGCTCCCCTGCTGCAAGCACTGCAGTACTCCAGTGGCTACTTTTTAGCAATGTACATTAGATACTGCTAATACATTAGTTGATAGAAAATTTATTTACTTAATTTAATAATAATTACCTAAAACAGTGAAGCTATGTACAGGATCTACTTCAAGATGGGATGCAATTGACATTTTTGGACTGAAATACAAATTAATAATGCCATGGAATTGATGACTTTGTTGGACAGTCAAATAATAAGCAAAAATTACAAAGTACTATATGTCTAACATAGGCTTCCATCTGTATAGCGTAGATGCTGCTGTCCCAAAGGATGGCCGTCCTGCATGTAGAAGGATGTAATATGAGATGACCTGGATGCAAAGCACTAAAGGTCAAAGGGCTTATCATCCACCAGCAGGCCCTGTGTTCCCACGGCTACAGCAGATCCAAGGCTGATGTACAAGAGCTTCTAAAGCAGGACTCTCGTTTAACAGCCTGAGACAGGACCAGAGCAAAGCATGTACTGGTCCACACCGCTGCCCGCCTCAACAACACTCCATAAAAGTGCACTGACAAAGCCAAGTGCAAGTCAGCAACAACACACTTTGATCTGAATAGACTAAAACCCTGAGACGAGATACACAAAACACACATGTTTGTGTAGCAGCTTCTCCAAACTCTCCCATATTCACACAGAACAGAGCTGACACCTGTGGAGCTGTGCTGAGCGGGAGCCTGTCCAGAGCCTCACTCACTCCACAGACCAAGGACACATGTTCCACATTGAAGAAAGTCAAGCAGCGTCTGATCACTCCTCAGCCAGCGTCAGTCTGTCTGCGGCTCTGCTTTGTATAATTCACTCCATTTACCGCTGTCCTCGGGCAAACGACAGGTGGACAACAGCCCACTCACCAAAAACCATCTGGTGTGGAACTATTACATACAGAGCATGGTACAGAGTACAAGAAATACCATTGTTAATTAGCAGAAACTGATCTCACAATGACAAACTCCAAATACAACCAACATCAAACAGACCATTACCAAAATGTCAAAATTATATCTTGCCTTGAACTCTAAATTCCATTTTAAAAAGCTATTTAAAAATGTATATAAGCAACTTGCAACTCTCTCATGCTATTTTCGTATGATGACCATTTCTTTTCATTTTGTATGTAGACCTGGTAACTTTTTGAAAAAGCTCCTTCAGTTATGTTGCTAAGATAAGGAGAAAAAGACTGCGAGGAGCTTTTTCATCTTCTTTTCTGCCTATGCCTATCCCAAGCCTATCCAAAATTTTAAGAGATTCTCAAAGCAAACTCTGACACAGAAATATAAGATGAGCCTGAAAGAATGAAAGCCTACAGCAGGACTGCATTGAGAGCAGAAAGTACAGATTTTTTAGTTTTTCTTTGTTCACATTTGATGTGCAGTGTTGCTCATATGGTTGTATTCAGAGAACCAAAACCCAAAGGGACATCTCTGCAGGCTGTGGTCCCCCCTCCTGTGATGTGAGCTCATGTCTGCACTGGGGATGCTGCCAACAGGACGGAGACGCATGCAAAAGTGATGTGTGTGTTTGTCCATATGTATGTGAGCATGTGTGTGAAGCAGATGGGAGGAAAGAGAGAAATTAGAGAGGGGTAAAAGGAGAGTAGCGACAGAAAGTCTGCGAGAGCATGTGTGCGTGCATGTCCATGTGTTTTTATGTGCAATGGACTGAAGGGGGCTGTGAGGAGTTAAGGGGAAGGGTAGGGGGGAACACTGTGGTTAGGCATCCAGAGTCAGTGAACATTTTTTTGGCAAGCCCTCTCTGTGCTCCTGGCTGCTTGCCCGGCTCTGAAGCAAACTTAAACAAACTCCTGTTGCAGCCATCTGCTGGGCCCACGGGATAAATCACAGCACTGCTCTGCTCTGTACTGCGCCGCCGCGCCACTATCGGGTTACTGTGTTAGCCTCCTCATACGCGCACATTCACGCTCACTCTCCGGCATGTGGACACACATTACAAACGCTTTCGCATCCAATCGTGCACACACACACCCTGAGCTACGCGTCAGCCTGGAGCCATGGAGAGGCCAGCAACATGTGGCCCCATATTACCACAGGGGAAGATGAAAACACAAGGCCAACACAAAAGGCTGGAGAGGAGCATTCACTGACCCTGCAGAAAGAATACAACCTATGATACCCAATCTTCTTAAGTGTTATTTTAATACAACCTGCTAAACAGACAGATAAACCATGTATCTATGAATAAATTCCCTCCTAGTCTTTATCCATTTGCCCTTTTCTCCATTAGAAAACATTTCATGCTAACTAAACACTGTCTAAAAACAACCAATCTTGGAGAGATGCAGACCACAAAAAGTCACTGTCAGAAACATTTCATCAGTGTGTACAGCCTACATAAAAGGGAAAGTCAAGAGTAAAAGATAAATAATAATGATAGGCCTTGGGAAAGTATGAGTGGTAACTATTTGCCACACAGATGGAGAAAATGTAACAGTGCAGCTGACTCATAGGTTGGTAATTTCTCTGAGGGGTGAGTCTTTCATGGAAACAGTTAACAAAATAATCATGGCTTTTCTATTGACAATGCCTGAATCATTCGTAGGTGCAGAATTGAATCTAGTTTTTTGTTTAAAACAGCTTGGATAGTGAGTGCCCTTATATTACCTTGCCCTGTAAAGAGTAACCTCATGTAAGGGAACCAAGAGCACATCTGTTACTGAGGTTAAGGCAAAGGGGTTAAAAGGTCAAATGTTAATCAATAGCATAACATCGACAAATAAATAGCTTTCAAACAGGTAAAAGGCTGCAGCAGAGACACAAGTGGCCTACATGTGTGGTCAAACCCAGCAGCTGCTATAGTAAAATGCAACAACAACACATAATGCTATATGTGTCCAGGCTACTGTACAGCTGCATTCCTCCGATGGTATCACTGTGTCTAATAAGGGGGAGGGAGGCAGGACAAGCTGAGAATGTGAGGGGCCAGGTGCATTTACAGCACTGGAGAAAAGGAGAGGGATGGTCAGGGCCAGGACATGCTTAAGGGGTAAGTTGAAATCTAAGGAGAGAATTCTTCCTCAGCCAAAATAAGCTCCTAGGAGATGAACCATATTCATCACTATCTCCTCACTGGTCGGCAGAAGAGTCAAGACAGACTACCGCTGGTTGGTTGGAACCAGTGGCTGTTTATGAGCTCTCCAATGGCCAGCAGAAACATTTAATACATTTAGCTTGCTACAGGCAAATCCATGTGAAGAACATTGAGATGGCCAAAAGAGAACCTTCACTTTTTTACTTACAGTACTTCACAGATTCCAAATCTGGGTAAATGACCAATCAATATGTAATATTCTTCAGGTCCTTAGAAAACTCAGGCCTGAAAGGGAAAGAATAACACTTAATGCTAGTGAATAATATCCAGTTGGAGAAAACATAAGTTCCATGTTAAAAGTCTGGCAAGGAAACAGGACTGCTCTTAGCTACTGTGCTGCCACATGCTCCAGCTGTGTCCAGGTGCAGAGACACACAGCTGTGCCATGATCCAGCTGCACTGGACCGAGTGAGAGTAGCACCTGGGCCTGCGCTGGAGTCGGCCCCACCTGGCACACACACACACACACACACACACACACACACACACACACACACACACACACACACACACACACACACACACACACACACACACACACACACACACACACACACACACACACACACACACACAGCTGTGCTGCAGGGCTGATGAGCACACACTTTCAGTCTGTGCATTAGGAAACATAGCAGTGGCTGAATGCCTGTTATGTCAGGGAGCTCACATTAAGTCCTCTGTAATTACAGTCAAACCTGCTTCACTGTAAAGTACAGTCTCCATCTCTGGCCGTTTATAGTATCACCACACTTTGACATCCCCCATTTCTGTCCAAAAAACAATTACACATTTCAAATCCCCACATTGTATCAGATCTAAACAGGCTTATGCACACAAAAGTTGTCCTAAAGGTTCAATAGAGACACAATATAGACACCTAAAATTCCACAGTGAAAACATATTCAGTCCCATTCAGACTATATTAACTCTTTATCTTTTTTATATTAATTGACTGCATATCTTTATGATTTCATGGTTATGATGGCCTATGAAAGCCTCTTATTTTTAATGGAAACAAATCTATAATAACAAGCACTAACAAGAGTATGAATCCATCATATTGGCCACAAAGCTCCTAGCTCCTTAAGCCAAAACCAGATGTGTATTACACTGACATGGACTGTTCGAATAGTTCACTAAGTTAGGAAGAAGTTAGGAAAAGAAGCCTGTATTCTTCCTTTCGTAGCGTTTCCTTTTAGCAAACTCAGGAGCTTCCTAACCAGCACTAAAGAGCTATGAGGCATCCCACAATACAGTGCGCTTGCTTTTCCACCGACGGTTTCTGAACTGAAATTCTGCACGGCCAATCGCTGCAGACTTTGTAATGCATTAAAGATTTCATTGACGTTATAAAATACAACTTTCTGGTTAAACCCAACTTGAAAATAAAAGCTTTAAGGGCCATCACTCTTCACAGGCTTTATTTGTAGACTACATAAAACATAAGGGGAGATTTGCTCCATTTGTTCTAGCCACATGACTAGTTTGCATAAACTCAGCTGATGGAGCCCCAAACACTGCTCTTTCCTCCTGCAGATGGACAAAAGGGCAGGATTTGGTGGAGTATTTGTGACAGAGGACAGAGCAGATTCTTCAGCTGATGGTGAGTCTGGAGAGTATTTATTCTGTTTGTGCATGAGTGCATATCATACTGTTAGAGGAGGTTCATGTTTAAACTTTTCAGAGTGACATATCTACAGACTGTGGGGTTTTAACACTCAGGTAATGTATGTACTCCATCATGATGAAATTCTTGTTAATTCAGCACAGTCAAGGAGAATGAGGGGCACTTATTGTAGTCCATTTTGTGGGAGTTTTTATTAAACAGCTGTAGGGTCATGTGATTTCTCTGCTGTTCCCGCTCTGCTTAAAATGGTCAGATGTCCAAACGTAGCTGAAGCTCCTTCTCTCTGCCTAAGCCTCTTATGGTTGACCCCTTGACATAGATCAAAAGGTAAAGCAGTTAGGGGCTAGAACCTAGGAGCAATGATCTGAAATATTCAGAAAAAGCCTTTGTCCAACCAGTGAGAGCCATCACAGAAGAATGGCTTGTAGTACCTCAGGGCCCATGTGCAAATGGGACAGAAGGACATACATCAATGTATAATGTTTATTATATTACAATGTTTATACTGTTTTGGCATCTTTGTAAGGCGTAAGGTGCCGGCTGGTTAGCTCAACTGGTAAGTCACTTGACTTTCACCTGGGGGACCTGGGTTCAAATCATCCCTGGACAATGAGCAAGCCAGTGTGGGTCCTTGGGCAAGACCCTTCACTGTTCACTGTCCCCCGGGCACCTGAAAGATGAGCTGCCCACCCATCCTGAAAAGGATGGGGAAAATGCAGAGAAATAATTTCTGTACGGGGATAAATAAAGGTGATAAATAAATGTCTTCTTCTTCAATACTTTCCTAACCCAGACAATATGTACTGGGTGCCAGGTTAAAAAAGGTTAAAAGATCATAGCAAGCCTACAATAAAGAATCAGGTTTACTAGACTTAAATAGTGTCATGTAAATAACATTATTTGTGCTGTTACAAAATTACATTCTGAGCTGCAATAACTTTTAATACGTCCAATAAGATATAGGCTAGGTTACTTGGTGCAGCCTTGCAGCAAAAGCTACTAAGCAGGGCTTAGTAGGGGAGTTAGAAGTTTTGAAACAACAGAGCAATAATATATTAAACAAAATATGGTAAATGGTCACATCTTTATATAGCACTTTTCCACCTTCAAGGCACCCAAAGTGCTTTACAACAAGGAACCACTCACCCATTCACACACACATTCACACACCAGTGTATGCAGACACTGGGGGCAAGGTGGGTTAAGTGTCTTGCCCAAGGACACAACGGCAGCATTCTGTCATTCATCTGTGGGAGCTGGAATCGTACCAACCAACCTATCAGTGGATCTGACCGCTCAACCACTGATGTTTCTTATGTCAAGAGCGGGATTTGAACCGCGGCACGGTGGCTGAGTGGCTAGCACTCACGCTTCACAGCAAGAAGGTTCCGGGTTCGATCCCCGGGTCGCCCAGGCCTTTCTGTGTGTGTTCTGTGTGGAGTTTGCATGCATGGTCTGGGTTCGATCCCTGGGTCGCCTGGGCCTTTCTGTGTGGAGTTTGCATGTTCTCCCCGTGTCTGGGTGGGTTTCCTCCGGGCACTCCGGTTTCCCCCATCAACCCAAGACATGCACCATAGGTACCTCCAGCTTAGGTCCTGACCAAACTGAAGCAAGAAGATCATGGAGATGGTCCCCGGGCGCACAAGTGTGCTGCCCACTGCTCCTAATATACAGTGCCGTGAAAAAGTATTTGCCCCCTTCCTGATTTCTGTGTTTTTTGCATATTTATCACTCAAAACATTGTCAGATCATCAAACCAATTTTAATATCACACAGAAACAACCCAAGGAAAGACAAAATTCAGTTTTTGAATGATGATTCCATTTATTAGTGCACAAAAAAAATCTAAACCTATCTGGCCCTATGTGAAAAAGTAATTGCCCCCCCTTGTTAAATCACAAACTAACTGTGACTAACCACAGTTTTGAGAAAACTTAGTTCAGTTCTACATGCCACACCCACACCTGATTGTCACCACCTGTGTTGAATCAAGAAATCACTTAAATAGTTCCTGTCAAACAAAGTGAAGTTGGCTACAACATCTCAAGAACAAACACATCATGCCACGATCCAAAGAAATTCAAGAACAAATGAGAAAAAAAGTGATAGAAGTCTATAATTCAGGAAAAGGTTACAAAGCCATTCCCAAAGCTCTGGGGCTCCAGCGAACCACTGTCAGAGCCATTATTCAAAAATGGAGGAAACTGGGAACAGTTGCAACCCTTCCCAGGAGTGGTCGACCAACTAAGATTACTCCAAGAGTGCGACGACGGCTCATTCAGGAAGTCACAAAAGAACCTAGACGCACATCGAAAGAACTACAGGCCTCGTTGGCCTCAGTTAAGGTCAGTGTTCATGACTCCACCATTAGAAAAACACTGGCCAAAAATGGCATCCATGGAAGAGTTCCCAGGAGAAAACCACTGCTTTCACAAAAGAACACAAAGGCTCGTCTCACCTTTGCCAAAAAGCACCTTGATGACCCTCAAGACTTTTGGAGAAACATTTTGTGGACCGATGAGTCTAAAATTGAACTTTTTGGAAGGTCTGCAGCCCGTTTCATCTGGCGTAAAAATGGCACAGCATTTGATAAAAAGAACATGGTGCCCACAGTAAAGCATGGTGGTGGCAGTGTGATGGTCTGGGCCTGCTTTGCTGCCTCAGGACCAGGACAACTTGCTGTGATTGACGGAAAAATGAATTCTGCTGTTTACCAGAAGATCCTGAAGGAGAATGTCCGGCCATCAGTTCGTGCCCTCAAACTCAAGCGCTCTTGGATCATGCAACAGGACAATGATCCAAAACACACCAGCAAGTCCACCTCTGAATGGCTCAAAGAAAACAAAATTAAGGTTTTGGAGTGGCCAAGTCAAAGTCCGGATTTAAATCCGATTGAGATGCTGTGGTGTGACCTTAAACGGGCAGTTCATACAAGAAAACCCTCCAATATGGCAGAATTGAAACAATTCTGCATAGAAGAGTGGGCCAAAATCCCTCCCCAGCGGTGTGAAAGACTCATCACCAATTATCGCAAACGTTTGGTTACAGTTATTGCTGTCAAAGGAGGCTCAACTGGCTATTAGATTAAGGGGGCAATTACTTTTTCACATAGGGCCAGATAGGTTTAGATTTTTTTTGTGCACTAATAAATGGAATAATCATTCAAAAACTGAATTTTGTCTTTCCTTGGGTTGTTTCTGTGTGATATTAAAATTGGTTTGATGATCTGACAATGTTTTGAGTGATAAATATGCAAAAAACACAGAAATCAGGAAGGGGGCAAATACTTTTTCACGGCACTGTATGTATATATATATAGGATGGGTTACAATGCAGAGAAGAATTTCTCCAGTGTGAGATCAATAAAGTCACTTCTTCTTCTTCAATCATAAATGGATCAGTGGACAAACGCTCTCCCAATTGTGCTACTGCCGCCCCTACTGCTTTTCTTATTGTATAATTTTTATACGTCATTGGTTGTACTTGCCAACCAATTGGTAACAAACTATTTGCTCATAAAATATGTGTGTTTTTGGATATAAAAGATGAAGTATAAGATTTTGGCATGAATAAATTGAAGCAAAATGGACTTTGGGGGGACATGCTGAGGTAAGAAAATTTAGACATTTTCAGCTTACAGAAAGATTAAAGAATTACTCAAACATTAGAATAACACCAGAATACAATCAGAAAATTTAATGACTGCAGTTTAATTTAATAACTGCAGTTTGACACCTTACCCAGAGTGACAACATGCCCTGTTCTCCTTTAATACAAACGCAAGCACACAGATGTCCTTGAACAACCAAAATGTTTTTTATCCTTAGAAAATAAAATAATAAAAAGCTCTCTATGTTCCCTTTTATCTGTCAGATCCTGGATTTATTAGTTAAGTCAGATTTGGATAAGAATGCAATAGCATGTCTTGTTAGGGAAACAGTGATTTAAAGCTTAAATTCCCAAAACTAAACTGCTTTGATATTAAGCCCTCTAAAGTGAAATGTCAATGAAACTTTCATCCAGGACAAAAAGGTGATGTCAGCAAGTTAAAGTCACACATAATAATTTTAAAACATTAACGATAAACCGTATACTTGGCACTTATTCATATAAAATTCAAATCATGTGTCCTTTTTTATAAGGAAGCAAGTGAGCCCTGAGTGCAGACCCACTCTACACTGTTGACAGACTCTAGAGCATATAGCATGACACTGAGGGACAAGACACCTGTTGCTCACAGCCTGCTAACTTGGAGCTCCCCCTCCTCTTGGCTCCAACAATCCCCCTGGCACTTTAACAACCATGAGGTCACAGGCTCGCTTACTCAAAAACTGACTGTCACCTCAGGCTGAAATGATCCTTCATAGCTGCCCTGGACTATCCCTTGCATTTGGCTCCAGCTGCGTTTGCCCGTGCAATGTCAAGAGTACAGTCTTTATTGGTCCTTTTAGCTCATCTGTTAAGGCAGATGAGAAATGCAATTGGAGATGAATAGACCACTGACGCTACTGATGTAAAACACATTTGATAAAAATGTTAATGTTACAGTTTTACATTTTTTAAAAACTGTCACAAGCAACACATTTTTGTAGTTATTTCTATCATTAGACAGTCTTTCCTGTCAGACAGCCATTCCATAGCCCACATCCATGTGAAAGCTGTTCACTAGGCCCACGAGTTGTTTAAAGGTTCCTCAGGTCTCCATTAATATGTCGCCAAAACTCATATGACAGCCTGCTGCCTCACAAAACATATGGCCCTACCACCCACATGCTACTGATCCTGATCAAGTGAATGTGTGCTGAGGGGGAAATGGACCTTTGGAGGCACAGAGTAGGAAAAACAATGATGGAAAGTATGAAAGGGCCACCGGTGTGAGCACATAATCTACAGTCAAGTAATGTACATCCATTACACTTTGTATACATTTTGGTTTGCAATGCAAATCAATCAGTAGGAGTGACAGCAATAATACTTGAATGAAACATCAATATCTCATGTTGTCAACTAGGATACAGCTGGTATTGTGCTATACCTAATAATATATTTATTGCATTTTACTAACTTACACACACTTACTTATTATTTACCTTTGTTCAACATCACAAGTTTGTAACTCTCCAACATTAGGTGATGCCAGACTTTTGTGTTTGGTGTGTTTTATTCTTACCTTTTGCCTTTGCTGAGGAGTTGCTGGCTGCACTTGTGTCTCGTTCTTCTCAGCACCTGTAGACCTTTGTCTCTCGTCCTCCTGCTGGCCGCTCTGACCCACCTGCACCATGGCTTTACACTCCACACACGCTCCAATGACCAGCTTCCTCCCATCATCCACCAGTAGCATGTGAGCGCTCCGAGGTGCGTACAGAAACACAGGCAGCCGGGCCATTGTTACTGCACACAACCTGCCCTGCCTGTGCTGCTCCTGCCTACAAAAGAAGCACACAAATGCCTCACAGCTGTACTGGCGTGCCCATGGGGAGCTGGGCAACTGGGGGGAAGTTGCACTGCATATGTTAGATACAGAAGGTGACCCTTTGTTCTCATATTTGCCCCACTGTGCATGCAGGTCGTGATAGCAGAGGGTACAAGCTGACACCAGGCCTGTGGAGTCTATGGGTTTAGCACGAGGGGCAGGAGGGTGCACCGTTAGGAAAGGAAAGAAAGGCACTCTTTCTCCACAGCGTCCAGGTGGATTGACATGCAGCTGATGCTCTTTTCCTGCAGACATGTCAGTACCACAGATGTAACAGACTGAAAATGAACTGTTTATCTGAGAGGTAGCACTTTTAGAGTGAGGTTGAGAAGAAGCAGGCCTCTCTATTGCCACAGTAGAATGATACCTAGTCAAAAAGGAGGTGACAGATGTGATAAGGTCTTCATTCTTGGTCAGCTGGTATGCATTCCAAATGTCCTCTAGGATGCTGTGGCAAACAGGACAAGAATGTACACGTCCACTCCTCACACCTTGAGCATTAGGAGGACAGGGAAACAGGTTGATGAAGGGAAAATACATTGCACCCCGGGATTTACTGACTCCAGCCTGGGTGTATGCCACTCTCATGTCGTGAGCGCATCCCTGACCACAAAGGAAGCACACCTCATGCTCAGCTGTGTGTTTCACTGGGTCACAGGATGTCTGAGGAGGAGGGTGGCATGCGGAACCAGCTGGATTTAGAGGAACTACATAAAGTCGCTGCAGCACCGGCACGTCAGCCAGCTGGAAGCTCTGCCACTGCTGCATGAGGGAGGAGTGGCAGCGGCCACACACCAGAGTGGTACCTGCTGCACTGATGGGCACAGCACCCTGAGGAGGAGAGTGTAACCACAGAAAGGGGAAGAAGGGCTCACTCTGAGCTCTCTCCTGTTTCTGAACACTCACTATAAAATGACTGTCATGTCTGAGCTTTTCCCCACATATATAACATGCATACTCATCTGGACCCTGAGTGGACTTTTTTGGGGAAACAGTTTTGTCAGATAATTTTTGATGTCTACTTGGAGTTGTACGTTCAAACATCCGTTCATCATCGCTTGTAATGTTTATCTCATCCTCATCAGAACTGTTAAGCGTGTTTTTCCTTTTGGCACCAGTCACAGCTCCGGGGTAATCTTTGTCTTCTCCCCGGAACAGCTGACAGCCATGCCTGGATGAAGGGCAGTTGCTCTGCATTTGACGAGGCTCCGCGTGTTTGACATGACCCTCCTCCAGCCAGCGCCTGTTGCGCATAATGACCCGGTTGTCTATCACAGGTGCGTTAGGGACGCGGCTGTCAAACCGACATTGCTCCTGTGGGAATCTCAGCTGGGACTTAACAGGAGATAGATCTGATTGGCAGGTATAATTCATAATCTTTGCAGCCCGCCTCTCAGCCAGTGCGCTCTCTGCTTTTGGAGATGTCCCGTAAACACCAATGGGGCACCGCTGTGAATCAGGACTCTTTTTAACACTGATTACATTATTTTTCCTGTTGTTTTCTCGAGCACATTTGCCAGCCGCTCTATAATGCTTGTCTCTGCCAGCTTTTTCGACTAAATCCATCTCCGGGTCTGATTCAGAAAAGGATGAGAAGTCCGACTCCGCGCCCCCATCGTAGTTTTGGCTGCCCACGGTGATCCTTCTCTCCACATCGTAAGACATGTTCCACTCCTGTGGCATCCTGCGGGAGTCACACTGGTACGGCCGCTTTAACCAGTACATACGCTTCTCTATCGGTGTCCTGCTCCGCTCGAAGGAGTTCCATTGCTCCGTGAGGAAACAGTGGCACACGGCGCACACCAGCGCGTGACCGTCCGGGCTCACCTCACGCGCACCCGGCGCGGGTTCTTGATTCTGTAGAAATGGGAAAAAGGGACTCCTTTCCTTGTGATAGGTGACTTGTAAAAGTAATTCCTTTCCGGGTGTCACTCCACTGCCACAAATAAAACAATGGACCAGTCCCCCCAACCCGTTGCGATCAGACCTGGAGGGGCTGCCGGCTAATGGGCTGTCCTCACAGGGCAGAGCAGCAGCCATGAGACGGTGTTTCCGAGATAAGGGTCCCAGATCCTTGTCACGGGGAGAGTTCATTGTTTTTATACTTGACTACATGGTAAACATTCAAAAATTAAGCCATCCTTAAGCTCTGCTTATCTCATGGGCTGGGAAGCAAAAGTTTCAGTCAAAGTTACTCACTGACACAGTTGGTACTGAAGCCTGTAGCGTAGGCAGCAAACCGTTATCTTTCAAGGACACGGGATAAAAGTCTCAACTCCTCTCTCCGTTTGACGTCCGTGTGCGCAGGGGATTTCTGTGCATTTTTAAGTCTCTGCTGCAGCAAACTTTCCTTTTTGCTGCACTCCGAAAACTTGGCCGGCTGCTCTCGCTCACACTGTACACAGCGCCATCCCTGATTCATGAGACCCGCTTCGGTAACCCCCACCCACCGTCCCTTTCCTTTAGGCCTGCATGTTTTACACACTGTTGCACCTGGACAACTTTATCCAAGTAAAACGTCACAGATTAAGCGAGACTAATAAAAAGCAATTATCTTGAGGTTTACGGGTCTGTGATGAAATGCATCCTCTAAGTTGGCATAATTATATACAGTTTTAAGAAGCATTGGCCCTTGGTTTGGTGCATAGAGTATATAGAATAATACATATCCTTCTATTACAAAGTCTGTGGTTTTGTGTTAGTTTTATAAAAATCACATTACAAAGCCCATTATGTAAAAGAAATAAACGAATAAATGAAAAGCATTTCACCATAATTTCTTTATTGCAGATTACTAGCTTTTAGCTTGATGTAGCCTATTAATAACAACAGGAAGTAGATTTATATTCCAAACAAGTGCGCGCTACTAAATAAGCGCACTTTCAAGCAAGCGCGATAGCAATCAAATGTAATATGGAGTTTTTAATTAGGCTAGTATTCTCATAAGTGCACACTACTAATAAAATATGTATTTACTCATTCTTATCTTACCAAATCAGTGTACCCTGAAAGATAGTGAGTGGTCTACATGTGTGCATTGGCTTACAACACTGCCCCACAGTGTAAGCATGTAGAAACTGCAACACTGAAACTACACAACTGTCTGAAAACAAGGTCTGAAAAACTATTTCACACAAAGAATAGGTTGACCCAGTCTGTATAACATCAAGTGTTGTTTGTAATTTACAGTCTGATGAATCAGTCACATGTGTCATGAATGTGTGAGTTGGAGGTTATTAGTCTTAATAAAACAAACAGTTTAGAAAAATGTGGACAGTGTGTGTGTGTGTGTGTGTGTGTGTGTGTGTGTGTGTGTGTGTGTGTGTGTGTGTGTGTGTGTGTGTTAGTATTAAAGAAGCACCTGCCCTCCAGATCATGTGACAGACATCAGGAGGATAACTGATTTCACTTAGACAGAAAGCTAGAACGCTGCTAGAGTCTTTCACATCACATTATGTTGTGCTGTTATAAAGAACTTGAGGGATTGGAGTTGCTTGTTTGAGGACATGTCATCATCTCAAATATTTGCTGAGCATTTGCCTGCTGCGGGTACATCTACAGAACAAGAATCATCTGTAAAGCTTTACATGTTTTAATGAATTTTTTGATATTATAGATTTGCACTCCTAAAGTGAAAATATAACAAAAGTCACTTGATTAACATATGGGAGATGCAACTAAGATGAATCATTAAAGCAAATAATATCATATAAAAGTAACGTCACAATGCATGTTATGGCTTTTTCATCATATTTTCACGATTTGTGTTCTTTATTGATAGACAGGTCAGACACCTTTGATGCCAGAAATAACATGTAAAAGTGCTTTTGAATGCTGCATCCTGCCATACAGGAAGAAGGGTGTTGATGCCAGAGCTGGAAAGTGACACAGGAAGTAAACCAAAGCCAAGTGTCACAACCAGTCAACAATGAGAATGTATATACATAGTACACTGTTCAAAATGATTCAAACAGCTTTGTACAATCATGTTCATGACTTAATGCTCTGTTTCACCAACTAAAGGAAGGAGTTTACTCACAAATGTTTCCAAGTCTTTGGTCTCTCCTACACGGACACCACACACAGAGCTTGAATGGTGTAGGGAGAGAGAAAGTGAAACCTCTGGGGAAGCGCTTGGGCTTTCTCTGTGTTTATTTATTCATTTATTTCAGCAGGATCTCTTCTCTGTTTCCAAGGTCAGAGGTGCAACAGAGGAATGTGTTTCCTCTAAAAAAGGAAAAACCAACACATGAAGCAGCTCCACTGTAGGCTGAGACACAGTTCATTCAGTTTTCCCCACACACTCACATATTATATCTTATGTACAAAATGGGCTTCTCAGTGGTTCAGAGCCTCAGATTCAATCTAACCATCCAGAGTATATTTTAACATATAAAAGTGCAAAAGTATGGGCCCATTAAAATTCCCCAAATGTCTCTTTCAGTTTGAACACTAGATGGTCCAGTTTTTCTGTGTATGTGTGACAGTACAGTGCACCAGGATCATGTACTTTCTCTTAAAGTTCAGCATGTCACCACTGTGGTTGACCTCGCTCATGGTTCCCATCAGGCCACAGTCTGACTGGAGCCGCTGTGTGTTCTGTGAACCAGGGCTGACCCAGTCCAGTTTCACCTGTACCTGTCACTCACAAGCCAGCCCCCCCCCCCCCTTATATGTCTATAATGGAAACCATAAAGAGTGTTTGAGCTGACCATGACAGTTAGAGGCAATCTAGTCTAGTCTGAAATAATAAAGGAAGAAAGCACAATTTGTGAGGAGAATTACAAATAAATCCTGATAATGATTCAAGTCCACTTGAAGCTAAAACGTCCAGGACACCTGGTTTAAGCTGAAGCAGATGGCAGCCATGCCTCGTGTCATTACAATATGAGGTCCTGTTTTACAATTTTAGTCAAAAGTCCTTGTTACATGGTAGTAACAGACTTTTTTGCAAATACAAAATTCACAAATCAATCAATGTTTTCCCTCTTTCATGCAGTCCTGATTGCGCCCAAAGCCACCATAAGAGGGATGACAACCCTGGACGTCAGGGACAGAAGGAGGAGAGCCATCAGAATTCTGGGCTGGTGCTGCTCAAAATCTGCTCAGAATAATGGGACAGGAATGCTGTGTAATGACTCCCCTAGGGCCAGCCAAGTTGAAGGCCCTCAGCTTCGGCAACAACAAACAGGAATGAGTGTGCACACATAAGGCCTTTAAGTGCCCCCCTCCACACTTTTCACTCCTTATGACACCACCTCCCCACTCTCCCTTCCTGTGCCGACCTACTGGAGTCGGCTGTTGTTTTTGGCTGCCTGCCGTCTTGGGAAGTCATGCTCCCTCAGCCTCTTGGTTCTCTTCTCTTCTGCTGCTGTTAGCTGTGAGTGAGCTGCCAGGGAAATGCTCCTGACATGACAACTTTAGAGCACATGTCCCCAGAAAAATGTGATTACTCACACTATTGTCGCTATCAAATAAACCTTTCCATTGTCTTCTGGATTGTTGTCTGCTTCAGTCAACTCTTCAATCCAAAATCTTTGAATATGTGGGTATGATGGTGTATTTCACTGGTACATTAGCCTACTTGTTCTCTGGCTCCAAGTATACTCTCCACCTATGTACATGCTCATATTGCAGAGGCAGCACAAGATACATGTGGGTATATGGTTTGGACCCCTGAGGTGTGTTGGTCACATGAGGAAAGGAGCCAAGGAAAGGATGGATGAAGGCTGGCCTGCAAACCATGGAAACAGCCATCTCAGCATACATACATATACACAAGATGACACACACACACACACATACAAACTGTTGACCCACCACTGTTACTAACACAAACTATGGTGTAAGGTTTGAGGAGGGCATTAGCACCTTGAAAGAAATACAGGAAGAAGACTAATTCAGTCAAATAAGTTCAATATCATTCAACTCTTGTAGATGGTAACTGACTGACACAAAAAAGCACACATAATAAGCACACATTGTGCATGCATTATTCAAGATTCAAGATTCAAAGCTTTTATTGTCATATGCACAGTAAAGAAACGCATTTCCCTGTACAATGAAATTCTTACCTCGAAGACATTATTGAAGCAGATGACCATTCAGACAACTGTGGCACAGAATAGACATGGTTTTAGTCATTGGTACACATCGCAAAGGTTTTAATACAATGCATACAGTATTTTGACCAAAGTCTTCAATCTCAACAGATTTTGTGTAAGAAAGTAATAATCTTAAATCTCTCCATGATTGGGTTTGGGTCTCATCAGAAGCAGGTGACCATATTTTTCACTGACAATAGAAAAAAATAAAAACTTTGTGCATTTAATCAATCTCCAAAGCAGGCACAGTCAAAAGTTCCTGCTGTATGATTGAGCACATGTGTGTGAATGCTGATGCCTCCACCTCACCTCTCAGCTCTCCCACAGCTTCCCGAGGATGAAAGCAAGTGAAACCCCAGACTAGTGGGGCTCCACAGCCAATTAGGAGTGTTTATTTAGCCAGCCACAGCCGCAAGCAGCACAAGAGCACAGGGCCAGCCACACAGCCTGCAGGGAAACCTCCTCTTCCTCACCCCTTTCCACTGCTTTTCAACCTAAAGCCCTTAAATGTGTACTGACCTTAACCTTTCTGTATGGATGAAAGGTCTTAGAAGTGGAGGGAGTACAAAGCTAGACTCTTTTACTCCAAAAAAATTAGAATAGAGTATAGAATAGTATGTAGAATACTTAATATGAGAAGAAACTATTCTGATCTGACATAAGTGGCAAAGGTCTAAGGTGCATAGTCGTAGCCTGTGTTGAGGCATTTTATTAGAACAACAGTAGTAGCAGGAGTGTAGAAATAATGGTGACTGTAGTAGAAGTAGTAGTAATAGTAGTAGTAGTAGTAGTAGTAGTAGTAGTGGTGCTGGTGTGGTGTGGTGTGGTGTTGGTGTATAACTACTAATTTTGAGCTTGAGTATAGAACATGTGATTAAATTAACATGGAGATTCTGCCTGAGATGAATTTTGTAAGACTCACACTTCAGGTATTAACCCTTTTTTCCACCACTATAATTCTCTATTCTCAAGACACAGTCATTTATCTGTGGTTACATCTGTCATATGGCATTGTTTCATTCCCAAGCAGCTTTAACCACTCTTCCATTGTTGTCTTGTGATCCTGACAGTGCTGTGGTTTCTCCCTGCATGAGTTTCACTGATTTCTGACCAATATAAATCCTACAGCTATTTTGACGTCTGGTCTTCTCCCGGTACAAAAGGAACATGATGAGTTATGGCTTTGCAATGTTCAGATAAACCCAAGCCTGGGAGTATTTACAAAAGCATGAAACAAACAAATCAAACATTTCAAAATGGATTCTACATGCACCCTTCACCTCCAAATGCTTTTTAAAAACTATATGAAGTACTGCAGTTCACATCACCAGAGATTAAAAGTCATAGAGGAGCTATGAACCATCGACCTCTCCATAATCCATCACTGTAATCAGGCCGTTGGTCTGGGTCTTCACCCTCCTGCTTTATACTTTTTCCCTTTATGCTTTTTCATCGGTGCACAGTTCTCATGATGTATTGGCGTGCTGATAGACGCCTGAGGGGGCCTTTAGTGTGGTATGTATATTTGGACGTATGTTGTGAGATACAATGTGCAGAAAAGACAGAGGGAACATGATAACTTACATCTGGGCCACAGTACTTTATGCAGTTATTTTGTGTATATTAGAAACAAACATTTTTGTACTATAGTTTGTGTCTGCCTTCTTGATTGAATTATATGATTTATTTGATCATTACTTACTTCTGATACTGCTAGAGTTAGTAAAATTTGTATTTGTATCATTTGTCTTATGCATAATGAGCATTGTTATATTTTTGTCATTTTGTCATATAAATGGAATGCAGAAAAGAGGTAGCGTGTATTCAACTCTCTGGGTTTTGTGTTTATCCAGTGGTACAGCCAAATGCGGTGTCCTCAACCTGAATGGCAGCCACATTTCCATCAGCCAGCCCCAGGACAGATATGGCTACTAAAATAGCTTATTAACGCTGTGTCTGATTGTTGAGCGAGTGAATAATGCAGTGTAAAATGTGTTGTGGGGTATAAAAATCATCAGTAACTATTTAAAATTATAAGGCCTTCCTCACCACTGCCACACAAATCTTAGACATGTGACTGGACAAGGAGCAAAACTCACGTAATCAACATTGCTTGGAGGCGTTAAGGTGTGTGTTCTAGAAATGTCATAAATGCACCAATGTAAATCTATGTACAAGTCCTCATGGCTCCAGACTGGGGCGCCCACTAAAGCGAAGAGTGAAAGGATTTTTGTTCACTTCCCTAGACTCCTGTGGTGGCACTGGGAAGTACCCGTTTACACAAATACTCCCTGCACAGTAACCAAAGCTCTGTGCTGGACAGGTACCCAGCAGGCCCAACTGGGTCACATGTCACGCAAGAAGATACAGGCCAAGTACAAGTTCACTGCCAGGTCAATTAGCACACACAAAATTTCCAACAAAAGAGGGCACTGAGGAATCCTCAGGACAAATTTGGTAAGCAGAGAAGCATTTTTAAAATGTGCTTCCATGAAAAGTCTTAAAGTAATGCCCCCTAATGGTTTGGTTGTGAGTCCCATATCACGATCACAATGGATGACTTTAAGAAAGGGTGAAAACTAAAACTCAAATGACATCATGTTCCAAGATGGGACAGCCTTTGATGGGTAAAGCAGAGTGGATTCAGTAGTGTTGACTCATTTCCCTGCATTTCTAAAGTGACTTCACTGAAAGAACCTGACCTTGTAGTCAAGTGGTCACACACATTACATTGCAATTCGTAACTTTAACTTTCAATCAAATCTATCACAGGTTAGTTGTATTCTGACAAGATTAAGAATGGCCATCTAAGTTTTTTTTAATTAGTTACTGATTGTGTTCATTCGGTAATATGTATGTTTAAGCAGCCTCCTGCCCTCGGGGAGAAGGTACCAGAGTCTCCGGGCCCACTCCACCAGCCTGTCAAACAGCTTCATCCACCAGGCTGTCAGGAGGCTGAACTCTCACCTGAACTCTCACCTTACCCGTCTCCCACCCCCCACCACCCATATTGGCATAACCTGTATTCCATAAAAAGACATATCACTCTAGACACTTTAAAAAACTGCTGCTAAGGAATACTGGTGCACTGTTGCACATTTACATTTACTACTGGAATTTTACTACTGTTGTACTGTTGTTTACTACTGTTATAGCACATTATTACTGGAATGTTACTACTGTTGTACGGTTGTTTACCACTGTTATTGCACTGGAATTACTACTGTTGCACTTTATTTTTTATCTTTACATTCAATGCACATTCTATTTCACATTACCATTTCACTGCTGTATCTTCCATTGCACATTTTTTGATGCACACTGCACACTTTTGGACATCTGTATATAGGTATTTATTTATTATGTTGCAATGCTTTAAGATTTTAGATTTAGTTTAACTTTAGATCTCTGTCTTAGATAGTTTTTGTTGTGTTTTGTCTTTATATTGTATTTTGTACACTGTCTTTTTGCACTACCTGGCCAGAGAGAAACGAAATTTCGATTCACTGTATGTTGAACACATATGGCAAAATTGACAATAAAGCTGACTTTGATCTTTGATCTTGATCTTTGAATATATTTCATATATTATATATAGTTCAGTCTCTCTATATCATGCAATAGCAATAAAGAAGCATGAATCTTGAGTATTAAATCTAACAAAAAGGCATTTACATCACTAATAATGGTTTGGACTTAAATTGTGTCTTTCAAGTTCCTCAAACTGTTTAACACGGCATTATTCACTCACTCCATACTCAAACTGCTGTAGCCATAGCTGCCCTGGGATGGACTGAAGCAAGTCAACACCACATTCATATGAGACAAGGTGCTCCTCAGTATGTTTCCTATAAGTGATGAGCAGACAACACAGCAGGCACACAATTCATTTCCAATAAGACCTTCAGGATGTCTGTCTGGCATGGATGGTGCATGCAGCACTGTTTTGGTCATTTGAAACACTGTTGGCTAGCCCTTGGACTGCACACTGACAAGGCTTTTGTTTTCACTTCCCTCTCATTGAACACAGACTTGGGAGAAGCAAAGAAAAGCAGAGAAAGTGAAGGAGGAGGGGCACTGAGCCATCTTGGAGAGAATTTGAGGAGGTTACTAGACAGCTTGTTTATCATAACAGCTGCTGTGCACAGAGGAAACCTGGCAAGCAACATCAAAGACCGATTCAGACTCACCTCCACCATCTGAGTTCCCCACACAGCCCCATGCATGCACACAATGACATGTTGGCCCCATCCCACCACTGACATGAAGAATAAATCTAAATAAAACCCTATAACAAGCTCAGTGTCAGGTTAGAGGAAGTACTGTTCCAGCTGCTATTGCCTAAACTGTGAGCTCTCAGGCTCGGAGGTCTGTTTTTACGATTGTTCTCCTTTTTGTGTAAATGAATTAAAGTTCCATTTCAGTGGCGCCCCTCACATGTGCCAACACATTCTTCGTGCTGGCCTTGCTTCAACACATCTCCTTCACAGGCTGTTGTTAATAGGCCGCGGTCCCCACAAGCCCCCCCCCCCCTGAAGACAGCAGAGGTAGGGGTAGCCAACAAGAGCTTTTTATGGGCACTATTTCACCAGAACCCTCAAAGGCTTAGAGGATGAGGTTACATTTTATTTCCCTTTAAAGTGGGCTTTTTATGCACAGTTTGCTTGTGTCACTCTGCTGCCATCTTGGGGCGCAAAACAACAACTGCACCTTAGTCGATACAGCAGTCTGCAGCTGGAATAACCACGCTGTTTGTGCTTTAGTATTTCCTTACTCTTTCTTTCTTTCTTTCTTTCTTTCTTTCTTTGATTTATTTGACAGGGACCATGTCATTAGAGAGCATTAATCAAAAACAATGAAGATATGCTTTGTACCAGACTATAACTCTTCCAGCTAATTTCCATCTGCAGTTCCTGAGTTAAACATGGCATAAAACAATGCATCTCATGAAACATTTCACGTTTCATCAAAGGTATATTTTTCATTAGGGCAAATGGATTCCCCTTTGCCTTCCCATCCCCTTCTCAGTTTTGTCTTAATCCTGACAGGTTTGTATTCTTAGGAAATGTTGATTGACTCCCACGCTAAATTGTTTGAAGTCTTTTGCACAGTTTTAGCTTTTAGTTTGTTCCATTCTGAGATCGTTTTAACAGAAAATGCAGATTGTCCCAGTGATGTTTTACGTTTGGGTATTGTACATTGGCCGCTGACCGCTGACCTGGTAGTCCGGACCATTTGGTCAGATGTTAATTTGACAAACTTTTTCAGTGGTGGAGGTGCCACATTATTAATTATCTTGAATAATAATCTAAGATTGGCTGATTTGATCGTATACACAAAGCTGAGCATTTTATGTTTTGCTAATATTTGACAGTTATTACTTATTTTTTTAATTATTATTATCACCTATCTTTATGCCTTCTTTTGCCTGCATGCACTTGTCTTCTTGTTCAAACTGTCCCTACCTGGAGCTACTGTGACAAGTAAATTTCTCCTGTGTGAGATCAATAAAGTCTTATCTTATCTCTCTATCTTATCTTATGATAGTGTCGTGGTTTCTTATCTAGGATCCTAATGTTTATAAAGAGATTCTAAAAGTTTTATTGCGGTTTGATTGGCTTGTGACCAACAGGAGACACCAAACATTAAGTGAGGCAGTATCATTGCATTTAGGTTTTTGCTCCTTGTTTTGTTAAGGAGTTTCGTATAGATTTAAAAGTGGACAGATTATACTTTACATTTTTTTTTACATGTTTCTTAAAACTTAGTCTGTCATCTAAAATTATTCACAGATATCTAAATTCTTCAAGATTTTTGATAATTTCTCCGTTTACTGTCACTAGGGTACACTTTTTTATTTGGTTTTGTTGAGAAAAACATTGTTTCTGTTTTACCAACATTTAGTGTTATACAGGAATTTCAAAGGTTAAATAAAAAATATATGTTGCTTAAGATTCGTTTTCCAGCCATAACAATGCATTTCTGTCCTCTTAAAAAGGATAAATAAGCAATTCTCCAGCCAAATGCTGTCCAAAGATCTCTGTATATATCTGTCTGAATCAGTGAAGATTAAAGGTGTATACTTCTCTCTAAAGATGACACATGCTGAGAAATAAGATAAAGTAAGAGGTAAGATAATGTAATGAACATCTATACAGATTATCACAACACAAAACAAGCAAGAAACATAATGCACAGACAGCGGTGATTTCTTTCAGACAGATGGTGACTATTATTCTGTATCTTATACTATTTCCATTGCCCAGAAGAGTGGCAGCCTATTATAATATGGGTCATTCCAGAATTGGAGGACATTTGGGCTTTAAAATTCTTGAAAAATAAACCTTCACTTTTCTGATTTGCTGCTACATATTCATCAATAATAGGTAATAAACTATCAAATGCTTGATTAGCTCAGCTTACGGATCAATGGTACAATTTTTATTCCATGATTTATTTGGTTTATTTATTTACTTTTATCACAGTAACAGGGTTGCAGGCAACAGGGTTGCAAATCTGCACTAATGTTAGTTTTATCTCAGGAGTAGAAGCTCGCTGTTTAGCTAGCTGTTACTGCTAATCAAGAGGAAAAACTTATTTATGCAAATAAGTAAAGGGGAAAAATAATAATTGTCTTATTCTGATAATATGCATAACAGGGTTGCATAAGGTAGAGTGAGACATTCAATCAAGGGTAACTGTTATAAAAATATGAAAAATAGAAGAGAAGACAAACCTTTACTCTACCTATTCTTTTGGAAAACTGTTTGATGATGTCAAGTCCAGGGGATCATGTGGTTCTTCTTTTCTTCTTCTTCTGCCAGGCTAAAAATGTTATGGTAACAGGGTTGTGTGCATGTTGTGGGACACATGTTCCATGAATAATAATAATAATTTGAAACATGATGTATATTAAAACAAATGTTCCCACCGTTATAAGAGGTGGCAATGAAACAAATTATATATATTTAATTTTAACTGTTTTATTTGAGATTCAATTTGATCAGTAGAGGGGTGGGACAAGAGGAAAATTGCATTTTGGGGGGTACAGTACTCCAGACTTATTTGGTATTTAAAAAAACTATTTTCGAGCATTCTTTTCTCTTAGTTTTTTTAGATTTGGTCTCAGGACAAGTACATTCATTCAGAAACTGTATGTTTTAGTATTTTGTATGTGGATTATTTAATATTTGATGGGTGGGATGTAAAATGTCCTCCAGTTCTGGAATGACCCATATAGTGTTGTCACTGGGTTACTCATGTGGCTCAATAGCCTACGTGTAAAAAGTATACAATGTCAAATGCATGTATTTACATTAAAATATTACTTTTGTGTGGGTTCTCATTAATAAAACTATATTTTGGAATTTAGACAGTAGGGGGCGCTGTAGTACGCTTTTAAAAGTGCGTCACAACAAAATAATGCGATCATCCATTAGTAGTTTTTTTTTCCAGCTCTGAGGTTATGATTCAGGTCAGTTGAGGATAGAAGAGACACTGATATGCATCTCGTTTCAAATTATTGAACTAATGCTCAAACGGTATTAAACTAGGCTATTGGAACTGCATAACAGCCTAATAGTGATACGTGCCTTGACAAAATCTCTCATGCACTAAAAGTGGATAAGCAGTGAGCAGCTGAGCCCATTGTGGCGGACAGTGTTTCCAGTCACGCTTTGGTCCATGTGCCCCTCTTTCCCTCCTGGGTCTGGTCTGCCACAGACATGAGAGCTCTGGAAGAAGCCAGGCGCATGCATTTGAAAGGTGTTTGAGGGCACCTCCATAATTATTTCATGAGCCCTGTTGTTATAAGCAGATCAAGACAAATGAGGACAGGAGATGTGAGCACCTGGGTGACATTGAAAGGATTCAGATTACCAAAGGGCAGACACGGAGGGATAGATTATCTTCATTTACAATGTAATGGCAGCCATTTAGTGATTTCAATCAAAAACAGCTACTGGCATAATCATGTTTTCAGCAGAATGTTTTGATTTTGACCTATTATTTATGATGTCTAGGGAGTATTTGTTATTGTGGAGCCAATAGATCCTGACAGGAGAGGTGTTTTGCTGATTCACCCCCAGCTCCACAGAGAAAGGCAACCAGACAACAGCCTTTTAAATGAAGAACAGGGTGACGGGGGCAGTGACATCAGCCGGGACGACAAATCACCAAGGACAGGACACCTCTCCAAAATTGGAAGCGGGTCACCCAAGGACACACTAGGCTGGAAAACGCTTAACTTTAATTACAAAGTGCATAAATCTCATCAAGAATTGTAGATTTGTAATGATGTACTGTTGTCCTCATGCTTGCAAAAATATACCCATGGGTTTAGGAATTATGAAAGATTCAAATCATTGTCATAGAGATTAAAGGTCCTATATTATTGCACAAAATTGACTCTTGTGAGCTTTGAGCCATGTTATGATGCTGCTACCTCATCAAAAACATACCTGGAGGTGTGTTTGGTTTCATTCGCACATGTTTGAGTAAGCCCTTATTATTAGTCTGTCTACAACTCCAAAGCTCATAATGCTCTGTTTTACCTTGTGATGTCATGTAGTTGTAGTTTTCAAGTTAACAGCTGCTATTTTTTGAAACAAAACACATCTCCCGTTATGTTTTTGATGAGGAAATAACATTAAAGCATGCATCAGAAAGTGGTGCAATACGGGCCCTTTAACAAAATATATCTTTTGACTGTGAGAAGGTCCTAAAAATGTTGCGTATAACAGGAATCCATCCAGAGTTTGTCAGTTTAGTCGTCCAAATAGTCTGTATCGCAGTCACAGTCTGTTTATTTTTAGAGTGCCAAGGGCAGATCTGTCCGCTCATGAATAATGATGCTCTATACCCCACAGATATCCCCTCTCATCACATGGGCATTCAGTGAGGGATGAAGAGAGTTCTGTGAAATGTATGCACCCATCTCCTGTTTTTATGAAATACTGCCCTGAATTAACAATAATGATGATTTGATGAAGAGGTAGTAGGTCAAATAATAAACACCATATTATAGCTTTAAATTCTTTTTTGTGTTAATTACGGTAATTCATTTAGGTGGGCAAGGATACTCATATCTTATCTGTCACAGAATCTCAGTTACACAATTATGATATTGGTATTATTGATATAAACTGTATGTTATGTATATGTTAGATGCATTCCTTTGTTCATCATTGAGATATGGGGTCAGGCTAACTAAAGAACTAATTCATTTTAATTTGAGTATTAATAGTTCTGATTGGCAGTTTTGACATTGTCAGTGGTAAGAAACTTAGCCACTCTGTACATAGGTCTATAGAAACCTTTGGGAGATATAAGGTCAATCATTTTACAGCCTGCATTCCCTTGTTGCCTCGTCTATTTTGATATAGGAATTTTCCACTTGCCATTTTAAAAAAATTATTATTATCCTTTATTTATCCCTGTAGAGAAATTATTCTCTGCATTTCATCCATCCTTTCAGGAGCAGTGGGCAGCTCATCTTTCAGGCGCCCAGGGACCCATCTCCATGATCTTATTCCTAGGCTTGGTCAGGACTTCAGCTGGAGGATTTTACCTGGAGCATGTTTTTGTGTTGATGGGGGAAACCGGAGTGCCCAGAGGAAACCCACCCAGACAGGGAAAGAACATGCAAACTCCACACAGAAAGGCCCGGGTAACCAGGGGATTGAATCCGGAACCTTTTTGCTGTGAGGCGTGAGTGCTGCCATTATGAGAGATTCATGAGAAAAATGTGCTCCCGCACTTTTCACACTGTTATTTCTGCACAAAAGTGAATAATACTAAGAATTTGAGCATGAGTAGAAGATTATTGGTAGGAAAAGATTGGGTAAAAACATGTTATGTACAGAAAGATAGGGAGACTACAAACTTTATAGCTTTGATAGTAAACACTTCCAAGTAGCAAAGCAGTTTCCATTCTGGAAAGATCAATTGGCCAATTAATTATTCAGCCTGAGGCTCAAAGTGGTGATGAAGAGGTAGCACAGCAGCCAGCTGCTGAGTCAGGATTCAGTAACTGTACAGAAATGTTTTGATGTGAATTCTTAATCTTGATCAGACTTGTTGTCGTTATAGTGCTATAAGATAAACTCTCAAGCAGCCCTTCTGTAACAACAAAGGTTGATTAACACTTGATAATAAAACAAGAAACCATATGGTCTATTTATTCTGCTTTTATTATCATTGCTGACCTTCAGGCAAAGCTATTTTGAGGTATTTAAATTAGATGTATTAGATAATACTTCTACATCACTGGCAAAGAGGGCTCAGAAGCGCCTCTATTTCCTCCGCAAACTGAGGAGAGCTGGAGCCCCTCCACCCATTATGACCACCTTCTACCGAGGCACCATTGAGAGCGTCCTGACCAGCTGCATCACTGTGTGGTACGGGAGCTGCACTGAACAGAACAGGAAAGCCCTGCAGCGCATAGTGAATGCAGCTGGGAGGATCGCTGGTGTCTCTCTCCCCTCCCTCCTAGACATTTTTAACACCCGGCTCACCCGCAGAGCGTCCAGCATTGTGGGTGACCCGAGCCACCCCGCACATAGCCTGTTCAGCCTCCTGCCCTCGTGGAGAAGGTACCGGAGTCTCCGGGCCCACTCCACCAGGCTTTCAAACAGCTTCATCCACCAGGCTGTCAGGAGGCTGAACTCACACTCACACCCGAACTCCCACCTTACCCATCTCCCACCCCCCACCCCCCATATTGGCATAACCTGTATTCCATAAAAAGACATATCACTCTAGACACTTTAAAAATACTGCTGCTAAGGACGACTGTTGCACTGTTGCACATTTACATTTACTACTGGATTTTACTCCTGTTGCACTGTTGTTTACTACTGTTATTGCACACTTACATTTACTACTGGAATTTTTAGTACTGTTGTTTACTCCTGTTATTGAATTTAACCCCCGTTGCACTGTTGTTTACTACTGTTATTGCACATTTACTACTGGAATTTTAGTACTGTTGTTTACTCCTGTTATTGCACTAGAATTACTACTGTTGCACATTTATTTTTATTTTATCTTAACTCCTATGCACATTCTACTGCACATGACCAAGTCACTGCTGTATCTTCCACTGCACATTTTTGATGCACACTGCACACTTTGGAAATCTGTATATAGTATAGTTTATTTATTATGTTGCACTGTTTTAAGATTTTAGATCGTAGACTTTAGTTTTAACTTTAGATCTCTGTCTTAGATAGTTTTTTGTTGTGTTTTGTCTTCATATTGTATTTTGTACACTGTCTTTTTGCACTACCTGGCCAGAGAGAAACAAAATTTCGATTCACTGTATGTTGAACACATATGGCAAAATTGACAATAAAGCTGACTTTGAACTTTGAACTTTTTTGAACATCCCTGAAAAAACTGTAGATGGTATTACATTGGATTCTCCCAGCAGGAGGAATGAATTACTCAAAAATCATTGATAAGTGGGTAAGGTTTTGCTCAGCCTTCACTGAATGCCAATTGCTATTCAAAGAGGTTAGGTTCTTCCACATCTGACATCTGCCACCAAAGTCCCCTATAGCTCCCCTTGAAAAGCATGTGCAGAGCCTTTGAACAGGCCATACGGGCTTTGGACTGCAAACAAGGCAGTTATTGTGACCATATTTGACACAAGTTCTAATGAGTTGTTTGCATGCTTCAAGGCAAGAAAAGAGGAAAAAAGTGTGCAATTGATTCAAGGACATTTCTGTAAACATATCATCAATGAGGATGGGTGTAGCCAACTGTAGTCTGCTTCTAACTTAATTGCAGTTATTTTGAAGTATGTAGTGCATTTGAGAACCAACTCTACATCATAACTGAGACATAAATGTGTTGATCACAAATCCTTTTATTTCATAGTGGTTTAACCAAATGGAAATTCTAAAAATAATCTTTAAAGGTGAGTTTCAACAGTGCATGCTAGTACAAAAACATATAATGCAGATGACAAAATCAGAAGAACATAACAAAATGTGCAACTTTACTTAAGTCCTTTATACAATAAAAACGCACAATAAAAACATAATAATAACAACAAAAAACTGACGTCCTCTTGGTATAGCTTTGAAGTGACCAGTGCAATCCATTCATCTCTGCCCAAAGGTGCATCAAACCTGCTTTTACCATCTCAAAGCAGTCCACTACAATCATATGTCAAATTTCACCATAACCTTAAGTGCCCCAGCCAATAAATTGTCAGTTAGCAATATATAATATAGTAATTTAGTATTTAAATATATTTCGTAATTTTAAGGCATACATAATGCATGTTTAGACTGCAAATGCTTTGTTTTTACAAAATAATTTTAGGCAAAATCCATATCCATAGCCCAAATATACAATGTGCTTTTCACTTGAATTTGATCTCTCCATCAGACAGAAAGAAACTTCATTCTCTTCAACTGTCTATCCCCACTTTAAAAGGACAAACACAGTAGTAGGAAGACATTCAAGGTGAAACATTTAAACATTTACATACATATTTATACTTAAGTGAGCTGTGATGCAGTGGTATACAGGGGTCAATATGTAAGTGACCCAAAGCCCTTCAGTACTGATGCATCAATAACAGAATGGAACATGTTTCACGACCATAGGAAAAAAAATAGAGCAGGATTTGGATGGAGTCTGTTGACTGATGCATCACTCTACACATTGATCGGTAAAACTTTTGCTTTCTGGACTGGTACTGCACAGTGTGAAGAACTTGTATTAAAATGACTCTGAAACTTAGTCTGCAAACACATAATTACAGATCACTCAATGTTTGGCCATTGAAAGCACATAGTATTAGCAGTAGTCGAGTTGTAAAATGAAACCAGGGGGGATGGTGAAATTTGTAATTTATGTGACATATTTTTTCCGGGGGGGGGGGGGGGGGGGTGGGGCGCAGTTTGGCCTATGATTGGCTCTTGGCACTGGCTATTTTGACTTAAAGACAGTGAATTTCGCCAAAAGGTGAGGGATTTTCATGCCTGATTGATAAAATGCCACAAGGGATGGAAGAAGGGATGACTGTTTTAGAAGAGGGATGATTTTGACCCCCCCCCAACTCGAGTACTGAGTATTAGCTACTATAAAGAACATTAACCAAATAAATTCGTAAGTGCTTTTCATGTCATTGAGAGTTATGGACACAACCTCGAAATAAAAACACAATTAATCTGCTCCAAAAACTGGTCACAAAAATTGTTCATGTCACCTACATTCAAAGCAGAATCCCCTGCAGATCTTAGAAGCCTTCATCATGTACACAAAGGCCTAAGTGATACTCAGTTCTAAAACTATGATGTGTTCTTGTAACACGGTAAGATTATCATATACTACACCTAAGGCCATAAGACTGCACCTGTTACATGCAAGGAAAAGACTGTATGAATAGAGGAAAGGTGTTACAGTAAATGACAGTAATCGAAGTACAGTGACAACATGTTTTCTGGTAGCTTAAAAGGGCACAAGGTGAGGTCTGTGAAATCCTGGGATAAAGACAAAAAGATCAGTAGTAACTCAGAGTAAAAAAAAACCCAAAAACTAACATTAAATAAAATAGGCTGTAATAAGACAGAATCCTGAAGATTAAACACAGAAATAAGGAATATAACCTGGACAATTTATTAAATATTATATTATCTCGAAGTGTGTGTGTAATATATATATATATATATATATATATATATATATATATATATATATATATATATATATATATATATATATATATTTACACACACACACACACAGTATATACACACATAAAATCCTCTGCTTAAACCATAAAACGACCAGGGCATGTGCCAAAGCACTGTCGCTGGCAGTATTGGCAGTATTAGATGTTGAGTGAGATGAGCAGTGATGCCAGTGGTCGTTTTATGCCCGGCACGTTTTCCTCGGCACGTGTCTCTACATTACATAATACGAACATGCCCCCCAAAGGGCAATGCGTGCAACGCTCTGACATCGGCGAACATTCTACAGCAGGTACTGGTCAGAGATTTGGTAATGCGCAACACTAAGAATATACAGAATTTGACCAAATCGCACCATTTAGCCGATAACACTTAAGATTTCGAGCTAATAACTGGGAAAAAGGGGCTACCGGGTAACCCGGGAGACTCATCATACTGCGTAATTACGCACAAGGCTCAGATAAAGTGTATCCATCCATTTTCCCATTCGCGGGGCGGGGACATCTTCAACCGGCGCGGTCGTACCTTGTAATTGATTCCATTGTTATTGTCCCAGTATTCCTGCCCACCAACACAGTATTTAATTGCAAACTGTAGTGTGCCTCCATTCTCCAGGTAGGTGGGCATAACGATTTTGAAGGAGAATTTGTCAGTGACGCCATCGCTAGAGTTGGGAACATATGAAGCCAGACTATCCATAAATGATATCCAGTTGTTTAGGGAGTAGCGCAGGGACACACTCTTCTCAAACGCCAAGTTTAAGACGCGGACAAAGCCAGACAGGCTGAACTCATCAGCCTCCACAGATTCCAATAAGACTTTCACCTCTCTCACCCTCTGCTCGAAGCCAGGGAGAACACCGGGGTTTGTGAACTCCAGCTCCATAAACATGGCATGCGTTACGGGTCTAGGGAACTTTGTGTCCAAATGGTTAAGGTGCATCGTTCCTTTGGGTAATTTAGCGAAGATACGCTCTGGCACATCTGGTTCATCAGTATCATTAAAATGCCTCACAGAGATCAGCTCCAAGCCCAAAGAGTCGGCGAAGCGGACTTTTTTCTGGCTGGTCGGACTTCTGCTACGGGAAATCTCTAACTTTGCTCTCTCCGTTGACGTAGGGAGCGATTTGCATCTCCGCCGCAGAGTCGGACTCTGTGGTGGCTTTAGAGAGACTTCCCTGCCGCGTGGCCTCTCGTCCACCACAGGGGACTCGACAGGTTCACAAGTGACGTTGATCACATCAAAATCATCCCCTTCTTCAAGGCGTGGGTTTGCTGCCGTTAGGCTACCGAATAGTCCAGCAATGCAGCTGTAGTTTCTCGGCAGACAGTTTTTTGGAGGCAGCATGACCACAAGTGAGTGCCCAGACTTCCCTTCCATAAAACGCAACAGTCCCCGCACTGCAGAAGTCAAGTAGTCGTGAGCACCGGCAAGAGAGCACCAAGTCTCTTTGCGTGGACTGTCCCAGGCTCGGATAGGTGCGTTGAGCGCGTCACTCACAGCCATGCTGGAGCTGTGAGCCAGTAAAATGCGCTCTTGTTGCAGGTGCCGGTAAAATCCGCCTCAATCCACTGACAGACATTTTCCAAATTCATTCAGACGCTATCCCCATTCCAAAAATTCTAACAGGTTTGGCACAGCTGTAATTTGCGTGTTGTGTTTTCTCTCACAGCTACTGTCAGCTCAATGACGTCAAATGTCCTACGTGCAGAACTCCACATGGCAATGGTTCCCGTTAGCAAACAGGTTCTATCTAATGTCTATAATATAAATGTATGAATGAAGTGGCAGTGGATTCTCATGTGTATTTCGGAGATGTCTCGGGTTCCGTGTGGTTTAAAGCAGTTAGCTGTGGCGTGTTGCGCAGTATTGAAAAGGTCCTAAAGAGGAAGCCGCAGGACACGGTCCAGTAGAGGACTCCCCCTGGGTCACGTGCCCTCCGCGCTGCTTCTGTTGTCATGGCAACGGACTGTGAGGACATTCTGCGCGTGCTGTGGACAAACTCCGCTGACCATTAGCACAAGTCGCCAGTAAGGGAATCGTGATCCTTGCGTTAAAATGCAGCTAATATGAAAAACGTACGTACGTGAGTAAGAAGCGTTTTACAAAGTTACACAATATCAGATTTTAGATTTTAAATTCTAGATTTTAGTTTTTGTTCTGCTTTGTCTTTTTATTGTATTTTGTACTGTCTTTTTGCACTACCTGGCCAGAGAGAAACGGAATTTCGATCCACTGTATGTTGAACACATATGGCAGAATTGACAATAAAGCTGACTTTGATCTTTGATCTTTTTGATCTGAGTGTAGTATTTATAATCCTGCTTTTACGCGTTTTAGCTCGCTAGTCTTGACGACGAGTAGCCAGTGTTCCTAATGGCAAATTATAAAGTCGTGTTCAGTGGTCCTGCTGAACAATGTAATGAGACACGCAGAGTGGAGAGGAGGACAGGCAAAACACACCGAGAACACGTCAATGTTTTACTACAACTGAGTGAGGAAGAGTTCATGAAAGACCTGCATCCTTACGATTATCAATGTAACCAGGGCTGGGAGGAAGCTGTAAGTAAACCTGTTTCTACCTTTTTATTCTACTAGGCAGCCTGTGTAATTGACTTTTTTAAAATATCTTTACAGGTGTGTGGTTGGGCAAGAGTCGCCCCACTCGCCCCACTTCTTCTGGCTGAGAAGACTGACTATAAAGCAAAGCACAACGATCCAGAACACAATTCTTCCACATTTGTAAAAACAGATAATTTAGCTAAACAAGCTCAGACTCAATTGAGGCCTCCAACTAGATTAAGGTCCACGATATCAAGCCAGAACTCATGTGCACGTACCAAGCATAATGTACCAAACCAAACACCTGAAAGTCCAGAAGTGCCTTTTGTAGATGGCATTTCCAAACAAATGGCTCAGCTCGTGTTGGCAGATCAGACAAGAGACACCAGGTCACCAATAGTCACCAGGTCACCAAAGCCTCGGAAAAGCAGCCTGAAGACCAACAATGCATTAGTTCCTATTAAAAACTTTTCCTTTCTGCCACCCATCAATATGCCACAAAATCAACAAAACTTCAACAAACATCAACAAGGTGAATCCGGATTGGAAAACGTTTTCCTAATTGATAAGATAAGCAGGATCCAAGGAACAAAGGGCAACCTGTTTTATACTTCTGAACTTCCCAAGGGCACCTACAATGAGACTGTTTCTTCCAAGTACAGGACATGCCAACATAACTCTCACTATTACTCTGCTGTGAATGTGTCAGTCCCTAAGAGGTGTCATGTAACATTGTCCTCCAAACCTGAAACACTGCACCCCACTGGGTACTTGGTGAGCAAGACTCTTTGCTCCGGCACTGCAGCTAACAGGCATGTCCAAATGCATCCCAGCTGCTTATACTCTTAGACTTGTCTCAAAGGCTGCAAAGAAATTAGTGGTTGAAATTGCACATTTTATGGACATGTTTGATTACATTATTTGAAGTCTACAACATTGTTAAAAGTGGTTCCCACTAGAAGGGGTTTGGGTGTTTCTTTGCAAGTGATACTCATTTTTAGCTCTACATTAAAGGGATAGTGCGTTTTTTTGTTTGTTTTTATGTGAATCTGTATGGCATCCCCTTCAGCAGTGCCGTCCGTGCATTAACACTGACTTACCGCTGACCGTGTCCTGTGAGCCCAGTTCTGCTCCAGTTCTGGAGCTGACAAAAGAAGTTCACTTGTAAGTGGATGTTTACAAGTGAACAGGCTAATAATACTAATAGGCGTGCAGTGATACGACTCGAGAGAAAATAGCACCAAGCGATTCCGACTGCTGAATTTTTCACGGACAACTGTTTGTGAAGCAAATATATCACTTTTTGGACAAATACTGTTTTGAGAAGAAAAACAAGCTTTATTAATGTCCCCACTAACTTACCGGAACTACTTCCGTCAGCTCCAGAACAGGAGCAGGACTCGGCTCACAGGACACGGTCAGCGGTAAGTCAGTGTTAATGCACGACACTGCTGAAGGGGACGCCATACAGATTCACATAAAAAAAACAAAAAAAACCCCGCACTATCCCTTTAAACTTGTCACTATAGAGCTGAAGCAACACGAGGGAGGTCTCTAAGAAGTACAACACCAAATAATAAATGGTAATAATAATGTGACAATACACTTTTTTTAACATAATCTTCCTAGAAAAAAACAACAGTGTAATGTGTATACAATGCAACAAAAACATCTCTGGTGTCTATTTCTGTAACATACTGTTACCCATGTAAAGTGCATCTGACAGGTTAAACTACTAATTTCACAGTTAACATCATTATTTAAGAATGTATTATTATTTAAGAATGTATGAAAAATTGTTACCAATGAACCATAATGTTAAGGGCCAAATCTAAATAACACAATAATTCTGATTTGATTAATAAAAATAAATAACTCTTATTTTAATGGGTGTCTCAAAGTTTGTGAACTCACAAATATCATTTGCTGTGCAAGGCTATGCTATTCCACCAAACCAAGTGATAATTAGAAAAACTGCCATATGTACTTGAAACTGTGATCATTTTGCCACATCAGGTTCCAATCCCAAATGCTTTTGCCACATTTTGCCAGCACTTTATTTGTGATATCTGCAGTAGATATAAATCACAAATATTATAAGCAATTCAATGTATACATATAAATCATATTCAACACATTCATTGTGCTAGTAAGTTTTAAGCATGCACTTACAGGACATAAACTAGAACACATAGAAAGTGCGAGTTTTGTTTTTCCCTTTAATGTAACATTATAGGATGGAATTGGGGTGTAAAGGGTTTAGTTTTCCTTCTTCAACCTTGTGCTTTGCACATTTGTTTAACCTGCAATTGCTGATTATAATATTAAATGAAACAAGTACATAATTGTGTTTCTTAAAGCATGCAGAACTGAAATAAGGTGGACATTGCAATAACTATGCAATTATATTTTCAAAGTGTGGTTTCTTCATTCTTCACATTTCAGCAGATGTATGAAAGGAAAGGCACCAACTTAAATGAACACATAATCAAGGCCTATAGGTCCTCCTAGAGAAATAGTAAGGTGGGTGTGTGCTTTATGAGGTAAAGTAGTGCAAAGATCAAGTCACATGCACACACAAAAAACAATTTCAAAAGCAACCAATTTAAACAATACCACAAATCTAGCCTTCAGTTAATATTAAAATTGTGCTAAGCAGTAACATTACTAAATTGCTATTGTACCACCATATCACCATATCAGTAATGCCTACAGGCCAAATGTTAAGGATTTGGCAACAAAGACACACACATATATACATTAAGACAAAGTACAGTTTTGCACATCAAAAGTACATTTCCATTTAGTCATTACAATAACAGGACAAGACACTTTTAACTTCTCAAATCAAAGATGTTCATTTTGTCTTACGTACTTTAACTTCTGGGGTTCTTTTTTTAAAGACAATACAGTAAAGTGTAACTTGTTGACACGCTTCGGTTGCTGGCCGTAAAATATCGTATATCAGCCGTTACTTCCTGCAGGAGTGGTCAGCCTGATGAACCTGGCAGGTCGCTCGGACTGACCACGGCTCCCGTCACCCGGTGCTCTCTGGAGGAGGGTGTCCCAGGTGTGTGAAAGGAGGAACGCTCCATCATCACGGTTAATGCTGTCTGTGCCTCGTTTCCTGATTTCAGTGGCCTCCCTGATCCAGCGTTTGAACTTGTTTTCCGATCAAATGTGACCCGTGCCCCGTCCCAATCCATAAGGTGGTTATTTCTTCTACAGTGGTCTGATATGGTGGACGGCCACCCACCTCCAGAGAGCACCGGGAGACGTGGTCAGTCTGAGCGACCTACCAGGTCAATCAGGCTGACCACGCCTACAGGAAGTAACAACAGCTGATATACGACACGTCACCACCAACATCTGTGACAGTTCTGAAGATGGCTTGCAACTAACAGCCGAAACATGCCAACAAGGTAAATACAAGTTACTGTATTGTCTTTAAAAAAGAACCCAAGAAGTTACTTCTAACTTCTATTCACCTAATGTGCAGTCTTGCTACTTTTAACAATGCAGCATTCAAGAGGCAACTACTGGTAACAGGAACATCTCTAGTGTTTTTAGGTCTACTTCATGCATTTCAAATTACATTTGTAAACTAAAAGAAAAATGGCAAAAACTGTCAAAAGCATACAGTACCCATGCAGTGCCCTTGAAACACAGTGTGTCAATACTGTGACGTTCCATCTTTTCTCATGTTAATGACGTCAAAGATACTTCATTTTAAGACAAAATAAATGAGAAAACTGCTTTCAAATGTCAGTGTAACAGTCAGGTGTCAGTCACTGAAATGCAATAACATAAATATTGTCAAAACAAAACATGGGTTTATGTGCAAACAAAATCTGTAAACTGTCAATAGGGCATCATGTCCTACACGCTATAAAGTGCCCAGCCAAAGAACAACTCCAGAGAGGGGTTGACCAGTGGAATGCTTTAAACATTTTCACATTAGACTGTCAATTGCTGTAAGCAGTTTACGCCAATTCCTCCAATGAAGAGGAAATTTGAAACCTGTATCACTCTAGCTTGGTCATCTTCAGCTATTGGGCTTCTGTGGCCGTGGAAAGAGAGCACTGAGCTGCTCACATGTCTGTGTTTCCACCGAGCTGAAATGGGACTCCATATTCCATGCCAGGTCTGCTGATAGGAAGTCGTCCATGACAGTTTGTGTTTCATTACTGATCAGGAAGAGTTGGCCAAGGCCCTCTGCCTGGCTTGTCACAGTCTGAGTCTCTGTGCTACTCAGTAACCTAGCGCTGTCTCCTTGATTAACCGAAAGAGCCTGAGCTGAAAAACTTGAAGGAAAAGTAGGAACATCAGTCTGAGTTTCAGTATCTGAAGATTCAGTGCTCATAGAAAAACTTGAATGTCGTAATATGCTGCCAAGTGGCACATGGCTGCCAGCATTAAGCAAAAAATTTAGATCTGTCTGGGTTTGGGTATCAAATAATTCAAGATCATGGGCTTGGTTTCGATTTGGTCCTCCTGTTTGGTCCAGTTCATCCATGAGAAGGAAGTCAGTTTGAGTCTGGATGTCTAAAGACTCCAGGTGTGTGTCACTACTCAGTCCCCCAAATTCACTCTCCTCTGTTTGCGTCTGGATATGTACAGCACTGAGAAAGTCCTCAAAGTCAAAGTCTATACCATTATGCTGCTCCTGAACAGAGCTGAGACCAGCACCACACCCTACTGCAGTCTCTGCAAGTACCTGGTGGCCAGACATGCTATCGGACAAAATATTCTCCAAGTCATTCAGCAAAGACATGGTTTGAGTCTGGTTGTCTGCCATGTTATTTGGGTTAAGGTCCTCCGTCTGCACAGCAAAACACATTGAACTTGCAGACTTCATGTCCCCATATATATTGCTACCACAGGGATTCAGTGTGTCCAAGCCCACAACTGCTGTTTGAGTAGAAACACTGAGGCTATGGTCACTGAATGGGTCAGAACACACAGCTGGATTCTGAGTCTTGTTCTCTGACTGGGCTGTGACAGAGCAAGTCTGTGTCCGTCTGCTTTTGAATGGGGGAACAATAGAAGAGGAACATGAAATCTGACACATGGACTGGGTTTCAGTTTGTGCTCCAATAGATGCAGTAGATTTGGCTCTTAATGAGGTCTGAGTTTCCACGCTAACAGGCAAGAGCACCTGAGCACTGACACTGATGTCGGTTTGGGAGCAGGACGACACCGAAGACTCAGCAACAGAATATACAGTCATTGCTTTGGTCACTGGTGCAGGCACTTTGGACAAGTATGACTGATCGGTCTGTATATTAGTGGACATGCTTCTCCCTCGTGCAGCAGAGTCCTCCATCGCTAGAGGATCTAAAATCACTTGAACACCAATGTTTATGGGGTCTTGGTTAGAATTCAAAGAGCTCATGACATCCTTCCTTTCTCCTGTGCCTTGAGGTACCAGGTGAAAGCTGCCAACTTGGTTATCAATCGCAAGTACAAGAGGTCTTAAAGCTCCACTTTCTGAAGATGGGAGGAGAACTGGCAGGTGTGCTAACTGCATAATGGGAACACTGACAAAAGCCATTTTTGGTTTAGGCAACAGTAACTTTTGAGAATTTGATCTCCTATTAACAGCATCTGATGAATGACTGGTCTCATGACAATGGGAGCCCTCTGTTGGTTCTCCAACTGTAGGAATATTGTGGGGAGTAGTATCCTTAACCTTTTCACAAGCATTCAGCTCTTTCTCCATTTTTCTTTTCTTAACTGGAGGAATTCTGTAAAGAAGCAAAATTGACAGATCAAATAAAAAACCTGAAAAATCTCTCTAAAGCGTGTTACTTGTACATGCCTGTGTTCTGTAGGAATTTCGTGTCCTGTTCTGTAAGCATGAGAGAGAAGTGCAGCCCGGCTGGCATAAGGGCAGCCACATGTACACTGGTAAGTCTTTCCACAATCTTCTATGTGTCTCTTCAAATCCCATTCTGTGCTATAGCCGTTGTTACACTTGCAGCACTTGTGTTTCTTCTCTGCATGCATCTTCATGAAATGCTATTGAAAAAAATAGGGCAAACAAAAATACAAAAATATTAAGCAAATAAAACGATGTTATACATATACACAATACATAAAATCAGATAACACCAAAGCACTACAGATCACTAGGCTTAGCCACACTGCAAACTAGATGCAATTTTGCACGGGCGTGTTCTGCATTTAAACTGTGCCTTGGTCTTTCACGAGTAGCCGTTGGACAATATCAGGCCACATGAAGAGTCCTGCTTTATAATGTGCACCAAGCCACCGATGTGCTCTCTGATGGGACATTGTCGATCACTCTGGCAATAAGGATGCTCAATTTGTTGGACCCTCCTGACTGCGTTTCTGATTTTGGAACAGTCGTGTTCCTGAGAATGCAGCTCTGGGAGAAGGCCCTTACAAATGTCTCTTTTGGAGCAGAGGGGGGGTGAAGGGGGTTTCCAATTATCAAATGATCATGAAATTTGTATTGTTGTGAGTCTGTGTTTTAATCAGTCATGTATCAATTCTACTTTTTGTATGTGTATAGAATCCCTCAGTCATCCAGATAGAGTACATAGCAAAAGGAGAAATGCAATTTGTCAACTGGACAAAAGTTTATTTAGTCAAATATGTTTCGCAGCTCATCCAAGCTGCTTCTGCAGTTGTGGTCAGACGCTGGTGGACAGTGCCTATATCTGCCTGAAGGGAGGAGCTAACTACAATGAAATTACTCTGAAACTACCACAACTACTTGTTTACAGTTTCCATTAGATAGGCAGGCCTATTAAATATGCAGTGGGAGTGGAGTGTGGGGGTTGTTGTTAGCATAGCCATTCAGGGTCATAATGGGTGTTTTCACACCTCTGGACCAGACCGGGCTGCCCTATTGTTTTTTGTTCGTTTTGATTTTGTCCAGCTGACAAATTGAATTTCTCCTTTTGCCATACTTTTTGTATGTTTAAGAAAGGAGAAAAAATATACTTACTTGTTTCACTAAAGAAAACTGTGAAAATGGTCGGCCTGGGCCTCTGGGACAACCATCAATAGGACAACAGTAAAGTTTCTGAGAGCCCTTCATATCTTTTCTTACAGTAGGGTTTACAATGCCATCCTAGAAGAGAAAAGAGAAAATCTGTGGCCTTCTCAAAGTTGAAATTATTTATTTTCAGAATTGCATTTGCATGATGGCAAATATCAATTAAGACTTGCAGAAAGAGCAAAACTCACATCCCAAAATAGAATTAAGGGCATAACGACATGCACTGTTGTAACTAGGATTTTTACACTACTCTAGTTGGTTAAGGTTAGGATACAACAGTGTCAGATAAAAGGGGCCACGCACTTTCATTTATTGTACCTATTATTTGCATGATGATCACTTGAAGCCGAACAAAGATTGCCATGTGGGGCTAATAAGCCACGGTTGTTTACCTTGACTCTGTGCGACTTGACAAGATGCATGTTTAGAGCAGGCGTGTTTGGAAGAATCTTCCCACATCCTTCCACTGTACAGAGGATGTTAGTGCGCACTTCTTTAGTCAACTCCGTGATTGAGGGTTTGATTATTTCCCGAGACTGCGACGCAGACCCCAGGCGTGTTTGATTGTTGACAAACGCACACTTTCGCTCTTCAACGTCACTGGACGACGCCATTTTCTATGTTGAAAATCTTCTTTTCCTTTCTTTTTCTTTTCTTTTTAAATACCTTACCAATAAGGTTAAAGTAATACGCATCTAAATTCCATCAGAACAGTATTTCGCTTGCTTTGCGTTACCATCGGCCCGTCCACGCAGATATCAACCCCGGAAATATAACAAGCGTCATCTGCCAAACTTCCGTTCACTTTCACAATAAAACTACAATTGAAAAATGTCACCGTTTGCTTGGCCTGGTGCATTGATAAAAAACTTGGTTTTGTCTATCAAATAACATGATGAAACTGTGGCGATATATATATATATATATATATATATATATATATATATATATATATATATATATATATATATATATATATATATATATATATATATATATATATATATATATATCTTTTTTTTTTGCAGCGTTATTTGATCTGTGGTAGATCTAAATTTAGACCTGGCTACATAATGCTACAAAATATTGAATGAATCCATGATTGTTCACAAAGGTTGTATTCATCTTGGATTCGCTCTAAGCAGACAGCCAACTTGAGCGATGCATTCTTTAATTATGGGGACCCGATTGTCGCAATGACATCACGAATTGCAAAGCATGCAAAACAGTATTCTAGACGTCTCTGCGAGTGTCAGTGAATTGATCCAGGACAAATGTCCGTGATAACAAAATAATGCCTTTGAGCAGGAGCAAAGAGAGCAGGTCCTTGATAATTAAGATCTATGGTTTCCCCCTAGTGGTCATTCACTTCCTCCATAATGTTGACATCTTATTTCAACAAAACAATTAAATTCTTCTAAATTATTTAAAAACACGTAAAAAAAAAAAAAAAAAAGTAATGTAAATGTAAAAAAAAAAAAAAAAGTAATGAAAAAAAAAATGTCTGAGAACCCAAAGTGGGTTATAAGGCTGAGGCTAGACAAAGGCTATATGGTTGTACCTAGACCTTTTATAAGATCTATAGATTCCAACTAGTGGGCAATTAATAGCAAAAAGAAGAGGCAATTTTTAAGACCACTTACTCTTTGTTATATACGGAAGTCGACAGAGGCCATATTCATAAGCAATATTTTGTCTTCCTTGTTATCCTGAGATAACGAGATAATTAATTTGAGATCTCGAGAAAACAAAACAGTTATTTTGAGATCTCGAGAAAACAAAACAGTTATTTCGAGATCTTGAGAAAACGAAACAATTATTCCGTGATCTCGACAAAACAAGTGAAAAGTCTATCGCCACGTTGTGACAGGCTGACTTCGGAGCTATTTCTCATTCTGAATAGACGCATTTTTGGTCATTAGAATGTCTGGAATAACAATCGATCAGCTGATAAGGCAATATTTTGATCAGGGGTTGACACAGGGGGAAATTGCATTACATCTTTTAATTCGCGATCATTTCAAGATTAGTCTGCGGCACCTCCGCAGAAGACTGCAAAAGACTGCAGAAGACCAGCTTCGTCTTTACCGATAGAGATACAGTGATCGTTTTCTCGAGATCATGGAATAACTCATTGTTTTCTCAAGATCTCGAAATAGCAGTTTTGTTTTCTCGAGATGACAAATTGCAGTTTGGTTTCAGACCAAACCATTCTATAGAGACAGCAAACTGTTTCTTTAATGAAAAAGTCAAAATGCTTCTAGATAAAAATCTATATGTCAGTGCTGTGCTTTTAGATCTCAAGCAGTTAACCATCAAGTATTAATGACCAAGCTTTCACATTTCAATTTCTCTGCAGAAGCTCTATTATGGTTTCAGTCCTATTTATCTAATAGATTACAATGTGTCACCATAAATGGAGTAAAATCCCAGTGTCTCAGTAGTGACGTTGGATTACCACAGGGCTCAGTACTTGGGCCTCTGTTATTTTCACTTTACATCAATGATTTGCCAAATGTTTGCCCTGAGATGAATATGTTGATGATGCTGTTATTTTTACCCAGGGTAAGGATGTTAGAACTATTGCTGCCAAACTGACAATCGGACTCAACAAAATACACGACTGGCTTAAACCAAACTGCCTTATATTAACCCTCCGGTCGTGTTCGCCTCCAGCCCCCTACTTTAGTGTTCCCGGTCAAAATTGACCGGTCTGTTTTAACTGCTCTTAAATTAGCACAAACATTTTTTTTTCCACACCAATTTTTTTATTAAACATTCTTTAGTTGAGAACAATGTTTCAAAGTAGTGTCTAACAACAATTTATAGAAGTAAACATTAAATAACATCAGTTAAAATACAATTGGGCACTGAAAATGAACTACAAAATGAACATATAATACAAAAAATAAATGGAAAACCAAACACCAAACTCAACAGGGTGTGTGTGTGTGTGTGTGTGTGTGTGTGTGTGTGTGTGTGTGTGTGTGTGTGTGTGTGTGTGTGTGTGTGTGTATTCATGCACATGAGTGGCATGTGACACTCAGGTCAGAGTGAGCCTTGCAAACATAAGCATGACATTAGCAGCATGTCAGGCTCGTTTTGATGTCTCTACGGGCACAGAGGCCACAACGCTTCCTTTTCTGCCCTTGTCCTTGTTGGGGGAGAGCAGCCAGGGCAGCGGCTGGAGCTTGCATGCTCCTAACCAGACTGGCGGAGGCTGGTGTGCGGGGAATGTGCTGGCGTCGCTGTATAAGAGGAGTCACCAAAGCGAGGAAAAGTCTCCTCTTGAAACTTTTCCCCTGATTCCAGGTTGGGTCGATTGCTGTCCACACCACATATGTGTTGAAAGCTGACACATCCAGGATGTTGTGGAACAGTGCCACAGGCCAGCGAGCCGTCATCCGCTTACAGGTGTATGTACCAGTAAGCTTCAGTAAAAGAACAATAAATAATAAGAGATTAGGAACAATATTCAATCTGTCATACACAAAATGCTATGATTTACCTAGATAAAAATAAAATAAAATGCATGATGAGACTTTACATTACCTTATCAAGGCAGTCAACGCCTCCCTTGTTCTTGTTGTAGTCCTGGATCATCAGGGGCTTCCTGTCCTCTGTGGTGCTGACAGCAGCGTCTTTGTGTACTGTGCTCATCAGGATGACATTTCTGTTCTTCTTTGGAACGTATGACACAAGAGTGTGAGTGTCAGTGAATGCAAATTGTGATGAGAGTGCCTGTCTTCCTCTGGTCGATACCAGCGCAGGGGGAAGTTCGGGCTTGTTCTTCCTCACTGTCCCTACCATGGTGAGCTTTCTTTTCAGTAGCTCCTGACCAAGAGCATGTGATGTGAAGAAGTTGTCCCATGTGATATTATGCCCTTGGAGACCGGTTGTCATGTCCAGCACAACACGCATACCGTGGTTTGTATGTGTGTGTGTGTGTGTGTATGTGTGTGTGTGTGTGTGTGTGTGTGTGTGTGTGTAGGTGTGTGTGTGTGTGTGTGTATGTGTCTGTGTGTGTGTGTGTGTGTGTGTGTAGGTGTGTGTGTGTGTGTGTGTAGGTGTGTGTGTGTGTGTGTGTGTGTGTGAGAGAGTGAGTGAGCTGGGGCAGTGTGTATGGGGATGTTTTCTGTATGTTGAATGAATTTACTCTGGATACCCATTCATTTCCTATGGCGGTCACTTTTGACCGGGAACACCACAGGTGTAACAAGGTTGATTAAAACAGTCAAAATTTAACGAAATAGGTGATCATCACTTTTATATGTTCAAGTCCACAGTGTGGAGGATATCATAAGGTCTTGAGGTAATCAGATGAAAAACATAATATTTATGAATATTATAAGTTGTAAAACGGTCAGATTTGACCCGAACACGACAGGAGGGTTAAACGCTAAGAAGACTGTTTGTATGACATTCAGCAAAAAAAAAAAAAAAAAAAAAAACGTGAAACATCAAAGATTTCTAGTGTTTTTGGATGGAGAGGAATTGGAGTCAATGACTCAGTTTAAATATCTCGGAGTACTGTTGGACTCCAACCTCACGTTCAAAAAACACATTTAAAAAGTTACAAATATTATTAAATTTAACATTCAAAACTTCAAACAGATTCGGCCTTTTATCACAACAGAGGCAGCAAAGTCCTACCTCCATTGTATGATTTTTTCTCATATAGACCAGTTTCAAAGCTACGTCATCACTGAATGCGCGCGCAGTGCTGACAAAGCCACTGCCACCATAAAACCTCCAGTGAAGATATAGAAGAGAAGAGAAGAACTCGACGTGAAATAAAGAGAAACAGATGGAATAAATGATAGTTCATATCATTCAACTGACATACACACAAGTGAACACCTGGGCAAATTACCCTAAACAAGCAGCATGATTAACTAGCAAGCACAGGACACCGCAAAGCTCACAGACATATTACCCGGGTAACCTCTATGACAGACACATGTAAACGAACACGAATAACTTTGTTAAAATGCATGATAAGTTTTCGCATGACCATCATAAATGGCATTTGACATGACTGAGATCACATCTGTGACTCGTGAATTAAGTTGTAGTATGTTACTTACTCCGCAACGCAAGTGCAGTTGGTGGTCAGAACGTATGTTTCACGCTTGATGATAGCCCAAGCATTGTACATGGTCGTCTTGTGGCCTTGTCTTTGACTGGGGAGAACATCAGATGCCAACATGCAAAACTCCCCATCGATATTGTGGTACTTTACCTCCTGTACATGGCCACATACGGCAAACTGGTAGGCATCCATGGATTTGTATGCGCGCACTTTCTTTCTTGTATACACGCTGGGCTTCTCGACTAAATAACAGTGGATATCTGGCCACTGTAAATCTGGCCACTTTCTGCGGTTGTACTGCCACTCCGTGATCGCATAAGGATCTGGTAGTCGAACCCCGTTGCTCAACGTGAGCTTTTGAATGTAGCTCTCCCTATCGTTCAGATACTCCGCTATGGTCCGCCATGGTTGATTCTGAGTCAACAGTGCGCGCACATGCCAGTGACGTCACGTCTGTTTACTAAGGGTCTACTGACTATTGCTTTACTGTGTGGTCATTTTCTGGCATTACTGCACTCAAGCCAATTGAACAACTTTACAAACGATCAATCAAGATACTTGATTGGAAACCTCAGTCCTTTCATATATGTTCTCTTCTAGAAAAATATAATTTCTTAAATTTTGAGAGACTGAAAACTTTTTCAAAATCTTTTTAAAACTGTTGTGTCCTGCTTTGATTCGGTCACTGCTTCTGTTGTCATGTTTTCATTGTTGGTCTTTACATGTTTTGTACCTTGTGTTTTGTCTACTTTTACCCCTGTTCTGTGGGACTACAGATGGAAACTCGCCTTGAGCTAAATCTGGTGTATTTACAGCACAAGCTGTTCATAGGTCATAGGTCATAGGTCATAGTTGCTTTATTGTCGAAAAACAATCATATGTACATGTATATAGAATGAATTCGAAATTTAGTTTCCCCACTAACCAGGCAGGACAGTATAGAGTGGCTAGGGGAGGGGCCGCTGCACTTGCGCGCGCCGCCGACTGTGAGATGCAGAGCAGAAAAGATGCAATACAATCAATACAATTATACACAGCATGTAATGACAGAAAACAATTGGATAGATAACATACGGTGTCTTTTTCTTTGGTGACAAGAGGGAAGGGTGTGGGGCAAGGGAAAAGATCAGAAATCAATGAAATTGATTGAAAACTGAAAAAGAAGCAGATATCCTAAAAATAGACAGGGCAGCATTACTTAATACATGTGAGTGTGAGTCCAATAGTGTGTGGCAATGTTTTTGTAGAGTCTGAGATAAGCGGCAGCTGGTGGCCTTGGACGTGTTTGTGCAGAAGAAGCAGTCAAAACAAAGTCCGTTTGAATCACATTTTTCCAGGAGAATTGATTACAAAAAGGGGAATTTAACATAATCGATACATTTAAGAACCCAGGCGAACAGACAATTTGCCAGAACTCTGGTTTCTGTCAGGTCCCCACTTCATGCAGGTCTGTGCGACTCGCAATCCCCCCCTGGCACGTATGATAGTGAATATGGACTGAGCCGCTGTTCCCCACAGTTCCAAATCCATTTATCCGTGATGTTATCTAGCGCCCGGTGGATCCCACAGATGGATGATACGTTCACCTGTGTTTTTCCTTCTGATGTTGCCCCCCCGAGTTTGCAGATCCCCGTACTGAGCGGCGGATCGGGGCTCTTTTATCCGCTCGGCTCCAATTAGTGATGGGTCAGAAAACATCCCCAGGGCCAATCCAGATGTCCTGCCATCAAAATTCCAATAGTAATCACTCCGTGTCCTCCGGTAACAGCGGTGCCAGGCACACGACGCGTCCTTCGTGTATCAGGCAGCATGTTCCCGTAGGGCTGACCGGCTCTCCAGACCGGCTCCTCCGTGGGGAAAAAAAGCGTAGGGACCAGCTTTATCCAATTAATAATTTAGGATTTGAAAAATCTGATCCAACAGGAGAAAAAAAAAAGAGACGAGACGAGAGAAATAAAACATCAGACAGAGCAAAGATGAAGGAGGAAGGGAAAAGTGCGTCTGCTCCTCATGACAGCTAGGAGGAAAAAAAAAAACCATGCTGTCCCATTTAAATAAATAAACTTAAACTAAACTTAAAAATTAATTGGGTCATTTTCTTGAGATCTCGAGTTAATTTTCACATTATTAAGGTGAAAATTAATTATTAAATTAAAATAAATTTTGTTAAATAAATTATTAACATGGCCTCTGGTTATAAGACCTGTACTTATTATGGCATTTAACAATAAATAAATACATAAATAAAAAGTAAATAAAAACAATACTGCTGCTACTACTACTACTACTACAACAACTACTACTACTAATAATAATATCAATACTACTACTACTAACAATAACAACAACAATAATAATAATAATAATAATAATAATAATAATAATAATAATAATAATAATAATAATAATAATAATAATAATAATAATAATAATAATAATAATACATTAACTAACTAAATAAAACAAAGAAACAAAATACCTCAAAGGGCGTGCCACATTGAAGGGTTCAGGTAACCTCTAATTTTGCTGTGCTAAATCAAAGTGTATATCCATGCAAAACTGTACCGTATTGTAAAATTGTACGTAGAAAAACCCGCATTGGTTGCATAAGTCCCGCCTACAATGAGAAGCTCAAACCCATTGGTTGGTTGGCGGAGACGCTGATTGGCGCTCGTTCTGTGGTCTTGTGCGCATGCCCGATCTGTCTGTCAGTTTGGTAAGAGTTCTCTGTAGAAACAACAAAGAAATACGAGATAACGATTCAATTTATCTTCGGTTTAAGCACATGTGAGTTTGATTTAGTGATTGGAGATACTGTCCGGAGAATCTATAGGTCGTTAATCGATTTAAAGCGCATAATTAGCCCGTGTATTGCTCGTCGCGTCTACTCATGTAAACAGTCTTCAATGACATGAAACAGGCCTACCGGTAAGTGAAGCAGTTTTATGTATAAGGCCCACACTGTTATAATAGTGTATTATTCATAGTACATAGTCTATTTGGGGAAAAAAATGACACTTTTTAGTTAGATGTTCTTGTGTTTGCAGGTAAGTTTCCAGTGGAGAAATTTACACCAACATCAAAATGACTGAACAGGAAGGAGAGGGATATGGAGGCGCTAGTATCCTTGATAAAAGGACCTATGCTTTAATGTTATGTTGGCATATCTAGCAGGTCCAAAGTAGTTTCTTATAATTTATAAGATGAATATTCACATGTACTGTTGTTTATCAAACCCTAATTTAGCCTGAATGTAAAAATGCATGTGTAGGTTTTCTTTATACAATTATTGGAGAACTCTCCCTACACAATGTACATTTTTCTGACCCCTCATTTGTCCTGCAGAGGTACAGTTGGGCCTTAACTCAGCATGCACACGGACCTGTCACCTCACCTGCACACAGAGGAGTGCAATGAACTTATTTCTCAGCTCAGGAAGTGCCATCAGGAGGTAGCTGAAATGTGTATTCCCGTGCGTTGCAACCATATTGATTGATACATAGTATTTGTTTTTTTCTAGCACAACTTTATGAAATTTTTTGGGACATGTAATGATTTTGATCGTGCTATGCGTAATTGTCTGAAAAAAGAGGTGAGAAGTTTGTGTTGTGTAAATTGCTGCACTAAAATGGAGTACATATATAATTTTTTTTCACATGTCTCAACAGCGCCTAGAAAAGAGGGAACGCAGCAAGCAACATGCTCTGGAAATGAAGAGGAGGATAAAGGAAGGCTCTAGAGAGAAAGTTTAAAATGCCATTCAACACTTGTTTTTGTTGTCATCTATGGATTGCTGGGAATCAGAATTATGCTTTTCTTTAACTATGACATATTATGGCTGGTCAGGCAAATGTAACTGTTTGATAAGTGAAGAAAATGGGGGAAAATGTGTTGGTATTATTTACAACTACAACGTGGGATTATATTGACTCAAGACAAGTTTCTGAATAAATGACCAAATCATTGTTCAATGTATATGTGTTTATTCCACACTTTTCAATATATTGAAGACAAAAGGTACCCTGGGAAAGGACAAATTTATTGAATGCAATTTACTATCCATAAAAATATATGGATCAATTCTGACATATCTAAGGCACCCTGGGATTTCAGACAGGGAACAGATCAACAACCATTATGATGATGGCAATAAACAGGCCTTAAATTATCACAATAAAATTTCAGTTACCGGTATTTGCTTTGTATCATAACAAATTATCAAAACAAGAAACGTCTCAAACTCATGCTCAAATATACATATGATGTCTGGGGAAACATTTAACATAAAATTAAATCAAACACTGAATAGAAGTCAGTGTAAACCATCTCAGGTTCATAATCAAATAAATACACTTGTAAATAAATAATTGATACATGATCATTTGTGCATACCTGAGTTGATGGCTTTAAGTGACACTTCAATTGTGACTCACTAAGTGCTTTTGAGTACTAAAGCTCAGGCTTGTATAAACCTTTCATTTCTGTAGATACGTGTATTTAAAAATCTGTTACGATGCAAAGACTTATTTAATATACATATACTGGCCAATAAAGCTTTAAATTGTTGGGGTTCCTCTGAAGCAAAGCAAACCACATGGCACTATATATATCCAAAGTGTATCTCAAATAAATAGAAAAATAACTTGCAAGATTTCTACCATAATTACAATCCTGGTACAAAACATACAACAATTATATAAATACAGTAAATGTAAGCACATGCACCTATTTACAAAATCCAGTTTGTGTTAATATTCTCAGATGCATTTGTACACTTGCTGAAAATCTAAAAGGACAGTTTATACGCACGCGCACACACAAACACACACACACTTAAGAGTTTAGTTACTATTCTTAGTGATTTTTTACAAGATAGTCACATGCAGACAAGGACAAGATAGACTCCAACTGCATACATTACACTGCATTTCCAGTTTTATGCTCAAAAACACAAAATAAATACATATATTCAATGGAGAAACACAGATATTGTACATATATTCAAGTCAACATACCAAACTATACATCTTTCTATGACAATTACATTAAAAATGCACTACTTGGACTAAATGAAGATTGGTCAGTGTAAGAACCTATGTATACAATTAATTTTCTTGTGATTCAAACCTCACTGTTCAAAACATGTATTAAAAATAAATGCTGTTTATGTGACGCATTATGTTATGACACAGATTGTTATTCAATTCTTGACAATTATATTTAAAAAGTGTACTACTTTGCAGGGAGGGGGAGCATCCATATTTTCTGGTCTCCATTGAGATGCTATTGCTTTGTCTGGAATACCACTGTATAGTATTATATCTATCTACATAGAAACAAGCAGGAGATGTTACCAAGCCATGTTATACATCACATCTATGGAGCGGCCAACCTGGTCACAGAAGGAATTCATGTATTTCAAGGTATTTGTTAGCAATAAAACACCTATAGTTCTATAAATGTGAGGTAAGGTGTGAAGTATTTCAGGCAAAGCAAAAACACAAAAGCAAAACCATAAATGATTCTGTATAAATAATATTCTGTATTGTATGCCATAAGTAACCTTGCTTAAATGTTAACAGCCATTGAAATTTTGTGATCCCCCCCATCCCCAAGAATCTAAGGAATGCTAAGTAGCATAGTTATACTACCAAACTAGTATACTACCAAAATATTTATTTAGGTATTTTTAAAATAGAAATACACAAATAAATAGACTATGTATATGTCTTTACACTCTGCTTTGTACTAACAGACCTTTGACTGATTCTTATAGATTAAAATATGTCAAATAAGATCAGTTACATCATAGAAAATAAATAAAATGCACTTGATTGCATCCTTCATTTACAACTTATCACAGCATTACTTCTGTTTAGGCAGTAGTCGCTCACTTGTCATAGGGCTTGTTGTGAAGGTAACTGAACAGTGTCTCCAGACCTTTAGTAGAACACCAGAGTTGCTTCAGCATCTGACACTCCTTCTCATTCACCTCCTCCAAAACTGAGATGATTATGCCCCGAACAAGACATTTAGACTCTTCTAAAACCTTTAACAGAAAGATCACATTTTTAAGCAACAATTCCTGGCTGAGAAGTAATCCGAACTTACCACTGCATTACAAGAAGCCATTTCCTTCACCCGTAACATGACCTCTTGGTTAAATGTGGTAGGCCAGAACACCTGTGACACCAAGCCTCGACTGCATGCCTCCTGAGCAGTCAACTTCCTCCCACAGAATAGCATCTCGTTAGCCTGCCAATGGGGAGACATACAGAGTCAAAGTCCTCATCTTTCTATATTTAATAAATTCCAAATGGACGTGTAATGTGCTTGAGACTCACCAGAGCTACCCCCAGGATCTGAGGGAATGTGTATGACGAGCAGCCAGAGGGGGTGAGGTGCAGGGCAGCACATGGAGTCTGAAACCAGGCTCTCTCACTAGCCCACACCACATCACACAGGGGCAGTATGGACGCCCCTAAGCCCAGAGCTGGCCCGTTTATGGCTACTACAATGGGCTTCTTGAAGTGTATGAATGCCAACACAAAGTCCCTAAGAGTGAGTAAAATGAGTTATCAGCATTAATCCTGAAAGACTGCCTGGATGGGTTAACACTTTCTTACCGTACAGCCTCAGCAATGCGGCTGCTCTCTTTCCTGCGATCGGTGGACAGACGGCCGATCAGGTAAGATGGTTCCAGCCCGCTGCAGAACACAGTGCCCACAGAGCTGAGCAGTAACAGCTTACTGTCATCTGTAGCAGCATTGCCCAGAGCCCGGCACACCTCCTTCATGATCTGGAGGAACCGAAGAATGGAAGGATATTCATTTTTTTAACTACAAAATTATAAACACACAAATATACTAGAGCACACATGTATACTAGAACGTTTTTTTTTGTTTTTTGTTTTACATTGAAACATTTAACATTGCATTAGATCAGCCTGTGTCACAATAACACTAACGCACATTTGATTTATTCTTGTGATTAGCCAACATATCAAGTTGTTATATGAATATGTCTGACAAGTGCTGGTTATAATGACTGGATTATATTTCGGTTGAGTCTGTGACGCTGGTCTACAAACGTATATGTGCACCTATTACTCAAGATATAACATTAAAATGTGTTATATAAAGCACCATTGTCCTCAGATAAAGATAAAGTGCATATTAATAACATATCTACAACAGCAGTGGGTTCCGATGTTTATATTTATTTACTTAGTTGTAAAGGTAAGAGACAGAGAAGGAACTATCTGAGCATTGGAAGCCTCTGTGCCTTTGAGAAAAATTATCAGCTTGTTGTTGACTGCTGGCTGGTTTGACTGACCAATCACAAAGCAGATTACAAGTGGATCATCAGAGCTCCTGTATACTAAGATGCAACAGCAGACAAGTAAAAGCAGTCTAATGTATGAGGATTTTTTTTTTTTACAGATCAACATCAACTGTTCTTAGTTCTTCTTAGAGATAATGACTGGGGAATTTTACCACCAAAGGTTTAGCTGGTTTTACAGACACATTTCTGTGGAGATGACAGACATTCAACACAGCATGGCTCAGGTGATTGTGAACTCCTACATAGCTGGCTGTTGTTAAAACTAATTATAAAGGCACTTAAAATTAATAGACGCACAGTTAATCTAGATTGTTCCTTTTGAGATGCTCCTTGTGTTCAGATATCTACCACAAGTAACTATCAATTACACATACCTACTACTTTTGACGTGTATGTGATACAGTCTAATTAATATATTAAACACAGCAATATGAAGATGGAAAAACAATACAAGTTGACAAATAGTTTTATCTGCAATTATCTGCATCATTATCTCACATTTCTGTCTGTCATTAATCTGCATTAACAGATGGCTTTATTCCGTTTTACCCAAAGAGCTTGTCAGGCCAGTATCAAAGGTGATGGTAGCTTGTCTCTGCATCTACACCCAGCTTGACAGTAACATCTGGCAGTTTGTTTTGTATTCTAAAAATGTACACCTTGAAGATTTGGATAGATTAAGGGTAAAGCACAAGTAACGTTTTTACAATCTGGACCTTATTTCGGTGATAAAATGTCATTTACTCACCCATTGTACTTTGGTGTCATTTGGAGTATTTCCTGAGATTTCAGAGTTGGGCTGTAGCCATTTAACGTGAGTGGTCGGGGCACAATGTTGCAGTCACCAAATAACACAAACTTTATCACTTTTCAAATGACAAAAGTTCAATGTGTTAGTTTACACTACACATGAAAAAAGGTTTCTATTACACCACGGTTCATCATGGCACGAATATCCTCCAGAGTTAACAGACACAGATTTCTGTTATCATCACCCAGACGTTCATCTCCTGGCCGCAAATCCCAGATGGGCTGTCGCTTGCTGTTCTCTGGTGCGCTGCTCCTCAAACGGTCTCCGCTTCCTTCTTTCTAATACCTCCTCATCTGTATACTCAAGCTCAAAACGATAGGGACGGCCATACTCAAATAAGTCCTCTTCAGTCTCGAAGTCCGAATCTTCAGCCACGTCTCGCTCGCAACAGAAAAGTTCTGAGCGACCTCTAAGCAAAGTAGTGGAATGAATGCGCACGGTCCTCGTTGATGATGTCGTCCAATCGGAACCATGATTGGACCTCCAAAAGGCCACTTTTGACTCAAACGAAAGTGTAAACTAACACATTGAACTTTTGTCATTTGAAAAGTGATAAATTTGTGTTATTTGGTGACTACAACATCGTGCCCTGATCACTCACGTTCAAATGGCTATAGCCAACTCCGAAATCTCCGGAAATACTCCAAATGACACCAAAGTACAATGGGTGAGTAAATGACGTTGTTTTATCACCAAAATAAGGTCCAGATTGTAAAAACGTTACTTGTCCTTTAAGGTACACTTTATTGTCCACAAAGGGAAATTTGTCCTCTGCATTTGACCCATCCTTCAATGGCACTGGGGCATCGCCTCAGAAGCAGTGAGTGAGTGCTCGGGGACCCATCTTTGTGATCTTGTAGTTAGGCTTGGTCTGGCCTACCTGGGGGATTTTACCTATGGTGCATGTTTTGGGTTGGGAAGGGGAGGGGAAACCAGACCCATCCAGACACATGGAGAAACATGCACTCTGAAGCATGAGTGCTAACCACTCAACCATCATGCCACAAAGATAACCAATGATATGGCAATTTTGTTTCACTTTTGAAATTTAAGAATACTTTTTTTTATTAATCAGGACCAACTTGACCTAGATAAAGATGTATAAAATCATTATTTTGTATGAGGCTACATGTTTCATACTGTAGTTTCTTTAAAATTTAACTTGTGCACAGACATTTTTATCATGTTAATTTGCTCATATCATTATTTGATTCATGCGTTTAGCTGAGTCGGAGCGAACTCAATGGAGGTCTATGGGAGAGCCTGAAGTTTTTATAAAATTTGACGTCAGTACGATGCTTCTGCCCATTACTTTACATTACAGCCCTGAAGTATGTCTTGGGGGTGTAGCTCGGTGAGAACTCAAGTCAAGCTATTGGTCTTTATAAATGTTTGTAACACACCTGACCTATTGTGATTCAGCGTGCTAGCTCTCTCTCGCCTAAGATAAGATAAGACTTTAGTGATCTCCCATAGGAGAAATTTACTTGCCCCAGTAGCTCCAGGCATAGACAGTTTGAACAAGAAAGAAAGTGCATGCAGGCAAGAATAAAATAAAATAAGTAATAAAAACAGTCATTTGGAGAGTATGGAAAAAAATATTGCACGTTTGGCCTATACAGTGGAGTTGTACAGTCTGATGGTGGTGGGGATGAAGGATCTGCGATAGCGCTCCTTCTAGCACTGGGGGTGCCTCAGTCGGCTGCTGAAGGAGCTGCTCAGTTTCACTACAGTCCGGTGGAGAGGATGAGAGGTATCGTCCATGATGGATGTGAATTTGGCCAGCACCCTCCTCTCAGCCACCTCCTCTACAGAGTCCAGAGGACAGTCCAGGACAGAGCTGGCCCTCCTGACCAGCTTGTTAAGTGTCTTCCTGTCCCGCTCTGTGCTGTTTGTGGCCCAGCAGACGACAGCGTAGAGGAGAGCGGAGGCCACCACAGAGTCATAAAAAGTCTTAAGCAGAGGCCTGCACACTCCAAAGGACCTCAGTCTCCTCAGTAGGTGGAGGCGACTTTGGCCCTTCTTGTACAGGGCGTCGGTGTTGTGGGATCAGTTTATTGTTGAGGTGAACACCCAGGTACTTGAAACTGTCCACAGTCTCTATGTCCTGCCCCTGGATGTTCACTGGTACTAGTAGTGTATATTTTTGATTTGTTTTTGCTTTGCACTTAGTCTTGCTCTTCTAATCAGAGCGCATTGAGGAGGGAGCTTATGCGCGATATGAACAGGAGGAGAGAGAGCGTGAAAAGGCGCCAAGTGAGGCACGGGCAGGTAGGATGTTTTATAAAGTTTAACCTGCCCTGTGATACACGTTGGTACGCAAAGGTATACGCTGTTGCGAAAGAGCTGCGCGCCCTCACTCGCTCACTTGCTCGGTGACGTGCGGTGTCCGCAGCTCCAGACGAGCACGCGGGCTCGCACGGCCCGCACACCGGTAGAACTTTAATATGAGACATGTACTTTTGTTCTGAATACGGGCCGATTCCATTTTTCAAGAGACGGTTGGCAATCCTAAACACAACTATACACATATATATATATATATATATATATATACACCCAAAATCTTTCTCAACAAATTTGCACAGATATTAAAAAAAAAAAAAAAAAAGACCCCGCAGCTGAAAAAAAGCGGAGATCCGCTAAAAGGCGGAACTCTTTCATCCCTGGCCACAATGGCCGAGTCGTCAGAGAACTTCTGGAGATGGCAGCTGTCCGTGTTGTATGTGAAGTCCGAGGTGTAGATGGCGAAGAGGAAGGGTGAGAGGACAGTTTCCTGGGGGTCCCAGTGCTGCAGACTACCACGTCTGACTCACAGCCGCACAGCCGCACGTACTGTGGACGGTCAGTGAGGTAGTCGATGGTCCAGGCAGCAAGATGACCATCAACTCCTGCATCCGCCAACTCTCCACTGGCACATGTTACTACTATAGGCTAATGAACATAATAACCACAGTGCTAAGTACTATAGAGTTATGGAGAGTTCAACTTCAAGTCAAAGTGCAACCAAGGAACAGTTTTAGGGAGTATTATGTCTTCTCATCTCTCAAGAAAAGAAGCATTAATCTGCAATGAGTGCATCTGGCTGCAGTGATATCCTCCGACTCCTATTTTGATTCACACACTTAAGCTAGCCTAAACCTCCACACAGGACAGCGCGAGGGAGAGACCCCGCTCATCAGACCCAGAGCAGCAGACACACACACCCGCTGCCCGGACCTGGAGCACTCACTGCCGCAATCCGGGGCACTCGCTTGATGCTCTATCAGCCTCTGCCCGCTTGTTTCTGGGTGGAAAAGTTTCACCTGGGCATAACGCGCAGAGGGTTTAAGTCTCATTTTCACCCCCCCCTCACTACAGCCACCCATCATCATCAGCAGCCAGACAGTAGAGACAGTGGACACTTTCAAATATCTCGGAGTCACAATAGACAATGCACTTACATTTGATCAACATATCACAGACATTTACAAAAAAAGCCATCAACGATTGTCAATAATCAGAAAACTTAAAGGACTCTATGTTTCTCCACATCTGTTATTACTATTGTATCAATCCATCATCCAGTCTATTCTGTTGTATTGTTCTACCTGCTTTTTCAATATGCTCACTGTTAAAAACCGGTCTAAACTCACAAAGGTAACTCATACAGCTGCTAAAATTATAGGATTCCCCACACCCAACCTTGCAGATCTCAACAACAGGGCTATTGGACGCTTTGCACTTTCAATAGAACAGGACCCCACTCACCCACTACAGGAACACCTCAACCCTCTGCCCTCAGGACGGAGGTACAGGCCGATCAGGTGCAGGAGGGCCCACTTTGGCAGAAGCCTGATCCCTTCAGCTGTCACATTTTTGAACAACAGGCCCCGCTGAGTGTGCTGTAACTCTTATTGTATGTTCTTTGTGTTTGCTGTGTGTGTCAAACAGGCTCTGTGTGCGTGAAAATGAATTTCCCCTTGGGGACAATAAAGTCTTAAGTCTAAAGTCTACCTGGTGCTGTAGTCGTAATATGGACTTTCAGATTTACATGGGAAGTAGGATTAAAGGAGAAGTAACGTTTTTTTTTACAATCTGAGCCTTATTTCGGTAATAAAACAAGTTGCTTTACTCACCCATAGCACTTTGGTGTCATTTGGAGCAGTTTCGTAGATGTTGTGTTGTAGCGGTATCCGTGAACGTGAGTTCTCGGGGCATAGCTTTGCGGTCTCCAAATAACACAAACTTTAGCACTTTTCAAATCACAGAAAATCACTGTGTCAGCGTAGACTTTAAGTGGATTCCAAAGCGGCCTGAAACCCGATATCCATAGTTTCATTTGATGACGTCATCAGAGAGGACAGCGCGCATGCGTGAACTCAGCTGTTTAGAAGATAAACACCGCTGTCAGCTCTTGGGTACAGTCCGTAAGAAGCTTAGAAGACGAAAACATCTCCGCTTGAGAAAATCTCCGCTTTGGAATCCACTTAAAGCCTACGCTGACACAGCGATCTTCTGTGATTTGAAAAGTGCTAAAGTTTGTGTTATTTGGAGACCGCAAAGCTATGCCCCGAGAACTCGCGTTCACGGATACCGCTACAACACAACATCTACGAAACTGCTCCAAATGACACCAAAGTGCTATGGGTGAGTAAAACAACTTGTTTTATTACCGAAATAAGGCTCAGATTGTAAAAAAACGTTACTCCTCCTTTAAGGCTAGTTGTACAACCAGCTCGTACATTAGGCTCCCGGGCATTGCTTTGCAGACCTGACTGAACCGGGTCTTGGACCAGTTTAATCTCTTCATATAAAGCGTTTTCACAAACCCAGAAAAACAGGACAATTACCCGGATGTAGGGTCATCTTGGTGGGTTTACATGCTCAAAATTACATGTGTTTAGATAGCAACCATTCAGAAAAAAAAAAATCAAAATTTTGTGAGAAACTTTCCACATCGGAATTCAAAAGTTCTGACACAGTTGACCAGCTGTATAGTGATAAGTTGGATGCCAAAGAAAAGAAGCGTTATATGAAAAAACTCGAATTAATTGTGCAAGAAGATCCGTATGAGATGGATTCAAGTTCAATGACAGTGGCGAATTGTCGATTCTGCTGCTGTAAGCGATCCTGATATTGTGAACTACCTGGTCTTCTCCCCAAGCCCATATACAGCACAAGACCTTAAGAGCTATAAAGGTCTGGAGGCAACAACCAGTTTGTTTGTGGCTGGTACGAGAATGCAATGTGCAGAAAATTGGAGACAAGCGTATTGTGATGGCAAAGGTCGGCATACTTGTATCTAGTAGACCCACATGTGTACCGTGTTTAAGTACAGTGGTACCTCACCTTACGAATGACCCAACAAACGAAAATTTCAAGTTACGAAACGCCTTCACGTCAAATTTTGGTCTCTAGATACGAATGAAATTTCAAGTTACGAAACGCGAAATCTCCAATCCAATCCAATCCAACTTTATTTATAAAGCACTTTAAAAACAACAAATCTCAAAAATTCAATTAATGCGCGCTCAGAGACACAACAACACATCATCAGTATGGTAAAACTCACCTGTCTCACGACGGTCTAAACCCAGCTCACGTTTCCTTAGTGAGTGAACAATGCAACACTTGGTGAATTCTGCTTCACAATGATAGGAAGAGCCGACATCGAAGGATCACGTTGACACGGCGCAAGGCCGCGCTACACCGGGGCTGGGGGATGCAGCCGTGCCTCCTCCTCGGGGCCGAGCACGCGCGGGCCGAGCACGGGGTGATTTATTCCTGCTCCGGTCCTGGTTTAGACCTGGTTTAGTTCTGGTCTAGACCTGGAAGTCACATAGAACCAGCGCCCGACCCGAGCGAGACCCTGTGGTCTTGCCCGCTGTTATCCATTCCTGCTCTCATCTCCTAACCGTGGTTGGGAGACACAGGGGAGATCGTCTTCTCCATGGCCGGAGATAGCTTTCCCTCCGGGGTTAACTCCCTTGTGGACATCGCGCGCTTACAGTGGTGGAGAATGCAAGTAAAAAAAGGCAGTTTTGCTGCAGAGTGGGGCTTTATTGTCTCCTCTCCTTTATTGTCTCCTCTACGGAGGAGACATTCATCCAGCACACGCGCACACGGCGCGCGCGCACACACTCGCAGACTCTCTGCACTGAGCTATAGACACAAGATAGACACATCTCAACACCGCTGATAGAGCACCTTCCTCTTCCTGTTAGCTCACAGTGTCAGCGCCCCGGCTCTGGAGGTCAGATAGAAGCAGAGCCCGCCCCGCATTGCAAGGTGCGTGGAGACACGAGCAATGCGCTCCTCCCGCGGCACTGCCATGTTATAATAATAACAGGTCCAATCCAGGTTTAGTTCTGGCCAGACCTGGTTTATTCCACGTTCTTTTAGTCCTGGTCTAGTCTCTTAGCCCGAGAGGACGCAGAACACAACGTTACACTATAAAAAAAAAAAGTTACACTATAAAAAAAAACCTTGGAACGGATCAGGCTTTTTCCATTGAAATAGCTACTCAACTTACGAATTTTTCACGTTACGAAACCACTTCTGGAACGAATTAATTTCGTAAGGTGAGGTACCACTGTATATTGCTTTTTATTATCCACATTTTGCAAAGATTAAAATATTAACAATGTAATACAATTTACTGTAGGGGCTAATGTCGGTGTTAGTCAGTATTTGTTATGTAAACATGGTCGCTACAAATTGGTTCAAAATTAGCAATCACAATGCACAGTATGAAATACCTACCGGCTGCGAAATGAGCTGAGCATATGCGAATGTTCCTATCCATGTTCTGTTTGAGACTGGCGATCCACAATCGCTTCCTTTCCTTTGATAATCACTCTGTCTGTTCACCCTGGCTGGTCACTACTTTAGGTAAACAATAGAAGTGCAGGTGATTTTCTCTGTTGTTCTCTGTTTTCTCTGTTATTGTGACAGCCTAGGACCGCACAATAGTTGACCATTTTGTTTTTTTAAAAACTTTGCGGCATAAATGCACTGCTTCAAACCCCTCCAGCATGGCGGGCATCCAAATTATGACATCACGTGAAAACGCTCTATTGGACAATAATACATTTTTGGAAACGAAACCAACAGGACAGCGGACAGAGGATACGGTTTGCTTCAGTCATCTGAAGAAGGCAAATATGAGGACGGAGCCTCATAGCTAAATAGTGTTATAGTGTTAATAGTTAAATAGTGCATAAATGAGCTTGTGGGTGTGACGGAGCTGCCCTGGTATTTTGCCATGTGCATTGTAGGAGCGGCGCTGATGCCATGTGTTCTTGTTGTGATCGTAGCCTCTTATTGTAGTTTTCCTGACATTGTTGGGGCAGGTTGTGAGTGGTGGATCAGGTTGTGTCTTTGGGGCTGGTTGTGAGTGGTGGATCAGGTTAAGCCATTGTGGCTGGTTGTTGAGGCTGGTTGTGAGCAGTGTAGTCTTTTGGACGGTCCGGTTTCTTCTTTAATAGACCCAGATTGGAACTCTCTGACCTAAAACTGCAGTCTAGACTGACTTTAACATCCTTAACAGCGCTCTGAAAGCATGGCTGTAGTCACAAAAATTACAATTGCGCTGTAATTTAAACAGATGGTGTGCACTTACCCCTTTTTATATTCTTGCTAACTTAACATTTTCTACTGTATTATACTAAAAGCCTCCAATAGCCTCCATTGGGTTGTTGAATGTAATTGCTATGTTCACATGAAATACATAAATAAACAATTAGTTAAGGAGTTTGTGAGCAGTAGTGGCTCTGGGTTGAAAGACTCCCTGGGTGGACAACCTCTCTGCTGCCACACAGAATTTATTTTACTAATGCAAAAAAAGTGGTATGCACCTAAAAGACAAAGACAATCACAACTTAGCAATTACGAGAGCTTCATCCTTCTGAATTTAAGCATCTTATGCAGCGGCACAGGACAGCGGCACAGGACAGCGGCATTGCTGTGCTTAGTGCAGCAGCATTGCCCTGTCGTCAGCTCTGCTTGGGCCGATGTTCACTCAAGCTGATACCTTATGTGCTGTATGTTATTTGGTTGGCACTAGATAAATTTACAATTTGTTATTAAAATTAATTAAGGTTAGGAACAAGGTTAGAAATAAGGTTAAGATTAAGGTTAGGATTAGGAAATTACAGTTAGAAACTGGTTTAGGAACAAGGCTTCCATCCCTCCGGAAACAACTATCTATAGATCAGCACCAAGCTTGAATAACAATACAGTGTGCATACAACATTATAATACTGTAATATCAAGCTAAAGTACTAAATATATATATATATATATATATATATATATATATATATATATATATATATATATATCCTTATAATTATATAAATGGCAAATATTGAGATTTTTTTTCCAATTAGTCAACTAGTTTTTCCAAAACACATTTTAAACCAAATAAAGAATATGGTGATCAGTAGTACATTTTAGTTTTGGTTGGATGTCGGGAGGATGGCTGAATCCAGGGACCCAGAATACCAATTAAAAATTTATTTCTGAGAGGGATCTGGCTGCAGACCTCCACCCAAAACCGCTTCAAATCTGACAGATTGCATCTCCTGTGCACAGCCCTCTTCAGATCACCCCATAGATGTTCGATGGGATTCAGGTCTGGTCTCTGGCTGAGCCATTCCAAAGCCTCAATCTTATTCCGGTGAAGCCATTCTTTTGTTGATTTAGAGGTGTGCTTTGGGTCATTGTCGTGCTGAATGATGAAGTTCCTCGAGGCCAAAGGTTTTGTACCAACACTGTTCAACTCCACCCTGACTAAGGCCCCAGTTCGAGCTGAAGAAAAACAGCCCCAAAGCTTGATGCTGCCACCACCATGCTTCACTGTAGGTATGGTGTTATTTTGGTGATGTGCAATGTTGTTTTTGTGCCAAATACTCCTTTTGGAATTATGTTCAGAAAGTTCAACTTTGGTTTCATCAGACCGTAACACATTTTCCCACATGTGTTTGGGAGATTTCAGTTGTCATTTTGCAAAATTAAGCCGGCTTGGATGTTTTTCTTTGTAGGATAAGGCTTCCATCTTGGCACCCTACCCCATTGCCCAGACATATGAAGAAGACGGGAGATTGTTGTCACATGTACGACACAGCCAGTTCAATTCCTGCAGCTTCTTCAGTGTTGCTGTCGGGCTCTTGGCCCTGACTAGTTTTCTTCTCGTCCTATCATCAATTTTGGACGGACGTCCTGTTCTTGGTAATGTCACTGTTGTGCCATATTTTCTCCACTTGATGACGGTCTTCACTGTGTTCCACGGTATATTTAATTCCTTGGAAATTCTTTAGTAGCCTTCACCTGACTGATATCTTTGAATAATGAGATCCCTCTGATGCTTTGGAAGCTCTCTGCGGACCATGGCTTGTACTGGAAGATGTGGCTACAAGAATGTGAGGAAAAGCCTACTAGAACAGATTAACTTTATTTGGGGTTGACCAGAGGCACTTGAATTGCTGACAGGGGTGTGCTGACTCCCGTTTAACATGAATTGAATGGAATCGGTTAAATCTGATCACAGCCACATCCCCAGTTATAAAAGGGTGTGCACACATATGCAACCACATTATCTCAGTTGTTTGATTTTACTTCATCTCCTGAAAGAGTTCTGTTTGTTTTTCAATTGCGTTGTACAGGTCACATGAAAAGTTGTGAAATTATTTATCTTGATGTAATTTTTTTTACATCACAAAAATCTGGGTGTGTATGTTTTCACACCTCTGGACCTGTCCTAGCTAGCCCTATTGTTTTCTTTGTTTGATTTAGGTTTGAGGATAGAGTTATAAATGGGAGACAGATGATGTCTGAGACCTCCATTTCTGTTCAAGGAATGATTCTCTTTCTTGACAAAAAATAGCCTCTTTAACTCCCCTCTCAAACCAGTTCTTTTCTCTGGCTAAGATCTGTACCTCCTCAAAGGAGTGGCCTGTGGCTTTTAGGTTCAATTAGGACAAATTCAATTTCTCCTTTTGCCATGGATTCTACCTGGACGACTGAGGGATTCTACACACATCTTGTAAAATGCATTGTTTTTTTTTTTAAATCAGCAGCAAGGGAGGAGACAGGATCCAGCAAAAAACTTAAGAAATATGATCCTGATTATTTAAAGTTAGGTTTCACCTTGTCGGGTTCCAAGACTGTACCTCTGCCACAGTGTGTGATCTGCAAAGAGGTGCTTACAAATGACAGCATGAGACCATGCAAACTTTGAGACAAAGTCACATTGAGACAAAGCATACGCATTTACCTATTGATTTGGCTATTTCTAGTGGCCTGCACATTACACTTTTTGGCTGTTATAGGACACCCTCTGCTGATAACTCTGCACTTCCTTCTTTATTGGAGCAGTTGTCCTCCCTAAGTTACAACGAAATTGTAATAATTATGGATCTGAATTGGAATTGGTTGCATCCTATCTCTGATTACTTTAAATCCTATTCTGACACTTTGAACCTTTTTCAGATTGTAAATGCTCCTACAAGGCCAAACCTAAAATGCCCAGAGAAGTCCTCCCTTATTGATTTGATTTTAACAAATGCACCATCAAAATATTCTACTGCTGCCGTCTTTGCAAATGATATTAGTGATCATTGTGTCACTGCCACCTCGAGAAATACAAAAATGCCAAAAACAAAACCATGTATTGTTATCAAAAGAGATACGAAGACATTTTGTGAACAAGCTTTCTACCAAGATCTTCAAAATTTTGATTGGCATAGGATGATGCAAATGGATGATGTTGAGATAGCCTGGAGCTACTTTCAAGAGGGTTTTACTAAATTACTTGATAAACATGAAATAATGCTTGGTATAGCTCAGACTTGGCCCAACTGCTACATGACAGAAATGTTGCATGGACAAAAGCCAAACAAACTGACTACTCTGCTGATTGGTTGGCCTTCAGGAAGCTCCGTAATACTTGCACCACTGCTATTCGGAGAGCAAAATCTGATCATTTCATCAAAAACACAACAGAAAATCTAAACAACCCTGCAAAATTTTGGAAAATAATAAAGTCCCTAAATGACGTTAATTCTGATATGGAGCTGCCTGTAAGCATAATAAAAGACTCTCGGAACATAACAGACAAAATGTAGATGTTATCATGCTTTAATGAGCATTTTAGTGCCTCTGGGTCATTATTTGACTCTACAAAACATCTGCATGACTCTCCTCAGCCAACAATGAATTCACACCTGACGCGCAAATTCTCTTTTCGCCCTTTCATTATCCTGGACTTGTCAAGGGCCCTAAAGGGTCTGGATCAAACCAAATCAGCAGGCCCTGATGAGCTAGAGCCGTATTATTTAAAAACTGTGGCCGATGTCATTGCTCCCCCTTTGACACACCTATTCAATTTGTCTCTGTCCATCAACACCATAAAAATCGGCCTGTGTGTTAACTTTATTTAAAGGTGGAGATCCAACAAATTTAAACAATTATCGTCCAATTTCCAAATTGTCAATCCTAGCTAAGGTGTTAGAAAATCTCATTCACATGCAATTAAAATAATTTTTTACTTCTGCAAATATTTTATGTCCCTCTCAGTCCGGCTTTACAAAACAGCACAGTACAACAACGGCAGCTATCAAAGTAATTAATGACATCTTGCAATCCATGGATGAAAAACAGCATTGTGCAGCTCTTTTCGTTGACCTCTCCAAGGCCTTCGATACTGTAGATCATACTGTGCTTGAACAAAAACTGCACAGCATCGGGCTTTCAGATCACACAGTTGGTTGGTTTTCAAACTATCTGTCTGACAGGACTCAGTGTGTCAAGGTTCAGAATCATAGATCCAGTCTGCAAAGAGTGTCCACAGGAGTCCCGCAGGGCTCTATTCTCAGGCCTCTTCTTTTTATTATCTACATAAACAATCTTGACAATAACATCACAAATGCAAACCTACACCTTTATGCCGATGACACCATTCTATACACTTCAGCCCCCTCAGCAGAGCTCGCACTGTCCAAACTCCAAGGAGCCTTTGATCAATTGCAAAAAACTTTTATCATCTCAAGCTTGTTTTAAACTCAGATAAAACTAAATACATGCCGTTTTCCAAATCCAAAACAACACCTCAACATCTCCCCAAAATCACCACAAATGAAGGCAAACCAATTGAAAAAGTGTCAGAATATAAATATCTTGGGATTTTGATCGATGACTGCTTTTCCTTTAAGCCACATATTCAAAAATTGATTCACAGACTGAAATTGAAGATGCGCTTCTACTTTAGAATTAAGTCTTGTTTGTCATTTGAGGCTCGTAAAAAACTTGTTAATGCCACTTTTCTGTCTGTTCTTGATTTTGGTGATGTAATTTATATGAACGCCTCTGTTGATTGTCTACATGCTCTTGACACTGTATCATGGTGCACTACGTTTCACAACATGAGCTCCCTGACCCATCATTGTGTCTTGTACGCCCGTGTGGGCTGGCCTTCCTTGACAAATCGTAGATTGAAGCATTAGTACCTTTTTATTTATAAATGTCTTATTGGGCTGGTGCCGTCCTATCTCAAGCAGCTCATAGAGGTGAGGAGCAGCAGCACTTACAGTCTCCGCTCTCAGGAACTGCTCCTGCTCTCTGTGCCCAGAGCTCACACAGAACTTGGTAAAAAGGATTTTTGTCTTGCTGCAGCTCATTCCTGGAATAAACTCCAGAGGGAATTTAAACTGAAAGATCTGGTGTCGTTGGACTCTTTCAAGTCACTTTTAACTGAACTTGAAACAAAATTACCAATTTGTAAATGCAGGGCTCTCAAGTCTCACGCATTGAGAGTGTGACACACACACGCCACACATGGTTTTTCTCACGCTGAAATTTAGTTACGCAATTCAAGCGCAGCGCACAGCGCTTCTGTGCCCAGAAAATCGGTCTGTGTGGCTCAGAAGAGTTAGTTATGCACCGCGCCGTTTTCAGCGTAAAAAAAAATCTCACTCGCACCCCCCCCGGAGCTTCTCACTGCAGCCTGCGCACTCGTCTGGAGCCGCGGCGCGCGCGCAGCATGTTCGCTACAGCGTGTACCTTTGCTTCACGTCCTCCTTTTCACACAGGAGGAGCCTGTGTACGCTATACGCGGGGAAGAGTGACAGTGCATTTGGTAAATGTGCAGAGGTAAATACCACTGCAAAACCAGTAAGAGAATGTGACTCCAGGTAGGAAGTTGAAAAAACAGGTTAAAAAAAAGGGGGGTTCTCAAACTGTGGGTGAGGGTCCAAAAACGGGGCACAGAGTGTTTAAGTGTAGTACAGTTTGCTTAGCTTATTTTAAGATTAAAATTTAAATTTATCAGATAAAATGGAGATAGATTTATGAAAACATATTTATGTGAGTCAGCCTTTTCACACATGAAGATCATTATGTCCAAGTACTGTTCCACCATGACTGATGATCATTTAGACATGTGCTTGAGTCTGGCTGTCAGCAGCTACTGTCCAGACTATGCATCCGGAGCTGATTCCATCCTGTGCAAGTCACATTTTGTGAGAAGGTAGTGCAAAGCGGCTGAAATGACCCCAGATTGCAAGTCAGAGCATATAGAGTTCAAAAAGTTTGAAAAGCTAGCTTTTCGGTGACTTTCAGCTTTTTTCCATTGCTGGTCACTTTCATCCCTGTTTATATTAATTTATACAGTATTAAGTTAAGCAGGACAGACCCCCCCCCCCCCCCCCCCGCTCCCTGGAAATCTCACTCCAACCGAACTTCAAAACTTGAGAGCTCTGTAAATGTTTCACATAAGACTCGTTTTATGATGCTTTTGTGTGTGTGAAAATGTGAACATTTTGTGTTATTGCTTTGTCTCTGTGCTGATGCTGCCTCTTGACCAGGACACTCTTGTAAAAGAGATTTTTAATCTCAATGAGTTTTTAAAAAAAAAATCCTGGTTAAATAAAGGTAAATAAAAAAAATAAACAAAATTTTGTGACGAGAGGAAGCGTGATTTGCAGTCACAGAAAAGCATTATGCAGTCACTTGGCACTAGTAAAATCAAGGCAACTGAAGCATCTTATCATGTAGAGCTATGTATAGCGAAGGCAGGCAAGCCCCATAACTTTAGAGAAACACTGCTACTCCCTGCAGCAAGAGATATGTGTTCAGTGATGCTGGGAGAAGCAGCAGCTGCTAAACTTGACATGATCCCTATCTCTACCATACAGCGACACGGCTTATAATGTCAAAGAGCAGGTCATGGACAGTGTTCGCAAAAGCCCCTTTGAGCTGGATGAGTCCACTGATGTTGCACACTGTGCTGAATTGATGTGTGCAGGAAGATTTTTTGTTTTGCGTTTCTCTCCCCTCCCTTTCAAGGCCTTGATTGACTTTTACCAGGCTAATGGCCTATGCACGGATGGGGCAATAGCAGTCTGTCACAGCGTTCTTGTTAAACAGGTGCAGACAGTTGCCCCTGCCACTGTCTGGAAGCACTCCATCATCCATCCCCAGGTTTTAGCAGCAAAAACGATGCCCCAAGAATTACGTGCTGTTGCTGGATGAGGCTGTTAAAATTGTGAACACAATTAAATCGCGTGCCTTAAATGTCCGTCTGTTTTCAATGTTGTGCAATGAGATGGGTGCTCACTTCAAGCAGCTGTTCCTACATTCCAAGGTCAGGTGGCTATCTCGGGGCAATATGGCCTATGTTCAGTCATAGTTCTCATCTGTTTTCTGTCTTTTGGGCTGCATACACAAACTACTAGACTTACTAGAGCAGGTTTATCACCACAAAAGAACGGTGATGATAAATATAAAAATTCAAGAGAAGAAAACTATTATGTCCTCACCTCAGGTGTCAGAGCGTTGTTGTCTGTTGTCTGGCTGGACAGAAGCACGTGAGTGAAGCCGTCCTCTTTCCTCACCACAATGTCCCTGAATCGACAGTTGCTCTCGTTCTGTCGCACGTTGTACCTGAGCCGCTTGTCAATGGCGCTGCATTTGTCTTCAGTCAGCTTCCGTTTGACTGAGTTGTGCAAATGCATTTTTCCATTGACGTGAAGGTGTCCTTAGGTCAACAAAACAAATCAGTCATTTTCTGTCATACTAGATGGTGATGAGAAAATGGGTGGATCAGATAAATTTAAGTTTCTGTTCATCACACATGCAGACATATCTGGCTCTTAATTGTACTTTATGAAAACCCTTTATGGATTAATGCACCCACACGTCACAGTGAATGGAAATCATGCTCACTATGGGTAAACACTATTGATAAACATGGGAAAGAATAATAACAGAAATACTTTTGAAAATTTGGGAAAACTGAGCTTACAAGTTGTGTACTCTATGATCCTTTGGCATTAATGAGCAACATTAAAATAATTTCTTCATCATTATTACATGCTTTTATAGGCAAAGAAGTCTCATCTCATGAATTTGTCTGCAATCATTAACTGCACTGGTAAAGCTCTGGATTGTGACCCAAAAGTGAAAACCGCAGGTGTCATCAGCCAATCAGATGGATTGAAGTGAAGAATATAATGTCTTTTGGGACAATTTTTATCTGACTTATCATGGAAAATAACAATGTAGTAATAATTTGGCAAACTTTTCAAAATGTTGGCAACTTTTTATCTCTATTTTACTACGCACCTATTACTTATTATTAGCCTGTTAACCTTTAGTGGAAGTGAACGACGGATGCGGTCCGCCGTAAGGGGAAGTTTACGAGTGAACAGGCAACAGGCATCTAATGTGAGCGCAGTGATACGAATCGAGACGAGATATGCGAATGCTAACTACGCTGCTGGATTTTTTGTGGACAACTGTTTGGGACGCAAATATATCACCTTTCGGACAAATGTTTTGTTTTGAGAAAAAAAAACAAGCTTTACTACGAGTCCCAGTGAACTTACCGGACCTAATTACCTGAACTCCAGAACGCGAGCAGAACTGGGCTGAGCGCAAACTGTCAGAGGTAAGTCAGTGTTACCGCACGTAACTTTTAGAAGGAAACCCATACAGATTAACAAAAAAAAAAGCACTATCCCTTTAACCAGGAAAACATAAGACGGCCATGTTACCGGTTATAGTTTTGAAAATGCTACATTTGATGAAAACAAAGTATTAATATTTTTTCACTTGTTTTTCACGGTCCGAATCACTCCCCCTTCAGAGCACTATCACAACACAATCAGCGTGCTTCCCGCTTATCTCATCAGGTTTGTCAGGTTGTTATGTACAGTTTTGTATCATGCTTTTTTGCATTGTCGTATGAGAGCATGGATCACGCAGGCTTGTGGGAGGAGCACTGGATAGAGCCAACCGTAACCCAGGGCTCAGACTGCACTCTGTACAGCTCTAGTCCGGTGGTCATGAGGAGCTCAGACCTTGGTGGGGCAGCGGCACTCTGGGTTAATTTTGTTGAGAATCTATTACTGCCGGATGTCGAAGCCAACGGCACACCTTTTCCCTTAATAAATTAAGAGTTATTGTGCAAACACATGGTCTTGCATGTGCAGCTTCAAAGGCTGTGAATGCAACAGCACAGCAGAGATCCAGTCCTCATGTGAGTGTCACACCTCAACAAAACCAGACAATTTGATTCAGGAGTGCAGTCTGAACAAGGAGTAAGGAGGGTTCGAGTAGCACTGAGGAGAGATTGCAAAATTACTGAAATATACTTGGATGACATCTAAAATCTCTTCAGTGATGTTTTTGATGAGGGGATAATGTTATAGAAAAAAAATATATATATAAACTGCATAACACCCACTCTTTAATTTCACATAAGAAATAATGACTAAACACATATTAAACTAGTAGTTTTATATGTATATTTCATCATCATGTATTCACTAACTTTTTCTGCATAGTTGTTAATGAGATACTACTGACTAGATTATAATTTCAAGGTTCCATAACTGCATCAGGGCTCGTCTTTTTTCTATTAATTTACATTTCACACAGTTATTTGCAGTCGTGTCGGTCCAAATATAATGGCATTACTGGGCACACATTGTAAAGGCATATCCTGCCGCAAGTCATTGTATATTTTAGCACAATGAAATAATATATGGTGACTGTAAACAAATAAAAAATGTAACTCTTCTGTTCTTACCGAGTTCACTGGAGAACTGTTGTTGGGTCATGTCTGTGTATCCTAGGTCCACTCTCTCTGGAGGTGGAGGTCTCGGTGGTCTTGTTGCTGCCCTGTACAGGACAGGCTCCATGTCCCCATTCTCAAGTCCATTCTGACTATGCCTGTCCACTGGCACAGGAGGGACAGGAGGCAGCCCAGTACCAGGTGGGGATTTGTATGTGATATTTTTGTTGAGTCCATCTCCTATCGGGTGCTTTCCACTAGCAATGCCTAGCTTTTTCTGTTTGTGAGTGGTACCAGCTGAGGCCCCTCCAATGCCCAGCACTGTCCCATCTCTCACAGGAGATGCACTAGTCCTTTTGGTCTTTTTAGTTTCTGATTGAGCTCTAGTATTTTCCTTTGGGTTGGAAGAATGATGATGAATTCTGGATGTTTTGGGTCGTTTTTGTGAGTGTATGTGTAAACTGTTAAACTGATCAATGAACTCTTCACAGTGAAGTAGATGGTGCGCTGGTTCCCAAGTGTCCTCTTTACTCCCGTAGCCTTTCCATCTGATCAGGTATTCCCATTTGCCCTTTTTGTTCCGCCTCTTGTCAACAATACGCTCCACCTGGAAAAGTAAATATAAAAAGTTCAGAATTGTCACATAAATATGATATTTTAAAAAGTGAAGTAGCCACTTGTCAACTCTATAAAATTGTACTGCCAGGCAGTAGAGGTGGTTCAAGAACAAATACCTAGGCATAATGATGACCAGTACGCACACAAGTCTCAGGTGAATGCTGCCTGCAGTAAGGCCCACCAGAGAATGCACTTTTTCTGTAAATTTAGAAGTTTTAATATTGATAGTGATTTTTTTTTTTTTTTAATTGTTGCTTAACTGAATCAATCATCACCCTTTCTTTTCTCTGCTGATTTAATTTGCTAAGCTTAAAAATCAAAATTGTCTAAATGAAATTCTTAAACAGGCAGGAGATACTCAGTCCTCTGGTATAGGACAAATAGACTGAATATTTTTTTTTGCTTCTACAGTGGTCTTTTAAATAAACTATAATATAAATGCCATTGCTTTTTCTAGCTAGGCAGCTGCACCATATTGTCTCACAGCACTTACTTAAATTAAATATTTTTTTTAATCATGTTGTTTTTATTCTTATGTCTGTGAGGATGTAGGTAACAATTACCCCTTGGGGACCTAATAAAGCTTTGAAGTTGAAATAATTTTTTTAAGGAATGTAAATGTTTATAGACTACTGCACATACATTTTTATAAGAAACTGGTTCTAGTTTTATAGCTTTAGTCTATACAACAGTGCCTCTCGAAAGTACTAATACACCTTGAACTTTTGCACATTTTGTCAGGTTTACCACCATAAACATAAAGATTTTATTTTTACTGAAAGTTCAGACACAAGTAACAGACAACTGAAGTGAAAGCAAAATGATAATTTTTTTGTTACAGAAAAGTGAAAAGTGGGGTGTGCATTACTATTCATACAGCTTTTTCTGAGTGCATTAAATTGCCTTTAAAACATACCTAATGATGCTGAATATTCACACCTTGTCCAAACAATTAAATAGGGGGCACCTGTATGTAATCTACTCTCAGTATAATTACAGCTGTTCTGTGAGGGCCTCAGAGCTATGGATGGAGTGTATTGCTCACTCAACAACATCATGAAGGCCAAGGAGCACACCAGAGAGGTCAGGGATAAAGTTGTGGAGAAGTTTAAAGTAGACGTGCGCAATTTATCGATTAAATCGATTAAATCGAATTTACAGTTCAGGATGATGTGTTTTTATGAAAATCGATTTTTTAATTATTTTTTTTAAATGCGAGCGGAACAAATGCACCGCCATGTTCTACACGGGTAAGTTAGCGGGGCGCACCCAAACATTGTACAAGCTAGCATGGCAGAGGGAAAGCCGGAGCTTGTACCAAAGAAAGGTGTTGCTACATCTGTTATATGGAACTGGTTCGGTTTTCTTGCGTCGTTTAGAACAAACGAGTGCTCGCTGTAAGGTCTGTTCAAAAGCTGTTGCAACCGAAAGAAGCAGCGCGACAAATTTATCCTAGCGCCTAAAGCAGAGGCACAGAGAGAAGTGCAGGTCCCTACAGCGCGAGCACATATTGTAAGACATGGTGTCCATATATACTGTGGAAAAGCCCGGATTCTTTAACATGGTGAAAGTTTTCGACCCAAAGTATATGCTACCAAGCCGCAAATATTTTTCTGAAGTTGCCTTGCCACATGTGTATACAGACTGCACAATGCTATAGGTAAGGGTCTTGAAGTGATTTTTTTTTTTAAAGCAATAACAGCTTAATTGATGCAAGGTGTAATGTATTTATTTTATAAAAGAATGTTTCCATTATTTTGAGCCATTTGTCTGTCATTTATTTGTTTTTGAGTAGGGCAGAGAAAAATCGATTAAAATCGGAAATCAGATTTTTTTTTTTTTTTTTTTACGGCCGTCCACCTAAACTAACAGACCGAACAAGGAGAGCACTGGTCATAAATGCAACCAAGTGCCCCAAGATGACTCTGGAGGAGCTGCGAAGTACTGCCGTTGTGCTGGAGGAATCTGTACATGGGACAACTATCAGTCATACTCTACACAAATTTGGCCTTTATGGACGAGTGGCAAGAAGAAAGCCATTATTGAAAGGAGGCCATAAGAAATCCTGTTTGCCAGAAGTCATATGGGGGACACAGCTACCATGTGGACGAAGGTACTTTGGTTGGATGAGACAAATATTGAACTTTTTGGCCCAAATTAAAAACGTTATGTATGGTGCAAACTTAACACTGCTCATCGTCATGAGTGCACCATCCCCACTGTCAAATATGGTGGGGGGGGGCATCAGATTGAAAGAATAGTTGGGAAGATGGATGGAGCCAAATACAGGGACATTTTGGAGGAAAATCTGCAAGTGAGTCAGTAAGCAGGACAATGACCCTAAACACAAAGCTAAAGCTACAATAGAATGGTTTAAAACAAAACATATTCATGTGCTAGACTGGCCCAGTCAAAGTCCAGACCTAAATCCCATTGAAAATCTGTGGAAAGACCTGAATACTGTTGTTCACAACTGCTCTCCATCTAATTTGACAGAGCTTGAGTTGTTTCGTAAAGAGGAATGGGCTAAAATTTCAGTGTCTAGATTAGGGGTGTGCAAAATAATCGTCATGACAATGCATCGCGATACTAACTTTCACAATATACTGCATCGATTCTTGATGCCAAATATCGATTATTAATTAAAAAAACGGAAATGCGGAAAAGCGGAAATGCCGCTGCCTTCACGCCAGCGGCATTTCCGGCGGCGGGCTGTGTTTACATGCTGGAGCGGTTTTTAGAGCAACATGTGCGTTCACGCTGCACTGTGCGTGCCCAATGCGCTCCTGTCTGCCGAAATATGGAAGTCTGAGAAGGACCCTTACCGAGTGTGACATAACGGCTGCTGAGGAGGTCGTCGCGGCAATGAAACCTATGAAAGTAGCTACACTCGCAATATGAGAGGAGACCAGTCCAACGCTATCTATTGTAGCGCCACTCCACTGATTCCATCTTGACAAGGGAAATTAAAACCACAATGTGCCAGGATCTTAACAAGAGGTATTTGAGTGAAAAAGAGGCTCTGTATAAGGCCTTTCCTTTCCGAGGACGAGAGTTAAGATGTTTACAATGGAGTAACTGCAGAAGCCATCAGGACCAAGTGGGCATTACAGGTAACATTAACAACAATACAATTAAAGTGTAATTTAACAATATAAATTCATATTTTAGCGTTTAAAAGCATAAATAAGTAATGATAAAAGGAGAAATTCAAGTAATGATAAAAGAAGAAATTCAATAAGTAATAAATAAATACATATTAATACATAAATTAATGAATAAATAAATCTATCGTAGGTAAATGCAGTTGTCATCGGAAATAGATAAAAGCATTCACAATTCTATTGTGTTGAACTGATTTCCAGCAAAGCAATGGACTTCAGGCAGTATCAAGGAAGGATGGTTTATTTGTTTTTGTTATTCAATAAATTCAGTTATGAATTGAGTTGCTCAGTTATGTATCAATTGAAGACACTACCCAGATACACAGCCTCTGATATTTAAGTTATCCTCTTTTTTTTGGTACATTTTCACTGAAGTATGTCTAATATATTGCAATGCATCGCAATAATTCAAGTATCGTGATGCATCGTGATAGTATCGCATCGTGGCATATGAATCGTGATTCGAATTGAATTGTGACTTCTTTGCCAATACCCACCACTAGCCTAGATGTGCAAATCTTGTAGAGTCATACCCCAAAAGACTTGCTGCTGTTATTGCTGCAAAAGGGGGTTCCACAAAGTATTAACTCATGCTGTATGAATACTTGTGCATGTCCGGCTTTTCGTTTTTTTTATTTTTTGAAAAATAACAAAATCATGTATCATTTTGCTTCCACTTCACAGTTGTCTGTTACTTGTGTGTGAACTTTCAGTAAAAAAATTCAAAATAAAATCTTCATATTTATGGTTGTAAACATGTAAACATGTGCAAAAGTTCAAGGTGTATTAGTACTTTCGAGAGGCACTGTATATTTAGATGTAGTGAAGAAGCTGTATCCTTCACTTGTGGGCATGAACCTTCTACCAGAAGTACTCGTAATCTAAGGAACATAACAGGCTCTTTGAGCCCTGTGTATTTTGTATTAGCTGACAGAAAAAAAAATCCATCTTTGTTTGGTTGCTTTCACGCTGCCACTAGATTTAGTTTTTTTTTAATGTTAATCTGTATGGGTTTCCTTCTAAAAGTTACATGCGGTAACACCGGCTTACCTCTGACAGTTTACGCTCAGCCCGGTTCTGCTCACGTTCTGGAGCTCAGGTAATTAGGTCCGGTAAGTTTGCAGGGACTCGTAATAAAGCTTGTTTTCCTTCTCAAACAAAACATTTGTCCGAAAGGTGATTACAGTGGTCCCTCGCTCTATCGCAGTTCACTGTTCGCGGCCTCGCCGTTTCGCTGATTTTTTTTTTTTTTTTTTTAAATAGTGTAACATTTTTTTTTATAGTGTAACATTGTGTTCTGTGTCCTGATTGGCTAAGAGACGAGACCAGAACTAAACCAGGTCTAGACCAGGTCTAAACCAGGTCTAAACCTGGACTGGCCCTGGACTAGGTCTAGACCTGGACTAAACTGGGACTAAACCAGGTCTAAACCAGGATTAAATCACTCCGTCACTCTTGCGTTCGTTTGTGCGTGTTCGGTTCGTGGCTCGGGCTGAGAGGACGTGGTCCGGGCGCCGCGGTTCTATCTCGTGCTCGCAGCCCCGGTGTACGCGCGGCCTCGCGCCGGTTGTGCTGCTCTGTCACGGATTTGACCACGGTAAGGGGTGCATGTGTCGCGCACTTCTACAAGGGGTTGGTGCGCATCGCGTCCCAGGACGTGGCAGTGCTGGGCTTCCGGGGCCGTGTCTCCCCCCACGCTTCACTATTAATACATTTTGTGGAAAATCTATGAAAGTTTGAGTGTTTAAACTAGAGACAAATGTGAGAAAAGGTTAATTGCAGTCTGAGAAAAGCGTGAAAAGCGAGAAATGTGTGTGTTGAGGCATTCACAGCCTTAAAACATGTATAAAAATTGTAAAATATAAAGTTGTCCTACTTCGTGGATTTCTCTTATTGCGGGTTATTTCTGGAACCTAACCCCCGCGATAAACAAGGGATTACTGTATTTCCGTCCCAAACAGTTGTCCACGAAAAATCCAGCAGCGTAGTTAGCATTCGCATATCTCGTCTCGTATCACTGCGCTCACATTAGCTGCCTGTTGCCTGTTCAATCGTAAACGTCCCCTTACGGCGGACCGCATCTGTCGTTCACTTCCGCTAAAGGTTAACAGGCTAATAATAAGTAATAGGCGCGCAGTGATACGAATCGAGACGAGATATGGGAATGCTAAGTACGCTGCTGGAGTTTTCGTGGACAACTGTTTGGAACGTAAATATATCACCTTTCGGACAAATGTTTTGTTTTGAGAAGAAAAGCAAGCTTTATTACGAGTCCTAATTACCTGAGCTCCAGAACGCGAGCAGAACCGGGCTGAGCGCAAACTGTCAGAGGTAAGCCAGTGTTACCGCACGTAACTTTTAGAAGGAAACCCCAAAAAAAAATTAATATGATGTCAGTCCACCCTTTGCAGCTTCAACTCTTCTGGGAAGGCTGTTCACAAGGCTTAGGAGTGTGTTTATGGGATTTTTTGACCATTCTTCCAGAAGCACATTTGTGATGTTGATGTTGGACGAGAAGGCCTGGCTCTCAGTCTCCGCTCCAATTCAGCCCAAAGTCATTCTGTCAGGTTGAGGTCAGGACTGTGCAGGCCAGTCAAGTTCATCCACACCAAACTTTTTCCACCTTGTGATGTCATCCTTGTCTTTATGGTGCAAGATGACTGGTGCACAGTCATCTTGGAAGAGGAAGGGGCCATCTCCAAACTGTTCCCACAAAGTTGGGAATATGGAGCATTCAGTGTTCCTTTCACTGGGGCCAAAACCAGCTCCTGAAAAACAACTCCACACTTTAATCCCCTCTCCTCCAAACTTTACACTTGACACAATGCAGTCAGACAAGTACCGTTCTTCTGGCAACTGCTAAACCCAGACTTGTCCATCAGATTGCCAGGTGGAGAAGCACAATTAGTAACTCCAGAGAACGCATCTCCACTGGTCTAGAGTCCAGTGGTGGCGTGCTTTACACCACTGCATCTGACGCTTTGCATTGCACTTGGTGATGCATGGCTTGGATGCAGCTGCTCGGTCAGTTTGAATGTCTGTAGCGATTCACTCTGCAGCAAGTACTATGCACCTCAGCATCCCCTGACCCCGCCCCGCCAGTTTACGTGGACTACCACTTTGTGGCTGAGTTGCTGTTGTTCCCAATCGCTTCCACTTTGTTACAATATCACTGACAGTTGACTGTGGAATATTTAGGAATGAAGAAATTTCACGACTGGACTTGCTGCACAGGTGGCATCCTATCACAGTACCACGCTGGAATTCACTGAGCTCCTGAGAGCGACCCATTCTTTCACAAATGTTTGTAGAAACAAGTCTGCATGCTTTGATTTTATATACCTGTGGCCTTGGAAGTGATTGGAACACCTGATTTCCATTATTTGGATGGGTGAGTGAATACTTTTGGCAATATAGTGTATTTGTATGAATGAGCTCTGCAGAGCTGACTGTTAGATATATTTGTCTGACGAAACAATTTGGATCATTGCAACAAGTCTCCTCCTGCCTCTATGGTAATCCTGGGTCTGTCTATGTTGTTCAAAATGCTTTTTCTCTGCCATCACCAGCATGTATAGTCCTCACAGTGTATTTAGCCACAGAGGAAAGGAAAGTCCACCGCATATACCAGGGATATATGCATTCATATTCACATGGTTCTGATGACCTCTGTGGGTGTTGCATGTTTGGGGTAATTGATGCAAGGTGCATGTGAACAAGATCAATCCAAAACTGAAGTAAACATAAATAAATATTAGGGGTGTAAAGATTAACCGATTTGGATCGGTTATCGGTCTGTGACCTTTGCGATCTGAGTGTACCGATCAGCGGAGCCCGGATCGGTCCAAATTCACTACGAAAGGTCCGATGCACCGGATTTACAGCCAAGAATCGGTTTGCTAGCTCCTGAGCGGTCTCTCTCATGGCGCAGCAGCCGCGCTGTGTGTGTCTGCGTTCTTTCGCGAACGGTGGGTGGTTCACTTACCTGGGGTTGAAGCTTATTGGCTGGTTAACTGCCAATGATGCAAGCGGCGTGGGTTATATGCGGAAGCGAGCACAAAATGTTTGCACTGTATAGCCGTGTCCCAATTCGCATTGTGCGGAGGGCGGGTTTCCCGCCGCCTCGTCTCGTCAGGAGATCTACTCTATCGGTAAGCTAAGCCAAGTTTCCTTTTCTTGAGCTATGGTTAAAATAATTTGGTGCGCTACCGCTATTTATGGAAATGGTTCGTATGCGTGGTTAACTTTTGTGCCAGTGTTGTGTCGCGTTGATATCAGTCTGATGTTTCACTGTCAGCTTGATAGTTTCCATGGCAGCTATAGACCATAACTATTGATACTCAGGGATGAAAGTGGCCAATCATGAAAAAAGCGGAAAGTCCCGCCCCCCCCCCCCCCGAAAAAAAAAATCCGGGGGGGGGGGGGGGACTTTAATAAATAGCAATAAAACACATTTTTAAACAATTGTAGTGGTTTTTATTTGAAAGTTGATATCAAAACACGGCACTGACCCCGATTTTGCGACATCAAAGTCTGATAACGAGCCGAGAGAGCGCACTCGCGGCACAGCTGGTGCTGCGCCAGAAGAGCACACAAGCTCGCGCGGCCCCGCACACATGTACAAGTTTAATACGAGACATGTACTTTTGTTTCTGAATACGGGACGATTACATTTTTCAACGGACGGTTGGCAACCCTAAACACAATTATACATATATAATACACACCCAAAATTTCAACATATTTGGAAAAATAAAAAAATAAAAAAATTACCACGCGGCTAAAAAAAAAGCGGAGATCCGCTAAAAAGCGGAACTCTTTCATCCCTGTGATACTAGCGTTTTTATTGTCACGGTTAGTGGATTGGGTGATTTATTTAGACAACATTCATGTATTGGCAATGTATATTTGATTTGGGCTAAAATTGACTTGGCTAATTTACTTTTGTGTGGAAAATACAATGTATAATCAGAATTTGTGCATTTCTGTATTTAGATAGGCTACTTATGATTTGTGTGTATAGAAATGTACTTCACACACACAGATGATTTTTGTCTCAAAGGAGACTGAGGAAATGTTATAAGATGGAGAGAAAGTATTAGTTATGCAGTGGATTTAACATGCTAGTGTTTTCTATAACTGCCTAGTAATATCTATCTTCTTGTCAGTGATATGTTACACTTTTACAGTTACTGAAACTCATGAGTGACTGAAGCACTAATTACTAACTAATTCTGATTCATTCTGATTTTTGACTTTAATAGGCAACTTGCTTGTTTTATAAGGTCTTTTTTTTATTTTTGATATCTAACCTTATTGTTTTGTGTTGCTTGAGGGAAGGAATTTTAAGTATGAGCAGAGTTTTGCAAACCGGATTTCCAGTTTTTCAGTAGGCCTGGTGTATTGTCTGTCGGACACTAAATAAACAAAAGGATACTATTTTGAAATTTAATTTCTGTTTCTCTCTTTTTCTTCTCAATAACTTTAAAGCACTTGGGAGTAAAGTTGTCAATTTGTATTGAATCGAAATTAACCGAACCGGATCGGATCAGATCGAATCGAATCGTACCGGATCGTTTACTAATTTTATGAATCGTCCCTGAATCGAATCGTAGCCTGTGAATCGAGATTCGAATCGAACCATTTTGTGAGTGAAAGATTCACACCCCTAATAAATATAGTGCGCACTGGGAGCAAAATGATTAATAAATCCAATCACTTATGTTTTTTCTTGACCCGTTTATGGCCATAATAATGGCTTGTGGTGGGGCTGGGCAATTTAACCTTAAAACTAATAATTTAAACCTCGTATTGATCCTTCACATATTTTTTGTTTGTTTGTTTAATTTAAAAAACAAACCAAATTATTTTTAAATTAATACATTTAATATAATTAATATTAATATTAATCTTCCTATTAATGCTGCCCAGCAAAGAAAGGGCGTATATTTGCCTAAAAGATGGAATTTGGACTAAAAGACCACTCAAGTTATGCAGAGTTTCTCAGGTTTTGGTCACCCATTGTCAGTGCACAGGCCAGATTCCTCTTGGTGGAAGCTCTGCTCAAACTGAGACACCTACCCCACTCCCATCCTTGAGTCTGGGCTAAATAAGAGCTGCTCTCCACAAAAAATACTACACTACTGCAGCTACTAAAACTATATTTGCAATATTATTCCTGTTAATACTTCTACATACTCGTCTTTGTACGGCAACTGCTCCTATTACTATCAATACATCCTTCAGGAGTACCTGCCACAATGGTGCCACTGCATCTCAAAAATTTCCCCTACAACTGGATTACACACAGTAATAGAAGATGTAAGTGGGGATGGTAGTGGTAACCTGGTCAAAGCAGCAGCCATAAAAAGTAACATTAGGGCCTTCCAGTAATATTATGGTGCTGCAAACAGATTTTAAAACACACACAAAAAAGCCCCCCCAAATACCCCTACCCACTAGTGCATGTTTTCTTTTCTAGCTTGTTTAACTTGTTCAAATTTGTGCCTGCAAGTTTAAACTGTGGGACATGTTCTGCTTGAGATAACTCATTTCTCTGAACCCAGGAGATAAGGCAAAAGAGTGCTCGGATGCATGAGGACAACTACACTATGCTAAATAGCAATTTTTCAAGGTTTTCAGGACAATACAAAAATAAACTGCATATCAATTAGATGACTGGGGTGGTTTCTGTTTTCTGGGCTTTAAAAAAGGGATTGGCCAAGGAAGGAGCTAATTACACCTATAGATATAGAGTCTGGAGAGTAAAATGGCCAAAAATTACTTGCAGTTACGCTATGAGGCCAGCAATTTATTTAAATTGGGTAATGTAGAAACTAAATTAAAAAAGACAAAAAGTGATCAAAGGATGAAACAGGCTAGTCCATGTTGTTGAAATGACAAGAACTCACTATGGCACTCACTCAATTGTGTGTGTGGCACTTGTGTGTGCTGTGCATGTTTTACAATGGTAATCACTCCCTCAGATGTGAACCAGAGCATCACTGAGATACTGGACAGAGTTCCAACATGGCAGCACCAGAAGGGCCCAAACTCTGCCAGTGATGGATTTAGGTCAGTCGGGAGAGCATGGGGGACAGTCACTGTACCAGCATAGGGTCTAAGAATTCACACCAATGCCAACAGTCTGTGCCTTCCTAACAATGGCATTATATTTCATAAAGATTTGTATAAATAAACATGGCAGTTTGCTATGATAACTACAACAGGTCATCCGTCGTTATTAATCGGCACGGTGGCTGAGTGGCTAGCGCTCATGCTTCACAGAAAGAAGGTTCCGGGTTCGATCCCCAGGTCGCCCAGGCCCTTCTGTGTGGAGTTTGCATGTTCTCCCCATGTCTGGGTGGGTTTCCTCCGGGCACTCCAGTTTCCCCCACCAACCCAAAAAACATGCACCATAGGTAAAATCCTGACCAAACAGAAGCAAAGAAGATCATGGAGATGGTCCCCAGGCACAGTAATGTGCTGCCCAATAACAATAACAGGATGGGTTGAATGCAGAGAAGAATTTCTCCTGTGTGAGATCAATAAAGTCACTTCTTCTTCTAATCCACATGTTTTTTTCTAAAACAGCAGCCCAATCAAACCACATTGCAGAGAAAGTGATCTCTTTTACTCACAATCTTCATAGCTTGTCTGAGATCTTTTTCAAAAACTGTAAACTTCTGCATCTGCTGTGATAGAATCACAACTGAATCTATTGCACCACCAACTCAAATTTGACATCACTGATTTAGTGTGAGACATCTGACCATTATTGTCAAACACAGCCATCCCCAAGAGGGTTAAAACTCTTGAAATGACTTGCCTTCATGACTTCTGAGAACTAATGTAAGCCAAATCTGACAAATAAAGACTAATCCAACAATAAAACTAATTTAGGACTAAACCTGGACTAATCAAGGACTAAATCAGGACTAGTGTTTGTAATGACAAACAGAAGGTGCATTGCTTGTGCCATTGTGAGCATTATTGTAATACCATCATTATAAAGCTACAAGAACCACTGGGTTGAACAGAAAAGAAAAATAAGAATGGGACAGATTTCCTTCAGAAAAAGGTCCTGAAGCTCACTACAGCTGTTAACAGCAGCGACTCTGCAGGAGCGAGAAGTCCAGCATCTCTTGCAACATGAGATCTAGTTTGATGTCCTTGGTGGATCATGAAGTTTGTTAAAGGTCCCATGACATGGTACTTATTGATGCTTTTTTATGGTGCCTTAATGGTTCCCTAATACTGTAAATGAATCCTGCTCCAAAATCAAGACTCAGTCCATGAGAAAGACACATGTACACAGTCAGAGTCAGAAAATCTCTCTCTGAACAACTCATTCTGGGCCTTGTTGCTTGAATGCAAATGAGAAGGACTAACCTAACCTTTAACCTATGAGATAGGTTAAAGGAGCGGGTGGGGGGGGCCAAATGTGCCGCTGGTTCCTTGTTTTAGCGGTGCACTGTGTGCTGGCCCCACTTCCGCGATTTAAGCGCGGAGGAAGAAAGGAGAGCGTTTCAATGAAAAAACATTTCACAGAAAAAAACATTTTCACAGAAAATAAAATTAAACCACTGCTGTTTCAGATGTCCAGAGGCTCAGATAAAGGACTTCCGAGCCTAGAAACACTCGCACGTGCCTCCAGGCAAATAAAAAAACGCATTTTGCATTGCGTAGCTCATTCGCGGTCCAAACTCTCTGGGCGTGATTTACAGAGACGGTGGGTAGACATCCAGACAGGGGGTGGAGCTGCATTTTTTGATGTGACGTCACATAGTTGCCTTGTTCAGAATTGCCCGTTTGAGCTGCGTTTTTTTCAAACGCAGAAAAGGACCGCAAATGCTCAGTTTAGACATTTTGCAACTTTTAGCCATGCGGGGGGGCCCTAAACAGGGTAGGGGAGCTCACATTAACGTTCAAAAACCTCAGAGAGTGAAAATTTCATGCCATGGGACCTTTAAAGATGTTTTCCCATAACGCTATTTTCTGATCCATCTTATAATGTACTTTCCTCTTTAAAAACATAGCCTTTTATAGAGTCCTATTTTGTTTCATTCACACGTTTACCACACACATCCTGCATATTTAGCCCGAGTTCTTCTCTCAAATTGAAAACACTCAATCACATTTTTCCACCTTGTGATGTCATGTGGTAATACAGGAAGTGCTCCAATGTGTTTGTAAACTCTATATACCTTACTAGAAACATTTGGATAATTTCAGGTATAAAAGGTATAAGGTAGCTGAAAACTATTGCTTCATGACATCACAAGATCGAACAGAGCATTTTGAGAGGTGGAGATGTTGACAGACTAATAATAAAGGGTCGCTCAAACATGAATGAAACGAAACACAACTCCATATATGTTTTTGATGAGATACATTCTAGCATGGCTTAAACTCACAAGAGTCAATTTTGCGTAATATAGGACCTTTAAAAACATCCATGAACATAATGAAAAATATTAAATCACCCTTATTATGCAATATACAATAATATATCAAATAACAACCACTGACTTAAAAACAGGCCCCTTGATTCAGGCCCCAGCTCTTCTACTAATTACATACAACTTACACCAGGAAGCAGCGGCTTTTCATTCATAAAGGTTTACTTTTTTAAACCTTAGAATAGGAAGTGATCATGGATGCGCTTCCAGCTCCATCAGCTCTGGCTAGTATTGACTTTACGTTGCCCTCTCTCTATAACTGCTGCAGTGAGCCCAATTAAAATGGCTTAAAATGTTCCTATAAACCTGCTCTACATGATCCTGGTGTTTTTATGTCACTATTTTGTCTGTACATAAATTCCCGTTCCTAATATAACTCCAGATTTGCTCCTATAAGCCTGGTGAGCTTCATGTGATTGGAGCCAAATGCTATGGGTGACGTCACATTCCCTTAGTCCACGTCTTTATACAAACTATGATAATATGCCCCTTTAATCATTAAAGGTACACTGTGCAACTTTTCTGTTTCACTACAACCTGTTTATCTCCATGGAAATGTTGCTTTGTCTAGAACGCTCCACAGTATAGACTAAACCTGTCTATCAGAATGGAAACAAGTGGTTTACAGCACTATGCTACTTTACAATTCAGATCTGTGGAGAGTTGCCCCTATTTACAGAAGGAATTGTTTTATTTTTGAGGAATAGAAACATCTGTACTCAACAAATGCTAGATGGATATGTTTAATGTCATACAGTTGGAACATTCCAAGCAAAGCAATAACACCTCCATGGAGACAAATAGGTAGCGGATCTTCCACCAGAAAAGTTGCATAGTGCACCTTAAAATATTTAGTTGCCAAAAATATCAAAGTTTCTAAATAGGTCTAAAGAAACAAATGTGGAACAAAAAGCTCATGACAGACCAGATTGGTTTGTTTACTACACCATCCGTTGTCAGAAGAACTAGCTCTGACAATGATGAACAGACCTCCTTGTGAAGAACAAACTGCACTCATCTTTGCTTCAGCATCAGCCTGTCCAGGCGGCTGTAGCAAACAGCAAAAAATACACTTTGACTGCCACAGAACTGGCCACAGACCACCTCATGTGGTCATCACTGACCAATTGGAACTTTTAAATGGCATTTCAATTAAAATCTGATTCAAAATTGTGATTCATTGCACAGCTTAGCCAATTGCATTTTCTATACATTTTGTAATACACCTCATTATGCCCACCTTTCATATTCATCATCTATTTTAATCATGTTCTAGTTAAAAAATAAATTCACAAAAAGATATTTCCACATGAGAAGTATCCATCCGTGAGTCCTTTGCATGAGGATCTATGCTCATGGCACAAAGGCCTTGCTATGAAGCGTGGTCAAGTTAACCTGCATATTATCTCCTATATCCTAATTGATGATGCGCACAAGGGCGACCTTTCAATCACTCAAGACACCACCATACCAGGGTCATCTTTTAATCAAAACAAAAATATTCATTATTATTCAGTGTGGAAATCAGTAAGGAAATACTTTGGATTGTATTTAGTAGCATAAAAGTAAGTAGATGCACACCTTCCTTCCAGCCCATCACTCAGTCTGGAGCTATTCAGCATGTCCGCTCCGCGCTGCTGTCACTTCACTTCACCACGACTTTCAACTCGGCAACACTTCAGTCCGAAAAACACTCTATTCACCACGTACAGTGTCAAAGTCCACCAGAAGGACATAAAGTGTGGACACTATAGAAAATCGTCTACTGTAGAGCCCTGAGGGGGTTACTTAAAGGGCTTATTACACCGCTTTTTACATTCGCGACGCCCTCCCCTGTACTTCCTAATTCCAATATTCGTCAATATTGCGATAGCTTTTCCCTGGATATGATGAGTATTTTACCTCGTACAGGTCCCCCGAAGCCATACTGGGCGCGGGCTCGGGTGGCGCGACGTTTTTAGCTGTCTTGTTGGCTTTTTGGATCGTATACTCTCTCGGAGTGTCGGCGAAAGCCCCGATAGACAGACGGGAATTAGCAAGCAGCCGTGTTATTCTGAGCAATCCGCAGTAGCAGATCAGCAGACAGCGTCAATCGAGCTCGGCGCTGTGCGTTGGATCGGTCCACACTTACAAACAAACAAGCGTCGGGCGGTGCTGCTGTTTACTCCAACTAGTGACAAAGTGAAGACAGTCCGCCTCGTACAGCCTGTGCTCAGCCCAGAGCAGCGTCAGGGGCAGATCATGTGTGTGGAGACATGAGGATCCGTGTGTGAGCCACCTGTGCGCTTCTCACATCACCTGAACATCATCACTTCTGTTGTACTTATTATCATTCTGTTACACGTCCATGGACATTCCGTCTACTTCAGGCTATGACACGTCGACCTAGGCTGTGGCATGGCTTAATATTTTCCTTTGCACAATAATGCCTACCAACCCACAGGCCTGGCACAGGGGAAATTATTTGGACACATTAGCTTACACATCACAATAAATATAATAATAAATCACAAAAATATAGCCTACTAGTAAATGGTAATAATAAATTCAAAATAAGTAGCAAAAATAGCAAGAGACTTACGTCAGATATTACATAATTATATACCTACAAATGTATATTAAATAATAAAATATAGGAAAATATAGCAATACAAAATATATATTGGCTGTATACAAGAGGTGGGTGAGGAGAAACCGCAAAGATGAAGCAATGATTGACATGGCATAGGGTTATCTATTACTTAAGGGTGAGGATTGTTGTAGACTTAGACTTAATGAATTACTTAGGGAAGTTATTTGTACAGTTGTGTGGTATGAATGTAGTCCTGCATCTCTCATTGTTTGAGCGGAGGTGTAGGAGCCTGTTGGAGAATGAGCTCCTATGTCCATCTTTTGTCTGGTGCAGTGGGTGAGCAGGACTGTCCATGATGGAGAGCAGTTTGTCCAGTGTCCTTCTGTCCCTCACTGTGACAAAATGTCTCCAGCTCACAACTGATTATGTGACCAGCTTTATGGATCAGTTTGTCAATCCGCCCAATATCCCTTTTACTGGTGCTGCTCAACCGACAACAGCAAAGTACAAGGTGCTGGCCATCACAGGCTACTAGAAGATTGAACAACCTGAGCTTTCTCCTGAAGTTGAGTTACGTTTGCCTGTACACAGCATTACTATTGTCCCTTCAGTTCCACCTCTTGGCCCTGGATGGTGACTCCACTAGTGTCCTCCTCCTCAAGTCTATCACTAGTTCCTCGGTCTTGTCAATGTTCAGACATAGATGGTTTGCCAGGGACCACTTCACAAAATTTGCAGCTCTGGAGCCAATCCATCTACAGGCCTACTTCTATAGCGCCTGATGAACTTTAAACACAGTTTAGGCTACCAAAATGCAGTAGGATAACCTGCAGAAAAGAGCCTACTGGAACAAAATAGACATAGCCAAGGTCTAAAAGAGAATTAGAGACATGGTGAAACTGTGAATTAAGTCCATTTGAATTAGAAGTCATACAGCAAAGGTGTAGGCCAATTTAAGGAGAGAATTTACATGTTATAAAACCCATATATCCATACAAGATATAAGTGCAGCCTGTAACCGTTCTGGTGGAGGGTCCATCACCTGCTTTTCTTCATGGATATGTGATTGCGTTGCCTGGAATGTTCCACAGTATGACATCACACTTATTTATAACTATGATCGAGGTGACACCACAGGGCCAAGTTACACGAAGAGGTGAATAAAAGCACATTTAACTGTTCAAGATGGGTAAGTTTTACTGTGAAACATTCCAGATAAAACAATAGCACCTCCATGGAGAAAAGAAGGTGACAGAACTGCTACCAGAAAAATTACATACTGCGCATTTAAATACAACGACAAAATAAATGCAATATTCGTGTTAGTCTGTAGCTTATAACAATTTATTTATGATATAATTTAGCAAATGTGCGTTGAGCTCTGTGTAATGTCACTAAGCCCATATGTTTTTGGTTCTCCCAGTGCATGGGATTTGGACAGTATTGTAGCTTTAAGATGCAACAGCGTGATGATGTATTTTATTTATTCATTCATTCTTTCATTCATTCATTCAGGTAGGTCAAGCAGGTAGCCTGTTCCCCAAGGATTGTATGCTATCATTTATGTGATATTCTAGTCATTTAATTATGAATAAATCAAATAAAAAGGACACAATAGTAAGTAGCATTGCAACTTCTGACCGCCCTTCAAATCTCGCGATGTTTTGACTGCTGCTCATGTATGGCATGTTCAAGGATCTCTGCCCTAATGATTCATGATAAAATACTACATTTAACACGTTTCCCATGAATGGGAGTTTTTTTAAAGCACCAAACAGTGGCCTACTTGTTGCGTACGCTACGCGTTTTTCGACAAGAGTGTCACTGCAGGTGTGCATGAAAGTATAGTGAATTAATTAATAATCATAATCACTTCATAATTACTTCACGGAATGTGGAGGCTTAAGTTTAGTAAGATTGTGGCCATTGTCAGCCTATGATTTCCAACGTGAGCACCGGTGACATTAAAGGTGAGCTTAGTAATGCTTTTGTGGGAGCAGATAATGTTGACTCTTTTTGTTAAAAGCCAGACTGAATCAATTGCATAACAGTAAGGCTGCATTTACTGTAATATCTTTTTGTTCCAGAAGTAAACATGTCCTTTCCAGAGAACATAACTAGATCATATCTATTCACTGAATAACTATAAAAATGTTGGTTTCACTGTCCATAGTGAAATGGCACAAACATCACTAACTACTAAGTTCTTGTGTAGCTGGGTGCAAGACCCATCAGTTTTTCTGTAAAATGTTGAAATGACTTGCTAAACCTGAAGTCTGTAGAATGAGACTAAAATTGTGGTGATGTGTTTTTGTCTGTCACAGAAGTGAAGAGTTATTTACATATCGTGGTGATGTCACTGGGTTCTTTTGTGCAGGTGTGATGTGGGCTCAAAGGGACAGCCTGGCTGTCCTGATCTGAGATGAGGGAGTTCCACTCAAGAGTCCATTCCCCAGGCTAGTATGGAGAAAACTAGAGCACTGGTGAGTCACGAGATGTAGGTAAGAGAGAGAATATTATGGTATTGTTTGGGTCAGAGAGTATTGTGTGCTCAGCTTTAGACACTTGTTTGGTGTAAGGACCAGAAAGGCATTTAATTTACTTCACTGAAATATTGATAATGTTTGTTAACATGCAGGATAGGGGGAGTATCATATAGGTTTACCCTATCCAATTTAGTTTATTTGACAGGGACCATGTACAGGAGCATTAATCAAAGAAACATTGAAGAGATGCTTTAATTCATAGCATTTATATAGCGCCTTTCATGACACCCAAAGTGCTTTACAGTTCATTGTTCTTTCACTCCACACTTGGTGGTGGTAAGCTACTTTCTGTAGCCACAGCTGTCCTGGGGCAGACTGACAGAAGCAAGGCTGCCAATCTGCACCATCGGCCCCTCCGACCACCTCCAACACTCACGCACACTCCACTTTCATACTAGGCAATGTGGGTGACGTGTCTTGCCTAAGGACACAACAACAGTTTTTGCAACTGGCGCCCCACTGTGGAACCTGGAATTCCCAGTGGTCTCCCATCCAAATACTAACCAGGCCCTGCCTTGCTTAGCTTCTGAGATCTGACAGGATCAGGCTTTGACAAGCAGGTATGGCCACGAGGTATGGCTGTAGCTGTAGCTCTTGGAGCTAATTTCCATCTGCAGTCCCTGAAACAAACAAATCATAGAATTAAAAAATAGCATAAAATGCCATCTATACATAGACAGTTATAACTACAATGACATTAAATATATATTTCTATTCCATTCCCACCCTGCTCCCTCTGTGTCCTTAATCAGGTATAATTTAGTTGTTAGTTAAAGTTGGCACTTTGTGTTAGTAAAATTATGTTCTTAATTCTGAACTAAACTTCTTGAAGTCTTTGGATAGTTTCAGATGTGCTGGTGATTTGTTCCATTCTGTTGTAGTTTTGAAAGAGATGTTGATTGACCTTTTAGACATGCTCTTAAAGTCTCTTAAAAGTTGTGTGATTTTGCAAATATTAAATGAATGTATGTACATACATGATGCTGGTGCATGTTTGATGTAGGTGGGTCTTAAGGTCGCAGTTGCTATTACAGTATTTGGCAATGTTAGTTCTGTCTTAAGCTTATTGTTCTCCAGCCTTAGAGAACTTAGAGGCAACTCGCACTATTTACATCATCTCCTTAAATAACCTACTGTATCAGCACTTTTCAAAACATGTGGTTCTTTCCTCACTCTGCAGCTGTATTTTTAACACAGAGGACATAGGGTTCTGGTGGGTTTAGCCCTGAACCTGTTTACTTTTCTTTTCAGGTAGCAAGAAATTCTATACTGCTTTATACTTGCACATCAGCAACCTGAGTTGCTTTAATACTATGACTTGAGACTCACTGGAACAAAATGAGGACACATGACTTCAACAGGGTTAAAAAGGCTTTTATTAAAACGAGATTTTGAGCTGTGTGTTAAATGAATACAATACTGTACAATACAAAACTGGAAAAAAATATGAGAGCAAGGGCCTGGTGACATTGGATAATATTAGGCATACATAACAAAAGTTAAAACAAAGAAAGGGATGATAACTTTTTTCGGTGAAAAAAAGGTGTTTATCATTGGTGTTTATCATTGGGGAGCAATGCAGAAGAGAAAGACAATATGTTTTCTTTTGTTTTTTCTTGTCCAATGCCAACACCAACTGGACACCAACTGAAGCTTCCGATAACTGAAAGACCTGCTGATTTTAATCTGATTTGAAATAACTACAACCTCAATTACTGTCTTAAAGGTCCCATGACATGGTACTTCTTGATGCTTTTATATGGCTCCTTAATGGTTCCCTAATACTGTAAATGAATCCTTCTTCAAAATCAACACTCACTGCATGAGATATGACTCTGACAGTCTTCATGAGGCTAGATATGTGTCTAAAATGCTTTATTGTGGGTGTTGCTGCTTCAGTGCAAATGAGAAGGACAGAGAGATTGGCTAAGGAGCGGGGGGGCGGGTTTCCCCCGCTGGCGCAGCTCGTCTCCTCTCTTCCGTGTTTAACACAGGAAGACAGATGGGAGACTTTGCAATGAAAAAAAGCATATTTACACAGAAAATAAAATTAAACCACTGGTATTTCAGAGGTCCAGACGGTCGAGTAAGGGACTTCCGAGCCTAGAAACACTCGGACGTGCCTCCAGGCAAATAAAAAAACGCATTTCGCATTGTAGCGCATTCACAGTCCAAACTCTATGGGCGGGATATACAGGGACGCTGAGCGGAGACAGAGGGAGGGGCTGGAGCTGCATTTGCCGATCTGACGTCAATAAGGTGCCTTGTCCGAACTCGCCCGTTTGAACACTGGTTTTGTGTAACGCAGAAAAGGACCGTAAATGCTCAGTTTAGACATTTCGCAACTTTTCGCCATGGGGGGGATTAAACAGGGTAGGGGAGCTCACATTAATGTTCAAAAACCTCAGAAAGTGAAAATTTCATGCCATGGGACCTTTAACAATGCACCGCTCTACATAATAATAATATAATAAGACATAATAGATAAATAATCTATGGCTCAAACTGTCATGATAGTCTCTACATTGACTTATCATTCAATATATGAAAGCTGGAACAGTATTTTTTATGGGTCAATATTTAACCTGTGTATTATTTTTCAGTAGTGGAAAAATGTTTGGTCATTTTTTGTGCAATATAATAAGATCCAAGCTGTAGAAGGTTGAATAAATAACTGTTATGACTTATTACAGATACAAACTAATTACTCAAATTGTTGCATTCTGCATTCTTATTGCAGGTCATGTTTTTTAATAATGTACATTCAGAATACTTTTTTGGGAATAATTCTGTATCATGGTTTGGTTTCAGCATTATTGTTTACTGTCTATATTTACTTAAGCAATATATTGCACTTCAAAAATTGTTATCGTACCTGGCCTATCTATGGCAATGATATTGTGACATCCACAGCCTTGTTTCACTTCAAACTTGTCAGAGAACAAAGTAGATACATTTTGTGCAGTGCCTTTTTTGCACTTATGTGTTCAAATAAAGCATTATTCAAGTGGTGAACCCAAACAGGACCCAAGGTGTAAAGAGGCAAAGAGACAGTCCAGCACATAACTGCAGGGTGTAACATGCTGGCAGGGAAAGCGTACATGGAGTGCTATAACCAAGTGGCGGGCATAGTGGTCGAAAACATGTGTGTACAGTATGGGCTGGAGAATCCAAGGGCAAAGTGGGAAATGCCTCTAAAGGTAGTGGAGTGGGACTTCCTGATACAGACTGACAGAAAGGTGATGCAAACCATCCAGACATTGTAGCGGTCGACAAACAGCAGAGCAAAGATGTTGTGCTGGACATTGCAATAGCAAGTGATGGTAACATCAAGAGAAAGGAACATGAGAAAGATAAATACAAAGAAGAGCTGTTTTTATTTCAAAATTTTGTCTGTAGATAAATTCCTATTCTGGAACTGGATCGAAATTACCCCATAACCGCAACTCTGTGAGCTTCATTTGGCCTTTAGCCAAACTCTATGGGTGACATCAGACTCCCTTAGTCCACTTCTTTATACAGTCTATGGGAGGGACCTGCACCAAACAGACCAAACAGATTTGTTTACATTTACTTATTTTCTGTATTATAATATGCACAGTGTTGTATAAAGTACTGGAAAATCAAACTCAAGTAAAAGTATAGGTACTCCTCCCAAAAATGACTTTGGTAAAAGTCGAAGTCACTGACTGAAATGTTACTTGAGTAAAAGTCTTAAAGAATCTGGAACTTCTTGTACTTAAGTATGACAAGTAATGTAAAAATAAATGTACTCAAGTAATGTCATTAAAAGTACAAGTAAAAGTCAAGCAAAGGCAGTCTGAATTTATATCTGAATAGCCTACAGCTATGCCTTCCCTTGAGCCGAAAAAGCTAGGTAGCCTGTTAGCTCCAACATCGTCAAATACGCTTTGTGTAACCGAAACAATGTCACACGAAGTTAATTTCTACATGTTATGCTCAAGGTTTCACAACAGTGTCTAGAATGTCTAGAATTGGAATATAGACGCTAACAATTTCATTAATCTAGAATTTACCTCGATGTGTTTCTTGAGGTTGGACGGGGAGTTTCTGTAAGATAGGATTTCCATGTTTCTTGGAAGGCACAAGAGGCACTTCATTCGATAGGACGAATCCTTCATATCAGCGTAAGAGAACATTGTGTTTAAGTACGGCCAGGAATGCTCATCGTCAGGTCCCCCTTCATTTGTAGCCGACGTGGATGCCGTCTCCTCTTCCATCAGGGATGTTGATTGATTAAACTAGCTGCATGAAACCAACAGGTGTAGGCTGATTGTCATGCGCAAGTAGCGAACAAGCCCAGGCACGTCCTGACTTCCTTCAGTCAGTAGAGGGTTTTTTTGTAACAAGTAACTAAATGGCACATTGAAAATGTATCGGAGTAAAAGTATGCAATTAAATTCAGAAATGTAGTGAAGTAAAAGTAAAAGTTATACATTTTTTAAAAACTCAAGTAAAGTACAAAGTCTCCCAAAATGTACTTAAGTACAGTAGTGAAGTATTATTACTTTGTTACTATACAACACTGAATATGCATCTATCTTTTATGTACATAGCCTAAAAAGACTAATTGCAACATGTTATATTAACATATTTTTACAGATGAGTGAACTTTAGGGCTGTAGAATTGGTTTGTAGGATGTATGTAACTTACATACATCCTACAAAAGGATGTAAAAGGAGACCGGACGACACTACAATTTAATACAGCGCCATACTTGTCGTGTCACTAGATGGCAGCAGTAGAATACTTTATTCTTTCACATGTCCTGCTGTTGTAGATACTGGAAGAAGGCATGATACTGAAGTTGTACCATTAGACACTATTGCTGTGATATGAATTGACATGCCATAATTTAGTGCTAGTCAGATAAGTGTAAGCAGATAATGAAGGGACATTAGGTGTAACTCAATGAATCACTCAGCTGTGCCTATATTATACCTAAAGACATTATCACAGGAACAATTTGCTCTATTCCCCTAAATGATGTCACGTGCTTTTATATTTAACATATGTATTTGTATCTTGCTGTAATGAAAAATATTTTATTATTGTTTGCTTATTTGAATCTCACAATACAGTGTGTGTGAGTGTTTGAATTGGCAGTAGATGGTGCACTAGAACAATATCAAATAGCAATGTTCTAGTGAGCTTTGCATTTGTAATTAGATTTGAGATTGTTGTTAGATTTAGTCAGATACATTCAAGAGCATTACTACATAAAGTGCTAAGCTAATACAAAAAAAACCATGCATTTTGTCAATGTCTTTGCTGGTTTTTGTATACAAAAAGACAGGGATTTAGTTGTTTGCAGGGGAAATTATGTTAACTGCACTTTGCGCTTTGCTAATAGTAACCACTCAAATTGTGATTTTGATTTAATTGTGTTTAACATTTCAATCCTAGAATGAACAATGCCCAGATGTACCGGTGGAGTTATGAGGAGTCATGTTTTAGAATCTGTTAAAGGACATAAACGTTAGAATATAAACACACATAAACATAAATACAGGAAAGTCAGTTTATTATATTATAGAAATTAGAACCTATTTGAACATTCTTCCATATTTGAACATGAACATAGGGCACTGTGTCCATGAAGGCAAGTGAGGATGCCAATGCAAATAGAACAGAGAGGAATTGGTGAACTACAGTATGAGGTGAAGCAGGGAGGGATACCATAATGTCGCTGCTGTTAATGCTACATTTTTGGCATAAACATTTAACATGCCCAAGACAAGTTGATTGAGATTTCTTTACTGTTACGTAGAGCTGGGCAAAAACAAAACTAACAAACAAACAAACAAAAAAAAGTTCAAATCTCTGGAACATAATGCATTTTTTATTTTCTCCACTTTCTTTGGAAATTGTACTAAAAAAACATGAAAGGCTGCTCACTGCAGTCACAAGGACCAAAGTGTAGCACAGGGCCATGCTGCGCTCACTGCTCTGAAATCAGTGTCGTCAAATTAAATGTTGGTGCTGCGTGTTTAATGCAATAGTTTGTTTAATCTCATTCCTAAAAGATTTTCCTAATGGCCAATGGATTAAATATAATTGCGGAAAACAATCTTTTCAATTTGGACCATTTTCTGTAGTTTGCAGAACATTTTTAGTGGAGGGGGAACATTCACACAGACAGTGGCTCCATCTTTTCTGCATCACTTGAGGAAAATAAAAACCTAAACATAACTCTGCTCATGCCTGTCCATCTTTCCCACAGTCATGGAATTTAGCTCCTTAAAACGCTTCTTTTATAAAAGAAAAAAAACATTATATCTATTAACAGTTTTATTTTCAGGCAAAATTGCTCAGCCCTTAAGAGTGGTGTCATTGCAAAGTGTCATTTTCCTCCTCCTGCCTTCATACATATGACCAACAGAGGGCAGACAAGTGCTACACTTTAAAAAAAATCTTCTGTACCAAGTTTAAAAATTGGTCAGTTTTGCCATTTTCTCTCATATATTTATATTTTATTGCATATTTTGCTTGATTGCTCGCTTTAGTGTTTAGTGTGCAACTAAACTAATTATTATACACTAAAACTGTCTTTAACAAGTACATTTCACAACTGCAAAATGAACATGCAATTTTCTTAATTTTTTTCTAACGATATTGAATCTCATCTTGCCCATAATATTATTGCATTAAGACAAACAAGTTAAAACATAGCTACTAAGTCAGTTATGACTGACAGTGCACATTTATTTATTTTTACATTTTACACTTAAATGTGCATGGCCTAAAATAAACGTCCTGATATCAATGTTGATTTTGCATTTTCATGTTAAGGAAATTTGTGACCCTGGCTTATATATGGTGTTGTGTTCAGTTTGGAGTGGCTGTGGAAACCTTTTTTTTGTGCGTGGACCCACCCTGCAGTATTGATGGTGGTGATAAAGCCTTGTAATAATGTCATAAAGCCACTGAAGACAAGAAGCTATAAGTGAAGATTGGCTGAACAGAGTAACTACTCATTAGTCAGCTGGGTGAAAGATGTCAAAGGCAATGCCAGGTGACACAAATAGTGGAATAAACTGTGCTCTGGTCACGGCTTAACAGACCTTTGCTTGGATTGGGTCCAACAGCTAGGGTGACCTGGATCCCAGATTACAACCAATAAGTTACAGTTTGGCTTGACACAACAAAGTACTGAATTGGAGAAGCAAGTATAAAGACCAAAGACGTGAAGTAATATGTCACAGCAAATGGTGGCCTGTAAATAGCTGTGTGTACCAACTTAACTACAGTGTTCTTGTCCGATCTGCAGAGAATACAAAATTAGACCCTGAGCGGTATATTCATATTTCAGCGGTGAATGTATAGGATCTATAGTGGTGGTGTATGAGTGCCTTGCAGCCCTCAGACAGAGAATAAAATGGAACAAAATAAAATATATCACCCGCATCTGGTAAAGGTCTAGAGGGACTGGTGTTGACCCGCGCTGCATAGATTCTATAGAATGTCTGGGCACAGGAGGCCAGTCCACCACCAACCTTTGAGAAAAGATGTACACTACATCAGTGATTTACACAATACGCTTTTAGATGCTTAGCAGTAAGACAAAACAAAAGCATTAGTCCCGATTAGAAGAGAAGGCTTTTAAAATGTGTATATTATATTTTCATGTTGTAGTTTAGCATTTTAGTGTTGTATGCTTTGAGGAAAAGTAGACAAAAAACCCAGCTTTGAGGATGAAGTAAGCAAAGGTGATATCAAGTAGAGGTGTAGTCAATTGAAGAAATTCTTGCATGACTGAAGACCTTTCTGAATGATTAGTCAACTAAAAGGGTGTGGGGCAAAAGCTCTCTAAACCATTATGTGTCTCTGTCTCTTCACTCAAACTCCACTCACAAGACCTCACCTGCACAGATGTTCATGCAAAAACATCTATTTATGGAGAAAAAAGAACTAGGAAACAGTATATTTATACAGATTAAAATGAGTTTAATCAGCCTTTTTTTGTTTGTTTACATATATACCAAAAATATCTAATTTTCAGCTAACTCACTCACTATCCTTTATGCTGGTGTCCCATATAAATTTTACAATCTAAATAGAATGATTAGTTTACGAATACACATTTTGATCGACTAAGACACTGTTGACCGATTAAGTGACTAAACGACGAAAGTAATGGAATAGAATAGAATAGAATGCCTTTTATTGTCACTATTCATATGTACAATTTACATTATACATACTCACAATGAGACTGAAAGCATCTCACTTCAGTGCAGACACTGAAGTAGGATATTTACAACACAGTATAGTAAAAAAAAAAAAGTGCATGAAGATTAAAATAAAATAGTGCAAAGAAGAAAAAAAAATGTGCAAAAAAAGTCCTCTACGAGCTGGTACTACACATTGGTTATCCAGGTTATTGCAAGTCTACTACAGCCCTAATATCAACCAAATGAATGGCTCAATATTTTTTGAGTTATAAATCCAGATAATGATATTAAGACGATACTATGGAATCCAATCGCAATCCATTAGAAATGTGCAAAAATGTGACTATAAATTTCTTATCATTTTTTATGTTCACTTTGATGTTTCACTAAATACTCCTATAACAAGTCTAGACACCCTCAAACAATATTGTAGTCTTTAATCCTTTATTGCACCAGCCACATCTATTTTTTAAACACTTGTACCGTATAGAATGTACATGCATGTATTGTGCCTATATTAACCGTCTATCAGTTTGTGCAGAATATGGAAGTACTCTCTGTCATGGCAGATGTGGTGTGGTACTTTATGCAGATCAGACTGAAGCATCTCTTGTGGAGCTGGGAGCGTGCCCAGTCTGCAGGAGTTTATCTGGCACACGTGTCCCTCCCTCCATATTTCACTTGGGCTTCTACTCTCTCTTTCTGATAGCTTTATCACTGCGGAGGGGTCAGATGCTGACACCAGCATAAGGGCCGCTTAAATCGCTCTAAACAACATCTATCATGGACCCTATAAAATAAGTTTCATGGCACGCACAATACCCAAGCCTTGTGCTTTCAAATGCTCGTCTATCATAGGGCTGTTTGACTCTGAAAGCTTTTTTGATGATATGTACAGGTCTGAGAAATGGAAGTTTCTGATTTTACCATAATCTTTCTTTATGAAGCTGTTTGAAAGTATGGGAGAGTAGATCTATCTCTTGTCGCCAGAGTTGGTGAATGTGTTTGGGAGATGACAAACGGAGCTATTACTGTATTTACAAGTTTGATCTGTAAACTTCTGTGGAGAGCTAAAATGTCAAATGAGCTTTTTCTCACCTAGTTGAGGTTACTGCTAAAAATGCAGGTGCTTGAATATGATATAGCTGTCATTTTAAAAAATGTATTATTTCAATTATACTTAAGAATAATGTTGACGTGTGAGGCAAATATTTGAAGAGTACATTTCTTAAGTAGCCACTGTAATGTCTCAGTCCTATACATCATGTTATTACCTTGTCTGGTCTAATTTATAGCAATAAGGGAAGAGACCCTGATTGCAAATCTTTAGTTGAGAAGCAAAATGGGTCTGAGGAGCCAAAAAGGAGAACAATCAATGACCCAGAAAAGAGAAATTATTGTCCGGGCCCATCACTTAATTTCTTTAAAAGCCTATTGAGAAGTCAGAAGCGCTCAATGTGCATCCACTAAAGTTAACACTCTGGGTATGCCATACAATTTAATTATTAGGACATGATTCATTCAGTGAGTGGTCACCCATTCGATGGAACCATTTATGGGCCAGTGTATTTTTTACAGCTCAAGAATCCTCCTTTTGGACAGCGATCACTGAACTGTACAAATGTAATTTAGATACTTGATTGAAGACGAGATTCTGCTAATTAAGAGTTTTTGTAGAGTGCATAATTATTTTGGCTGGCAATTCATCAAGAACAATGTAATGATTAGGCTTTGTGGCAGATGGAGGGCTGCTTGCCTGCTGAAAAGAAAGTTAAGTTCCTCATCTGAGCAATAATTCATCATATGTGGAGCTATAAAAAACATAACTTGAAACTAATATGGCATGTTTATTTGTGTTGTTGAGCTAAATTATTTCACCATATGCATTGTCCTCTGCATGTGTAAAAATGTGGTGTCCTTTATTGACTGAACAGTTTCTATGTCTGTTTGAACAGTTATGGGAGGGCACATGGCTTTAAACTGTTACTAAAAGCATCATGCTTCAGCTCATTGATTTAATCATGCTATTTCACAGTGGAAAGTCAGATTTACAGGTGAAAATCTTAAGGTTTTACCTGAGGCTATGGCCTGAGGGGCTGCTGGGAGCACAGAGCACATGAGTCAGATAGAGCTCTTTATTGGCATTATGACCCTGCTCATGGTCACTGCTTTGCTCCTGTTTTATCGTTTCTCTTTATTCAGTTTATACTGTAAGTTACAATTACAGACCTTGCATTTCAGCATCCGTCTATTTTTGGAGAGTGAATTCTTGATATGATTAAAGGTTTTCACATGCACCTAAGCATTATGAATTTACAAAGAAGTTATTATTTCACCTGTTTCAGCACTTCAGTAAAGGTAGATATAAAGATAACAGTCCCAATTAAACATACACAAAAGGGTCTAAAATGACCAAACCTTGGGAGACTGAAATTCCATGGATTTGGTATAATATTTTTTAATGAGACATTTTTGTTGGTTTCAAAATACCTCTCTCATTTCAGAGTTTTAACTTTCTCTTGGCCTTCTCCTTTTTCTTTTAAAACATTGGTATGGGCAAAAAGGTAAAGAAAGAAGGCAATTATTACCAAGTGTCCATTTACCTACAAATACTTTATACATAATAGCCAGTGTTTAAAAGACAGTTTGTAAAAGTGATAGAAACTACAGTTACTTATATCAGTGACTAAGACTAGTGTAACGCAGACAGATTGTCCCCCGGAGAGCGAAGTCGAGTGAAAATAATCTGTCTCCCACTACATTCTCCCTGCGAGTATGTGCATGTGTTTTTGGAGGAGAGTTTTCCACAGGGGAGCTGCATCACTGATACACAACAGAGGCACAGAATCATTCAGCTCTGACAGGGATTTAGCTGTTGACTTCTCCACTGACAAATTAGTAGAAATGTTATTTTACTCTCACAAGTGCAGCTGGACATGAAAAGGGCTCAGACATGCAGTATAACCAGGAATATGGACGTGACAGTAGTGATACTGTTTGTGTAAGTCTGTGGCACCCTGTCATGTGTCCAGGATATAGCCCACTTAAAGCTACTGGGGTGAACTACAGCCTCTGGTAACGGGAATTTGAAGTTGATTGAGAGAAGATGGCAGCTAATATGTTAAACGTTTTCTTAATAATTTGGAGAAAATTGCAGTCAGTCATATCCATCTCCATGGAGACAGGAGAAGGTGGTGCCACTAGGCAGAGACAGGTGAGATCTGTGGAGAGGCGGTCCCGCTCACAGTAAAAATGACTCTCATCAAGATATTTTTGGGGAATAAAGACACAAATTAAATGCAGGATAGATAAGTTTAATGTCATATTGTGCAACATTTTAGACAAAGCAATATCTCAATGAAAACAGCTACCCCCTCTAAAAAAGTTACATCTTTTTAAATTTATTAGATGTAACTCTTATCTTGATGTGGTTTATGCCAGATGCCCTATCTAATGCAATATCAGTTCATCAGGGTATGGAGCAGACTAATCTTTCTACGATTGTCTTATTGTTCAGCATGCTAAAAAATAAATAAGTTAATTAATTAATTAAAAAATACTTATTCATATCATTGTCACATACTATTCTGTCCTGTTTCTGAAGCTCTGATCAAACTCGTGAACATGAAAATGAGTCATCTCCAATTGTGCAAATGTGTTGTTTGTGTTTACCTAGCATTTTCTTTTTTTTCAGGATGAATAATGGTGTGGTCATTAGGTCACTACTATGTGTCTAGTCTGTAATTCTGTACACAATAAGAACAACAAACCAGGCAACTCTAGGAAATCTGTGTAGTTCAACAAAATCTAAGTTCAGTCAAATGTCAAGTCTCAGGCGCCAACGATATAATACATAATCCATATTAATATAATTATTTCTCCTTGGTGCCAGATGGAGGAGCTGCTTTTAGCTTACTTGGACCATATTGTTTCCTGATTCATGCTTTGTGTTGGCTGATAGCAGCGCTGTGAATGAATGGCCGATCATAGGCGAGGCAGTGTGAGGAGTGGCAAATCAAGTGGCTACAGCTCTGATAAATAGCCATGGTTTTACTTAGCTTCATCTGTTTAAAAAGGCTCAGCATTCTCCTGCTCTCACTTTAAGGGTCCCAGGGAGGTTCTTATCCCTGGGCAGGTGGTGCGGCACACGGCTTCTCTCTTTGGGTAAGCAGCTCCCTGTTAGACACACGCCTAATGATCCCAGCCGGCATCTGGCCTGCAAGGGCTCAGTGATTCTTTTTAGTCAAATTGGAAAGGACAAGACGACACTGCTCTCTCCCTAAGGTTTAGTATAGTCCCTTTGTCCCTGGTCTTACCAACAAACATATTTTGCTATATTATTAGTCATTGAATCTTCATTTCTGTGATGTTCCCTTTTATAGGTAACATTCTTGTGTTTTTGTATTTTCTTATTAATATTGCATTATTATTATTCTCATTATTATTTTTACAAGTGTATAATTTGAAAGATGTTTCTATGGTGTTGATAGGACATGTAGACTCATGTGAACCATTAAAGTAGCTCAGCTGCTCTTGCGGGACAGCAACTAGGAAGGCAGCTTAGAGCAACCACAAGCAGGTAGAGCCAAAATCTGTCTAGGAAATACAGATATACTGAGACGTGCAACATTTTGTCCAGCAACTTATTTTACAGGTTATGTTTTTAAATTCTGTTAAAACTTAAGTTCTATTCTTTGCTTCCAGTCAAACCTGAGCATTCCCCTGAGGAGAGCCTTTCTCAGAGGTGTGAGTCACTTAAAAGTAGAAAACAATGCAGTCTCTGTCGTGCTAATGGACTGCATTTCTTTTCCTGCATGTCCATATTATTCCCCAAGAGAACCTCATCAGTGTGTTCTGCTTTGCTCCTCTCAGCTACTGCTCTGCTTATTGTCACTACAGTGCCACACACATGTCATCAGGATTAGATCAGAATCAGGCAACTGTGTTTGCCAATCCTCGTTCCAAAAAGTCACTATATCTGCTTAAACGTATTAGATGCAAAAGTTTGCAAACAAAGCACTGAGTAAGCAATCAATTATCCAATGATATGCGTTGCGCTGCAAAAACTCACAGTCATGTGGTGATGAAGGTGGACAATCGTTGGTGCCGTCATGTTAAGGTTTGCTCTGGAACCAATTAGCCCTGGATGCCCAGTGTTCTCGGAGACCAGTAGAGTAGTCTAAGAGGCCATGGCTTAAAAACAAAAACGTGTCTGGCCACACCCCACTTATATATGTCTAAAAGTGTCATATTAAAAAAGAATCATGCCTGCACGTTTTGCAAATGTTCCCTTGCATATTCTTTATAGAGGTGGGTCACAAATAAAAACACAACACAAACATATGGAGAGAAAGGGAGAAGGAGAGGTTGCAAAAGAGAACAGAAGCCATATTTCAAATGTATTTTTAGCGGCCCGTAATCAACTCTCTCTCTCTCTCTCCCCTGTGTCCTTTGCTCTGAATGAGGTGACGTCAGCAAATGGCAGGCTTTTTCCGGCCCACCTCTATTTCTAGAAGGAACATTGGTCTGGTGTGATCCGGTTGTGCGGAGCCAGTATTGGTCCTGTATTTCAGGGGCAAAGGAGCGAACACTTGAAAGGAGGAGGAAGAGATGGAGGTGTAACTGATCTGTGTATTATTTTGTTCTGTCTTTGTCAAGTAACTCAGGAAACATCACAGACTCTCAACAGCTTCAGAAGCCCAATTTAGACACTTTTCCCACTAACTTGTTTGATGAAACTGAAGCACAAAAATATTGTGGTGGACTATAAGTGTCAGATCTCTACCCCTGGCTGTCTGAGGTTTACTGTCATCACTGTCTACCTAAACATAGTATTTAGTATTAGTCAGCATATTGTGCTCTGGTATAGGGCTTTCAAAAATATGAATAATTAGATGGTGATTGATACTAGGGTTATATCATAGCACTCATGATATATCGTCATTTGCTTTAAGGGCCATATGAAATTCCAAAAAATACACATGCAATTTACTAGACCAAGAATTGCTACTACTAATGTCCAGAACAGCTTAAGCAGGGACTGTGGAGACCCTGCAAGAACTGAAAACACAAATAATGACTGTGGATTTTTTAAAGCAGAATTTAAAACTTTAACTTAAGAGGATAACAGTACAAATATTACGAATGTTATCTTTCAGTATCAGGGAATTCAGTTATCATTGTCATATCAAAATGAGTTGAAATTAAATTACTAAAATTATATGTAAAGAAATTTAAGATTATGCACCAAACGGTTTGCCAGAATTTTTATCTTTGAATTTTTATAGTTGAAACAATTACTCATTAAAGTTTATATCTAATTGGTGTCTGACTTCTGCCCTTTCACAGTTCAATGAATTACGAAGTTTTGAAAGTGAGAATATGTGAAGATATGTGAGCGCTGTTCACAGCCCTACTACAGTGCAAAGAATGTAATTGTGTAACCGCTGTTTATAAAATGCATGCCACTAGTAATATACTAAGAAATAACATGGAGAAATGCAAACAAATGAGCGAACACTTTTATGGCTAATGCAAACAGTCAGGCTAAATGTGTTATTTCTTCCCTGTCTGTGCTTGTTAAATCGGAGAAAAGTGTTGACCCGCTACTGTACACTTCCCCTTTCTTTTCTACAACTTCGTTAGCTGCACCTGTACATTCACAGTCACACTACATTCAGCTGCCTTCTTCTCTTTTCCGCTTATGCTTCAAATAAAATGCTGTTTCAAAGACCACGCCATATGTGTATTTTCCACACTTTGGAATATGTAATATATTTAGTTTTGGTAGTAATCACTCACACACTAGGACAACAGAGGCAGCGCACTGACTGAGGGAACCAAGCGTAGAGAGTCGCTGATGTTTTAAAACATGTATGGATGATTAATTACCTGGAGCTGCCGGTGGAAATACCAGTTTTAAAGAACACAGAAAGAAGGCCGGCACAAAACGAGTGTCTCTCCTCCCTATTGGAATAATTGAAATTTGATTAAAAGGAAAACTGGGACCTTCTTTTGCTGCATAAGCAGAATACGCACACTGAAATGCAAAAGTATCTGGTCGCCCCCACTTCAATACGGCATGGGCCCTGTCAGAGTTTACACAGGGTCATTTGCCAAAGGACAAGAATGGAAGTCATTACTACCTTTGCCTTTACCTGTAACCTCCAACAAATGCATATTAGATTGAGTGGGGTGCAGTCAATCAATTGGGACCATACAATTACAATCTATCAACAAGGCTGTCACGTTGAGCAGATCCCCAGGCTGGAGTTGGTAATGATGAGTTCAAATACCTGCAACGGGCCTTTCAAGTCCCTCTGCTCTATGTGTGTGTGTGTGCGTGTGTGTTTGAGAACAAATCGAAAGAAAAGGAGTCTAAAAACCAAGGGTAGGCTCTACTAAAGCCACCATCTTCACCTTTATCTCTGCTATGTGTACACTGACAGGCGTCAGCAGTTAAAAGACGTTAACCACCACTATTGATATGAATCTGTTGTGAATCAATCGGGCATTACAAAATAGTATTATACAATTGTGTGCATTGATCAGAACACGTTTAACTTGACATTAGTAAACGTCAAGTTAAACACTATCCTCCCTCTGGTGAACAGAGGGGGGATAGTGTAGTGTGATAGTGCAGAGCTGAAGTCCATAAACAAGATCCTGGTGTAGGTTCCCAAGGAGGTGCTGCTGGATGAAGTAAAAAAATAAACAAAAACAAAACACGCTCATTCTTACAAACAAAAATTTTACAAATTGATCTACAACATAAAACATAAGTTCAGCCTTGTCCTGAGGAAATAAATGTGCACTTTGGAGTGTTTTCTTGAGAGAAGGCGGTGAATGAGCGCTGGAGCAAGGGCAATGCTGAGAAAAAGGGGCACTAACAATGAAACCACATGCAGCCATGTGAGTCCGGTGAGCCCCCGTGACAAGAAATACATCAAGGCCGGTTGCCTGAAGGAGCAACGTGGGGCCGTCCTCCCCTGGACCCACCACCCGCCGGAGGATTCATGGGGGCTGGTGCATTGTGATCTGGGCGGCAGATCTGTTTGGACTGTTGCCCCAGATGACAGATTAAGCGGAAGAGGATGAATGAATGAATGCAACCAGGTGAATGGGAAGTGAGCTGCTAAGATAGTACATCTAAAATTCACCAGAATACAGGAAATCATGTACAGGGGGTCCTCGGGTTACGACGTTGATCCGTTCTTAAGACGCGTCGTAACCCGAATTTCGTCGTAAACCGGATTTTGCCTTTGATCTTCCAACCAAAGCACCAATAACCTTTCCATCTCAATAATTAGACCACTACGCTGCTTGGTTATCACTGCCGCTTTCATAGGAGCAGATCAGAGCTCACATCAGGTACTTCCGCCCACATTGGACACGCACATGAGGCTGTCTTCTTCTCCCTACAACCACAACAGAGCGTATTCTTCCGCCGTGCGCCGCGCGCCGTTCGCGTTTGTTTACATCTCTTACCACGCTAAACCACGTAAGACGGAATGACGCGTAATATATACATATTTTTTTTAATGGGGGCGCGTTCGTAACCACGAAACGTCGTAACCCGAGACCGTCGTAACCCGAGGACCCCCTGTATGACCTTTCAATTTCTGGTAGAGGTTGGCAAGAGCTGACAATATCCAAATGATTATAGGATGGATATCCTCTATATCCATTGCCGGTAGTAAGTCGGACCTGTTTCCGGTGCATGTTGGACTCCGCCAGGGCTGCCCTTTGTCACCGGTTCTGTTCATTATATTTATGGACAGAATTTCTAGACGCAGTCAGGGGCCGGAGGGGATCCGGTTTGGGAACCACAGGATCTCATCTCTGCTGTTTGCGGATGATGTTGTCCTGATGGCTTCATCAAACCGGGACCTCCAATGTGCACTGGGGCAGTTCGCAGCCGAGTGTGAAGCGGCTGGGATGAAAATCAGCTCCTCCAAATCCGAGGCCATGGTTCTCGACCGGAAAAAGGTGGTTTGCCCTCTCTGGGTGGGTGGAGAGTCCTTGCCTCAAGTGGAGGAGTTCAAGTATCTCGGGGTCTTGTTCACGAGTGAGGGGAGGATGGAGCGTGAGATTGACAGGCGGATCGGTGCAGCGTCCGCAGTGTTGCGGTCGTTGTACCGGACCGTTGTGGTGAAGAGGGAGCTGAGCCAAAAGGCGAAGCTCTCAATTTACCGGTCAATCTACGTTCCTACCCTCACCTATGGTCATGAGCTTTGGGTAATGACCGAAAGGACGAGATCGCGGATACAAGCGGCCGAAATGAGTTTCCTCCGCAGAGTGGCTGGGCGCACCCTTAGAGATAGGGTGAGGAGCTTGGTCACACGGGAGGAGCTCGGAGTGGAGCCGCTGCTTCTCCACGTGGAGAGGAGCCAGCTGAGGTGGCTCGGGCATCTGTTCCGGATGCCTCCTGGACGCCTCCCTCGGGAGGTGTTCCGGGAATGTCCCACCGGGAGGAGGCCCCGGGGAAGACCCAGGACCCGCTGAAGGGACTATGTCTCCCGGCTGGCCTGGGAACGCCTTGGGGTCCCCCCGGAGGAGCTGGAGGAAGTGTCCGGGGTGAAGGAAGTCTGGGAGTCCCTGCTTAGACTGTTGCCCCCGCGACCCGGCCCCTGATAAGCGGAAGAAAATGGATGGATGGATGGATGGATATAGGATGGATTGGCACACAACATCACAAGGTGGAACAGAGCATTTGAGAGAAGTCTAAATTTGCAGGAATAAAAAAACTTTTGTTGTGAACTAAATGGTTGTGGGATTTTACAAACAACTTTCAATATATAAAACTCTTTAGCTGTTGGGAATCCTCTGTCACCATGAACTACTGATTAAAAAAAATAATAATAATAAAACTGAGTAAAAACAAACAAATAAAGCAAAAAACATCTCTATGTGACCTTGTGGTTTGGTTGATAATCTGCTGGAAAATCTGAAATTCCAAAAGCTAATGGAATGGAGCCCTTGTTCTGATATCTGCCTTGGATGTGACCCTACAGGATATATTTCTGGGGTGGAGCTGGATTTTTCTGAATGTGGAATAACAACCCACCTATCATTGGCATGTCTTGAAGGGAATTCCATTGGGTTTGTACATTTTTATTTCCTGTCACTAAACCACAAGAACATATTAAGAGACTCACGCCAGGTTTAAAGTTCTCAAATTAGTTTTCGCAATACCCCAAACACACCAGAGAGTTGTGCTGAATAAATAATCTGCAGCTTTGGTGATGGGTGGAGGTGGGTTCTCAGGAAATGGTTTGCTTGGGGGTCTGAGTGCTTCCAGGTTGACATCGTCTGTGATGGATTGTGGTGTTTTGAAATGTTTTGTCCAGTTTTAGTTTTTTTTTGTAATGTGATTGTAAAATGATAGTCTTGAATGTGAGTGGAGAAGTGTGTGAGAATGTTGTCATTGTAACACAATTTTGCATAATGTCTTATATTCTTATATAAAGTTTTGGCTCATTTATTTTCTACAATATTGCTTTTCGTTTTACAGAGCTATACTCGAGCACAGGTCTAAGAGCATGGGGAGAAGTATCGTCCGAGGAAACCACCTAAATTGGCCATCTAAGAAACAAGGCCTTTCTTTTCCTTTGAGGCTGCAGTTTTTATCATCCCAGGTTGGTCATAACTGAAAATATCCTCCACTATCCTCTCTGATCTCTACACAGTGTTCCAGTGTTTCTGGCAAAGTTATCAGAGTGATAGATTGCACATTATGATTAGTCCATGATCGCACTGGTAAGTATTTTCACGTGAGTCTGTCTATTTGCATACATATTTACTTTACCGACTGCAGAGACATGGAGTCGTAAGAATCACATATCATGCATCTTACAAGTTAATCCACATTTTATTATGGCTGCTGAGCCTGCGAGGGGTAGATTAAAAACAACATGTTTTTGAGAAGGTTCGTGAATCTGCTATATTAAAAGGGAGATTAGTTTGCCTTACAGATTAAGTGTGGTCTCAGTATTATCTACAGATGTAAATATAGTAGTAAATAAGTACAGGCCAGGGGGAAGATGAGTTTTTTGTTCCTTTTTCACTCGGAGTGTCGACTTCAGATGGCACCAGGATAATGTGCTTGTTCATTTTTCTTCTGTAGTCATACTGGGTACTGAAATAAGCTGAATCGTTGCCAGAAAATGCAAACATTTTGACCTCCACACTAGAGATCTAATCTTGCAGCAGTGGCGTTGGAACGTCTTGTTTGAAAGTTTCCTAAAGGTGTTAGTACAGTAGATTGAGTTTAAAGGCTCTATTTTGGAATTTACCTTATAAACCGGCAGTCCAGCCCTGTGGATGTTGCACTATGTCACTGTTTGCTGTCCAAACAGAGTGGAACAGCTCTGCAATAAGAGTCAAGCACTCTGACCACTGCCCGTGCTTTTCTAGGGGCCCAGCCAAGAGCAAAATAATTTTAAACAGGGAAGCACATGATCTGAGTATGTCTATCAGAGGAAAATCAACTGTCCTTAGGCAACCATGTAAAGCACTCTTTGTACATGTGCATTGCCGATCCCCCTTCTCCCAAACCAAGCCTAAACAAACCCACTGTAACACCTCTCCTGGGGACCTGTGCGTTGGCAGCTTATGGACCACACACAGACTGGAACAAACAAATGTACACACTCTGATTTAATATCCATAACAACATAACCTTGAAGGATAAAATGCAGGACTCATTTAAATGCTAATTTGTTTGTTAACATAACATCAAGATTCCGCGCAGGACAGGTTATGGAACTAGGCTGTCACTTGATATGTATATTTTATTCAACTTTGTTATTTTTATTGCAACTTTGATTATGATAATACAAAACACTAAATAAAACATTAATATAAACAGGAAGGAGTTCAGCAACATCCTTTATATTCAGGTGCTTATTACCAGGAAACCAAGCAGGAGAGGTGGCTCAGAAAGATTCAGGAGGGAGGTCAATATTGACTCATATTTTGGTACTTAGTATGCTCATGCTTTTGTCAAGCCTTTGATGAGAACGCTCAGGAGAAAAATGGAGACTGTCTTGGAATTGAGTCTGTGATTTTTAACAGAAAACACTGGATGGCATCAGATATGACAAACCAGACTGCAACTCCCGTGACTCCTGTGATGAAATTCTTGCATTGTATTACTTTAACAGGAATGTTCACCATTATACCACATTTTTTTTAATCTGATGGTTTTTTTAAATAGTTATAATAATACTGTAAAAATATGCATTCTACTGTGAGTGAGGTCACTTCTCCATATACTGACCTTTAATTTGGCCTATGGCCTCACCTGCTTGTCTGTATGGAAATAGATTTATTTATTTATTTATACAATGATATGGAACATTTCATACAAACAACCATTCTCTCAAAACGTTACATACAGCAAATTTAAATCAAGTTAATAATGCCAAATATAGACTAAAAATAAAGGCATGTTTTTTCATTTTGTATGTTTGTATTGCACTGAAAAACATGCAGAAATATTTCATTACTGTGAGCGGACTTGCTTGTCCATAAACCTCCTCCAGCCTCCTCTTTGTCCCCATGGAAATGTTGTTAATTTGGCTGTAATATTTCACAGTATGGAGTAAAATGATGTTATAACGATGGAGGATATTTCAATATATAGTTATAACATATAGTTATAATATATAGTTATACACGTGGACAAAATTGTTGGTACCCCTCAGTTAAAGAAGGAAAAACCCACAATTCTCACTGAAATCACTTGAAACTTACAAAAGTAACAATAAATAAAAATGTATTGAAAATTAAAATCAGCCATTACTTTTGAATTGTTGATTAACAATTATTTAAAAAAAACAAACTAATGAAATAGGGCTGGACAAAAATGATGGTACCCATAACTTAATATTTTGTTGCACAACCTTTTGAGGCAATCACTGCAATTAAACGATTTCTGTATTTGTCAATGAGCGTTCTGCAGCTGTCAACAGGTATTTCGGCCCACTCCTCATGAGCAAACTGCTCCAGTTGTCTCAGGTTTGATGGGTGTCTTCTCCAAATGGCATGTTTCAGCTCCTTCCACAGATGTTCAATGGGATTCAGATCTGGGCTCATGGAAGGCCACTTTAGAATAGTCCAACGCTTTTCTCTCAGCCATTTTTGTGTGTTTTTGGCTGTGTGTTTTGGATCGTTGTCCTGTTGGAAGACCCATGACCTGCGACTGAGACCAAGCTTTCTGACACTAGGCAGCACATTTCTCTCCAGAATGCCTTGATAGTCTTCAGATTTCATTTTACCTTGCACACATTCAAGACACCCTGTGCCAGATGCAGCAAAGCAGCCCCAAAACATTACTGAGCCTCCTCCATGTTTCACCGTAGGGACAGTGTTCTTTTCTTCGTATGCTTGGTTTTTGAGTCTATGAACATAGAGTTGATGTGCCTTACCAAAAAGCTCCAGTTTGGTCTCATCTGTCCAAAGGACATTCTCCCAGAAGCTTTGTGGCTTGTCAACATGCATTTTTGCAAATTCCAGTCTCGCTTTTTTATGATTTTTTTTTCAGCAGTGGTGTCCTCCTTGGTCGTCTCCCATGAAGTCCACTTTGGCTCAAACAACGACGAATGGTGCGATCTGACACTGATGTACCTTGGCCTTGGAGTTCACCTTTAATTTCTTTGGAGGTTGTTCTGGGCTCTTTGGATACAATTCGAATGATCCGTCTCTTCAATTTGTCATCGATTTTCCTCTTGCGGCCACGTCCAGGGAGGTTGGCTACTGTCCCGTGGGTCTTAAACTTCTGAATAATATGAGCCACTGTTGTCACAGGAACTTCAAGCTGTTTAGAGATGGTCTTATAGCCTTTACCTTTAAGATGTTTGTCTATAATTTTTTTTCGGATGTCCTGGGACAATTCTCTCCTTCGCTTTCTGTTGTCCATGTTCAGTGTGGTACATACCTTTTCACCAAGCAGCAGAGTGACTACTTGTCTCCCTTTAAATAGGCAGACTGACTGATTATGAGTTTGGAAACACCTGTGATGTCAATTAAAGGACACACCTGAGTTAATCATGTCACTCTGGTCAAATAGTTTTCAATCTTTTATAGAGGTACCATCATTTTTGTCCAGGCCTGTTTCATTAGTTTGTTTTTTTAAATAATTATGTTAATCAACAATTCAAAAGTGATGGCTGATTTTGATTGTTTAATTTTCAATACATTTTTATTTATTATTACTTCTGCAAGTTTAAAGTGATTTCAGGGACCATTGTGGGTTTTTCTTCCATTAACTGAGGGGTACCAACAATTTTGTCCACGTGTGTATAGTTATCCACCCAGGCCACCCCCAGAAAGTTGGGGTGACAGACAATCAGTGGCTAGAGCAGTGATTTCCCCAACACAAAGGTCACAGGATCGAATGTCCTTAGGCAAGACACTTCACCCACTAGTATGAAAATGGTGTGTGAAAGTGGTGGTTGGAGGGGCCAGTGGCGCACATTGGCAGCCTCACTTCCATCAGTATACCTCAGGACCGCTGTGGGTACAATAGTAGCTTACCAAGTATGGAGTGAATGAATTATGGCTACAGTGTAGTATAGCATTCTGAGATGCTTTACTAAGCTCGTAAAGAATGTTATAAGTGTAAGGCAATTATATATTATTATTATTATTATTATTATTATTATTATTATTATTATTATTATTATTATTATTATTATTATTATTATTATTATTATGTTGCACAGTGTTGCTTTAAATCATCTCATCATGCTTCAAGAACAGATCTTGTGAAATGTAGCCACTTTGTTCATTTTAATAACTGCTCACTCTCTTAGCTTTGCTTGACACTGGGAATTAGTGTTCACAGATAGGTTATTTAATGTTTGTTTGCCGTAATAACTTGAGGTAAAGCTGGGCATGGGCAGAGCACCCTAACCTTTTAAAAGGACCTTCCTCCTAAATGTTTGACTCTCTGCCAAAGTCTCCTCTTATACTTCCTATGGGACTGCAATTTCCCCATTGTGGGACAAATAAAGGATTATCTTATCTTATCTTATCTTATCTTACCTTATCTTTGGGGAACATACTCTTTGGCACTAGGTTTTGACCACAGCTTTAGGCTGCCACATTAATTAGAAAAGCGATCATCGTCCTCTGTAACACCTTTCATGGGATCCAGGAGAAGCTCTCTCAGATCAGATCAGTGTAAAATCTCACACTCAAACTCCTCTACCATGTTAAGTTGTTTGTTCAAGGTGATGAGAAATGTATTTTACTCATGTGATGCATATTTGCATTTATGTAATCTTTACATATGCTTCATAGTTCGTGGCCATTCGTGGCGGATTTGTGGGCCCATCTTTATCCTTCTGTGTCAGTTTAACACTAGACAAGACACTTGCCACTTGCCTTCATTGTAAATGGGCACACTTTGGGAGTGCATAGTGGCAGGGGAAAGCTCTCTGTCTCTGATGATCTATTGAGTAAGTGGTTTGGACGAGCTGGCTCTTGATGCACGCCCCACTCCAACGTGACTCACAATATGTCACTGTCTGCTGCAATACACCGAGCCATATGTTGGCCCATGGTTCCTCACTCTAAAGCAGAGACTCCGGCATTTCACGGGAGCAGAACATTTTCATCATTGTACATTATAGACGATCCCATGTGTCATCACATACAATAGAAGAAAGGGGGCGTCTGACACAAGGTGATTTTTCCATGTTGCCTGTAAGGTGTTAAGTTTCTGTCATAAAATAATATGGATCACACAGCTTTAGAATAATACAGTATGCTGCCTTTTATTTCTTACACTGTGGGTGCCTTATTACAGTCTCAAGGCTCAACTTCAAACCTGCTTTTATAAATGGATTACATTAGCTTATTGGAAAATTTAAGAACTTACTTGATTCTGACATTATTACCTTTATCTGTAGTCATGCAATATTAATAACTAATATTGACTTTTCTATGCTAATACAAGGCAAGTCAAGAATATTCCATGCTCATAACTAAGTACTAAACAATAATGAGAGATACACACATCTATTTGTTTGACATATCAGAAGCTTTATAACACAACTTCAAAGTCACTGGTTGGAGGACCAGGGCTTCATCTGCATGCATTTTTGTATTCCATATTCAGGCACACCCACACGCCACAGAGAACACACAGATGTTTCTAATGAAGTAGAAAGCAGGACTATAATGGTAAGTGGCAGCATAGGGTGTAGGTTCCCCATAGGTCCTGCACCACAGTGGGCGATGGGTTTAGAAGTAGACTCAGGAGTGTGTATGTGTGTATTTACTCACGATTGAGTGTATTTGTGTTGAGACTGAGATGTTTTCACATAAATGTGGCTTTAAGAGAAGAGCAAGGACCCACCCTAGACATGAACAGAGGGTAGATTGTCCAGTAAATGGCCTGGGGCTGGATGGGCGGAGTTGACTTAAAAGGAAACCCTAGTACAGTGGTACCTCACCTTACGAAATTAATTCGTTCCAGAAGTGGTTTCGTAACATGAAAAATTCGTAAGTTGAGTAGCTATTTCAATGGAAAAAGCCTGATTCGTTCCAAGGCCCCGATCCAAGTTTTTTTTTTATAGTGTAACTTTTTTTTATAGTGTAACATTGTGTTCTGCGTCCTGATTGGACCTCAGACTGGATTTAAACTTTTCTCACATTTGTCTCTCGTTTAAACACTCAAACTTTCATAGATTTTCAACAAAATGTGTTAATAATGAAGTGTGGGGGGAAGGAGGAGGGGGGAGAAAACTGCGCTCTGACACATGTGTGATAGCGCAGCATGACCCGGCGCGGGGGCTGCCAGCAGGTCTAGACCTGGACTAGACCAGGACTAAACCTGGACTAAACCAGGACTAAACCAGGACTAAACCAGGACTAAACCAGGACTAGACCAGGACTAGACCAGGTGGATTAAAGAGCCGCGTGCGGGTCTGTTTCCTGGTTTCGTTTCGAGTCACAGCTGAGGGGAGCAGCGAGGAGGGGACTGCATGCAGTCTGAGCGAATGAACGAGACTCATGCTCAAACGAGAACGAATGAACGAGACTCATGCCTGGTAGACCTGGTCTACCAGGTCTACCAGGTCTAGACGAGGTCTAGGGGAGGTTTGAGCACAGGTCTCAATCATGCGCTCAGACTGCGTGCAGTCCCCTCCTCGCCTCTTCGCTGCTCCCCTCAGCTGTGACTCGAAACGAAACCAGGAAATAGACCCGCGCGCGGCTCTTTAATCCACCTGGTCTAGTCCTGGTCTAGTCCTGGTTTAGTCCAGGTTTAGTCCTGGTTTAGTCCAGGTCTAGACCTGCTGGCAGCCCCCGCGCCGGGTCAGCTGTCACACATGCCGCTATCACACACTTGTCAGAGCGCAGTTTTCTCCCCCCTCCCCCTTCCCCCCACAGTTCATTATTAATACATTTTGTTGAAAATCTATGAAAGTTTGAGTGTTTAAACGAGAGACAAATGTGAGAAAAGTTTAAATCCAGTCTGAGAAAAGCGTATACAGTGAACCCTCGCTGTATCACGGTTCACTGTTCGCTGTTTCGCGGATTTTTTTTTCCAATTTTTTTTTTTTTTTTTTCAATTTTTTTTATAGTGTAACTTTTTTTTACAGTGTAACATTCTGTCCTGCGCCCTGATTAGCTAAGAGACTAGACCAGGACTAAACCAGGTCTAAAGCAAGTCTAAACCAGGACTAAACCAGGTCTGGGTAGGGACAGAGTCTCTGATTTCCTTCACGAGAGCGCCTGGGTGACAGGAGGTGTGGCCTTTGTTTACTTGCACGAGCCATGGAAGAGAGTGCGAGCCGGACCATGGAAGAGCCAAGAATCAACATGGACGGGCTGGGGGAGCCGCAGCGGGGAGAGCCGCATTCGAGGGAGCCGCAGCGGGGGGAGGACACTCGCGCGCACAGAGGAGACAGTGGCTCTTCCCCGTCACGCCGAGAGGACGAACCCGACCCCGTCCTAGAGAGCTGTGGAGTATTGGCGACGCATTGATAGCGGTCTGATTTTGGACCCGGGGTGAAATGCAACCAACTCTTGTGATGTGAGCGCAGGTTGGTCTTACCTGGTCTTGTGGTGAGGACTGGTGCTCAGAGGCGTCTGTTAGCGGTTTGGCACTGTTAGCATTGGCTTGAGTCTTGCCCAAAATGATATCCAGGTCGCTTTCCACTCGACTTTCGCACATGGCATGGATATGTGGTACCAAAACAAACACACGTGTCACGTGCCCCCCCCCCCCCACTATTAATATATTTTAATGAAAATCTACAAAAGTTTGAGTGTTTAAACAAGAGAAAAATGTGAGAAAATGTTAATACCAGTCTCAGAAAGGTGTATAATGTGTCTGGTGAAGCGTTTTCAGCCTTAAAACATGTAGAATAATTGTAAAATATAAAATTGTCCTACTTCGCGGATTTCACTGATTGCGGGCTATTTCTGGAACCTAACCCCCGCGATAAACGAGGGTTCACTGTAATGTGTGTGGCTGAGCGCGCATTATTTGAATTTTTGAGATTTCGCATTTCGTAACTTGAATTTTCCAAAATTTACCGTGAAGGCGTTTCGTAACTTGAAATTTTCGTTTGTTGGGTCATTCGTAAGGTGAGGTACCACTGTATTTAAGGCTGCTCTGTAACAGGTGGCTAGGAGACTGCTGTCACATTATATCCTCTTTACCCTCCTAATTGAAACCATCAAATATACCTTTAGTTCAGAACAAAGATGTCATGTTAATGCCAAACTTCTTTGTGCGTGTACTGTATCTCAAATTTGCCAAGTATGTTTTGAGCTGCCATCTTTCTTTGACACGCAAAAGGACCACATCTTTCTGCACTCACCTTTCAGATGTTCAAAAGTGTAATTTCCCTGACTCTAAATCCAGAAGTGCTGTCTGGGGACACTGGCCAGATTACAAGGTTAAGGCTTCATTTTGTCCCTGAGCTGTTGAGAAAAGAAAAAGCAACAAACTGGAATGTGACCTGTGCTGGTTTGTGGTACCAGTGAGAACCTGGAGTGGCCCCCAAGGCCCTAAGCTGTCTGATCCACCTCCACTCACTTGTGCCCAGCCTTGCACTGTTATTGAGCCGAGTCTAAAGGGGCCAGCTGAAATATTGTTTAATGTTTTTGAGCAGAGACTGGTTACATACTGTCCAGATGTACAGGGCTTAAAGCCTCCACCAGCCTCCACAGATTCACTTTGTGAATGCAGAAATAAAACAAAGACACAACACACACAACACATTGCCTGAATAATACGTAATGTCCCTTTAAAAACTGGTTACAAATCTAATAAATCTTTTTCATTTTCATGAAAATGACTTAATTGTGCACAGTCAGTGAGATTTACAATGAGAAGATATGCTGACTGAAACATTTAACGTTTTATTGTATGTCTCTGGCAATCTGAGAAATCTGGCTGCTGGCAGCGTGGCACCATGTGATCTCTACTGTAAAAAACACACACAGCTGCACTACTTGTGAATACTTCTTTTAACATTACAGTAGTATTTTTCATGCACTACTCATCTGTTGTGTCAAGCACTGTGTAAACAAGTGCTATAATATAAACAAATATAAACACTTTAAAAAAGATTAAAAGCAAATGCCTTTTTACTATAGGTTGTGTAAAGTGTTGAAAAAAGCCATACTGACACCAGGACATTACACACCAGTTCCTTTAGTTTCTAATGCTTTCATGAATATCCCCTTGAAGCTTTTCCCTAATTACATTGCAAGAAAATTGCTGTTTCTGTTTCTCTCATGCACATAATAGAAACTGCTTTTTAATATCCAGGCATCATAAAATGTCATGCTGACTTAACAGACATGAGGCGCACGAGGGGCAATAACATAAGTGTAACAGTGTGTTGGCCTGTGGGGGGAGGAACACTGTCAGTGCACCGGTGTTGTTCTTTAAATCAGGGATTCCCAATAGAATCCCAAAAGCACATAGGATCTCCAGGGATTCCTAAAAATGACTTCTCATTTGGGAATTTTAATATTAAATAGATAGATGGATAAGTACTTTATTGATCCCAAATGAAATTACATTTTCGGCAGCAGCAACAATGAAACGAACATAATAATTTAGCAGTCCATTCTCTGCATTCATCATTAACTTAACATTGTCACAAACAATTGTTCAAACAAATATTAGCATAAACCATTGCTTGCCAAAATCTAGTGCAGAGATTGAAGAAGGTACAGTAAAGTTGCATGTCAAGTGCCTTGCGTGCCTATGATACGACCATACTTGAACCTTTATTTTTCATTTGGCATTAAGGCAAATGGAAGTTCTCCAAAGACTCAGATTCCTGTTGGCTATTGGCCTTGGATTGTGCCTACCTCTGTGGGCTTTCATTAATATTTCACTGGGCAGTCGGTGATGGATAGGTTGTATTTATTCACTGCTGGGCGTCTGTTATGTGAATATGACTCATTTTGGTGCATTACATATTCATGGCTTGGGATAGGCTGTATACAGGAAGTTATAATTAATGTGTCACAGTAGGGGGTGTTGGTAGACAGCAGGTTTGTTGGAGGACGTTGGGGCATAATGTGATTTACAGTACAAACAACTGGGAGGATGTTTGTCTGCTGTCCAAAAACTCAAAGGCATGTTCTAATGGGTCTCTATTCAAATAGGTCTTGTAAGAGATAATAAGCACACAGATATTCCCCTCTGTGATAAACTGATTTGATATCACAAGCAACACGAAGAGGAGAGTATACATTTTCCAACAGATGAATCCCCGATCACCATATTTATGGATCAAGCAGCTTTGACTTTGGTCAGAGATAATTTAAATCAAACACCAAAATGTGTTTTATCTGTAGTATTTTGTACAGACCAAAATATCTTTGGTTGGTTATTCATATTTTTCAGCAAGTTGCCATGGGCCTCAAATCTCCAGCAGAGGCCAATATTTTGTTTTGCCAACCAGCTGCCTCAAAAAAATATGTATAAAGCTTAATTTTAACACTAATACAAAGAGGTACTGCTTAAAATGTAACTACACTGCTCTTTATCCAGACTGTTGAATGAAAGGGCTGTGGGTGAGTTTAGAGTAAATTTAAATTTGATTATTTGTGGAAATTAATCAAAATCGTCCAGACATATTTGTTGCCGTTTTTTGTTGATTCAGTATCAGCACCATCCATGAAAAATACAAAACAAACAAACACCCCCCCCCAAAAAACAAACAAACAAACAAACAAACAAACAAACAAAAAAAACAAAAACAAACTATAGTTCATTTGTGTTTAGTCCCACAGATGAGAAACATGGACAATGATGAACAAATCCTTCCCATTGTGTAACTGGTATGTGATAGTGCCATTTAATAACCAATTTAACTTCAAACTTTAACTTTTAACTTAAACTTTTTAATTTGACAATGTAATTTAAAAACCTTGTTAAGCCTGTTGTTAAGTTCACTTTTGACTGATGTTGTTGTGCTCTTCTTACAACTTTCATGTTTCATCTCAGACACAACTAGAAGACACTAAAGTTGTATATTTACATATTATTTTTACTCTTGAGCCATGGTTGGCCCTGCTTCATATCTGCTTGCTCTGGTTGTGTTTGGGTCAGGGCCTGGTGTAATAGCAAGCTTAATCGCATGTTTGCTAGTGTTTTTGGCTCTGACCATTTCCAGGTGTGTGACCTGATTTCTCTGCAGAGTAGGTGGTCCCCAAAAGGTAGGAGACCTTTTATCAAAGAGCAACAGTGTGGCAAAGCCGTGCACTACAGTAATACACAACAGGGAGGTTTTCTTTTCCTTTCAGACATCTTTGAGGAGTGCTGGATGGGGTTTGATGGTTTGGACATAGCTGATGTAAATGTAAAAGTGCTGTACATCTACATAATATTTCAGTATTAAAAATTACACCATTTCAGTTTTTCAATTCAGATTTTATTTTGTTCCTAATTGGGTGAGCAGAGTTTAATTGGAAACCTTAGTTGAAAACTGGTCCATGTTCATTTTTGTTGTTGTTGTTGTTGTTATTGTTGAGATTAGTAAATATGCTTCACTTATCTACTCCCATATCTCTCTATATTTTCCTTCCTAATCATAGAAGCATTTAGCTAGTTTATTGTGGGACAGCAATAGAATGTGTGAGAAATAATAATGATCTGAGTTTGTGAATGGAGACATTGTCCTCACTGTTTGCCTTCATCCTGTGTTGGTTTTGTATTATGTTCAATGATAATATCAGGTAGCTCTGTGAACAGCATTTTACGGTAATCCAGATTTTGTACAAGTGAAGGATATTTGACATGGGTTTAAAAACTCAAACATTGGTTTCTTTGGGGGATTTTGGCCAAGGCCGTGCCACAAGGAATGGTACAAAAACAAATACTATCTAACTAGTCTTTGTGAACCAGAAATACACAGGTTATGGTCAGGACTTAACAAAATTGGTACAACCTTAAAACAAGTATAGCCATACTTATGACTTTTTTGCTAGCTGGAATTCACTCCAGCTAAAACCTTCCATTATGGTTTAACACTTTTGAAACAGTCTAGAATGAGCACACTTTGGGCACATTTTAACGTATAATAATTTGTGGGTGAGATCTTCAGGACTGTTCTTAAAATGTATCAGTTAGCAGTGTTATTCTGACTAGACCGTTATTTCTTAAGTCAAACAAATCAATGTGACACAGCCTGAAAAGTACAAAAGAAAAGAGAGAGAACACCACATAATCACAAATGACAAATACACTTTTGACAAGCATAGTAAAACTTAATATGCAATGTTTTATTTTATAAAGGGTTTACCTTTTAACATAACCAACATTGCTCCTTGGATTTGAAAGGAATTATAGATTCCTCTAATTGATTCATGTGCATGAGAAACTGGCTTTTGCCTTCTCTCATTGCAAAGGTCAGAAAATCTATCAATCAAAGCTTTGTATAGGTAGTCACACCCAATAAATGTATATCATCTTTATTTTTTTGTATATTAACTTTGCTTCCTGTGTCATGGGCCATGCATTGTTCACCCATGTTGTTGTCTTTGTCTTTGGTGCGTGCTGAATCATCTACAGTAATTTCACCATCATTAATCATGGCCGATTTTGAGTATTTCTATGTCAGATGGGACAAACGCTGCACTTGTGTGTCTCACTGGCCGGGCCACAGCGCAGGCCTGAAGTGGTTGATGCAGGCAATAGGATTAATTGGGCAGAGTTACAAAGAATCAGCAAGTTTGAGTGCTCTTCACATGCTGCTCCTCCATATGGCAGCAGATATGTCACACCCCATGATTAATAGTTCATGTGGAAATCTTTCAGGTTGTGGCAATGATAACTGTATAAAATCTGCCAACATCTCCTCTTCTGCCTGAACTTTTTACTGTGGTGTGAATGCAAATCAAGTGATTGTCTGCGCTTTTAACAAGTAACTTCACTCATAATTTGACCACTTAAGCACTTATGCAAAACCTCATTTACAAGAGAAACATGCACGCTACATTTGCAACATCGACAAGGCCATTGCAGTCTAAGTTGTTCCAAGAAAAGAGGCCTTGAATCAAAGTTAACTCCTCACGACTCTATTTTTAGTCTATAAAACAAAATTTGGCCTCATTAGTTTCGATGTTTATCATATTTTGGCCTAAAAATGTGTTTCAGTGCAAAAGGGGCTGCAAATTGCCCTAGGTCTTATTTGTCTCGGTGGGCTTGTGGAGGCGTTAGTGTTGTGGTCAGCACTCCTCAGATACTTTGAATTGCAAATGGCCTCCGTAACTCAAAAGTAATGCAGCGGGGAACGTCACCTCCTGTCATTTTTCTGCATTTGTGTGCGTGGGGGCACCAGTGGAGAAGAGGGGCCCTTATTGTTTCTGTCTTGAGTTTGACTCTTCTTTATTGTAAGACTGACTAGGGCCTGCTCCCTCAACCTCTACTCCTCTAATGTGCCACCGGAGCCCCACTGCCATAAAAATGTCCTGCTCTGATGGCGCGCTTCAAACAGTAGTTTAGTCAAACACACTACAGAGACATTTGGAAAAAAAAAAATGTGTGTACTCTATGAAGTAGTAGCAGTTCACTGGTGTAGTTCACACATTTTTTTAAAACAACTCATACACTATGTGCCATGGTAGGCAGGATAAAATGCCTCATTTTTATTCTCATTGATCAGTATATTATAGTCTATCAGTCTGTACAGCTTGTTCCCAGCTGTGATTAAAGTAAATCAGACAGCAGAGGCCAAAACCACAGAGTCTCAGCATCACAAACAGCTCATCCCTTTGTGGCCCAAAATGCTGGGTACCAGTGTATGATTCTTCAAGTAATAAGATAAGATAAGATAAGATTAGACAGTTTAGTGCAAAAGTAAGTTAGAACAAAAAAGTGCATGCAGACAAGATAAGTAATAATAATAAAATAAGTAAATAAGAGAATATAGAAATGCACACCATATTCCTTCTCTGATGGTGTTCAATTCATGTCACTATTCAAGTTGTTTTCATTTTTTAAAGTTTTTTTTTTTCATGTATCATTCTGCATTACTGTCATCTTGACCATTTATAGCTCTTACTCTACTCATTGATCTGCTGGGTATAAGGCCTCCATGACTACGCTGACAACAATTAGTCTTTTGCTAATATTATTATAACCCAAATCAAAGAATGGTATGCATATATTCTATATAGAAGTAGCAATACAGAGATTTAGTCCCATGGACACTATGCATTTAGATTTTTCTGACATCTTTGAAATGTATATGGCATTATCAGCCACCGGATTATCATGTTGGTTATTATCACACCTTGCTTCACTGCTGATGTGATTATGAGGAAAAGGCTGTATAGAAATCTAAAAGAAAACAAAGAACTATAAAAAAGATTGAACAACAACAAAATATTGATTGTTGGGTTTGTTTAGTCTGGTGTTCTGTTTGAAATTACACCAGAGATGTTTTGTAGTTGTTACTGACTGAAGTGATAGATATGAAGAAAGGGAACCACATGAGCCAATATAAAGCTCCCCTCTAAGAGCCAGTCTAATTAATTCAGTGTCTTTTCTCTCATTGCCTTCAGCCCATTATGACTTTAACACAGTGTAGGCCAACTGATGTAAATGGAAATTACTGGATCACCATTTTGCTCTTGCTACATCTATTAAAAACTTCAGTAAACATGTTCTAAGAAGGTCCAGCCCAAAAATGAGTTTTCTTTGCATTTTAAATATGGTCTAATCCGTTTATAATTATCCAGTGAGGAAGTAAAACAGTGGCCGGGTGTTTGAATTGTAATCTCCTTCATGTGCATAAACATGAGCACATTTCATCAGCAGGGCTGGACTAAGACTTGTGGATAATTACCTGGGGCAAGGAGTGTTTTGATAGACACTCTGCCCCCCTTTTCTCTGTATATAGAGCATGCAAATTTAAAATCACAATGGAAAGATATGGTGAATTACTTCAAAGGCTGCAAAAAGACCAACATGAAATGAACCTATGTTTGTATCTACAAATGCCAACCTCATTGTAGACTTTCTTTATCTGTTGGCTCACAGACAATGGTAATGATAAGATTGGACACTGGTGCATCTTGGTGAATACTAGAGATTGGACATGCTCTTATGCACAAGATCTTGGAATAACCGTGTGATTGCATTTATTCAGTTCATGTCACGATTGCATTTTAACCTGGCCATTCTCCTCTTTAGTGTTTCCTGATTTGTGTAATGAGGTTTATATAATTGTGGCAATTTGGAGCTAAATGTACTCATAATAAAGGCATCAGTTACCAACCTCAGATCACCCTGGGAGTAGGTGCTTAGAGTTACAGCTCAAATGTGCTTTGTTTGCAGATCATACAAGGAGAATAGCGCTTCACTGGATTTAAAAGACAGCTCGTCAGGCACTATAGTTCCAGCCACAGTGAAAGTGGTTTGAATAGGTTCATTCAGACAAATTGAGTGCATATTATTATTGATTCATTCACACACCGTAACCATAAGAAGTTACCATATTGAAAAGGTAAAAACAACAGCTATTTAGCAACCAGATTACAATACAGTAGATGATTTGTAATGACGGCAAGGAAGAAAGAGAAAGAACCATAGCAAATGGTTTTGCTTTTGAAAGTTTTTGAAGACTTTATAAAAGCTCAGAATCAGGGCAATATAATGCAATCAAATAGATATTATAATATGGTTGTGATAAGCAAATCACTAGGACTACAATATTTAAAAAACATCATTGTTATGTTAAAGCTGCTTGATGTATTTATAATGTGAACTTTAAACAGAATTCTATTATTAAAACTATATTGCAAATCCATTTGACATTGCAACACATGCTGGGAACTTTGTTATTATTATTATTATTATTATTATTATTATTATTATTATTATTATTATTATTATTATTATTATTATTATTATTATTATTATCATTGCAGTGGTCCCTCGTTCTATCGCGGTTCACTGTTCGCTGCCTCGCTGTTTTTTGTTTTTTTTAAATAGTGTAACATTGTGTTCTGCATCCTGATTGGCTAAGAGACTGTAGACCTTTGCCGATTGATAGATGGGGGATGCGGGGGGACCGGGACCAGACTGAAACTAGACCAGGACCAGACCGGGACCAGACCGGGACCAGACCAGGACCAAACGTGGACCAAACCAGGTCTAGACCAGAACCAAGCCAGGTCTAGACCAGAACCAAACCAGGTCCAGACCAGGTCCAGACCAGGTCCAAACCAGGTCCAAACCAGGTCCACCCTGGACGAGACCTGGACTAAACGAGGACTGGACCAGGTCCAGACCTGGACCAAACCGGGACCAGACCAGGTCTAAACCAGGATTAAACCACCACGTGCCGCTCTTTGCTGGTTTCGTGTGGCTGGTTTGTGGCTCGGGCTGAGAGGACGCGGTCCGGGCGCCGTGGTTCGATCTCGTGCTCGCAGCCCCGGTGTACGCCCGGTGTACGCCCGGTGTACGCCCGGTGTACGCCCGGCCTCGCGCCGGTCGTGCTGCTCTGTCACGGATTTGACCACGATGAGAGGTGCACGTGTCGCGCACTTCTCCAAGGGGTTGGTGCGCGTCGTGTCCCGGGGATGTGGCAGTGCCGTTGGATGAGCGCGGTGCTTCCTGCGGATCCAGTGACTCATGTCTCCGCGCTCCTCGCGCGTCCGGCAGGGCTTCCGGAGCCGTGTCTCCCCCCACGCTTCACTATTAATACATTTTGTTGAAAATCTATGAAAGTTTGAGTGTTTAAATGAGAAATGTGAGAAAATGTTAATTCCAGTCTGAGAAAAGTGTATAATGTGTGTGGTGAGGCATTTACACTTAAAACATGTAGAATAATTGTAAAATATAAAGTTGTCCTACATCACGGATTTCGCTTATTGCGGGTTATTATTATTATTATTATTATTATTATTATTATTATTATTATTATTATTATTATTATTATTATTATTATTATTATTATCAAAAGCCAGTGTGTTTTTGCTGTAGGGCAGGCACTAAGCAAACTTTGAGAGTGTACTTAACTTGAGTGTGTTGTTGTTTGTCTGACCTGTAGTTCTGTGCGTTCTGTGTGACCCGTGTGTTCTGCTGAGGCGGCTGTGTTAAGAGGAAGACACCTGTGAGTCCTCTGTCCTCATTGCAAGAATGGTGGGAGATTTATGACCTATTGATACACCCCTCACCCAGCCCACAGCCCCAAAGACACCCATAGTACATTGTTGACTCATGAGTTGCACTACCTCCAGGCCATGAATCATTTTTCTCTAAAGGAAGATTTTCTCCGGTCTCCTTTTCTGTAATTTTACATCCTTTGAACCAGACAAAGGGCAAAGAAAGTGTGTTTCTGACTGCACCAAAGTACAGTATAAAATAACATCATCTGTAATGTGGAGAAGTGGGCAGAAAAAATATATTGTGGATGTTTTGAAGATAGACCTTTGCAAAATTTAAATATCAAGTAATGTTACCTATTTGGGGAGATTTTCATGTTATTCTCTTGTATATTCTAATAAAAATAAAATTATAATAAAAAAAGAAAGAGATTAAAGTATATGGCATTGTTGGCCACACTACAGTGAGGTACGCCTAAGTTTTACAGTTTCCATATTGCAACATTTCAGTTTATTCAGAACATGCTTGGCAATGCGGGCAATTATATTTACTCCACTAAAAGAAAAGAAATACAAATAGAACCATTAGAAAATAAACATAAAATCCTCTCCTTGACATGCCACAAAATCAGTGTAAATTTATTTTTTCGTACTGTGTAGATAATAAACAGTACAGACTTTAAATAGTTGCTATGAAAAAACTCACATTTACTTTCTTCCAAACCATGAACTTTTATAGACAGAAGATGAACTGTAGACCTCTTGATTGTTATATCATTGACAACTAGAGATGACTGATGCCAATTGTAGTTGAGATTTGAGATTTGAGTGTCTTTTAAACACTAAGTCTTTTTATGTGCTTCTTTACCACACTATGCATAGGCTACATGTGTTTTCTTTCTGACAAGGCACAAAGGAACAGTGACAGACGTAATAAAAATAAACCTGCCTGTCGGGACTCACTTCTACATTTATCAAGCCACTGGAGTGAACCTTGTGGGCTGGTTCACTCTGGTAAACTCCATTTGTCACCTGCTAAATGCCAATGTGCGCCAAGTCCCACTGCCCATGTCCTCTCGGAATCCCAAGCTTTATTTATGCCTATGGGAGCGGTGCATATTATAAAGTCTGAATGCAAATAGAAACAATTGAATGAATAACCATTAGTAATTGATCATGTGTATTCAGCCTGTTATATGGTAATGGCTTTAGATGTTGTAAAGTTCACCCGTAAACATAAAGGAAAAAACACATGTTGTTAAAGGTGGGGCAATAAAATAGAAGTAGTAGTTTTTCCCCATGAAAAAAGAGCCAAACAAAAACCTTACAAAGCATTATAATTGTCAGAACAAGAAATAACATTCTCGAACATTTTTTTTTTTTTTTTGACCAGGGTAAAGTCATACATTATTTATCTGTGGAGTTTATATCAGGTTGCAGATACACAGCAGCCATTTTACACCCCAGTCCCTTCTCAGTGTTTTATGATAAATGTTCTCAAAGTGCTCTGCATTTTACCCAGAGTGCACATAAACTACAGGCTAGCTAAAGCCATAACTCTCGCACATCCACTCTCAGGATTACTAGCACCAATTCTCCTATTCTTACTTACCGCTCCAAAATACCCATGTGCCAGTACTTTTTTCCTTTTAAAATAGATTGATAAAAAAAATACAACTATTGTGTAAAAAAAAAAGAAAGAAAGAAAGAAAACTACATGCATTATTTTAAAACAGAAAGTCTAGGTAATAGTTCTATAATGGTAAGAATACTCAAAATTGCAGATATTGTTGACTGGGGGTAATGCTCCTCCCATAAAACCTTATTTTGAGGGATGTCATGATTATTAATTTGAGTTTATCACATTCACTTTTTCAAGAGTCAAGATTGTTTATTTGTCATATGCAGGATCAGCACAAGGTTAACAATGCAATGAAATGCTTAGGATCAGAAGAACCACTGACTCGCTAAGATAGTCCAGAAGTATTAATAGCATGCAATAAAAATACGTAAGTAAGCAATATAATAAAAAATATGTAAGAAAATATAATAAAATACAAGGGTACAGGTAGGATTAAATAAGGTGTAAGTAGGTAATACTGCTCAAATGAATGTCGTATTGCACATGGGTTATTGCACAGGTAACAGTAGCATTTACAGTGAGGTAGTGACAAACATGATACATTCATATAGAGCAGCAGCAGTAAACATATCAACAAGTCGTTTAGTGCAGTATTATTGAGCGTTCATTATATTTACAGTATTAACTTTGTGTTATGATTTAGAAAATGATTTCATAGAGGAGTGGTTATCCAACTTGGCAATGCCTCATTTTGTCTGATTTCGGGGACGCTAAGCGGGGGTGGGCCTGGTTACTTCTTGGATGGGAGAGAGCTGGACTACAAGGTGGCATAGTGGGGCAGCGGTGGCTCTAGTGCGTTCTGTTGTCATGTCCTTAGGCAAGACACTACCTAGTATGAATGTGGTGTGTGTGTGTGATAGCCTTGATGATTATTCAAATTTTAGAAAAGGCATATTAAACGGTATTTGTTGGTTAATAATTATTCCACACACACTCACTTGTGTGTATCTTCTTTGCATGTGTTGAGCGATTGGGTCTTTGTAGCTGTAACTCTCCTGGTTTTAATTACATGATGATTGGCCACATAGGAAATTATACATGCACGCTGTGTTTAAAGCAAGGCCGAGGGTACGCTCTTTGTATTATTCAATGATGTGGGGTCATAGTTCACCCGACCTGCAGCTGCAAAAATGATCACCATCAAATAGTGTCCAGAGCATAATTGACTTTTCCATAAAGCTGCACTTAAGCCAATTAAGAGCCAACCTTGATGATGTTGTCTCTCGGCCTTAATGAGAACAAAAGACTTGTGCACGAACCGACATGGGTATAAATCATAATCAGTGGCAATTAACTCATACAACCCACTTTCATATGCATACGGACGAGACAATGGATGACTGCAGTTCAAAAGGCTTTATCATTTTGGAGTCATTTCAACATCCTCTGTGACATTGTTGAAATTTGATCTTTCAAAGGTTAATGGATGCACTGACTCAGATGTTGTCCTTGTCAATACTAGACATTCCACACTACATTTTGAGATTATGTGATGAGTCATTGAAATTGTAACAAGTAAACAATTACTAAACTTTCATTTAAAAACAAATTTCAATCCACAAAACCTACCAGAAAATCAATTGTGTAACTACGGATAAATACATATAATTAATAAAATAAAATAAAATGAAATTGACTGATCCCTGAAAAATATTTATTTGCCCATCTTATCAACTTATCAACTTATGTCACTACCTCACTGTAAATGTTACTGTTACCTGAGCAATAACCTGCTTCATAACCCACGTGCAATAATCATACTACACTATATTATGTGCAATCCAGGGCTCTCAGGTTTTGAGCAGGGTCGTGCGTGAGACTGTAATTTCCGAGGACGGGGGGGAATTGCGTGAGAAATGCTGTGTGAACACGTCGAATTGCGTGTTGAGAGCCCTGTTTGTCTAAAGAGCAAACTTAAACTACAAAGCAACTAATGAGAGTTGTATAAATGAAGTTATAACCTGATGGTTCTCAGTTTGTTTTATCATCATCGCACTTTGTCAGTGCGCGCTCAGAGGGGCGGGGAGGAGGGACCAGGGCGGGGGGGAGCGGGACATTTTTAACGGATTCATGTAAGAGTCTGGTTAATGCACCGGGCCCGCGTCTCACCGCGTCTCACCGCGTCTCACCGCGTCTCACCGCGTCTCACCGCGTCTCACCGCGGCTCACCGCGTCTCACCACGTCTCACCGCGTCTCACCGCGGCTCACCGCGGCTCACCATGGGCAGTTCGGCTCTGGGCCGTGCGTATTCCGCGCGTAAGCCGTCGGGGGGAACACGTTACGCACAGACGGAGACACCGGGACCGGAGTCGGTGCGTCTCAGAGGAGACGTGGCACCGGGACTGAGGCTCAGGACGGGGGGAGTTTTTTTTCGCTGAAAACGCGCGGAGCCTGCATAAACTGAGCCACACAGACCGATTTTCTGGGCACAAAAAAATAAAATAAAAAAAAGAAATCAGCGTGAGAAATGCCATGTGTGGCGTGTGAACACGTCGAATTGCGTGTGTCACACTCTCAATGCGTGAGACTTGAGAGCCCTGTGCAATCTGTGAAATACTCTACTTACACCTTATTTAATCCTACCTGACCTTTGTATTTTATTATATTTTATTACATATTTTTTTATTATATTGTTTACTTTTTCCCCTGCGCTTTTTGCAACACTTTTTTACCATGTAGTATTATTGCCGCTATTAGTACTTCTTGACTATCTTAGCAAGTCAACGGTTCTTCTGATCCTAAGCATTTCATTGCATTGTTGACCTTGTGTTGCATATGCATATGTCAAACAAACAATCTTGAATCTTGAATTTCAAACCAAAAAAAAAAAAGTTTAAACATGCCCTACTAGGACATTGAATGGAGTGTCTGGTTAAAAAGAACATGATTATGTCAAGTAGTGTTCTAAGCCATGTAAAGTTAGACCCCAGTGCCTTGTATGATGTATGACTTGTTCTGTCTGTGTTTGTTCAGATGGAAGTCATGTTTGCCCTCTTCATGACTGCCTGAGTGTTCCTCATCTCTGTACTGTACACTTTTGACATCCAGACAGAGGTGTGGTACATATGAATGAAGAGTGATATTTTTATTGAAACAATCAAGACTTCTTTGTCCACCATTTGTTTTATATTTAGCAAGGAATGAATTCTGTGGAATGATTATTATTGTGAAGATTACTGTGTTAATTGATAATCATGACTATCAGATCACAATATAACTGTAAGAACTAAAACAAAGAATTAAAATTATTGCAATAAAAACATTCAACTTGATACGTGAAAAGTCCCTCAGTCGTCCAGGTAGAATCCATGATAAAAGGAGAAGTTCAATTTGTCAACTGGACAAAGTTTGTTTGGTTCAGTGTAGTGAAGACTGCAGTGAGCGCTACATTGGGGAAACCAAACAGCCACTTCACAAGAGGATGTACCAACACAGGCGGGCGGGCCAGAGTGGACCGTCATCTGCCGTACATCTTCACCTAGAAGCCACGGGCCATTCGTTTGAGGACAGTGAGGCTCAGATCTTAGCCAGGGAAAAGAACTGGTTTGAGAGGGGAGGTAAAGAGGCTATTTTTGTCAAAAAAGAGAATCCGTCATTAAACAGAAATGGGGGAGTTAGACATAACTTGTCTCCCATCTATAATTCCATTCTTAAACCAAGTCAAAACAGACAAAGAAACATTAGGGCAGACGAGCCAGGGCAGAGGGGTGGAGAGGGTCGTTAGACGTTGAATAGGGGGTCGTAACTAGTCGCCAGAGTAATTTGGAAAACAAAGAGACAGATTAGGGGGGTTCGTTTTCAGAGCTTTTTCAGTGTAGGACGCGCCTCCCGGCAGCTAGATATAAGCAGGGTCTAACCAGTACAATAACCAGAGCTGACGAAGCCTCTCGGATGAGCGGCGAAACGTTTTCAACCAAACAAACTTTGTCCAGTTGACAAATTGAACTTCTCCTTTTATCATTCAACTTGATATATACTCCAAAAAAGTGATTACATGCAGTGGTTGTTTATGTAACATTAACATTAACTTTACTCTGTCTTTTTTCTGTTATTTATAATCAATAATTGTCAAATATTGATATTTGTATCCACAATAATTTTAACACCATTTTTTTTAAATAAATGGTCCCTTCTGCTAGTAACAAATATGAGGCATTTTTTATTGCAACACAAGGGCCAGTGTGACTTTCCATGAATGCTGTTGAACTATCATTTTCAGGGATTAGTGGTAAAGCCAAATTTCAGGTTAGTGTACTTTTGTGACAGTTGCTTTAGGAATACTGAGCAGTTGGCAAAAAGAACATCCTCAAATCCACAGCTTTGCTAAATCCTAAAAAAACCTCTGTCTGGTCACATTCACAGCAGCGACCTGCTTTATCTCCCGATGGGTTTTCAGATTAGCTTGAGTTCGCTGACTGACTAGTGGGTCGACCTTGTGGACATTGTAATTACACACGTTGGGTGCACTGACGTCACATGGTCTTGTGTGGAATTTTGTCTGGATGGGCTCCATTTCCTCTCGGTTTGTGGATGGCAAGTCCAAGTCATGAGGAGATCCAGAAGGTACTATTCCCTCTGCCAAGCGGTGTCAGATGACTTTTTGCTTTTTGATTTTACAACCTTTCTACGTACCCCCAACATTGAATATTAACGTAAGGATGTTCTAGTAATAGCTGTACTTTACAACTTCATGGTCTGCTTGCTCTTCTTGGCCAAAAGAACTACTGTATGTGTTAAATTATAAATCTTTCCAGATTTTAGTTTGCCATGAAGAATTGGAACTTCATAAGAGTTAGGGAAATACTGTGCAAATAAAATGTGGAGACTGTAGTGTAAAGGGATTGGAATTTAATTTTAACCTCTTTTCTGTTTTTGCAGTCTTCTGACTGTCAGTTTTTTCCCAATATGCTTTACCATCTGTCCCTTTGGAGGAGGGAAAAGTCACCCAACATTCAAAAGGACGCATTTTAATTGGGACTTGGATGATGTATCACTTGGGACACACATGGATTTTACATAATGACCAATGCTCTATTTTTATGCTCACTTCTTTCAGATGATGTCTATGACCTTTCTAGGGAACCTTGTAACCCCGTGAGGAGGGTACTTAACCCCAGAGACCTCCAGGAGAGACCTTGCACACAACTGGGCCAACATCAACTATTGTAAAAACATGATTGATTATCTACACCAGGAAATGTTAGTCACATTTGCATCTTTGCATTTGATCTCTGCAAAGATGGTATTGATTATAGCCCATATACACATCTGTAAACTAAAAAAAAGAAACCACTTTCAGCTTTTACTGCCAAAACTCCTTGCCATGCCCTCAGTGTGTACCCTCCCGAGGGGCTGGGGGATCTTGTGATATGCCCCTTCTCTCTTGGCAAGGTTGTATTTCTTCATTAGGCCCTCTGGGGGCTGCCACAGTCCCACAGGATGTCAGAGTACATTAATTCTCATCAGGACATGGGTCCTCTCAGGTGTGAATGGCAGCCAGCCACTGTCGACAGTGTTCTTTCAGTCCTACCACAACACATATATCACCCACACAAGCGCGCCTACAGGCCCTTACACGTAAGTACACACTATACACACAGTAGTGAGAATGTAAAGGCACGAGCCAGTGCCACTGAAAGAATCACACAGGAAGATTTACGCCAGAGCCACTCACATATGAACACATCTCCATTTAGGGCCTGACCCATGATAATTACAAAAGCAGCCATATATCTTAAAGTCTTTAGGGGGACAGAATGCCGTCTCTGCTTAATTTTCCGTGTGAGTAAATTTGCTGGGTGCTTGTGAAGAGGCTTTGTGATCGCCTCATAGTCTCTTCACAGAGTGGTCTAACCACTATTATGGCCTGATCACTTCATCCTTCTTTCTTCTCTTTCCTCTCCCATCTCCTTCTCGATTCGTTATATGACATAACAGTGCATGCATTTTAGCCAGATATTCTCTGTAATAATTACACCCTGTAATATCTCCCTGGGTGGAAGTCATGTCTGAGTACAAGTGACTCCTTTACTAGCTGACAGAGATCCCCTTTTCTATTATTATTTTGTCATATTATGGTTTGTTGTATGTTCCACTGGATGTGGTTTGGTTACACAATTTCTTATATTATTATTATGTCTGGGTTGCTGTAATACTGAGTATTTTATGTTCAGTGAAATGAACTAAATATTGGCTACTGAGATGTTTAAGATTCATAGTGTCTGACTCTTTTTGAAATGCAACTTCTCTGGACGTGTGTGAGTTTTTAGGTTTTGTTTAGGTTTTATTTTACTTTTTACACTGTGCCATACACATTGTTGGGTTTCTTTGGCAATTGTTCTTTTTCTAAATGTGCAAATTTATCTCATGCAATTTACTGTGTAAATTGGGCTTGGCCAAGGGGAAAGATGGCAAAATTACCTTTTTAAAGAGGTGGTGGTATGCAAGCACAGCATACTAGCATGTACAGTGTTAAAATGTATGGTTCTAATGTATTTAAAATAGCTGCACTTTAGCTTGCCTGTAGTAATGTGCCTTTATTTCTGATAGCACAAGGTTGCACAGCTGTAACCACAGTAAGAGTGTAGTTTTAGTGTACACTGTGGAGTCTATTGGTGATCTAATAAGCTTCACTAATGCCCTTAGTTTAGTGTTTAGTGAATGAATGACTGCCTTCTGGATCTGTGGTCCTCACCTACTTGTTGTGTTACTTAAGTGCAGTGTCAGTATTGCTTTGGACCATGGCCCAGATATCCATGTGATGTGACAAGGTATAGTCCCATTAATGTTTCCTAATCAAGTCTCCTCTCTCACTATCTCCCTTTCCTCCCTTTCCACAGCGCCAGTATATTGGCCAAGAGTTCTGTGCTAAGTATTCAAGGCCATGTTTGTGTTGGAAGTAAGCCAGTCATCTCTACTGTGTGCACACACCCCTTTACACCTGAGAACATTGCTGGGAAATTGTTAAATAGTTATTAGTTAAAAAGTTTTTGCCTCACCAAAAATACTGGATGTAAAGAAAAACAAGTGTTTTGTTCATTTAATGTAAAAACTTGAGTTTCAAGCTACAGCAACAGATAATCTTTTGTTCACCCAGCTTTGAACCAAGAAATACCCTTCTCCATTAACTTAGACGAACCTAGATATTACAAGTGACTGTGCCTCATCCTTTGGCAAAAGTAATGACCAGAATAACCTTTGAGCAATGTAATAAAAAAAAAGTATGTACAGTATTCCAAATTATTCCTCATCACAAACACATTTTGCTGGCTTTAAATTGTTTTTTTCCCCCCACTTTGTGTCTAATGCCATATATATGCATGACACCTGTATAATGGAGGAAACCTTATGTTGAGATAAAGCTGTAACCTGAACAAGCCAAGCCTGACTCTGCTCTGTGCCTCCCCACATTTTAACCAGGCATCCCAGGCGTAGTGGAATTGATTTTGGCAGTGGATGGAATAAAGATTGATTGAATCAGAATGGAAAGGACCTCACTGGAGGATCGACCATGCAGTAACCCTTGAGCTGTGGACGCCTTTGCCAAGAAAGTACTCAGAGTTATTCTAGAGTAAGGGGCAATGCGATTAAAGCCCATAGCTTTCACACACATCACGCAGCAGGTAGAGAAAACAGTCAATGAATAAAATACATATGGACAGTAGGCTGCCATTTGACTGTTAATTATAAGATTGTCCACTGTATGGTGAGACAATGGAAACACATAGATTTATTGAACACAACTTGCTGTAATAACAGAAGAAAATACTCAATATATAAGGTCTGATCTGGTTTTCCTGTCTAATAAATAATAAACCTGCTTTTATCCAATCAATGTTAAAATGGTTCCATCTCCTGGAAGTCGTGGAAGCTTCATAAGAGGCCATAGTGATGGCAGCTGTCTGTTTGAGCAGTTTTATCATCTCCAACTATTATTGCCAGATTAAATAATTAACTATTGTGAAACGCTCAATGCACAATGTTTCTCTTGTAGTAGAGTCAGAGGTTGTTCTTGGGATATTGCAACACATTTTAACTTGAGCATTTTCTGAATGTATGTTTATTTTCATAATATTTTAAGTTAAAAGACATGTTTCAGATTTCGTCCTTTCTTGCCCAGTTTCACACCAACCCCAGTGCAGGGCTGGGCCTTTATTTTCCCAGCTGCATAGCTTATTCACTTTTAGTGTGAGAGTCCCATCTGAGCTTCTGTAAAACAGTGAATCAAATTTAATCTGAAGGATAGAAATGAACGAGGCAAGAGCAACCTCCAGCTCTGTTAGTGTTAGGAGAAACTGAGCATTTTGGACATTTGCCTGCATATACTTTGCTATACATTTGGAATTGGGCCACCAAACTAAGTAATCTACTTTATTCAGTGTTTCCCCAATTTTTTTAGACACCAGCTCTCATCCGGCATCATTTCGGTCTGGAACCAAGGGGTATTAACTAATGTGAATGTTTTTCTTAGCCTTGGAGTGATCAGTGGTCAGGTCTCTGGTTTGGGTAGTACCTGTGAATATTATGTGATCTTTCATTTCCATTGTTTAGTTTGGGAATAACCCTGGCTAAACTCCACTCCCTCCACAAAGAGATCACACTGTTAAGGCCTCAGACTGACCATGGCCAGTTGGATTACCACTGTTATGATGAGATGGCCAAACGTCTGGGTTGCTGTGCTGCACAATAACAAAACCTGGGAGAGTCAAGGGCACTTAGATTGCTTTGGTACCAAACTGTTGATCCCCTGACACTCGCAATGGAGAATGAGTCTTAATACCACTTCAGTTAAATTGGTTGCTTTTTGAATTTATGTTCCAACTTCAGTGCGTTGTCGTACTTATGTTTGTGATATTATTTCCTCCGAGTCTCTTTAATAAAGTGCACACTTTTCTCTAAACCTTCTTTATGCTGGGGTGTTAAAAGCAGAGGGCTGCCTTCTAATCCAAGAGGGGTATTGCCCCAGACGCTAAGTGTCTTTATAGAGCAGTGACATTAGCTTGTTTATTGGTTGCAGGGGCGTAAAGAAGCTATTGTTTTAATTGCCTGTACATGCTCCTGGGATCCATGGAGATTACTGGGACTGCAGATGCCAGCATATTGTAAATTGGATAAGAAAACAGAACTAAAGAAGGCCAAAATATACATTAGTGATATTTGATTTGTTGTGCCATCACTTGACAAATCCTGATAAAACAAATGCCAATATTGGTTTTGGAGTTTAGAAAACGAATGTGGTCGTAACAGTTATTATTGGCAAAACTCATCCAAAAGAGAATATATTACATATAAATAATCAATGCTCACACAGGGCATCCAACATAAAATTACACTGATTGCTTCACATATACAAGATTGATGATTAGCGTCGATGAACCAAGAAAGACAAATATGAATACAGAAAAGACAAATATAGGAAAAATGTGGATAGAATGAGTTTTCTAAAGTGTCCTGACATTTCCACAATAATACACAATGGAGCTTAATGTTCAGTGACATCTTGTAGTATTCCCATACCTGTTCTTCATCCGCCTCTTTTGGCACTTGCTTACATATGCATGTGCTGAACTTTTGACCAGCGTACTCTCGTGTGACATTAACCAGGAGAACCGCGGGGAAATGCAACACCGGGATGCTGCAGATTTAACAAGTTCCTAAGAGCTTTGGGGGCCTGTCTTGAGAGCCAGTGGGGTAGTTCCACAATGTCACTGAGGAGCTGTTTAGTGCTTTGCATGGGACTGCTCCCTGCTCCCTGCCCCATCACATATCTCTCCTCTCCTCCCTGTGCCTTGCTCATACTGGTGGCACCTGGGCTGAGTTCCATCTCTTGAAGAATGTCTCTCCAGTCAGCTAATAAGGGCTTGCACTGTTCACCAATGGGACACACAATTAATGATAGGGACTTATAAGTGGTTGCTGTCCTCTAGTTGCTCCCCTCTCGCCTCCCCTGCGCTGCATTGTCCCATCCTTAGTGAGTTGTGTTGGAGGATTTCCTTAGCAAAAACCACAGGATAGGAAGACTTGGTGTTCCCGGTGTAGTGGTGTTAGCATGACAGGCGCATGGTGCTGTGGTCGTCGAGGTGGAACGTGGGTGGGCATAGGTCTGGAGCTGCAGGCCCCCTAAGCTGCCTCCAGAGCAAATGAGCTGCCAGGCCAAACTAATGGAGTCCTAATTGGTGATTAGGAGAGAGGAAAAGGTGAGGGAGGGTGTACCAGCAGAGCGAACTTGATGTACCGGCGGCTAGCATGGTGCCAGTTAAAGTGCTCGGCAATTACTGTTTTTATGCAGATGTGTCGCTGTATACAGGAGCTGTATACAGAACTGAATGTTTATAAAGCTGCAGCTCAGCACAGCTAATCAGACTTGATTAGATATCAGGAGTTTTGTAGAGGACCATTATTTGTCATAACTCACAGACAGTGGGGACCATAAAAATACAGATTAATGAATTAAGTAATCAATTTGAAAAAGATATGAGATTTTGCCAGATTTTTTTTTTTTTTTATCAATTGTACTCTTATTCAAAATATAAATGCTGTCTAATAGGGCTGCATGATATGGGAAACAGATGTGATATTCCAATATTGTTTTTTTTATTATTGTGATAACAACATTATTATGATATTTTATTTTTGTACAATACATTCAATTTAAAGCAAAAAAAAAAAAAAAAATGCACATGCCTTCATTCACTAATCAAACTGTGTCAAAATAAAAGATAAACCCAAGATAAAACCAAGATCAATTCAAGTCTAATGTAGAACTTAGCAGTGTTAGGAAGTAACTCAATACATGTATCAAAAATATGTATTTTGAATAATACTTCTGAGTCACTGTATTGCAGTACAGTTCCTCTTTCATTTGGTTGTATTCAGAATACAGTTACTTCCCTGAATTAAAAGGAATACATGATGGTTCTTCATCATTTAATTTAGTATTGATTAGGAAAAGAAAACACAGCTCTTGCTGTGTGTGCAGGTATGATTGGCTGCACAGTGGCTGAGTGGCTAGCGCTCATGCTTCACAGCAAGAAGGTGTGGCACGTTGGTATGGCCGTAAGATTCGGGTCGCCTGAGCCTTTCTGTGTGGAGTTTGCATGTTCTCCCCGTGTCTGGGTGGGTTTCCTCCGGGCACTCCGGTTTCCCCCATCAACCCAAAACATGCACCATAGGTAAAATCCTCCAGCTGAGGTCCAAGATCATGGAGATGGTCCCCGGGCACAGTAATCTGCTGCCCACTGCTCCTAATAACAGGATGAGTTAAATGCAGAGAAGAATTTCTCCTGTGTGAGATCAATAAAGTCACTTCTTCTTCTTTTGTATGTCATGTATTTACTCTATACTTTTACACTGATTTGCATTATATTATTTTGAGTATTCAAAATACTGATCTGCGCAAGTGGCTGAAATGGAAGGGGCAACAGGGCCTCGAGTACAAGCGAAAATCCCCATGTGAGGACAACAGTGCAGTTGGGTGGACGCAAGTGGCAAGCACACTTTAGAAGCACCAAAATATCCCGGTTACAACCCACAGTAGAACCATTCCACCCTGCATGCCAGCAGGTAATGGCAGCAATATAGACCTTCAGAGTAGACGGAGTACATCCCTGATTCAGCAAACCCTGCAGGAAGGTAAGAACCATAGAAACAGGGCAGTGAAATGGGTCCTGCCTCCTGTCATGACACCATGTACAAATGGTGTGGGGCACGCGCATTGGTCATTGTGTAATTTCTCCGACATATTCCACAAAGGCTTGGCCGGGCATTGCAGGGGCCACACCCCCTGAACCAGACCAGAATTTCAGACGATTTTTGTCAGGATGCAGAATTTGACCCCTCAGTTGCAATAGGAGATCCTTCCTGGAGGGAAGATGTCTTGCTGGGCCGCTGCAAAGCTTGAGCAGCAGAGGAAACCAGGTCCTCGTGGGCCAGAACGGACCCACCAGGAGAAGACTGTGGCCTTCCTGAAGGACCAGGAGCAGTGTCTGAATGATTAAAGGAAATGGCAGGAATGCATAAAGAAGGGTTCTGGTTCAGTCATGAGCCAGTGCATCCTGACCCAAGGAGCTGGCGCAATCCGCCATCAAAAATCAGAGAGGGCAATATGAGATCCACATTTTCCCTGCTGAACATCCCCCAAATGGGGGACTTTTAAAAACATGTTCAGACCCCTGAGGTCTAAGACTGGGTTCAAATCACCCATCTTCTTTGGTACCAGGAAATAACGAGAATTTTAAAAAACCCAGATTAAGCAAGGGTCCACAGGAACTATTGCACCTTTGTCCAGCAAGGCACGAATTTCCTGAGGCAGTGTCTGTGCCTTTACTGTGTCCTGGATAACTGTGATCTTGACTTGACCGGGTGGCTGTTGAAGGAAGTAGAGTGCATATCCCTGTGACAAAGTGGCCACAACCCAAGTATCCGGGGTGTGGGTGGCCCAGTAGTCGAGTTGTTCTGGGGCAAAATGTCCCACCATCAGCACCACAGCTTCACCTGGTTGCCCCCTGGCCCTTTGAGGGCGTCTGGGCGTCAGCGTCTGGGCTGGACAGACCAAGGAGGACGGGAATCTCGAGTCTGGGCCTTGGCGCCCCTCCTGTATCCGAGCTATGAGGTACAGTAACAGAGTGTAACAGCACTGGATAGCTCCGAGAAGAAGAGGAAGGGGCAACCGGGGTTGATGAGGGACTCATCTATGTAGCCCTGCCAATTGCTGTCACGTGTGGCTCGTCTGAGCCGTACGTTCCAAGGGTTCGAGGGCAGCTGAGCCAAACAGCCCTCCAGGGAGAACCGGAACACTCCTCAATGTCTGCCGACTGGCCTCCGAGAAAGGGGATTGCGCTAACCAAACCTGGCGCCAAGCTTGAACTAATGTTGACAGCAGATGCCTAAGTTCCCGGGACATGAAGGCGAAAGCTTGCAAGGACACATCAAGCATTCCTTGCAGAGGCTGGTCCACAGGAACAGCCTCCAGTGAAGTAGACAGGCCAAGCAGCAGATGGGACAAAGAGTTTCCAATTCGACCCATGCGAGCTCCCATGTCATATGCTTTACAGACCCGGTCATCTGTAATGCGGCACTGTGGCTGTGGACACCAGGCATTCATCCGGAGTATCTTTTCAGGGGGAACAATAAGTGAGGCGATGGCCGGTTTCACTGCCAGCATGTGTCTCAGACAAACTTGTGCGGATCCTGCATTGCAGCCAATGCCTGGCCATCTAAAGTAGGCTTTGAAAATGCCTTGGTATCCGTCCAACAGGCCTGAAGTTCCTTTACATATTCCCCACAGGGAGGAACTGCAAAGTGGGAAGCAGTAGACTGCTAGCGAAAGAAGGCACTAGAGGGAGCTGTCTCATCCAGTGGTGCAATTTTAACCGGCCAAGAGCTGTGTGTATCGCTGCAATGACAGACTCCTCACCCCCAGCCTGAGAACAGAGAGCTTGGAGACCTCGAGTCTGAGACTTTAGAACTCAGGTCATCGCATACCAACTGAAAAAGAGTGTCAGAGGCTGCCACGGACATGGTATCATCAGATACAAACATTTTACATTTCTGTAAAATGGAAAATTTTGTGTTGTTCCGATTTATTTATTTTCAGCCAATATTGCAATATTTATATTTGGAAAGAACATGCATAAAAAAAGAGTTAGCAAAAGTAACAACATTAGCAATATAAACCCAGAAAGATGGCTTAAAAGCAATGTGAACTAAGCTACTTGTGTTATCAGTAACATTTCAGACTGGTGTTCACTTGACAATCTAGCAACTATACAACAATTCATTTGATCCTCCTTGATTCTGTAATTTTCACTTTTCAAACTTGGTGTTAGCTAATTGACACATGCTTCCATTGTTTATCTGTGTATCTAATACCCAAAATGGCCAAATTGAGTGTATTGTAGCATGAATGCTATTAATGTAGACAGGTTGCTTTCCCCTCTTGCCGCATGTTTCCTCCTTAGATCATTTTGCAATGTGTTTTAGCAAATGAGCTTGGAAGAAAACCAAGACGTGTTTAGAGGAAGCAATCAATTACACGTCAGTGAGAGTGAGTGAGCTTTTGAGCTGCACGTGTGCTTTAATCCGAGCAAGAACAGCTACTTAAGTTCTGACCTCTTATCAAGAAACTCTATATAAATATGAAGCAGTGGCCCATATGTGTGGATACTGTTACACACCAACTTTATATGGAGCAATGAAGAGGGAAGGGGGCTAACATCCTGACAGAATATCAACTACTGAAACTGGAGCCTTTTGTGTGTTTTGTGAATGATGCTGGGCTGGAGTGTTTTTGTGAATGGATGGGCCCTGGTGTGATAGTGATTTGGTAGATAAGGTGACGTTTGCTCAGATCAGGGGTCTGGTGGACTATAGGAGGACAAGGACTGTGATGACTGTCTGTCTGCTTCCTGCTACTAATCTATGTGTGTGTGTGTGTGTGTGTGTGTGTGTGTGTGTGTGTGTGTGTGTGTGTGTGTGTGTGTATGTTAGCCCTATTTATAGTTGTGCCAGGATGTGAACAGAGTGCCTCGGTTCACTTTTCATACAGACGTAATTTTAGTCTCTTTCTACACATCTTGTCCCTTTGCGTCTATAAGTGCTAATGGAGTGGTGAGATTGAGCAGTCTTATTTTTATTTCAAGAAGAAAGTCAATTGACTGCCAACAAAGAAGTATTTTTGACACCAGGATGTACTCCAGCTTTAAGTAAGCCACATAATAAAAAAATATGATGCAAGAGATGCAATTTTGTGTGCTTTTCTTGCCCTCAAAGCACAATTTCCTCGCTCCATAGTCACACACTGATGCACTGACTGACAGAGATGCTGCGCTGCCTCATTGGCCTGTAGCCATCCAAGAACCAGAATGATTCTGCTACACAACTGTGCCCCAGAACCTTCAGTAGTCCAGCACAAAAACATGAGCAGAGGCTGAACTAAGTTATTATATTATAATATTACATAATAATATTAGTTTTAATATTTAAATTTAAAATTATAAGTTTGTCAAATGATCTGAAAGTAATATAACTTTTCAGAATGAATTTGCTACTGTATTTCCATGCATTTCTCCATAATTAAATTGAATCCATCCTAAAGGAACTGTTGCTATAGGAAGAGAAAATGGTCCAGTATAGAAGCTGTGATGTGCCAGAGAGCCTGCCACTGTGGCACTTCCACTCGGGATGCCAAGTAGCAGCCGAGCCCTCTGCCTTTCTTCATTAACTCACCAGATATTTATTGTACAGCTTTACTTTTATGCACCTCCTTTCTGTCGACACAGCATCCCCCTTTTAAACCTCTATCTTGGAACAAGCCGTCTTGGCGCATCTGTTGCAGATTAATCAAAAACTTCTGAGGAACTTGAAGGGGGCTTATATCTTTTAATTGTGTAGGTGTGGGAAAATGTTATGGGTCTCCACCCACAGCCTGGAGCTCTGTGTTGCACTAAAACCTGAGAGCAGCACTATGCTGGGGAGAGAGGTTGGCTCTGAGAGCATCTCACTCAGTTAGCGTGTGCATGTGGAACGCCAGCAATCCCATTTGCTAATATTGACATGGGTGTCCCCGCTCAATCTTGTTACAAGGATTATTGTCTATTGAGATCCCATTTCATTAGGGCACACTCCGCCTCTTAGCATCTTTGAGATGGGAGATCTTGTAAGTGGTTTTATAAGCACCTCCATGGTAAAAAGTGGACCCCTGTCGATACACAAAGTAAACTTCATGTGTGGTTGTGAGCATGTGGTTTCTCCCTACCATCAGGGGTGGCTATAGATATTCAGACTTCCTTCTATGGAGATTTCTGTTCTTGAATAGTATCCAAAATGCATATGAGAAGGCCCACTTCAGATTACGTATTGATTCTTGATATGAAAAGCTTGATGCATAAACAGAAACTGCGACACAAAAAAGCCAGTGGACCTTTGCATAAATCCTTTAATTGAATTTCCAGTGCTAGTGGTTGGAGGTTCTCTTTTTAATTGAATCCATTGCTGCTGTTGTAATTTGCATTCACAGGAGTGGGCCCTGTCCCAGATAAAGTGCCATTGATCCTTATTAAAGCTCACCTCTGGCCGCGCTGTGGACTAACAGGCAAAATTAAATGTGTTCATGGTGCATATACTTAGTGACTGCAGGGCATGATCGTGAGAACCAGCCCAGAATAGAGGATAATAAAAGAGATGGGACCAAAAGAAAATAAAATTATCATAAAATTAATGTGCTAAATTATCTTGGCTTGGACAATTTCTTTTAAGCTACTCAGATGAGCTTCTGCTGGTAATGCATAAACTGCAACTGTTATCTGAGTTGCTGAGGTTTGAAAACATACTACAAAATCAGATTTGCCTGCAAGTGACTCATTAAATGGCTTCATTTACTGCCACAACCACATTACTTATACTGTTTTCAAGGTATGTGTAAACAACACTCTGGTCTGAGAAAAAGAACTTTTAGTTGGAAATGCACAGACCCTGGTTGTCTGGAAAAAGGGTGCATAAAATATTATTTTATCAGATATCTTAAAAAGAAGTGTGCTATGCAATCTGAGGAAGATTTTAGTTTACCCCAGTTCTGTTTGTTATCGTTGTGGCCCACCTGGCAACCAGAGCCAGCAGTTGGTTGATAGAAAAAGACAAATAAGGCATCTCTAATGGAGGCAAATAGTGGAAACATGTTTCATTAGAAGTGATTACTACTAATTAAGCAGTTTTCACAGCTGGCTGCCCTGCATTAATATGTGCGCTTACATCACGGAGAGAGGGTGCAAGGGCTGACAGGAAATGTTTTCAGATTAATATGCCATTATTCTCTAAATTTACTTCTTTGTTTGAATCTTCAGAAGACAAGCAAAGATTGAGTGCTGTTAAAAGGGCTTAAAATAGGGCTACACAAGAATCAAATTCATAGTTTGAGATGCCACAGTTAACAAACTGCAAAGTCTACATTTATTTAGATAACAGAATATCCTCTGCAAAGAACAATACATCTTTAACCAGAAAAATCTTGCTTTACCTGCTGGACCTCTACAAACATGTTCTCAAATCATTTGGTTTATCAGTTCATAGTGCTGCTGGAGCTCTTTACAATGTGCACTTTGAACAGAATTCTACTTTTTATTGTAAATGTAATCACAATACTTGTCTGAAAAATTGCAATTATATTTTTTCCCCAAATCGCGCAGCCTTATCTTACAGACCAGCAGTGGGCCTCTCACGTGTGCCCATCTCTGTGTACCCCGTCCCGCACACAGATAAGTGATTGTTCTGGTTCTTTTTGTGTGGCCTGGGAGCCCACAGTACATCAAAGTGGAGCAGGCTTCCGGAGGAGACTCTGTTGTTCATCAGGGCTCCGACGCCACACTCATGTTTTTCTTTCTCATAAAAGCAGTTAGCAGCCCATAATCCTGCTCTCTTGAGTACCCACAATCCCTCACTTGGGCACTGCTGGTCCCTACGCCGTGCTGGGCCAAAGACACGATCAAAGTCTGTACAGTTGAAGCCGATATGTAAGATTAAGAGGTGAAAGATAGGGTTCAGCTAAAAGATCAGGCTACAGTGTGAAGTTGTATTGCATTTGTTGTTGAAAGAACAGTATTTATATAACATTGTGCTTTGTTAACTCCCTATAACAGTTAGCTGCTTTTTAGTCTTTTTTATATGTATTTATTTTTACTATTTTTATATCACTTTGGGGTAGAGACGGTGATGACATGCTAATTTTTAAAAATATCAGAAGAAGAAAAGTCAAAAATGCTGCTGTAAGAGCTGGTCTACAGTCTTTAAAATAAAATAGTGTAAGGTGCCATTGCTACAAGGCTTTCATTTCGCAGTCCTTGAAAAGTGTGTGTTACTTTGACCCCAGCCAAGACGTATGTGATGATGTCACTATTACTGTTAGAAGAATTTCCTAAAAATACAAGATATTAACTTTTGTTTACCCACCATAATTCATGGGCAAATGTAAAGCATGTTTTCTTTTTCTATTATTTTTTCTTCTGAACTGTCAAACCAGTGGAGAGAGCGCTTAAATGCCCATGTGCTACTTTCTGCCACAGAGGGGATAAAATTGTGGTCTTATGATTACATCTTTTTTTAAAATTCAGATACAAATTATTCTGTTTCCCTCCAGTCTCACTTGTGAAAAAGATCACAGATTTGAACAGTTCTGAAAAATGAATATGGAGGTGGTTTGTAGCTTAATCAGGTTAGTAGCTCAGTGCATTTGTCAGAATAACACAACTTGAGCCAGCTTTGATGGTGTGCAGTGTTGAGAAATCTTTAGTTTCATTAGAAAATACAGAGAATATTCAGTGTTCCTTCTCTATAAACTGAAGTATATTTTCTGTAACATAATGTCTCCTGTATAGAGCTATGACACTTGTATAGAGCGTATGACAGGTGACTTAATCTGCTTTGAATCCAGACTCCAGATTACCTCTATCAGAAGGCAAAGAATTTAATTTTAAGACGAGAAGTAATTTTGCATTCTTAAGCGTTTAATATAATTGATCATTTTGTATCCAATCTCTCTTTTAAAATATAGAAAGTAGTAGTATTTGCTTATTCTGTCCACAATACTTAACTTACTAACCAGTGAAAATTATTTTTTGACTCACACCCAGGCTTTCCAGTGACTCCTTCAAGCCCTCTCGCTGTTCTGTGGCCAACCCTGTGTAAAATGCATGTTTAATCTGGCGTGATGGCAGTGCACATGCACGAGCCAGGACTCTTTCCTTCACCCAGAACCAGAGAAGTGTTAGCTGTCATATTAAACGTGTGTGTTAGGCTGGGCGCACTCTCCGGGACGCCCCTGTTTGTCTACACCACTGTTCCGGTTCAGTAGAGAGAGCAACAGGAGATGCGCTAGACTCTGGCACACTGCTGTCAAGAACTCCTCCGCCAAGCCATCTCTATTCACACAAACATACAAGTATTCAAACACACGTACACACATTCACACAAACATACACAAGTATTCAAACACACGTACACACATTCACACAAATATACACAAATATTAAAACACACATACACACATTCACACAAATATACACAAGTATTCAAACACACATACACACATTCACACAAACATACACAAGTATTCAAACACACATACACACATTCACACAAACATACACAAGTATTCAAACACACGTACACACATTCACACAAACATACACAAGTATTCAAACACACATACACACATTCACACAAATATACACAAGTATTCAAACACACATACACACATTCACACAAACATACACAAGTATTCAAACACACGTACACACATTCACACAAATATACACAAGTATTCAAACACACGTACACACATTCACACAAATATACACAAGTATTCAAACACACATACACACATTCACACAAACATACACAAGTATTCAAACACACATACACACATTCACACAAACATACACAAGTATTCAAACACACATACACACATTCACACAAATATACACAAGTATTCAAACACACATACACACATTCACACAAACATACACAAGTATTCAAACACACGTACACACATTCACACAAATATACACAAGTATTCAAACACACATACACACATTCACACAAACATACACAAGTATTCAAACACACATACACACATTCACACAAATATACACAAGTATTCAAACACACATACACACACTCACACAAACATACACAAGTATTCAAACACACATACACACATTCACACAAATATACACAAGTATTCAAACACACATACACACATTCACACAAACATACACAAGTATTCAAACACACGTACACACATTCACACAAATATACACAAGTATTCAAACACACATACACACATTCACACAAACATACACAAGTATTCAAACACACATACACACATTCACACAAACATACACAAGTATTCAAACACACATACACACATTCACACAAACATACACAAGTATTCAAACACACATACACACATTCACACAAACATACACAAGTATTCAAACACACATACACACATTCACACAAACATACACAAGTATTCAAACACACATACACACATTCACAGAAATATACACAAGTATTCAAATACACGTACACACATTCACACAAATATACACAAGTATTCAAACACACATACACACATTCACACAAATATACACAAGTATTCAAACACACATACACATTCACACAAATATACACAAGTATTCAAACACACATACACACATTCGCACAAATATACACAAGTATTCAAACACACATACACATTCACACAAATATACACAAGTATTCAAACACACATACACATTCACACAAACATACACAAGTATTCAAACACACATACACATTCACACAAACATACACAAGTATTCAAACACACATACACACATTCACACAAATATACACAAGTATTCAAACACACATACACACATTCACACAAACATACCCAAGTATTCAAACACACATACACATTCACACAAATATACACAAGTATTCAAACACACATACACACATTCACACAAATATACACAAGTATTCAAACACACATACACACATTCACACAAACATACACAAGTATTCAAACACACATACACACATTCACACAAACATACACAAGTATTCAAACACACATACACATTCACACAAACATACACAAGTATTCAAACACACATACACATTCACACAAACATACACAAGTATTCAAACACACATACACATTCACACAAACATACACAAGTATTCAAACACACATACACACATTCACACAAATATACACAAGTATTCAAACACACATACACATTCACACAAACATACACAAGTATTCAAACACACATACACACATTCACACAAATATACACAAGTATTCAAACACACATACACATTCACACAAACATACACAAGTATTCAAACACACATACTCACATTCACACAAACATACACAAGTATTCAAACACACATACAGACATATTCACACACATACACAAATATTAAAACACACATACACACATTCACACATATTCACACACACACACACACACACACACACACACATTCACACACATATTCACACACATTCACACACATATCCACACACATTCACACACACACATATTCACACACACACACACACATTCACACACATATTCACACACACATACACACATATCCACACACATTCACACACACATATTCACACACACACACACACACACACACACATTCACAAACATATTCACACACACACACATATTCACACACATACACACAAACATATTCACACACATGCACATATATACACACACACACACACACACACACACACACACATATTCGCACACATACACATATTCACACACATTCACACACACACATACACACATATTCACACACACACACACACATACACACATTCACACACATACAAACATATTCACACACATACACACATATCCACACACATTCACACACACACACACACACACACACACATATTCACACACATACACACAAACATATTCACACACATGCACATATATTCACACACACACACACACACACACACACATATTCACGCACATGCACATATATTCACACACACACACACACACACACACACACACATATTCACACACATGCACATATATTCACACACACACACACACACACACACACACACACACACATTCACACAAACATATTCACATACACACACACACACACACACACACACACACACACACACACACACACACACACACACACACACAGCTTTTACCTTTGCAGTCTGGCCCAGTGCTGGAGGCATGCTGGCTGCTCTCACCTACTGTGGTTTCCCTCATTGGTTTAATTAATAAGTCTGAAGTCCTAATAAGGGTCCCCTGATTATGGCACCGATGGCTGCTCTTGTTAAATAGCATTAGTAAATGAATAATATAGCATTGTGTGGCAGTTAGGAGGTTAATAAGGACAGTCTTTGAGGTTTGAGGTGATTGCACTTCAATGTGAGATTTGTGCTGAGTGTGCGGGAAAACACATCAGTCGCCTCAGCGCTGCATGGAGCTCTTTGTGGAGGAGAGCACATGTGCAGTCTGTCTCCAATAGAGGGCATTGTTGTTTAACTAAGTGTCCCTGACAGATTCTTTGTCTGCTAACGCTCCTCTTTGTTGCGCTCTCTCCTGATTTGGCCAATTTCAGAAATGATTTGTTTATATTAATAAGCTCAAGCCACGTATACTTTCAAGACCTAACGGTGTTGTGCTTTTAACTCCAAAACCTGCCTAAATAATAAATCAATAATTTGTCAGTCAAACATACTAAAAATCTGGCTTTTCATTTTACACTGGCAATAATTTAAATAAAGCTGAAATGGACCTGAACACTGTTATTTAAAAAAATGAATTATAGGATCTTACAACAAAATCTGTCTGTTAAGATATAAATAAATCAAATAAATATATACTTTTATATGTGCATGGTTACAGATTCACAAAGGTTTACACCTTTTGTACCAACATGTTAAAAATGCCATCATCTGATCATGAAGGCACCTCATAAGCTGTTTTTAAAATATACCCCCAAAATAAATTTAGAATATATTCAGAAATTCATTTTACCACCTTTTTATTGTATTTTTCCTAATTAATTGTAATCCTGGTGCCCTTTATAAAGGACAGTGCGTCCTCATGTTTGCATGCACAATCATTCATATTGCTTAATACATATTGATCATTTAAGATCACATGAAAAGTTGGGAAAAGGGCACACTAATTATGATCAAAAATGAAAGTTTGTAGAAAGATATATTTTATACATTATAGTCCACAAAATAATGAACATCTAAGACTGTTTGTGTCACTACATTTAGCACAGTGAATGCTCTTTCAATCAAATGGATGCCAATTTATTGATTTAGGAGAATGCACAAAAGAAAGGATTTAAATCTTGGGCCAATAGCCATTACGGGCATATCTGAGGATAGACAGGTGATTGGCCATAGATCACTGATGGCAGGAAATCTATCTCTCCTCCTGCATTCCTCTTTTTATCCGTCCACGCTCTCACTGGTGAGAGGTCCCAGGCCTCTGTGTGCAGCTCCAAAATGCAGCTCTTGTGTCCCTCGTCTGCAGGGCCAAGGAGACAGTAGACACCTGTCCACACATGTGTATTGTGCGGGAGGAACACTGGACTCTCCTGTATATAAGCACAGATCAATAGAGACACTGAAATATAGAGGTAAAACAGGCAAACACAAAAATGTACAGAAGCAATCTCCTCTCTTCTGCCTTTTGACCCTTAAAATGAAACCAAAAACAGAACTTTATGTTTGTATTAGATTCATTTTTTAAATAAGATCATTTATATATGTTTAATATTTTGTATAGATATGTGTATCATATTTCCCCACACTCTGATCTAAACAGATATTTACATGCATTTTACTGCACTTTTCTAAACCTCACCTACTTGCGAGAAAAACCTAGTAAAGCATATACATGTAAATAAGACATAATATATGTTCTTTAAGACCACCTTCTACCCCCTGAGTTTATGCAATTGATACGTAATCCAGGAAAGCACATTTTATTGATCAGAGCGTAGCAGCTGTACACTTTGTGATGGGCAGATTTTTCCTGCATGGGCCCCATACACTTAAAGGCAAATTAACGTTTTTTTTTACAATCTGAGCCTTCTTTCGGCAATAAAACAAGTAGTTTTACTCACCCATAGCATTTTTCTGTCAATTGGAGCAGTATCGCAGAACTTATGTTGAGCCGTTCTGTTCTAGTAATGATCCCGTATCTTTTAACATGGTGCTGTATCATTTGCTCGGGGCATTACTTTGCGGTGTCCAAATAACACAAACTTTAGCACTTTTCAAATCATAGAAGCCCAATGTCTTAATGTAAGAAATCGTTTGAAGCAAAAGTGGCCTGTAATCCGAGATTTAGCCATAGTTTCGAGTAGATGAGGACGCCAGTGCGCATGCGCGGACTGCTCCCGGGACCCAAACATGAAACGCAAAGCTGAAAACTATGGATAAATCTCGGATTACAGGCCACTTTTGCTTCAAACGATTTCTTACATTAAGACATCGGGCTTCTATGATTTGAAAAGTGCTAAAGTTTGTGTTATTTGGAGACCGCAAAGTAATGCCCCGAAAACAAATGCTAATGGTTACGCTACAACATAACTTTCTTCAAACAGCTCCAAATGACACGAACGTGGTATGGGTGAGTCAAACGACTTGTTTTATTACCGAAAGAAGGCTCAGATTGTAAAATAACGTTACTTTGCCTTTAAGCCACACTCATGTGAAGCCACTTTTTTACTATTTACTGTTGACATGCTAACAGCACATTGTCAAATTCAAACAAACAAACCATCAAACGTGTATAAAGGCAAACCTTGCTATTATGTTACAGCATTTATGTAGTAAGAACAGTAATAATAAAAGAAAATATTGGCATATAAATGTGAAAAGTGTGAATGACTAATCATACTTTTCACAGACATCTTTGTTTTAGAAAATGAGCAATTTCATTTATTTCAAGCTTAGGGTATTAAATAAGTAATTATTAACTCCTAACCTTAACCAGTTTTATTAAGTATTATTAAGTAATCCTGAATCATTTTTGAGAAATGACTAAATGTCTTTCTTCATGCTTTATTAAAACTGTAAATAGTGTAGTTAAAGCGTTACCAAAAAGGTTCATAAATGACTATAATAATCAAAAGAACTGTTTGGACTCATGAGTTCAATAACCTCTATCCTAAAAATAAAGACTAAAGAAGAAATGAGAAGTTTAGGTAGATTTGTCTTTGTGAGATAAGAGGGTTTTGTGCTCAAAGTAAAGTCAAGTTTCAAAAAGTGTTTAGTTATAGCACCCTTTTGAAACAGTTTGAAAATGTTCAAGTTTGTTGCAGCTCTCACGTTTTCCGACTGATAGACATTTTTATAAACTGGTGATGCCATACAACAACAGTCCTTCCAAATTGGTATGAGGATGTCCAGAGGGGTTGGAACGTGAGCCCTGCTGCGGTCTGTGTTCTCAGGTGATGGATAGGATCGGGGAGTCAGTGAAGGGGTGGGCAAGCTTTGACCTTGGCCGTGGAACAGTAAGCGCTAGCTCAGATATCTCATATGATACCCATACATAGAGGCTCATTACGGAAGAGCCCCCTTATGCAAAGTGCACAGCTCAACACTGGCGGGCTGACAGGGGCTAGCCTAGCACTGCTGACCTAACAATAAGACAACAGGGCCACCGCCATACCCCCAAAAACACCAGTGCCTGCATGGACTAGAGACCACTTCTGATGAGCAAGCCTCTATGTGACGTTCATTTCACTGCAGAGGTCATTACGAACATTCAGGCTTCACTTACCTTAAAACTTATCTACCACTAGTTATTATTCAGTTTTGTGATGTGTTTAAATCTTAAGCAGTTCATAAAAATTGAATGATGCAGCTTGGCGAGTTGGTGGCCATTGTAAGTCATGGTCGCTGTGGTATTGACAGCTGAGATTGACTCACTTTCTCGTTAATAACGGCTCTACTGTAAATGTTTTGATCAGCAGCTATTACACCACTGGACAATGACCCTACAAGCTTCAGTGCGTTTATTGTGCTCAAAAGTATGTAGCAGGAGAGGGTCATTGATTTTAAATGTGGAACAGATTAAGTTGATATAGTTGATTGTCTCATTTGCTTGCTATGGCTGCAATTATTATGTCCAATATATAATAGCGTCCAAAGGGTAAGAAATGTTGCTTTCTTTGAATTCTCCCTGGATGCCTACTGGTCTGCAGGAGCTTTTTGGGGGTGACAGTAGCCCAGTTGGTAGAGTGTTTGTCCACTGATCCGAACGTTGGCGGTTTAAATCCTGCTCTTGACATAAACATCATTGGTAGAGTGGTGAGATACACAGATGAATGCTGTCATTGTGTCCTTGAGCAAGACACTTAACCCACTTAGCCACCAGTGTCTGCGTACACTGGTGTATGTGTCTGGGTGAGTGGTTCCTCGATGCACTTTTGAGTGCCTTGAAGGTGGAAAAGTGCTATATAAAAATGTGACCATTTACAGTTTGCAGCTCCCAAGAATCTACAATTAACATGGATCCAAACAACTAAGAACTCATTTAGATTTGCCTGGCCCTAGACCACTGTTAACACACAATTTCCAGTCAGTTGAACTATAGACCAGTTTATTTGCTGTGTAACAAAGTTTAATGAATAGTATGTAGACTTTGCTTGGTGTAACTTGGTGTAACATTGAGAATTAACAGAAGTTATATGTAGACACATTTTATTGATCCACAAGGGAAATTGTTTTGGGTACAGTAGCTCACTCATCAAATATAATATATAATATTAAAAAAAAAAAAAGATGTAAATAGCAACCAAGGAGGAATAAACCAGTGTCAGATGAGACATAATTATACAAATAAAAATAATGATAGTAAATGTATATGTACAAATCATAGTTAAATAGAAAAGTAGTAATAAAATATAGAATACACTTAAGTTGATTCCAACATCTCAGGTGGTCAGACATTATCTTGTGTCAAAACAGAGCAGTGCATCTTTCCGTATAGAGGAAGACGTTAGCCTTCAGTAGGCCCATTGCGACTACGTGTGTCCGGAGGCGGGCTGTACAGACTATCTGCCGGAGGGTAACCTCTTATCCGAGACATTGGCATATCTTGAATAGGATGACATAATCAATAATCAGAACTGTTAATCAATGGTATTTTAAATAAGCATTGATTGGGCCTACAAGGTTAGCCAGCTTTATCGGTTTACATTAAGAACCACAAGACAATGGACAAAAGCCTCGGACTGGCATGGACCTGTTTAACCAGTTCAGTTTTGGCTTTTAGTACATTTTCTACCAATGACACGCAGCTATTTTCTATCAACTTCCTCCTCCCATGACAGTATTTATTATTTTAAACAAGGCAATGCAGGTACAAGTATTCCTTCAACACCAGTGTCATGCATACAGCCTCATTTGAATACAATGAAGCTCCCAGATGCATCTCATTATCGACATGGCCAGCCACACAGAGGTCATCAATGAGTGTCACCTCTCACAAAATGGACCCTCTCCTGGGAGCTTTGTGGGGGACAAGGATCCAGCCTGTGTCACAACCACTGGGTTTACACATCTCCCTAATTATCTAGGACTGGAAGACACTACCAGCTGTCTCCATGTTAGTCAACAATGACCCGTGAGAATACTTATAGTTTCAGTCCGTATTCTAAACATTTGCATTCTCAAAACTGTCACCGCGTTGTTTTAGAGGCGAGCTTTGTAGATGCATTCCTTAATTTCACACTTTTCAGCCCGCTTACTGTATTTCCTTGACTGTCAGGTTGAGTCGCCTATAACAACACAACTGTAGCTGCCAACCATGGAAAATTAGCTGAAATAACCCTGCACTCTATGACAAAGCTTACGTACATGATTACAGGGGGTCCTCGGGTTACGACGGTCTCGGGTTACGACGTTTCGTGGTTACGAACGCGCCCCCATTAAAAAAAATATGTATATATTACGCGTCATTCCGTCTTACACGGTTTAGCGTGGTAAAAGATGTAAACAAACGCACGCGGCGCGCGGCGCACGGCGGAAGAATACGCTCTGTTGTGGTTGTAGGGAGAAGAAGACAGCCTCGTGTGTGCCCAATGTGGGCGGAAGTACCTGATGTGGGCTCTGATCTGCTCCTATGAAAGCGGCAGTGATAAACAAGCATCGTAGTGGTCTAATTATTGAGATGGAAAGGTTATTGGTGCTTTGGTTGGAAGATCAAAGGCAAAATCCGGTTTACGACGAAATTCGGGTTACGACGCGTCTTAAGAACGGATCAACGTCGTAACCCGAGGACTCCCTGTAGTGTGTCACAAACATGGAAACTCCAAACATTTTTTCTTCCCTCCAGTGGCCAAGGCTCAGTGCTGAACGCAGAAATGGACCAATAGACAAACCTGCTGCCACCCATGTTTTGGAGACTTTTAATTGAAATTACTAGTGGATTTACATCTGGTTGGGCTGTTTTTATAGGGCAGCAATGGGAAAAACGTTTTGCAAAATATCATAAATTGTGATGATTTAAAATCAGTTCAAGGCATAGTGGCACATTAAAGGCCCACATTACGTTATTTTCCGATCTGTTATAATATTGTTTCCTCATCACAAACATACCTGGAGCTGTAGTTTGTTTCATCCACACCATGTATATTTAGGCTGAGGTCTTTTCTCAAATTGAAAACACTCACACCTTGTGTCGTAATACAGGAAGTGCTCTACTGTGTTTTTATACTTAGACTTATACAAACTTTATTGATCCACAAGGGAAATTGTTTTGGGTAGTAGCTCACTCACCAAATATAATATATAATGTATAACAGAGGGTAAAAAAAAAAAAAAATGGAAATAGCAACCAAAGAGAGCAATAGACCAGTAAAGACCAATATACTCCTTATGCTAGAATAATTTCCATAGAACTAGAATAATTTGGATAATTTCAGCCATGCGTTATCAATCTACAGCTCTGGAAAAGAATAAGAGACCACTGCATTTTTTTCTGAAATCAGCATCTCTACATGTATTACAGCCATTCCATTCCAGCATCTGTTGAATTCCAACACAAACACAAAGCTGAGCTACTTCAGTTCTTGCACCAGGAGTGGAATAAAGTCACCCAAGAACAATGTGAAACACTTGTGGGGAGCATGCCAAGATGCATGAAAGCTGTGATTTAAACAAACAAAAAAAAATAATAATAAAAAAACATAATTCATAGCATTTATATACAGTGGTCCCTCGCTCTATCACGGTTCACTGTTCGCGACCTTGCTGTTTCGCAGATTTTTTATTTTTTTTTATAGTGTAACATTGTGTTCTGCGTCCTGATTGGCTAAGAGACTGTAGACCTTTGCCGATTGATAGATGGGGGACCGGGACTAGACCAGGACTAGACCAGGACTAGACCAGGACTAAACGTGGACTAAACGTGGACTAAACATGGACTAAACCAGGTGTAGACCAGAACTAAACCAGGTCTAGACCAGGTCTAAACCAAGTCTAAACCTGGACTTGTCCTGGACTAAACCAGGACTGGACCACGTCTAGACCTGGACTAAACCGGGACTAGACCAGGTCTAAACCAGGATTAGATCACCTCGTGCGGCTCTTTGCTGGTTTCGTGCGGCTCTTGCGTTCGTTTGTGCGTGTTCGGTTTGTGGCTCGGGCTGCGAGGACGCGGTCCTGAGGGGGAGGCATGGTCCGGGCGTCGCGGTTCGATCTCGTGCTCGCAGCCCCGGCCTTGCGCCGGTCGTGCTGCTCTGTCACGGATTTGACCACGCGCACTTCTCCAAGGGGTTGGTGCGCGTCGCGTCCCGGCACATAGCAGTGAGCGCGGTGCTTCCTGCAGATCCAGTGACTCATGTCTCCGCTCCCCTTGCGTGTCCGGCGGGGCTTCCGGAGCCGTGTCTCCCCCCACACTTCACTATTAATACATTTTGTTGAAAATCTACGAAAGTTTGAGTGTTTAAACGAGAAATGTGAGAAAACGTTAACTCCATTGTTTTAAGGCGTTTACAGCCTGAAAACATTTATAATAATTGTAAAATATAAACTTGTTCTTCTTCGCGGATTTCACTCATTACGGGTTATTTCTGGAACCTAACCCCCGCGATAAACGAGGGACCACTGTAGCGCCTTTCATGACACCCAAAGCGCTTTACAGTTCATTGTTCATTCACTCCACACTTGGTTGTGGTAAGCTACTTTTGCAGCCACAGCTGCCCTGCACCATCGGCCCCTCCGACCACCTCCAATACTTATGCATACTCCACTTTGCGTGAAAAGTCCCTCAGTCGTCCAGGTAGAATCCATGATCAAAGGAGAAGTTCAATTTGTCAACTGGACAAACAACCAAACAAACTTTGTCCAGTTGACAAATTGAACTTCTCCTTTGATCATACTCCACTTTCATACTAGGCAATGTGGGTGAAGTGTCTTGCCTAAGGACAAAACAACAGTTTTTGCGACTGGCGCCCCATTGTGGCACCTGGAATTCCCATTGGTCTCCCATCCAAGTACTAACCAGGCCCTGCCTTGCTTAGCTTCTGAGATCTGACGAGATCAGGCTTTGACAAGCAGGTATGGCCACAAAAATAAGGGTTATTGCACCAAATATTGATTTCTGAACACTTCTTAAGTGTAAACATTAGTATTATGTTTTAAAATGAATTTGATCTTGTTTCTTTGCATTGTTTGAGGTCTGAAAATCACACCCAATCACACCCAAGCGCCTGAGAGAGTGGCAGCTGGGTACAGTAACTCCTGCCTAACTACCTTTAAGCTTGTTTGTTTGCACTTTTAGATTTTATTCTATTTTTCTTTTTTTCTTACTTTACTCACTTTAGCCATCCAATTGGCACTAGGTATGTTTTTGGGGCATTTTTGGCATTTTTTCTGGATTTCAGCTTGCCTCTTTGTGCTGCCTGTATGGCTCATCAGAGCAGTCACCCCAATGTGTATTCAAAGGAACAGCTCCTGTCTCTTTCCAAGTCCTCGGCGCTTTCTGGACCTAAACTGGACATTCCTGTGGAACTATGGAGAAGACCACGCAGAGGATGCTGCGCCGGAGCGAAAGTGAAACAGTGGAGGAGAAAATTTCGGCCTGCGGTCCCATCAGTTCTGATGGGGAACGTAAGGTCACTGGGAAATAAGATGGACGAACTGTGTGCGCTTGTTCGGACCCAGAGGGAGTATGCGGTCAGCTCTATCATGTGCTTCACGGAAACCTGGCTTCATACGAACGTCCCGGACAACAACGCATCTGTACCTGGCTTTAAGATGGTGCGTGCAGACAGAGACTTGCTTCTTTGCGGTAAGAAGAAGGGCGGCAGGATTGCGGTTTTGGTGAACGAGAGGTGGTGTAATCCTGGCCATATTACTGTGAAGGAACGTATCTGTGCGCCGGACATTGAACTTATGGTTATGGGACTGCGTCTATATTATTTACCGAGATAATTTGCGTCTGTACTGTTCATTGGAGTTTACATTCCTCCCTCGGCGGACGAAGAGGGAGCCCGGGACAGAATACACACGGTGGTCACTGCTCTGCAGTCAAAGTATCCTGAGGCATTATTACTGATTTCTGGGGACTTTAATCATGCCACATTGGACAGTGTTTTACCCACATTTCAACAGTATGTGGATTGTAAGGCTATGTCCACACGACAACACTCCTAGATCGTTTTCACACCAGGAAAGTCCGATAGTTCACTTGCTTTGGTCCGGACCAAATGTTTTTTATTTTTATTTTTTATTTTGGTGCGGTTCGCTTTCACACTGCAGTTTTTCCCCAAGCGAACTAACATCTATAAACAAAACCATGTGTGCTGAGGTCGCTCAGCCATTGGACAAAAATGAGCCCTGTCCAAACGCCGTGTCCAAACCCGGAAGGAGGAGAATAACGGTGTTACGTGCTGTTTTCAATCTAGCCTTAGCGATATGGTTTGCTCAGTTTTTACAGTTCGCACAAATGTTTAAGCAGCATCGTGAGGTTTACACTATTTTACAATCAATTTCCAAACGACAAAGAGACAGGGCAAGACAGCTACGGAGGACAGCGCTCATGTGCGCATCAAGTTCTGACTCTTGCTATTCATGCAAAACGTAAGTAAGCCTCGTAAGTTTAGTTTAGTTTAGTTTAGTTTAGTTTCGTTTCGTCAGCCTCGGTTTCCCATAATGCTCGACATACGACGGGAGCTCGTTAAGTACAAAAAGCCAACTTGTGTCGGATCGAGTCCGGTCTGCATTCTCACCTCAAACGAACCACACCAGAGTTCGTATGGAACCGGACCGAGACCGACCTTTTTAGGTGGTCTCGGTTCGCTTGTTTGCTCCGGATCGAGATTTTTCGTTTTTATTCACACCAGCCAAAAAGGTCAGAATCAAAGGAGCAAACGAACTCTAGTTCGTTTTAAACTAACCAAACAAGGCAGGTGTGAAAACTACCCTAGATTTTTTTTTTACGCGGGTTGGAAAAAATATGCGTCCACACACGGGTCGGATCAGTAAATATTCGCGTCCAGGCAAAAACGGAGCGCTGAGTGAAAATGATGCAATACATATGCCACACCGATATGTGGCGCTGTAAACAGGAAACAGCCAGAGCCCCCAGACACGCAATACTTGCATGCGCATAAAGTCCTTTCTCTTCCGTAAACAAGCAAACGCGTCTATGTTAGGGACCGTCAACAAATGCAAAATTATTTCGTCCCCCTGCTCCACCAACGTTGCAGTGACTCCCTCCAGTAATGTGAAGATCATTTGTTGACCGTCCCTAACATAGACGGTAGCCACAGAACAAAGGCTGGAGCTGCGTGAGCAGTTTTTGCCTATAAATCGATAGTTAGTATTACTTGCTATCGTTTTATTAGATAGACATTAACAAGTAGAACTCTCGTTAACCTTGGTTGTGTTATTTAGGCAAAATGCTTGTTTGGATCTTAATACGGGAATGTTAAACCCCGAATATCAAGCGAATGACAAACATCGAGCCAAGTTCATTACGCTGAGTCCTGCCCAAGTGTGGTGGTAGGCCCCTTTAACCGCTGGTGTGGCCTATTGTGATCCACCTGAGACTTTAAAAGGTGGGTACCTCCTCTGGGCGACCTCTTTCTCGCCTCTGACGTCACCCGCTGCCTGGGAGCTGGCAGCAGCACGAGCCTTGCCAAACAAATTCCGTTACTTCGTCAATATAGGACTAAAACCGCGACTAATCCTGAGCACTTTTTGTCTCCACGTCATTTGTGCACAGCACGTGCGTTACAGCTTGGCTTAGTCAACTGTGGAACAACTTGAAGGCTCAGGCTGCACATATTTACGTCAAGATTAAGATTAAGATTAAGCCTTTATTGGTCTCACACACAATGACACACAGTGACACACGGGAGAAATTTGACTTCTGCATTTGACCCATCCTTTTCAGGAGCAGTGAGCAGCCATCTTTTTCGGCGCCCGGGGGGCAGTACCGTGAAGGGTCTTGCCCAAGGACCCACACTGGTTAGCTCATTGCCCGGGGGGGATTTGAACCCACAACCCCCAGGGGTAAAGTCCATGACTTACCAGTTGAGCTAACCAGCCGAGTCAAAAAGCTCCGATAAGCCGTATCAGTGTGCAGTATTGTCCCTTGTGTTGCGACTTTTCTAATCTGGCGCTGGTTGTAGTGTGCAGCGTCAGGCGAGGACTTTTACGCACGTGTCACTTGGGAACGGCAGACCCGTGCTGTGCCCTGCTTGCATGAAACTCCGGTAAGAATTTGGCCATCAATCTTTCAATTAATTCAATTACACTCTGTTAATCTGTGGGTTTATTGTAGAGCGGCATTTGGTTGCAGCATTCCTGGCTTGTCATTGTGCGTGATGCGCTAAAGCGCATTGGGTATGTATCTGCTTTTCTTTACTGCGCACGGAGGTGTACAGCGTTACAGGATACTATATCTAAAAATGCATTGTATTTTAGGAGGACTTCCCAGCGGGCCTTTCCTTTCCTTTCTTTCAACCATAAGTCCCTGATTGTTTCGTTGCGCTTTCCCTGGCATTCGGCAAATTCAGCTCTCCCTCCTACGGGCTAAAGACAGTTTCCCCCCTTTCTGACCAAAATGAACTAAGTCCTAGGGACCAGTATAGACGGTGGACTCGAGTTGGGTCCCGTTGGAGTGTGCGCACTGCCGCAGACCCACAGCGTCGGGCCTGCGTGCGGACCAGTGCGCCTGTGCGACATCCTGGTAGGGCCACTGGGAAAAACTGACTTGCACCTTGAAGCTTTGGGTTGGGCCAGGTCCTGTGTATTATTAAGTGTGAATGTGAGTGTGATTGTACTGGTTTTTAGGAGAATGGGAGACACATTTTAATAATGTAATTGAGTATTTTAATGACTTAAATAAATAAATGTATCTTTTTCATATTCTATATCTCATAGTCCACTCAATCAAGAACTTGCGTTGCCTTTGGTAAAGTGTCCCTGGCACTATAATCCAGGGTGGCGTTGTTGGAACAGTCTTAGATATTTGAGTTAACCCATTAGTGGGGCCTGGTGGGTCTATTTAGTCTGCCAAAAAGTATTAACTGTAATGCGGCCACTACAGTTTTGGCGTTGTCGACAGGACACGATTGAGTTGGACTGAGACTTAATTTGAAAAAAACAAAACAAAACTGAAAGACTGGAGAATATACAGCACTGTACAGTTTAACACTTGTGGTGATTATTCTAAGGATTGGAGGTATCTAATTTGTATAAGTTAAAGGTTATTGTGTTTTCTTATTTGTGTGGGTTGCATTTACCATTTTGTGCATGTTTTGGTGTTTCATTTTTAAAATTTTGTTTAATTTTACCTTGAACTATTACGATTGGAATTCCTCTAAATCTGAACTGAATGGTTTGTTGCCATTTTAGTGGAAATTGTACTTAAAATACTATCTCCTGTCTTAAGTTAACAGTGTTTTATATTGTGAATACAGCAGAACCTTTGTTTTTTCCCCATTTGTGGCTCAACCTGTGGACCTCTTCGTAAAACATGGAAGACCGAATGTGTGAGTTAGAAGAATTGGTGCAACAGCTAAGAGCTGACAATGAAAGGCTGCGTCAGGAGCAGTCTCAACATCAAGAGCCTATTGCAGGGCCATCCACTCGCTCTACAGCTTCGTCCGCGCCTTCAACATGCAACTCTAGCGTAGAGAGGCTAGTGTTTATTCCACTTGACCGTAAATGCCCTATGTTCCGTGGCAGGACAGGCATTAGCCTGAGTGAGTGGTTAGAAGAGGCCCAGGCATGTATTAGAGCCCGACACTTGTCTTCCGTGGATGAAGCATTTTTTCTGTTTGACCATTTAGAAGGAGAGGCCCGCGAGGAAATAAAATATCGCTCCGTGGAAGAACGGAGTGATCCCACCAAAGTTACTGCCATTTTGCAGGATCTGTATGGCTGTGCAGAATCGTACGTGGCATTGCAAGAAGCATTCTTTTCAGCAGGAAGGAGAGAGTCTGCTTGAATACTCTCTTGTGCTGATGTCTTTAATGGAGAAGGTTAAACAGCGTGCTCCAAACAATCTTGTCAATTTTGAGATTCTCCTGCGCGATCAGTTTGTTGAGCACGTCCTAGATGGCACTCTTCGGCGCGACCTTAAACAATATGTGCGTCAGTTTCCCCAGGCAACACTTCTTGACGTCTGAGGCGAGGCCATACGGTGGGAGCGCGAGGGGTTGCCGGCAGTTGTGAGGGGCCAAAGCCACTCTGTCCCCTCGGCTTTTGGCATTCAGTACGTGGTACAGGGCGGCTACCAGCAGCCAGGCCAGCACACGCCCTCCACTGAGGTTAGTGAAATGAAAGCTTTTGAAACGCCAGCAAGAACAGCTGGACAAGTTGACTGAGAGTATTTCCCGTTTACAGACCTCTCAGTCCCGCCAGCGTGGTCGTTCTCCTCGCTCGGATCCAATTATTTCTCTGCGCTGTCAGCAGCCAGGCCACATTGCCAGGGAGTGTGATGGGCCTAGGGTCCCATTTCGCTCACATTCTTCGGGGCATGGTCGCTCTCAACAGCACCAGCTTTCGGAAAACTAGCACCCACCGTGCTGCTGAGCACACACCAGGTTGTGTGCGGGTTCGAGGGAAGCGAGCCTGCTGTATTCCGGAGGGGGTGCGATGAAACTGGCTGTTGCTACTTGTTCGGAAAGGTTTACTAGTGGAACTGTGCTTTTTGAACCACCTGAGTCTGGTTTACCTGCAGGCCTCTTGGCTTCACCAGCTTTGGCTTGCATTGATCGCGGCACAGCGTACATCCCAATTGTGAATGTAGGGGTAGCTGAGGTGCTCTTGTACCCTCGCATTGTTCTCGGGACGCTGGATAGTGCTAAGGTTGTTAGCTTGCCCTCCGGCATTGTTGAGGTGTCCACTATTGCTGCTGGAGTCGCTGGCCAAGGTGTTGCGTTATCGATTTTGGACCAGATTGAGTCCATTGATTTGTCTTACTTGCCTCCTGAACAACACGATGCTGCTCGTTCCCTTTTGCGGAAGCATGTCTCAGTCTTCTCCATTAACGATCAAGATCTTGGCTGTACTGACCTGATATCTCATGAGATTCCATTGCTTGACAATATCCCAGTTAGACAACGGCATCGGCGCATACCACCCTCTAAGTATGAGGTTGTTAAGGAACACATTAACAAACTGCTTGAGATGCAAGTCATTTGCGAAAGCTCTAGTCCTTACGCCTCACCGATCGTGCTTGTACGCAAGAAAGACGGCACTTTACGCCTTTGCGTGGATTATCGTCAGCTGAACTCCAAGACAAGGAAGGATGCGTTCCCGCTTCCGCGTATTGAGGAGTCTCTTGACTCCCTAACGGGCGCTTGCTGGTTCTCCACGTTGGATCTCGCGAGCGGATATAATCAGGTGCCAGTTGCGGAGAAGGACCGTCCAAAGACTGCTTTCTGCACACCTTTTGGCTTATTTGAATGTAACAGGATGCCTTTTGGCCTCTGTAATGCGCCAAGTACCTTTCAACGGCTGATGCAAAGGATTTTTGGCAGCCAGCAGGGCCAGTCCTTGCTTCTTTACTTAGACATTATCGTTTTCTCTTCCAAATTTGACCAGCATTTGGAGCGACTCGACGGGGTTCTGGGTCGATTACACTCCGAGGGTCTAAAAGTCAAGCTTGCAAAGTGTAGTTTTTTTCGGCGGGAAGTAAACTACTTGGGCCATGTCATTTCTGATAAAGGAGTTTCCACCGACCCTGGAAAGGTTAAGGCTGTCGCGGAGTGGCCGGTGCCGACCACCATTTCGGAACTGCGATCCTTTATAGGCTTTGCGAGTTACTATCGCCGTTTTGTCGATGGGTTTGCCCGTCTGGCAGCACCATTACATCGGAAAGTGGCAGAATTGTCGGGTAAGTCGAGGCGAGGCTCTGCTAAGAGTAGTTTGGAGACATGGGACCAGGAATGTCAAGCGAGCTTTGAGCGCTTTACTTTGCCCTTCATTCTTGAGATCGATGCAAGCTACTGTGGCTTAGGCGCAGTACTTTCTCAGGAACAGGGAGGCAGTGTGCGACCCATAGCATATGCCAGTCAAGGTCTGCGAGGAGCAGAGCGCAACATGGCAAACAATAGTTCTATGAAACTTGAGCTCTTGGGCTTGAAGTGGGCAATGACTGAAAAATTTCAGGAATACTTGTTGGGACATCCGTGTATTGTGTATACTGATAACAACCCTTTGAGTCATCTTGCCACTGGAAAACTTGGGGCTGTTGAGCAGCGTTGGGCGGCGCAGCTCGCAGTTTTCAACTTTGAACTGCGTTACAGGTCGGGTCGTAGCAACCGTAACGCAGACGCTCTGTCCCGCCAACAAGAGTATGGGTCGTCGGACCTGGCAACATTGGTTCCGGGCACTATGGTTCCACTTTCCTTGCAGCAAGCTCCGCCCCCACCATCCGTGGAAGTGATGCAGGCTGTGGTGTCCGCTCTGCCTGGTCCCTCTTTGGCTGATGTCCGTGCCCTTCAGGATTCTGATTCTGTTATCCAAGAGATGGCTGTCTTTTGGAGACAGCAGCGGGAGCCAAATCCTGAGGAGAGGAGGAAAATGTCACCTGCTGCGGTGGTACTGCTTCGTCAGTGGCATCGACTTGTTGAGAGGGACTCATTGCTGTATCGGAAAATCTTTCGTCCAGATGGTGGAGAGGTTGTGTATCAGTTGTTGCTACCTGCAAGTATGATCCAGGGAGTGTTGTCCCAAATACATTATGCCCACGGTCATCAGGGGGTAGAGAGGACCTTGGCCCTTTTGCGTGCACGATGCTACTGGCCAGGGATGTCAAAGGCAGTGAGTCAGTGGTGTCAACAGTGCTTGCGTTGTCAGGTAGCAAAAGATTTGAGGCCACTACACAAGCTTACTCGGACATTATGTTGGCTTTTCGGCGAGAATATACAACCGGGGACCATCACAAAAGGGCAGCTATATAGTTGTGTGAATTTGTGTAAAGAAAACAGAAATGCTTTTATATATTTTTGTGTGTGATACTGCATGTGCCTGTTTGTAAAAGGTAAATTTTCATTCAATAAAAAAAGACAAGAAATGGTTGCTCTTTTTCTTTATTTACAGCACACAACACACTCAAATTGGTATGGGCTCCTCATTGTCCACTATCTGCCTTTTCATTGGGATGGGATCTTTCCAGTTTTAAAATACGCATTTAGCTTTGAATTGACAAACACTCGTGTGTCGTGCATACTGCCAGGCCACTTCACAATTACGTGCATAAACCGTAGTCACACACCGGACATCCGGAAATTCGCTCACCATTCATCATCCATGACAACGCCATTGACGAAGTTGTCACTCTGTCCCTTACCTTCTGATCACGTGATGATGACAGCATCGCGACGTCATAGTTTTCCCAAAAGTTGCATTTTGCCCGCCCACACGACAACGCGACCCCCGGGTTCCACTCTGGAACCTGTTTTCAAAAAACACCATTTTCACCCACCCAAAACACCGGCGCCGTGTGGATGAAATGCCAAAACGAATACAAACTTCTCTGTTTCCATCAAAAAATGTTGTCGTGTGGACAGGCCCTAAGACTCGGGACAACAAAACTCTGGACTTACTGTATGCTAATTCCGGGGAGGCATACAGTGCCACTGCCCTGCCCCCACTGGGATGATCTGATCACAATCTGGTCCTGCTAATACCTCAGTATGTCCCTGCAGTGAAGAGGCAGCCTGTCACCACTAGAACTATGAGAAGGTGGAGTGACGATGCCATCAGTGCCCTCCAAGACTGCTATAGGACCACGGACTGGAATGTGCTCTGCTCACCCCATAGGGAAAACATTGACAGCATGACGAACTGTATCACAGATTACATTAACTTCTGTGAGGATACAGCCGTCCCCACACGCAGTGTTCGCTGTTACCCCAACAACAAGCCCTGGATCACCAGCAAGCTGAAGGCTCTACTCAATAAGAAGAAGCAGGCCTTCAACTCTGGTGATAAGGACGAGTTGAGGAGGGTGCAGCAACAGCTAAAAGTCCAACTGAGGCGGGGTCAGGAGGCTTATGGGAGGGAGTTGGAGGCTAAACTCAAACAAAATAATACTAGAAAGGTCTGGAGGGAAATGAACGCTATTTCTGGTCTCTCCAGACCGAAACAGCAAGACAACAGCCCAGACAGGTTAAACTTACTTAATTTACATTTTAATCGCTTTTCCTCAAATGGCACCTCCATCTCTACACCTCCCAGACGCCTAATCCACACCTCTATACAGACCACTCAACAGCCCATCACCTCTGCTCCCACGCCTGCCCCCACCTCCACGGAGAAGCCCAGCTCTATCTCCTTATCCCCTTTGCAGGTGAGAAGGCAGCTGGAGAAAGTGCGCCAGAACAAGCCTCTCCGTTCCTGTTCATTCTGTACACCTCTGATTTCCAGTACAGCTCAGAGTCCTGCCATTTGCAGAAGTTCTCTGATGACTCTGCGGTGGTTGGGTGTATCAGGTATGGACAGGAGATGGAGTATAGGACACTGATTGCAAATTTTGTGGAGTGGTCCCAGGCAAACCATCTGCTCCTGAACTTAGACAAGACCAAGGAACTGGTGATTGACTTCAGGAGGATGAGGTCACCTGTGGAGCCTATTAACATCAAGGGTCACGAGGTGGAGATCGTGGACTGCTACAAGTACCTGGACGTTCATGTGAACAGCAGGCTGGACTGGAGGGACAACTGTAATGCTGTGTACAAGAAGGGCATGAGCAGACTCTACTTCCTGAGGAAGCTCAGGTCTTTCAAAGTGTGCAGTATGTTACTGGAGATCTTCTACCAGTCTGTGGTTGCCAGCGCCCTGGACTCTGCTGTGGTCTGCTGGGGGAGCAGCACCAGTAAAAGAGATATCGGACGGATTGACAAACTGATCCACAAAGCTGGTCACGTGATTGTCTGTGAGCAGGAGACATTTGTCACCAAGAGGGACAGGAGGACATTGGACAAACTGCTCTCCATCATGGACACTCCTGCTCACCCACTGCACCAGACCATAGAGGGACAGAGGAGCTCATTCTCCAACAGGCTCCTACAGCTCCACTCTAACAGTGAGAGATACAGGAGTACATTCATACCATACTCCTTACAACTGTACAACAACTCACCCTTATGTAACAGATAATACTCCCTATAACTGTATACAGCTGTTACTGAACATCATATTTTATACTGTATTTTGTATTTGACTACTAATTTTCTATTTAAAGGGACAGTGTGTAAGATTTTTTACCTGTTAATTACTGAAATTGGAGATACCCATTCAAAAATACAGTGTTTTCCAAGCCTTTTCACTTCCATCATTAAATCAAAGTATTCTTTTGGACTTAGATATAGTCACATAAAAGGGGGATCTTCCCCATGCAGAGGCAGCCATTTTGAATACGAGAGCCGCAGAAGGACATTTGGGCTCCGCCTTCGGCAAGGCTCGTGGTTTTGGGTAAACAACACAAGCATGCTGCGGGATCAGACGTCGTAATGGATCTAACACGTGTTTTGGACTAAATTGTTTTACTGGATTTTATTCGCTGGATCCTTACGGACAAATTGAGAGCAAGTATATGGTGAAATACAGAGTTTGACCTGTGCAAAGCATTCTAAGGTAAGCTAACCTCGTTTTGTGCTTTTCCGTATAAAAGCCCCATGTGCTCAGGGAGTGATTGATTTTGCAGGGAAATGAATTGCATAGTCAAAAAGAGGAGACTGTAAGGTTTCATTTGATGTGTAGAGTGTCATGGTACATGATCGGGAATGTGTGTTTTCATGAGAAAAGAAAAAAAAAAAAAAAACTGGACCGCATTTTATTTATATAGTAGCGGCACGCGGACCTCGAGGTCTGCCGTAGCTAAAACAGAAAGTGCAATAGCACCATCCACCTATGCGCCACGAATCCTACACACTGGGGCTTTAAATCTGATTGTACATATATATTTATTACCATTATCTTATGTATATAATTGTGTCTCATCTGACACAGGTCTGTTGTGCTTTGGTTGCTATGCCATCTATTTTACTTTTTGTTCTTTTACCCTCTGTTTTATATTGTATATTATATTTGATGATTGAGCTGCCGTACTAGAGATGCGCAGATGGCGGTTACAGATGCAGGCACCGCGGCTAAACTGCGAAGCGGGTGGATGACATGACGAAAAATAATTTTTTAAATTAAATTCGGGCAGGTGGCGGTTGAACAACCAAATTTTTAAAAATGCACTTTATGAGGCTGTGCAGTGCAGAGAATTTTGGAATCATCATAAGTTGGCGGATGACGGACGAGCGCGGTTTTGAAAATTCCTGAAAAAACATGCGTGCAAATGGATAGCGGACGGATGACGTTTTTTTCATGCGGTTGCGGATGGAAAAAAAGCCCATCCGCGCATCTCTATACCGTACCCAAAACAATTTCCCTTGTGGATCCATAAAGTTTGTCTAAGTCTAAGTCTAAAACATGTATCTTTTTTGTTATTTTGACCATTTGTCATTTTCTGCAAATAAATGCTCTAAGCAATAATATTTTTATTTGGAATTTGGGGAAAATGTTGTTAGTAGTTTATAGACTCAAACAAAAATGTTCCTTTTGCCCAAACACATACCTAGGATGCCCCCCCCCCTCAACTCGAGTACTGCTTAGCCTTATAGGTATGTGGGGATGGGGGGGTGGCATCCCCCTGGGGGAAAAAATAGTCAAAATCATCCCTCTTCTAAAACGGGAATCCCTTCTTCCATCCCTCGTGGCATTTTATCAATCAGGCATGAAAATCTCTCACCTTTTGGCGAAATTCGCCATTTTTAAGTCAAAATAAGTGACCTACATGAATCTTGGCCAGTTCCAAGAGCCTATCATAGGCCGAACTGCGCTCCGGCTTCCAATCATGTTGCAGCATACCCACCAATCGCGCTCTCGCCAATCATGACGATTAGCAATGTTGTGTTTGCGCCTGTTCGCTGATCAGCTGTGAGCGAGCCCCGTTAATATGAACGCTACGTTAATGCTACGTAAGAAGGAACTCTCGCCTCGGGACCCGGGATAATTATGTCGGTTTCCACGTGCATACACGTGGACACGAGAATTATTGGACAACACCGCAAACTACGGAGCTGACCGTGTTCTTATGGGGTGAGTTATATTATCATATTATTTCTGCATCAAAGGGACATATTAGCTGACAGCAGGGGCCCAGCACTAAACCGAGACTAAACCGGAACTAAACCGGGACTAAACCGGGACTAAACCAGGACTAAACCAGGACTAAACCAGGTCTAAACCAGGTCTGAACCAGGACTAAGGTGTGTGTGTGTCTGTCCAGAGTGTGTGTGCGTGTGTGTACGTGTGTGATAACATATATCCTGTGTATTATTGAATTATTATATGGATTATATGGAGATTTCACCATACCCCTGGTTTCATTTTACAACTCGACAACTGCCTATAAGTAGTAAAATCAGAAAAACTGATCATTTTGCAATGGTCTCTTATTTTTTCCAGTGCTGTACTGTACTGAACAAAAGGTAAAAGGTAGCTGTTAACTTGAAAAGTATTTATTTTAAGCTTTGCAGATGAAGATGAATAATAATGTGTTACTTGAACATGTGCAAATGAAGGAAAACACAACTCCAGGTATGTTTTTGATTATAGCATGCATTTTGTGTAATATAGGACCTTAGTTGTATACATCCACTAACACAATTAAACAGAAGGAAACTACAATAAAATCTGAATTCATATAGCACATTATCAATTCACATTGAAGTTGTACAACAAACAGTCAGAAATGATTCCTCCTCACAGAATCCCATGGAGCTTTGTGTATCATTGTTTTGTCACTTCTTCACACGCCTAATGTCTCCTCTCCTACCTGGCCCACTCTCTCATTCTCTTTGTCCCATGTGAAAGCCCCCTGTCACCTCTGGCCCTCCCCGTCTCCTCCCCCTCCACTACACTATTACAGGCAGCACTTCTCTGGCCCAGCCTTCCCCATGTATTACCATTAGAAGACATGCATCCTGGGAGCCGCTGCACACTCCTCTGTGTTTTGATTAATATTTTAGCAGCCTCGAGGAGGAAATGGGTCTTCCTCTGAGCTAATCCGTTATGGGATGGATGCAGGCAGCTAAGGGGAAAGAGAAGATGATAGAAGAGGAAGGTCAAGCTCCGTTGTTTTTATTTTCTGTCACAACTTGTTAAGATGTTCCAGAGAAGTCAAATTATTTAGAAAAGGGCATAACTTGTCCCTGGATGGTGTACTTCTAATGCAATAAACCCTATTTTTATCTAGATGAAACAGAAACTTGAAAAGAAGATCTGCGTATTGTATGTCACTTATAACTTTAATTTACATTTGACGGTTATAAATGTAGTCAGTACAACTCACAAAAATATGACTTACTTCATCTCTCATTCATACACTTATTATTTGCAATACTATTTCATTACTAAATATATCTGTTTCACAACGTGTTTCTTTACTGTGCATATGACAATAAAAGCTTTGAATCTTTGAATCTTGAATTATCTTTGTATGAACTTAATGTATTATAATGAATTGTATTATTTATAATGAATTATAATGATGTAATGTTTGCACACTATATCAACCATGTTTGCACACCTGACAACTACTGACATCTGCACATAAAACTAATGTTGCACATTATCTGCAAATATGTACATAGCACCTAGCCTATATTTTTCATAGTGTATATTTTTCATAGTGTATATTCTGTAAAGATTGTTTCTATTTGATTATTATTTTTTTTACATGCTTCTCTTTATCTTATTTATCTATTTTAATTTTTTGTATACTCCTGGCATCCAGTGTGGGCAGCAAAGTAAGAATTTCATTGTACAGGGAAACGTGTTTCTTTACTGTGCATATGACAATAAAAGCTTTGAATGTTGAATCTTGAATCTTGAATTGAATAACTAATGGGACTTGACAACTGTCATGAAAAAAAATATTTTGCATCCATCAATGTAGATATTTCAAAATTCCATCCAAAGGCTGTATGGCGACTGAGATGTGCAGTATTTGTAGGATGCAGTCGCATGCCTCTCCTCCATTGATTCCCACTCTTCTTTATTTATGTGTATTTACTGTGCTGCTTGACTCAGGAACTGCCTATTGCTTTCATTGTCCGATGCAATGAAGGGAGCTTTTATCACCATTTGGTTGTGGGTCAAAGGTGAGTATGGTGACAAATGATCCAGTGGAGCAATGATGAACACACTGCTTAAACCTTGAAAATGTACTTCAAACAGTGTTTTTGAACTTTCACATGAATACAAATATTATAGTGGAATTCAAGTTGTAAAAGGTCAAATATACAATGAAGCTTACCATTCACCATGATAAGTGATGCTGTGGTCCTACGAGGAATCACAATTAGGGAAAAATAGCCATTATTAGTGTTACAATCATCCTCTGCCTTGTTTGGCATTTCTTTCAGCTAACACCATGTGACCTTGGCTCTGAATCATGCGACACCCATTGCTGTTGACCAATATATGAGTTATCCAGACTGTAGACTATGGGACAGAATTTATTCCTCTGGCGTTAGCATGTTGATTAAGTGCAGTATGGAGGTCGAGTGTTGGCAATTACTCACCATGTGTTGGGAGCAGCGGGCCATGTACAGTGAAGGCAGCATGGCACATTAGGAACATACAAATGAAGCCTGTAGTCTTTGTGGTGCAGGGCCTTTTTATTTTAAGCTCTGCCAGCCCATTTAGTGCCGTGTCCTTGGGGCTGGGGCTATTTTGCATGCTTCCAGTAGGTGCCGGCTTGCTAATGAAGGTGGTATTTAATTTGGTTACATGCTGCAGGGATCTTCCATTTGATATCTGTATGGATGGCATAGCATTACAATGGTGAACGCTGTGTCTTTTATTCTCTGTATTTATAGAGGGCATTATGAGTGGAAGGACAGGGCATCTAGCAGGGAGCTAATGTGAGCATAAGGAGGATATACCTGCCCCCAGGTGTTTTTCTTAGCAGGTATAAAGCCATATATTTTTACACATGACATTCTCTAATGTTTGTTAAGGGAATAACTGGGAGAGCCGGTCGGTGCGCTGAACCCTATGGCCAACCAGCGCACAGCCAGACACTGAGGGTATTAATGAAATGACATGCTGTAAGTAAGTTGAGCTGTAGGAAATCCGCTTTTGATAATATATTTGACGTCATCCCTTGGTTTCTGGGCAGTTAGATTTCATGCAAAATGACCTTTAAAAAGATATTATTTTACAAGGAAATCCCAGTCATTATGACACATTTTGAGGATAGGTGAACAAAATCATCTCTCTGCCTGCCTCTCACAGCCTGCCACATAAAACGGCTCCTTCATTAAACCTGACAGAGGAGCCAGAGGCAGGGAAGTCTCCTGCTACACAGACCTGTCACTGCTCTCTCCACCAAATATCAGTTAACGCTCGACAGTAATTGAAATAATTCTTTCATTCACTGACGAGGTTGCCAAATGTTCAACCAGAATTGCACAGACACAAGAAGATAATGTGTTCCTTCACAGACTTCCCCCCCTTTTAAAATTAGTTTTCTATTCTAATGTATTAAATGCATAAATTCAGCTGCTAATGGTTTCTGTGAGGCGGAACGCGCCTGTCCAACGATGCAGTTTAGTGTGGCTTTTACGTTTAAAACAAGTCCAACCATAATAAAACCCCAAATAAAACCCTATAAATAAATCTGTGGACATGTCTATTTCAGCTTGGCCGTAAATGCACTAAATGGATGCACAGTTAATCCCTCCTTTGCATTTACGGAAGGTAATGGGAAGATTTTGCTCCAACCCAGTGCAACCATATAGAATTTAAATAATTTAGTAACTGTTCTTTTCTAAATACAAAATGGCTAAAGTCTAATTGCCATCATACAAATCTGTCAAAATCCATTCCTTCACTCACTGAATTTGTTGAATTTGTCATTTGTTGAAATCAGTCATCACTTAAGACCCAAAAGTCACCCTGTGCCATGTGGGTCATGAGCTCATGAAAAAAGAAGCAATTTATTGGCAATTATAAGTTCCCCTGACACTCACAAGTGAATTATCATTTTATTGTGCTTCATTATTCAAAGAGCTGCCACCTTTAAGACTGTTTTCCACATGCCAAACCTGAGTTGTGTTATGCAAACTGGATCCGGCAGCATCACATTGTCCCCTCCGAGAGTGAAGACAGTCAGTGTGTGCCCCCGCCCCATACCGCAGAGGAGCAGCATTTAAACTGTTTACAGCATTAAAACAGTTTACACTCATTTGCAAATAAAATGTACACTTTTCACCTTATGTTCTTAGATGTCAATACCTCATATATTAATAATGATAATATATTTTTATTTGACACATTTTATTTGTTTCTCATTATTTATTATAAAAAATGTTCTTATAAGATGATTTAAGAGTATCAGAATTTATTTGAGTTAATGTATTGTCTCGTCACTGTCTAGTGGAACTTTAAAAATATATTCTGATTTAGAATAACATTTTCAGAACTACACTGTACACTGCTAATGTCCTTAAGCTCCTCCTCACTTTCCCATCTTCTTCCTTCCTTCCTTATAATATTTTATAAATGTGATGATTCAGTGTTGGCAAGTTCAACTCTTCCTTACTTTGTGGAGGTTCTGTCCGGAGGGAGGGGTCAGCATGGCTCCAGCAAGAGCTCCATTGTGTTGATTGCAGTAATGATAGATCGGTTATGCTATGGGGGAAGTGGAGAGTGGGTCGGATACATGGAAAAGCTGAGCTAGGATTACTAATATGAAGAGCATAAAAGCAGACCTCATGGGAGAAAAGGTGTCATCAGAATGGATAGAGGAAGTCAGAAAGGCGGTTAGGCAATGGTCAGTTCTATGGAAAAACACTCATGTCTAAAACTAAAAATACATTTTTGTCCCAACCCTTCAACAATCAGAAAACCAATGATGTGCAATAAGTAATTCTGCATGTCCTTACAGCCCTAATGGTCCCAGACCCTGTGTGCCTGAATGTTACACAGTACAATATTTTGTGAAAAATACCTTAAAATCCCTCAAATTAACACCCAGGTGTAAAAAAAAATATATTTTTTAAAAGGGAAAGTTTTCAAAAGTCTTTCAAAACCTGAAGGAATCATGTGACTGATGCCCATGAATAACAACATTGGTTATTTGTTTAGTGATCATTTTTGACCATTTCAGATTTGACTCTGTAGTGTTTTACTCTACTACTGGGCTACATGTACTTTGTTATTCTGTCAGTAAGTAGTTGCACAGCAGGGCCCCTCCGCTCTTGTGAGCCTGCCCAGTCCAGTTGTAACTTTTCCGCTGTTCTCACCGGCTTGTCCACGTGAAGGTCGTCTTTCACCATTGATCCCTCGTCCTCAGCAGGAAAGGACAGCAGGAGTATTAGCGAGTGGACGCTAACTCGACCAATACCCAACAGTGGGGTTATAATGCGAAATCCATCCATTCTCAATCGAGACCATTGATCACATCCTGCTCCTTTGTTTGATTCTCTCCTTGGCTTGTGTTGTGTCCAGCTGTGCTTCAGTCGGCACTATATTATCTGTCTGCGATGCCTTTTAAAAAATGTCCAAACTAAATAACTTATTTGTGAATGAACATGAACATAAGTGGACATGCAGGATTGGCTGTAGTCACCTTGGCAGTACTCAAAGCTTTTAACAGGAAGGCGTTGTGCGGTTTTGAAAATGGCCATGTTTAGTCTTTGGGAAAGTGAGCGGGTATCTCCTGTGGCCTCAGATGTGGTCGGATTTGTACTTAATGCACTGACAGGTAATCCATCTCCAGTCATTTTGGCTTTATGGCGATTTACACAGGAAATCAGAAACCAAGTGATGTTAGCCCCAGTGTCTCCTGTTTTCCCAGCCCATTATGCAGTACTGGGATGTACATTGGCTCACTTGTACTTGATTCAGATCTCCTTGTGATAGATGCTGTCTGTTATCTATTATTGCAATTTAAGATAAGCTAAAGTTACATTTTGGGCAATTTACACTTAATTCAACACCAAAAATACTACACATTTTACAGTTATTGATAAAAAAAAAACACATCTCTATTTAAAACTAACTTACTTTGACACCACATTCCCTCCTAGGGCATAATTGTTATGTCTCTGCCACCTCTATCTCAATGTCAAGACTGTTAAGGAGCTGTATGTCCCTTTAATTTATAAAATTAACTTAGTTAAATTGTGTAACATTTCTTCCTCACTGCCTGGTTCAAATATCATGTAGTTATACAGTAATACCGATCAATGATTTTCTTCTTCTGCATTTCCACTGCAGCTACTGCCTGTGTAAACAATTTATTCATCAAAGTGAGAACAGTGTCCTACATGTGCTGAAACAAATCTATATTTGCTGCTATCAGGGTTAAATCACAACTAGAGTTATGATCAACAGTTATGGAATCTTCTATGTTCTTCCTTGGTTAAGATTCGTTTTATATAACTGAAATGTGAACCTGAAATAATACCCTGTGTCTAATATCCACAGATTAAATAAACACACAGATAGAAGTCTCTGGTGATGCCACTTCTCTCCCGGGACCAGCTCTCGCTTCCCAGGAAATGCTACAGCTTCCTCCAGCAGCAGCAGCCACGTTACTGGCCTCAAACTGAAGAATCCCATTTCATCTGTTCAATTCTTAGGCCGTTTCCTCTCCTCACCCTCCCTTTCTTTTTCTTTTCTCTCTCAACTTACACGACTGCAGCTTTAACCATTTCATGTTTAGTTAAACTCCCCAAGCGAGCCGACACAAGACGAGATGCCACAAATCTTTGATATCTTAAACAGAGGGCAGAGTGCCAGTTCTCTCACCAGATAGGACGAGAAAAAACATGAGAGGAACATCATCCTGAATCAAACAAAATGAATAAATAATCGGGTTGCTGCAGACCCACTTTCATACTTGCGGTGCATGTCCATGGAGGATTGGTTTACCAGCTCCTGTGATTAGTCTGCTGGCACAACTCTTTGGTTTCTGTGGCTCCACCATTTACAGTATGAAATAACAGGGATCAGATCAGATCTAGTATTGAGCTGGCTCCTTACTGAGCTAAAAGTCACACCAAAACACTTATTCTCAATGCAGTCACTCATGCTCCATGTTAATAACCTTCATCAGTCATGCTTTAGGTAAGATTGGATGAGTGAATGAGAATAGTGACAGTTGTATTTAGTTAAAAATAAGACAGTTATTTCTAATAACTTTATTGGACGCCAGTTAAGATGCATAGGGCAGGGCTTATCAACTTAAATCGCTGTTGGAGATGCGATATAGAGAGTGGTAGTATAATTCATATGTTCTTCTCATGCTCTAAAATGAATACGTATTGGGGGAAGATTATAACAAAAATTAGCAAAGTTATAGAAGTGAATATCCTCGCTAATCCAACCCTATGCATCGATTTTAAAGAAAACCATACTTATAACAAGGCAACATGGGTAAAAGTATCCCCAACTACAGCACAGAGAGTGATCCTTAAGTAATGGAAGACACCTGAGATCCCCACATACACAGAACGGCTTTCACCTCTGTCTGAGACCGCCTCCCATGAGCGCCTTGTACATAAGATTAACGGAAAACTACAACTATTCAGTGAGATTTGGGAGCCCTTATTTAAGCAGACTGAATAACCCTAAATATTATATCTAGAGGAAACTAAAGTATTGGCTGGCCGGGGGAGGGGTGGGAGGGGATAATAGGGGCACACGGGTTTAAAAAAAAACTAAAATAAAAACACTGAAATAGGCACTGAGACTGTTTTTTGTTTTTTGTTTTTTGGAATAAACTTTGAATTCAATATTGGAAATACCAAACCAAATTTTGGTTTGACACTAACATTGAATAATGAAAAGATAGACTGTTTATCCATATTTTATTGTTTTTCATTGTTAATTGAAATCCAAAAGAACAAATTGCACACGGACCAATGTAATTGCATTTAATTTATTTCTGTAAATCAGACACATAATGCACTTTAATGTCTCTTGAAATAAAGACTATTAAAAAAAAGACAGTTATTTCTATTTGTTCAATATAATATATTAATAAATTTTAAGAATGTATTTCATTAGGTGCCAGTAGACTCACGTGAACCCCAATAAGTAGTAGCTTAAAGCGCTATTTGCTAAGTTTAGGTAGATCTGTATAATGTACTAGTACTGTAGTGCTAAAGTGCTAAGTTTATCATTACAATGGCCCTAAAAATGTACACACATCTAGTTTATGCACTCACAGTACACAAGCAGAGCACCACAAACTTTAGGGAGAATTAGACATGACTGAGAGTTACCAAAAGAGGTATCATTAAAGAGCAGGGGCGAACTGTTTTGACCAATTGAGACATTATTAGCTAATTTAATAGCAGAAACAATCTGTAAACAAACTTTCTTTACCTCCATATTGAACTATGCGTCGTGTTGGCTGGCTGGTTAGCTCAACTGGTAAGTCATGGACTTTCCCCCTGGGGGTTGTGGGTTCAAATCCCCCCCGGGCAATGAGCTAACCAGTGTGGGTCCTTGGGCAAGACCCTTCACGGTACTGCCCCCCGGGCGCCGAAAAAGATGGCTGCTCACTGCTCCTGAAAATGATGGGTCAAATGCAGAAGTCAAATTTCTCCCGTGTGTCATTGTGTGTGAGACCAATAAAGGCTTAAGCCTAAACTTAATTAATTAAGTTAGGGGCTCTGGACATGCACCGGCCCTCGTCTGACTGACCACAGCCCCAAGCTAATGGTGCACTGGTGTTTGTCATCAGATGCGCTGGATGTGACTACACCTGTGCACAGCGGCACGTTCGCTGACACGCTGTCCCTTCTACATTCTGTTTGAATCCAGAAGGGTCTGGAATGAGACCACAGAAGGTGAAAACCTGCGACCGTCCAACCACAGCTGCTAATTTGTATCACATGTCTCACAAATGCAGAAGCAATCTCATCTCTCTCCTCTCCAAAATTCTAGTTACATTCAGATGAAAATGTATAACTATTGTTTTACCTGAGATAAGTAACAGTTTTGTGCTTTAGCGTGTTGATTCTGCAAAAATCTCTCTGACCCTTCTGTCTTACACCTAAGCATGTTTTTTTTTACCGGACCATTTGTCAATCACGCTCTCTAGAATCGGGGAAACAGGATATGGTTCCAGATGCTTTCATCTTTGTCAGTTTTGATCTTAGCGTGTGGTTCTGACATAAGTGTACCATCTTTGCTAATATTGCTGGGGCGACCTGTCAGGAGTAGTGTGCCACTGCAGTGCAGCTCTCAGGGACCCATCTCTAGATCTTCAGCTAGAATTGGTCAGGACTATGTTAACTGGAAAATTTGATCTATTTTGCATGTTTTGGGTTGCTAGGGGATGCTCAAGTGTCCCAAGGCGTCATGAAAATTTACAAACTTTATCAAGTCCATGACCGTCTCACTGTGAAATGTGAGTGCAGGCAATCAGCCACGGTACTGTATATTAATAATAATATATATATATTTTTTTAAGTTTAGTTTCCTTTGGCATGGGATATTAAAAGTCCATGACACTGTATCAAAAGCATTCATAGTTGAAAATAAATAAATTTAAAAAAATCGGCAAATCCTAATCCTGTTTTCCTTTTCCCTTTCATTTTCCACAATGGTCTCCATGTGAAGCACTTTTGCCTCATTAGGCTTTTTGTTGTTCTTTGACAATACATGTGTATAGAAAAAGACCTCATGTTTAATGTCTGGTTTGGTAACCACAGTTATTTTCTTACTTTAAAATGACATAATAAAAGTAGAAGTATTCTCTCACTGATAGTCCCTACAGGCCTCAAGTTGCAATAATAAACAACTGGACTGAGATAATATGTTTCAGTGCCAAATCGATTTTCATAAGGTTACATTCCTAATGTTTATATTTCAGCAACCTCTCTCCTGTTTATACAATGGAGGGTATTAAAAGGGAGATTAAATTTTAGTTGGCTGAATATAATACAAAACAAAATTACGCTTCTATTTCCTGGGCAAGCAGCGTATTGTCATTTATTTATGAGTTTTTACTCCCGATGCCTTCCCCTTTTCTCTGCCAATGGTAAATATGGAAATGCTCTTGTCATTTTGTGTGTGTACAGGCCTAGTACATGCATATCTGTACATGTGGCTTTTGTGTGTGAGGCTTTATACTGCGCTCAATGCGAACATGTACTATAGGTATACACTGGTGTTCGCGTGTCCACGGAGAATAATTTATCAATATACACAGCTCTTCATGCTCTAGCCATATCGACAGTCCGTCATCTACTTTCACATGTTGTCTATCCCTCTGTGTGTCTGATTGGTCTGCCGTGAATATTGCTGAGACACTATTATCCTGGCTATTCCCACAATGACTGTACTTTGAAGTTAAAGAGCAAGAGAAAGCATTACATTCTCAATCGCTTAATTTTTGCAGGTGCTCATAATTGGTTCAGATACATCTCTTTTCTCTTTGAATTTTCTGATTTTCTCTTTATTCATTGCGCTGGGCCGCTGGATCACAAATCAAAAATAGAGATGGGTCTAACAGTAAAATAGTAATAAAGTCCTATCTCTCATGCAATACTACTTTAAAAGTCTTTTTGCATTGATTTTTTAAAATGCTTTAGTTTGGCTATATCTCTGATTTATTTGAATCGATGCTTCCTTTTCACTTCAGTCTCACTAATAATGTTCTTTTTAAATCTTGTGAGATGCTATAATTGACACAATAGCCATCTGAGTGAAAGCTGAAAAGTTATTTAAAAATTCTACCAATGAAGAATCATCTCAGATCAGAGAAGAGCCAGATCTCAAATGTGCTACATAAACTTTTCAACTTTCATAGAAATAGTGAAAGGGGCTCCTGGGACACATTTGTGCAATAAGTGGAAGTCAAGTGCCAAGAAACAGCCATTTTCATTTTTCCATGTAATAGTTCACTTTTCTGTAAGACCAACTCTAATCATTAAATGCAATACTTTTGACCATTTCATGCATACTAAAAATAAATAAAAAATAATAATAATAAAAAATAATAATTGCATGTCAGTACAGTTCCATGCTATTCAATTAGCAATATGTATAGAACAATTTGGGTTGTTTTTGGCCATATCTCACCATACAGCTCTGGAAAAAAATAAGAGACCACTGCATTTTTTTCTGAAATCAGCATCTCTACATGTATTACAGCCATTCCATTCCAGCGTCTGTTGAATTCCAACACAAACACAAAGCTGAGCTACTTCAGTTCTTGCACCAGGAGTGGAATAAAGTCACCCAAGAACAATGTGAAAGACTTGTGGAGAGCATGCCAAGACGCATGAAAGCTGTGATTAAAAATAAGGGTTATTTCACCAAATATTGATTTCTGAACTCTTCTTAAGTGTAAACATTAGTATTATGTTGTTTTCAAATGAATTTGATCTTGTTTCTTTGTATTGTTTGAGGTCTGAAAACATGTATCTTTTTTGTTATTTTGATCATTTGTCATTTTCTGCAAATAAATGCTCTAAACAATAATATTTTTATTTGGAATTTGGGGGAAATGTTGTCAGTAGTTTATAGACTCAAACAAAAATGTTCCTTTTGCCCAAACACATACCTATAAGTAGTAAAATCAGAAAAACTGATAATTTTGCAGTGGTCTCTTATTTTTGTCCAGAACTATATATATTTTAATGGCTATTTTTTGCGAATATTTCAAAAGCCCTCATTGTCATATCCTTATCAAAATATAATCTAACTAGCATTTTAATGCATGTCCAATAAGATTAAGTCCAAACATTATTTCTTCTAATACATTTTGCTGCTGGAAAAAACACCTCTTTTTACCCCCAGACTCTCCCCTCCTAAATGGGCCCTCTTGTTCTGTGGCGTTGGCCTGGTGTTAAAATGACCTTTATTTGGAAGTAATAGTGCAGACCCTGTGCAAATGGCTGATAGTGATCAGTGATCATTGTGTGCGTGTGTTGTGCTGTTTCAGCAAGGTTCCATCCTGTTCCTCGCCTTGCTCCTCTCTTTCCTCTCAAGGTGTCCTCTGCGGCACTGTCCTATTTGAAGGCTCCCTCCATAATGGACGACTCTCCCAAACCCTGTCATGATAAAGATCCTCTCATTTCATAAGTCTGCACCAGATTAGCTGTGTACCTCTCTCCAGTCACTCGCAGCCTTAAGTCCCTACAAGAATCCAGCTGTGAAAAGATGTGCTTAATTTAATTGCTATCGCAGTGTATGTTTGAGTATGAGGACTGCAGACTGTTCATCACTACAAAAGCAGCACGTTTTCCTTTAACATCATGAAGTGTGCACTGTATTGAGGCGGGCAGGCCGGAGGTCGTCTCTAATGCATGTTGGATTGTGAGTGGAGTTGTCAGATGTGTCAGAGATTCCCCTGTTCCTGCCTAAACCAGCACAGGAGGGGGTAAGTTATGGTAATCGGACACAGTGTGAGAGCATGCCGCTGCTGCCAGGCTAATAGAGAGGTTAGAGAGGAGACACAGGATCAAAACGCATGGGGTCTTCTCAATGACGATAGGAATCACAATGCACATCCTCCCCATATTTAACAACATCGATAATTGTTTTAATATCCAGTGTTTTAATGTGGATTAATAGAATGCATCATTAAAAATACATTTTTAACACAATTAACACACAAATGCCCCACTATTGAATAATAATAAGAAAAACAAGACTATTTGTAAAAGGGGAGCTATGACCACACACAATTGTTGTTATAGCCCCAAATTCAAACACTGATGTGACAGGCTCTTTATATAGACAGCTTTTAATAGATTAATATCAACAACCGAGTCAAACAAAGCATGGCCTCCTGCCACAGGCCTGACCTGTGGCCCACTCACTATATGGGTGTTTTAAGTGAGGAAGTGGTGAACTGATGCTTTGAGATGTTGTGTCATAAATGTCGGCCCTCTTCCTCCTTCCTGTGTCTGTGTGACAGATAAAGAGGGACTTCCCTCCAGATGCTCTCAACACGTTGTTTCATCTTTGCTTCAACAGACACTTCAGACGCTTCAGTTCAGTGACGGGGAACCACACTGTCCATGGCCTTGTCACAGCTGATATAAAAGTACAGACCCAACTATGTAGTATACATTAGAACATGCACTGGTAAGCATATTTCTCAAAAGAGAGGCTTACTAAATGAATGTGGTCTAAATTAAGATGATCTGGTCTAAAATGGGCTAAATTTTGTTTTACAATTGCTCATGACTTTAGCATATCAGAAAAGGTCAGAACAATGAAACAACAAAACAACAATTTTACTTTACTTACATATTTTGTAATAGATATGACTTTATTTGATCGCTCTGGCCTCACACTGCATTTAGCATCTTGAAAGTGTGACTCTAAAGTACCATAGTACTCCAGTAGTAATGTATGCATGCATCTAAGTGTATTAACTGTATATGATTTGAATATTTTCCACATGGTCAGACACTGCCATACCTTGAGTTACCTTGCTGACCGCAACCGCAGAGCAATCCATACTGTCTCGCAGGTGTAGAGTTGCGTTTGGGTACATAGAAGAGATTGGGATTTTTTTTTTTTTTTTCCTTTTCGCATGGTCACCAATAATTGTGAAACTTCAGCTAGTTTTTCTTCTGGCTGGACACTATGAGCTGTCAGGCATCGTATTTCCCTCCAGGTTCAAATGTGCTGCGTGCTTTGATAATAAATGGAGCAAGCTCAGGTGACCAGGCATGGCAGACGTGTATGGGTATTGGCGTGACTGTATTGGGACTTAAAAAATATAAAGTTTCCAGATTCAATTGTCTGCAGCATTTTAGGTTGTATTGGCCCATAACTTTTGAAGGCTGACACTAAATATTATCTTTTTTATCAGAACAAATAAAGTTGGTCTTGCTGACCGGAACAGTAGCGTTAATGTTTGATCAGCTTATAGGCAAAACACCAAGAGATAAAACAAACAAAAATAGCCTTATATTTTACAAAGAAAATGTTCCTAACCTAGATATTTTAATACATTCTTTTATTGTTAGTACCCAGATCATTAAGCCAGAAATATCAACTTATTGAAGAAGGCAAAACCAGGACATTCTTGTGCAGTCCAATTTTCCCAAGAATGGAATACTTGACTAAATGTTGCACCGCTGCAAACAAAGAAAACAAGAGGAAAGCCTGCTCTGCCTATTGTTTACTTGTAGTATTTCTGTCAGTGTGCAGATTAAACATGGTAAATGAATGTGGTAATTAACGTGGGCTGTACTGGTGGAGGCTCTGTGTTATCTACTTGTTTGTCTCAGATGAAAGGAGCATATTTTCTCTCAAACACAAAAAGTAGGATTGCACTGGGTGCATCATACCCACTTGTTTACAGCGGTCTCCCTTGGGGGCTCCCCTCACAGTTTGTTAGTGTATTTTCAAGGGGAGCCTCAAAAATAGCCCACGAGCTTGAAGAAAGAGGAGAGTCTGTGTGTCTGAGTGGGTATGTTTTATGCTGACAGCTTTACTTCAGTCACAGATAAGTGAAGGGAGATTCATTCATATTGACCTTTACTTCTGTTTTTGCTTAACCCCCTGTGTCAAAATGTGTAACTTAGATTTTTGACAAAACAAAGTTAAGCCATTGGCCATTGTGTCCATAGATGTTATTGCTTTGCCTGTAATGTTTTAGGCTACATCCACACAACAACGCTCCTGGATTTTTTTTTATGCGGGTTGAAAAAAATTCGCATCCACACACGTGTCGGATCAGTAAATATTCTCGTCCAGATGAAAACGGAGCGCTGAGTGAAAATGAAGTAATACATATGCCACACCGATATGTGGTGCTGTAAACAGGAAACAGCCAGAGCCACCGGAAATGCAATACAGTAAAATCCCTCGTTTATTGCGGGGGTTAGGTTCCAGAAATAACCCGCAATAAGAGAAATCCGCGAAGTAGGACAACTTTATATTTTACAATTATTCTACATGTTTTAAGGCTGTAAATGCCTCACCACACACATTATATGCTTTTCTTAGACTGGAATTAACCTTTTCTCACATTTGTCTCTCGTTTAAACACTCAAACTTTCATAGATTTTCAACAAAATGTATTAATAGTGAAGCGTGGGGGGAGACACGGCCCCGGCCACGTACACCGGGGCTGCGAGCACGAGATCGAACCACCGCGCCTGGATCGCGTGCTCTAAGCCCGAGCCACAAAACAGCCGCACAAAACCAGCAAAGAGTGGTTTAATCCTGGTTTAGACCTGGTCTAGTCCCGGTTTAGTCCAAGGTCGTTTTCACACCTGCCTTGTTTGGTTCGTTTAAAACGAACCAGAGTTCGTTTGCTCCTTTGATTCTGACCTTTTGGGCTGGTGTGAATAAAAAACAAAAGTCTCGATCCGGAGCAAACAAGCGAACCGAGACCACCTAAAAAGGTCGGTCTCGGTCCGGTTCCATATGAACTCTGGTGCGGTTCGTTTGAGGTGAGAATGCAGACCGGACTTGATCCGACACAAGTTGGCTTTTTGTACTTAACGAGCTCCCGTCGTATGTCGAGCATTATGGGAAACCGAGGCTGACGAAACTAAACTAAACGAAACAAAATGAAACTTACGAGGCTTACTTACGTTTTGCAGAAGAGCAAGAGTCAGAACTTGATGCGCACATGAGCGCTGTCCTCCGTACCCGTCTTGCCCTGTGTCTTCGACCTTTGGAAATTGATTGTAAAATAGTGTAAACCTCACGATGCTGCTCAAACATTTGTGAGAACTGCAAAAACTGAGCAAACCATATCGCTAAGGTTAGATTGAAAACAGCACATAACACTGTTATTCTCCTCCTTCCGCGTTTGGACACGGCTCATTTCTGTCCAATGGCTGAGCGACCTCAGCACACGTGCTTTTGTTTATAGACGTTAGTTCGCTTGGGGAAAAACTGCAGTGTGAAAGCGAACCGCACCAAAATAAAAAAAATAAAAAAAATATTTGGTCCGGACCAAAGCAAGTGAACTATCGGACTTTCCTGGTGTGAAAACGACCCAAGTCTAGACCTGGTCCAGTCCTGGTTTAGTGCAGGGCCAGTCCAGGTTTAGACCTGGTTTAGACCTGGTTTAGACCTGGTCTAGACCTGGTTTAGTTCTGGCCTAGACCTGGTTTAGTCCACGTTTAGTCCTGGTCTAGTCTCTTAGCTAATCAGGACGCAGAACCCAATGTTACACCATTAAAAAAATCCGCGAAACAGCGAGGCCGCGAACAGTGAACCGCGGTAGAGCGAGGGACCACTGTACTACAAAGAGCACATGCGCATAAAGTCCTTCTTCTTCTGCAAACAAGCACCGCGACGTCATCGCTTTCCAGAAGCTGCATTTTGCTTGTCCACATGACAACGCGACCCCAGCGTTCTCAGATTTCTCCACTCTGGAACTCGTTTTCAAAAAAACGAGTCAGGCCATTACACTATGACTAATTAACCAATCTAGCATTTATTCAATTACAGATGTTCTAGTACTAAAAAAGAACTTGCATAACATGCATTCTCACTGTGAGCTGTGTCACCTCTCCACAGATTTGACCTGTAAATTGGCCTGGTGGCCATACCATCGAGCATTCCAGGCAATTCATGTTACATAGTGCACCTTTAAGACTATTTATAATTGGCCATTTTCTTCTCCTCGCAAATGTGCAGAGTTGCAGACAGCAGTGCTTACACACCCCCTAAATTTTCCCTGTGGATATTAATTGACTTAATATAAAGTCATATGGCATGTGTAGTGGTTGATAGTAGATGTAAGTGGAGGGTACAGTGTTTAAGATGACTCCTCCCATGATACACTTCATAGTGTGTTCCATTAGGCTGAGTTAGTGACCTTTATAATCAAAACATATTCTAATTACCAAGATATTATTAGATGAGTGGGAGGTCAGGCAGCTTCTGAATGAAATCTGGAGCTTTGCAAAGACAATAAATGTCACATAGAGTGTTCCACTGTTCTATCTTCTAGACATTATCAAAGTGAGGAAATAACCAGCATTTTAATACAGCCTTTTATAGTATGTCTTTATTCTCCTCTCTGCAACCTATGATGTTTTAAAAGCATGAATACAGGGAAAGTATGAATATTTATCAAGCCACCTCTGCACTGTATATCACCAGAAGAATTGATTTCAGATTTCATTTGCACACCTTTATTTCTGTACATTTCATCTTTGTTCTAATTCCCACACAACAAACATTTGCATACAGAACTCATGTGTTCACACAGGCTTTTTTCACTCTTCATGCTGTCGACAAGGAAAATAAAGAACTTCATTAACATGTCTTTGTACTTAATATTGCATTTTCGTGCATTTCAGATATTTGTGTATTGTTTGATGCCCTGGTGTGTTACTTCAAATTCTTCATGTCATGTTGACCTTTGTAGGAAAAGAGCACTCACTACGGGGGACGTGGGATAAGGGCCTAATCACAAATGCCGGCAATCAAATTCGAACCCACTTCTATTTGTTATACATGTGCATTTTCTCAGGGATAGTAGAAGTAATTGTGTTTACAGTTATATTCAAATACTATAGTTATTTACCTACATACAGATCAGGAATCAAGCATGGAAGAAAAGTGTAGAAGAGTGAATCATTTTCACTCAGCTATGTATAAATGAGACCTTTCTAGTCAATTAGTAAAATATTAAGAAAGAAACAAACTTATTTTATGCAGCATTTGGAGCACTTTAATGTGTATTGTGCATGTTTTAGGTTGATGGGAGAACAACATCCAGAGGAGAACCCACCAAGACACGTGGAGAAAGGCAGCACAGTGGCCCTGGAATCGAAACGAAGACTTGCTTTTGTGAGGTAAAAGCACTAATACAGCCAGGTAGGCCTAACACCAGTTAGATGCTGGGTAACAGTGGCTCAGTTGGTAGAGTATTTGTCCACTGCGCCAAAGGGTGGTAGTTCCGCAGATGAATGCTGTTGTTGCGTCCTTGGGCAAGACACTTAACCCACCTCGCCCCCAGTGTCTGTGTACACTGGTGTGTGAATATGTGTGGTTCCTTGATGTAAAGCGGCTTGAGTGAAGGTGGAAAAGCGCTATATAAAAATGTGACCATTTACCATTTTAGATGATCTATTATAGATTACTATAGAATGTATAGACCATTTTCAAAGCTACGTCATCACTGAATGCGCGTGCATTGTTGACTCAAAACAAAGCCACTGCTGCCATAAAACCCCCAGCAAAGATATAGAAGAGAAGAGAAGAACTCGAATAAAGAGAAACAGATGGAATAAATGACAGTTCATATCATTCAAGTGAACACCTGGGCAAATTACCCTAAACAAGCAGCATGATTAACTAGCAAGCACAGGACACCGCAAAGCTCACAGACATATTAACCGGGTAACCTCTATGACAGACACATGTAAACGAACACAAATAACTTTGTTAAAATGCATGATAAGTTTTCACATGACCATCATAAATGGCATTTGACATGACTGAGATCACATCTGTGACTTGTGAATTAAGTCGTAGTATGTTACTTACCCCGCAACGCAAGTGCAGTTGGCGGTCAGAACGTAGTTCTCGCGCTTGTTGATGATAGCCCAAGCATTGTACATGGTCGTCTTGTGGCCTTGTCTTTGACTGGGGAGAACATCAGATGCCAACACGCAAAACTCCCCATCGATATTGTGGTATTTTACCTCCTGTACATGGCCACATACGGCAAACTGGTAGGCATCCATGGATTTGTATGCGCACACTTTCTCTCTTGTATACACGCTGGGCTTCTCGACTAAATAACAGTGGATATCTGTCCACTGTAAATCTGGCCACTTTCTGCGATCGTACTGCCACTCCGTGATCGCATAAGGATCTGGTAGTCGAATCCCGTTGCTCAACGTGAGCTTTTGAATGTAGCTCTCCCTATCGTTCAGATATTCCGCTATGGTCCGCCATGGTTGATTCTGGGTCAACAGTGCGCGCACATGCCGGTGACGTCACATCTGTTTACTAACGGTAAAGGGGTCTATATGACTTCTCTGTTGGGTATTGTAGTGCTGCACGATATATCACATATATCACAATCATATCAAAATGTGTTCCTGCAAACATCATCGAGGACACTTCCTTTCCTGCTGGATGTGGTCATCTGAGACGTAAATACCATACGTCTGTTACGTCTGTCCAGTTATTCGTGTATCCTGCCACTGTCTTTCGGCAGCTAAAGTATCCGATCACATTCTGTACATGAGCTCTGGAGAAAGTTTCTGGCTACATGAACGTGCCCCAAGGAGAGAGTTCTCCTTCCTTCTTACGTAGCATTTACAGTCAAAGTCACGGATTTTCTCCATTTCACAGTCCTTATCCTCTTCAAATGTTACTGTAGATATAACATCTGATATTTTATGATCCAGCTCCTCTGTGTGAGGCCCACAGATCGGCGTTCGGTAAAACAGCCACGATTCCGCTCATCTGCAATACATTTCGTGTGTAGAATCCCTTAGTTGTCCAGGTAGAATCCATGGCAAAAGGAGAAATTTAATTTGTCAACTGGACAAAAGTTTATTTGGCAGAATACTTTTCACAGCTCATCCAAGCTGCTTCTTCAGTTTGGCTAGAGTGCTGGTGGACACTGATTAAAACTGCCTCAATCTATCCTCAAACCTAAATCAAAACAAACAATTGAATTTCTCCGTTTGCCAATAGATTAGCACACAGCTGATTGGCGGAAGAAAAAAAAAACAAAAGAGTGCTAATCGTCACGTGAATGGCCAGTAGCGCCATTATGGTAATTATGGTAATTTACACACGCCCCGATTCTTTCTGAAAAACTAACTATTTTCAAAGACAAAATGTATGCTTTAAAAGCAACCAATGCTGTTATCTGAAACATGGAGTGGCTTCTTCATGATTTCAACTAGCACATTTGGCAAAAAAACGAAAATTACAAAAATTTGAAAAAAAAAAAAAAGCTTCTTGTGGCGGGTTTTGCCGTGGTTGGTCACCTATGTCTTCTGCAAAGAACAAAATATTCTGTCTTTTTTTATTATTAATAGAAAAATCATGTACCTGTTGTTTAGACTTCTCCAAATATGTTCTGAAATTCATGGGTTTCCTGTATGTTTATCTTGGAGTTTTTTTTTTACAATAATGCACTTTGAGCAAAATTATACTTTTTAAACATATAGCAAACCTACTCACAATACTTGATTTAAAAAAAAAACTCAATTTGATTTTTTTTCTAAAATAGAGTATTTCCTTAAAGTGTATCTCTCCGCATTCTCCCTGCTCCTAAACACACAGCGGTTCACACACGGCAGGCTCTAAATTGAAGTGAGCAGCATGGAGTAGGCCAATTACATGGCTGCCCCAATTAAAATAAAACAACAGGACTCTCTCAAGCTGTCCTGCAGGGGAGAGAAAATGAGAGGGGAAGAGCAATAACAAACCTCACTCCAGTCAGATTGTCATTATGTTCGTTTTAATTAAAAAATTGGATTCGCTGCAATTAACTCCAAACTAGTCCCTCTTGGCTGAATAAAGACAAAACTGATTGGCTAACCATTTCAAAAGGATTTAATGAGAGCGCCCCGATATCTATGCAATGTCCTCTGCAGTTTCTAGTGGATGTTTTGCTTGTCAGAAAAACTATCTCCAGTGTCTAGATTATGTTATTTGATTGTGGCTTTAGATAATGTGAATAGTGTCATTTGGCATAGATGGAGTTTATTTATTATCAATCGAAGCGTTCAGTTAGAATTTTAAGCAGCCAGAGTCATTGACCTTGTTGAGTTGAGTTATACAGAGTTATACAGTATGTCATATGTGGCACTTAGTAAAATGTGGCAACATGCTAATGTGTCTGGGTATAATTCTGCTATTGAAGCATGTGGGAAGTCTTGAGGAGGCATGGATTAGAGCAGCAATCGAGGCTGAGAGGCTTAAGCCCGATGATTGATGCTCTGTCATGGGCCACTCCAAGCTCGTTGTGATCTTACTCTCACCACACACACAAGCAAAAAGGCTAACAATTTCAGATATTTTTTATTTTCAGGTTAAATTACTGTGTAAATGTATATTGTACACAATAAAAGCCTAGAGTTAGTTAATCTTTTACTAATCTGGACATCATCTGGTTTGTTATAACAAATTTGTAGTAATAGTCTTATAGCATTGCATTATTTTGTTGTCTACCCCATTGATATTTTATTCACTCCATGTACCTATGATATTATGCACATGTGTTGTGCAGTAGCCCTTTCAATTTGTCATCTTTTTTCTCAAAGAAGAAGGCATTTTCCTTAGTATAGTTTGTGCTTGTTTGCTGCAACTTTTCTTTCATTTCATTTTTATGAATCTAAAATGGTGTGTACATTTTACAGGAAAAAACACAAAAGGTTCAAAAATAATTCACTGCAGACTACAGATTCTCAAGGCTGTAACAGCCAAATCCTGTACCTCATATATTTTGTCATGGATGTTCCATTCTTGTCGAGACCAGGCAAAGACAAATATTCACTTATTAAAGCGTAACTGGAATTGACTGTGTCATGCATCAGGCTAATAGCTGAAAGCCATGGTTCAATACAGCGGAGTTGGGACAGGATGTGCTAATGGAACAAGTGACGTGGTTGTAGCCCAAATGTCATTCATCAGACCGCACACTGTTGGTTAGAGGCTACAGAGCTCTGCCATCTCACACACCAGGCCTCATCTATTAACCCTGGGCGACGGCACCCACTGGATTATGGAAATAACCCATTCAGAAGAATAGGACACCGATAGGCCATCCAAGTGGAAAAGATTGCTGTCAGGAGAGTCAGGAAATCTGTCTGAGTACGAGGGAAGTGGCCTCTCTGAAGATCTTTGGATGTCTGTTGCTTTGTGAGAGCTACGAGTTGCATCAGGGAGAACCTGTGCCAATGTTACATTCAATTCAACCACAACTTTTCTTAGAACTAATGGGATAATATCTGTTCATTTTATTACAGCAAGTGTCAGACTAGGCTAGAGACAGAACATGTAGAGGAAAAATATCTCTGGCTTTCAGTCACGAGAAACTCCATGGCAACAACAAAATAGTGTTCAGAATTTCAAAATTGTAATTCCCAACAAGATATTGGGCATTTTTGCTTGAAGATTGTTATACTGATATTAATTACTGTTTTACCCCATACAATTCCAGGCCATTTTTGTGAAATTGCTTTTGTTCTGACCTGTCCACACTAAAATGATAGCCATTATTGAACCCTCAGTTGGATATACACAAGTTTAGGTTTTTTGTTTGTTAACACCCAATAGTTTTACCCACAGCTGTCAGAATCACTGTAAGTATGTCTGGTAGGTATTTATACACTTTGAAACATATATAAAAATGATTTTTCACATCCTCGCCCATTTTTTAGGTAGGCAGTTTAGTAGGTAGCTGGGGACTGAAACACCCTATATGTCAATTGCAAACAATGTTGACCTCTCATATTTCAAATTTGATGAGAATATCTATAAAAAATTGAATTTTAGACTACAGACGCTCCTCAACTTACGAACGAGTTACGTTCCAGACAACCGTTCGTTGTCCATAAGTCGTTATTATATGTTTAAGGCTTGTATAAGTTATCTATATGGATTTGTACTGCATTTAAATAACACTAATATCACTAATAACACAATAACACTAATAAATAACACTAAATAATACTAATATGCTTTTTAAAAATATGGAAAACTGATGAGATAAAAAGAAGAGAGGGACACAGAGGCAAACGCAGTCAGCTGAGAGAGAGAGAGAGAGAGAGCGCGTGTGTGTGAATGTATGTGTGAGACTGTGTGTGTGTGTAGCCTATTTACCTCCTATTTTCCTTGAGCTCTTGGGGAAAGCGTTCGGCAGCTGGCTTTATCTGCTGCCTCTCCACTCACGGACACGTGATGAAGATTTGCCCTCTTCTTAAAACGTGCAAACCAGCCATGGCTGGCAGAAAAGGTTTCTTCCGCAGCACTTTCTCCTGCCTTAGCCTTAAGGTCATTAAAAAGCAATATGGCCTTCTCACTGATCAGCATAAGGCTCAAAGCAACACGCCGCTGCCGCTGATTTTCGAGCCAAATACCAAGAAGTTTCTCCATCTCTTCCATGAGTTTCCCTCTCTTCTTCTTGCTTATGATGGTGGATTGCATACCCACTGCACTTTTCACATGCTCCATAATGCGGTCCTTTTGTTTATATATCGTACCAATTGTCGAACGGTTCACGTTGTACGCGTGTGCCACATTCACCATCTCATTCACCATCTCACGAGCATCAAGTTTCTTTATTATCGCCACCTTCTTTTTAAATGAGATGAGAAGCTTCACTAGAAGCTTTTCGCTTTTCAGCAAACCATATTGGATTACTGTATGCATGCAAGAAAAACAACAAAGTTCATAACACTGCACCGTAGTAACACCGTAGTACGCCCACTCAGTTGATGTTCTGAACACTTCTACTGAGTGGGCGTGACGCTTGGGGGATGCTGCGCAGCGCCCTGCCTGTGCGTCAGCGGCGGAAATACGCACTACATACTGTACCCGGAAGTCGGAATAGGCGCTAAATACAAAAACTCACTTGCGTACATGTACAGCGCTTTTGCCCAAACATTTAACTTTTTTTTTTTTTAATTTTCGACCCTGTTCGTAACTCCGAATGTTCGTAAATCGAATGATCGTATGTCGAGGATCGTCTGTACTATTATTGTTAGTATATCCAGGCGTTTTACAGAGGGACTTGCTTTATCCAAATCTATCCAAACCTATCCAAATGGAGACATTTGGAGAACATTTGGAAAAAACTTTTGAACACTTCAACCCACCTACATCAATGACGGCTCTACTGAAAGCTTACACTTTGAGAAATCTTTATCTACACACCAAGCTGTTCTATTCCTTATGAAAATATATATAGCATATCAACACAATATAAAATGTATATTTTTATACAAAATACAGTGAACCCTCGTTTATCGCGGGGGTTAGGTTCCAGAAATAGCCCGCAATAAGTGAAATCCGCGAAGTAGGACAATTTTATATTTTACAATTATTCTACATGTTTTAAGGCTGAAAACGCTTCACCAGACACATTATACACCTTTCTGAGACTGGTATTAACATTTTTCTCTTGTTTAAACACTCAAACTTTTGTAGATTTTCATTAAAATATATTAATAGTGGGGGGGGGGCACGTGACACGCGGACACGTGCGCGCGGACACGTGCGCGCGGACACGTGCGCGCGGACACGTGCGCGCGGACACGTGCGCGCGGACACGTGCGCGCGGACACGTGTGTTTGTTTTGGTACCACATATCCATGCCATGTGCGAAAGTCGAGTGGAAAGCGACCTGGAGATCATTTTGGGCAAGACTCAAGCCAATGCTAACAGTGCCAAACCGCTAACAGACGCCTCTGAGCACCAGTCCTCACCACAAGACCAGGTAAGACCAACCTGCGCTCACAAGAGTTGGTTGCATTTCACCCCGGCTCCAAAATCAGACCGCTATCAATGCGTCGCCAATACTTCACAGCTCTCTAGGACGGGGTCGGGTTCGTTCTCTCAGCGTGACGGGGAAGAGCCACTGTCTCCTCTGTGCGCGCGAGTGTCCTCCCCCCGCTGCGGGCTCCCTCGAATGCGGCTCTCCCCGCTGCGGCTCCCCCGGACGCCGCGCGGCCAGGCGCCAGGCCCGTCCATGTTGATTCTTGGCTCTTCCATGGTCCGGCTCGCACTCAGTCTCTTCCATGGCTCGTGCAAGTAAACAAAGGCCACACCTCCTGTCACCCAGGCGCTCTCGTGAAGGACATCTGTCCCTACCATCCCTGGTCTAGACCTGGTTTAGTCCTGGTTTAGACCTGGTTTAGTCCTGCTTTAGACCTGGTTTAGTCCTGGTCTAGTCTCTTAGCTAATCAGGGCGCAGGACAGAATGTTACACTGTAAAAAAAAGTTACACTATAAAAAAAATTGAAAAAGAAAAAAAAAAAAATTGGAAAAAAAAATCCGCGAAACAGCGAGGCCACGAAGAGTGAACCGCGATACAGCGAGGGTTCACTGTATAGTCAAAACAAGTGTTATGGATCAAAATAAATATATATTTACACATTTCTCACACTGAAAACTGTAAACAAACACACAATGCAAACTATAAAAATGCATAAACAGGGCCTTGTCACATTAGGTGATTGTCACATTAGGTGATTGTCACATTAGGTGTCAATCAGAAGATAACGGGACAGATGAGATACTAATACTGTATGTCTAATATCTTATATTTTACCTATTTTACCTATTTTACCTAAAATAATGTAAATTGTAGAATAAAACAACGCTTTCAAATTGAGAGACAACACTTTCAAATTGATAGACAAATAATCATGTCTAATCCATAAAGCTAAACACAAAGGTGCCAGAGCGCATGGTGCACATGCGCACTAGACGCTAATGGTTACACATGATAATATTTTACGTACAAGTACGTCAATCGCAGAATAAACCACACTTACCGATTGAGAACAGCATCCGATTAATCAAAAAACAAAGTCTTCTACCCCTGAGTCCATCTTCACTCTTTGGCTCAAACCGCTGCGGTCCGAGATGTGACTGGCACAGTTTGTACAGACCATATAGATCCATGGTACAGACATCCAAAGTGTCCTCTATCGCATACTTCCTCTGTTCTGTCTGTTTTGTCTCAAAACTGTACTCAAAACTATTGCAAAACAGCAATGCATAAAATACACGCGTTTTACGCAGGTAGTCTCAGTATCCTTTGCGCTTGCTCCACGCTTCGTCTGTTTACAAAAAAAGAGGCCTTTCCATACGCCGTCCTGTTCAGCTGCTCATTGGCTGTAAGGGGAGAGCGTCACTAAGAGCGTGCAATGTCATTGGTTGATTCTACACGGGAAACATGGGGTGTAAACTTTCAACATTCTGTAGCGGTCATTGGCTCTTCAGTAACCCACAGCCCCTACCTTATTGGCCAGCCTAAGTGTCAATCAGAGGCTAATGCTTTGCAGCGTTGTTGGCGCTATCCGAAGTTTATTATCCCAGAAATCTCCAAAAGAAATTCAAAAAAGTGACGGATCATTTCTCGCGTTTGGAATACTTTCCTTCAACATACCGACATGGAGGATGCAACTTCTTTTATGGATATATTTTCTTTACTGGATTAGGATTCTGGACCTGTACTACACAAACCGAGATACAGGCAGATCCATGGCTGTGCGATGGGCTCACCGGTCTCCCCTATCATGGCTAATTTATACATGGAACAATTTGAACAAAGTGCCTTGGCTTCATATCCAGGCACTCCACCCACACACTGGTTTCGTTATGTTGATGATAATTTTACAAAAATCAAATTTCAAGATTTGGAACCTTTCACTGCACATATCAATTCTGCAGATCCGAACATCAAATTCACCCGTGAAGATGCCAAGGATAACACATTGGCATTCTTAGATTGTGCAGTAACGATAGGAGGAGACCGGGGACTCCAAGTAGAAGTCTTCAGGAAGCCCACACACACAGACCAATACCTGCTTTTTGATTCACACCACCCACTGCAGCACAAACTGGGTGTTATTCGGACATTACAACACAGGGCCCAAGTGGTTCCCACAAGCACAGAGGGTAAGGAGAAAGAAGAACAACATGTGCAGGAAGCCCTCTCGGTTTGTGGATATCCTAAGTGGGCTGTTTACAAAACCAAGAGAGACAAGGGCAAGAAACAAGACAACAGAGAATCCGAACCCAGGAGGAAAGGGGTAACGATTCTGTACCTGGCCGGTGTTTCGGAAAAACTACAGAGGATTTTCAGACAATATGAAATTCCAGTTTATTTCAAACCCACAAACACTTTAAGACAAAAACTCGTCCACCCAAAGGACAGAACACCGAGCCACAAACAAAGCAATGAGGTCTACTCCATTCAGTGTAGTGAAGACTGCAGTGAGCGCTACATTGGGGAAACCAAACAGCCACTTCACAAGAGGATGTACCAACACAGGCGGGCGTGCCAGAGTGGACCGTCATCTGCCGTTCATCTTCACCTAGAAGCCACGGGCCATTCGTTTGAGGACAGTGAGGTTCAGATCTTAGCCAGGGAAAAGAACTGGTTTGAGAGGGGGGTTAAAGAGGCTATTTTTGTCAAAAAAGAGAATCCGTCATCAAACAGAAATGGGGGAGTTAGACATAACTTGTCTCCCATCTATAATTCCATTCTTAAACCACGTCAAAACAGACAAACATTAGGGCAGACGAGCCAGGGCAGAGGGGTGGAGAGGGTCGTTAGACGTTGAATAGGGGGTCGTAACTAGTCGCCAGAGTAATTTGGAAAACAAAGAGACAGATTAGGGGGGTTTGTTCTCAGAGCCTTTTCAGTGTAGGACGCGCCTCCCGGCAGCTAGATATAAGCAGTGTCTAACCAGTACAATAACCAGAGCTGACGAAGCCTCTCGGATGAGCGGCGAAACGTTTTCAACCAAACAAACTTTGTCCAGTTGACAAATTGAACTTCTCCTTTTATCATGGATTCTACCTGGACGACTGAGGGACTTTTCACGCATTACATAACATATTTTATCATAGTTCTTTATACTTACTATTATTATTAGTAAATATAGATAACTGTTCACTGACAATGGTATTAAAACTTTTTTCTGATTCGGATTTAACTTTTATAAAAGCAAAAGGAGACATTCAATTTGTCAACTGGACAAAAGTTTATTATCTTAAATCTGCAGATTTAAGATTTAAGTGTCCACCAGCGTCTGAATAGAACTGAAGAAGCAGCTTGGATGAGCTGTGAAATGTATTCGACCAAATAAACTTTTGTCCAGTTGACAAATTGAACTTCAAATTTTGCCAAGGATTCTACCTGGACGACTGAGGGATTCTACACACATTTTATAAAACCTCAAGAAAAAATGAAGAGGGAGGGAAAATCTGACCAGTAATTGTTGCATTTTTCAAATAATTAAATCTGAAAAAGTGTGGCTATGTGATTCATGTACTGTAGTTTACTTTCATTTTCCTTGTTTATTCAAACCATGTTACTCGATAGTGACTCAGTTCAAGCGGAGTGCGTTCGGACCAGTGCACAATAGAGGTGAACAGGCAGGTTGATCCAGTCGTGTGCACTTTGTGCACAAAAACTTTGAGCTCAGTAGATCCCACATGGGCCCAGGGGATGATGTGATGTCACATGCACCCGTGAGCTGCAAAGATCCAGTTCAGTCAGCATTTTGGAGAGGCCTTGGACAGGCCTGGTCCTCAGTCCACAATGGGATAGATGTGGGTAAGGATGTGTTTCAAGAGTGTGTGTTCTCTTACTTGATAGCTTGAACATAATTCATTAATAGTTCGTAATTAACTAACACCATTAAATAATACAATTATAAAAAATAACTTTTCTTACACGTTCAAGAGTTGACCTTTTATGTTGTGATCTATTGGTTTGCTGGCTATTATGATTGTGATGGTGTGTTGGACACGTACAGTAGCTGAGATGTGCAGACACCAGGGGACACTGTTTCCCTGACTGATGCTGGGATTGTCCTCACAGTCACAGTTGTGTAACATCCAGTAAGTCATAAGAGGCGAGACCAAAATTACACTTTAACCTTTTTGTAACCATAATTTATAGACTTTAAATTCTTACATTTTATGATAACCTAAAGAAGACCTATTGTGCTCGTGTCTGCTATAGTTCATTGTTATAATTTCAACATTTTAAATTGCAATATTCATCTAAAATGACTTAATAAAAGAAACAAGCCCGCTGACTTCCATGTTAGAAAACAGTGGTGCCCAATTGGAGCTGACATCACTGTAAACATGATCACAACAAAGAGCTTGTCAAGTTGTCAGTCCCTCGTATGGTTAGCTGCACATCACACTGGCATGATGCTGCTGAATCCTACATGTCACAGATTACTAAAATAAAGTTAGATAACTAAATTGGTACAGAGCAGTGGGCATATGTCAGTCGCAGCGAGTTGATCATCAAAATAGTGTCTTGAAAATAAATCATTTCAAATACAACTTTTGTGAGTAAATGATGAGAGTTTTTAACATGTTTAAAAACTCTAAAAAGCTTTTTCCATAATAGGTCTGCTTTAAATGCATAATTATGTATACAAACAATGTTACATTTGTTTAAGTACAGTGCTATACAAAGTATTTTTAGGAGGTATTTGCACGAGTATAGCTTGATTCAAAGCTTCTGTGTTGCACTCATTCCCAGGATACCCCTGTGTTGGCACGCTGGGGTTGGGTTGTTAGATAAAGAGATGGACTTGAACATTGCTCAGAGCAGGAGAAAATGTTCACCCAGATGTAAACAGAATACAAACGGAACAGAAACAGAGAGGCAGCAGAACACTGTGGCTAACTTGATTCAGGTTGAGGCTAATTGTGGTTTCCCTTTTTTGATGCATGAAACATTTCACGAGTCTCGTAATTGTTAAGCACCTGTTTGAAAAGCCTTTGTAGTTTCTCAGCACCTCATCAAAGAACTATCCGTCATCTTGTGCATGACCAAGTATTGTTTCAAATGGGTGGTGCATATTTTCCACTTGGCTTACCGAAAACCGTTTATGAAAGTGTACTAACCTACTCCACACAGGTTTGTGAAGCTGTATTGAGCTGCATATGCAGTGAAGTAATTTTCAATCAGAATCCCCAGCTTTAATAATAAATTGTTGTGTTATTACCTGGGACTCAAGCTGCATGTTACATTCATACAAAGCCCCAAACAGATTGGGTCTCTATGTACCCTTCTAGCCCTGGGACTAATTATCATCTTATGGAAATGTGGCTATTTCTGCAACTTCCATATCCCTAATTATTTCTGTTATTCCAATATCAGGCCGGCTTTGATGTCCCAAATCCTGTATTTAAATAGTGTAAGAATCCCTCCCTGTGCCCTCTGAGGATTGTGCATGTAAAATACATGGAATAAGAGTGGGTATTACAGGGGCCTCCAGGGGCTGGACACTCCATTCTCCCTATGTTGCCTATTTTACTCTGTCTTCAGTGGGGGTCTGCTGGGAAAATGGGCCGAACATAATTTAGATACAGTTCATAAGAATGCTTTCATACAGAAATGAATCTTTGTCTGATTTCATGCTTGTTACTCAAAAGAGATACTTGGCATTTACATTTCTCATTCATTTGAAATACAGTAAATGTTAAAATGATAAAGTGACCAATGTACCAGGAAGAACATGCAAATAGGCGGAACAATCCCAGAAGTAATACTGCATATTGTGCCATTGGCCAGCTGATGGATGCAGGAACCCACCTGTAATGGCTCGCACACCAAGATACTGAAGCCACAGAAATCTGTGCTGTAGAGAAATGGCCCAAAAGGGCTCTGTATGTTTGGGATTGAACTAAGCACAACTTTTTTTTTTTTTTTTTTTTAATCAAAAAACACTTAAATGTATGTAACCAGAACATTCATCAGTCGTTCATATAGAGCGGTGTTTCCCAACCAGGGGTACAAGTACCCCTAGGGGTACGTGAGCACACTGCAGGGGGTACTCGGCAGTGTTGCTGCCAGGCGCAGGGCGAGATTTTTTTTGAATTTTTAAATTCTAATTTGAGTAAATTTGAGTTAAAGAAAAGAGAGAAAATGCCTGAGAATTAAATTTTAAAATTAAAGAGATGAAATGAAATGATTTTCATTTAATTCATTTGATTTTCATTCAATTATCAACATGTATGAGTGAAGGGGTACTCGAGGTATGACAAAAAAGGTTGGGAAACACTATATAGAGGATATCTGCATTCATTAGTGAGGTTAAATAGCAGCATATGGGGGCCATATTTGGCAGACAGTTTGTGGAGTATACCTGATATATAGTCTTGTTGTGAGTGATGTGGCTTCACACCTCTCCTGCAGGTGGACACAGCTGTACAGGCCTACACTTTTGAGCATGTGTGTCTCTGTCAGAGCAGCCCGTCCCTGGCACATGCCTCCATTCTAAAAGATGACTCTGTGTAAAACCATCATCATGTATTTTCATATAGATGAGCTATGGCTACCTGCGCTCCCAGCCATGCTTTTATTAATGGGGAGCTGTCAGTGGTGGGATGCTCTGCATATTCGCATATTAAACAGGACGGAGGGGTGTGGGGCGCCCACTTTATTACCGTTTGATATAAATCACCTTAAAGCATCTCTCCACCTCCTGCCCCACCTCTTTTTTTTGGCTCTGCAGACAGCCTCTTCTGGCAGCCTCTCTGTTTGTATTTACTTCACATGAGAAACTGGACTTGTTCCTCTTAACTATGATGCATGGTAACCACTACATTTATTTTTAAAAAGACTCACTTTGACAAAATGCAGTTTAGGCTCATATCCTTTCCTCTAAACAGACTCAAACTGCACCAGAGCTGTCCTCACACAGCTGAGTTATGAACACTGTGGCCAGGCCGATTAAGCAGATGAAATTTAATCATAAAATTTCTTGAGACTGCTACAGTTTATGACTATGTGCTTATTAAAATGCAACATGTTCCGCTATATTTTGGATTAATTTCCCCATCACAGAGTTCCTTTTAGTTTTTTTTCTTTTTCTTTTCCTTATAACCAAATAAGAACTTGAAAAACATACAAACAGCAACATGTAATATGTCTTGGGAGCACATTCAAATTCTCAAAATATTATGGTGAAGAAAAGGATTCAGTCCAGGAAAATTGATTTTCTGCATCCCTGGATGATTTGTGGAACTGGGACTTTCAATTCATTTTCAATTTGATTCCATTTATTTCTAATATGAGCACATGATTTCGGGTAACTGTTTAATGTATGAGAAGATTGATTAGAACACCTTATTCCAACATTTGAAAGTCCTTGCTAGGAACACATACACTGCAGTTTGTGGAAAATATAGCTAACTAAATAAATCAGTTGCATATGGACAAAAGAGAATGAAAATAATCATTTCATTTCATTATTTTCCACTTTATCCGGTATTCGGGTAACGGAGGCAACAGTCCAAGCAGATCTGCCACCCAGATCTCAACGCACCAGCCCCCATGGATCCTCCTGTGAGTAGTGGGTCCACGGAAGGATGGCTCCACATCGCTTGAATGCTTAACTCTCCTGACATGGGGGCTCTCTACCAGTGGGGGCGAGGTGGGGTTAAGTGTCTTGCTCAAGGACACAACTGTGGGAGCTGGAAATCCTACTGCCAACCTGTGGGTCAGTGGATGTGACCGCTCAACCAATGTTGAGAGCGGGATTCGAACCGCCATGGATCAGTGGACAAATGCTCTACCAACTAAGCTACTGCTGCCCATGAAAATAATCACTCACCCTAATATGCAGTATAAAATAAAAACATTATATATATGAAATACGTTTGTTACAATGCTATAGTAGCTGTTCCAAATGCATTAAACTGTGGGCTTCAGAGGGTGCAGAGTAACTGAAGAGCCTAAATGTGGAGGAAGTGCTCAGCCATACAAGTGTCAATTATTATCTTTTTTTTTTTTTCATTGATACTGATAGTGAAGATTGGAGTAAAAGACACCTCTAACTTTGTTGTAAAGCTCAGAAGAGAAAGTTGAGACTTCTGATTTACAAAATCTTGTTGAAAAACAGCAACTTGTGCCAAATTTACTAAAACAACAAAGCATTATAAATCATTTGTCCTCCACATCCAACATGTTCATATTTACTCTTCTGATTTTTTTTTTTTATCCTCTACATCAGACAAACAAATGTTTTCAACCCTAACCCTTCCAAAGTTATTAGTTACACAGCATGCTGTTGGGTCAGCAGCACAGACCCACCCAATCCCGTAGGTCCAACCACCTTGCCTACTCTCATACTATCTTTTGAGGTGATGGGAGATATTAATCTCCTGACTCCAGATATAAAGAATCTCTGGGGAGCCAAACAGCCTCATAAAATTACAGTCCATGATGACTTAGATTTGTAGCTTTGTGCATCCATGATTTGAATGGCTCCAGATCTCATCCATCCATGTGCCATTCCTCCTTATTTTACAGCTCTGGTTGTGTCTGTGTTGGCCCTGGAGATGTGTTGGATGTGCTTGGAGCTCTTGTCTTCATGCAATGGCCCACAGAGTCAGGCTTATGCATGTTTAATGTTGTTGAACATGAACGCTCAGTCAGCCTGCCATAAACATGGCAGCTGGGACGCATAAAAGGTCATAAAGCTGTCAATGAAATTAGAGTGGCATGTCCACCAGTGCCAGTTTACCCACACAACACCTGTTTAGAGAGTGCACATAACGGCATCTATTTCCCACAATGCATCACCGCGCTGCCTGACACAGATTTAGCTATGCCTAAGATAACTTGTTTAAGTCATGTTTGTATGTGTGTTGCTGACTCTAATATTGAATGTGGAATTAAATACAAAATTAATACCTGCATAAAAAAGTTCACTCCTTACATGTGATCAAGTAGAACTTAACGTATCAAAATTAATTTTAATCATATTAACTCAACAAGCACTCAACATTGTTCAACTCTTTGCCTTCAGCCCTGATAGTGCTGTCACCTCAGGATAGAAATAAAGGTCCACTTGCCTCTTATGAAGTGTGACAAAGTCGATTAACTGTAGCCTACAGTGCTCCTTTTATCTCCCCATGTGTGGCATGCACAAGTGTAGGCCTTACTTTTTTGGGTTAACTGTGTGTGTGTTAGCTGCTGCCACGGGGTAAAAATAACACTCTGCATCCTCTTAACCATTATTCATTCAACTCCATTAATCATTAGAGCATTATCTGGCATATGAAAATTCACTTGCTGATAAGAATGCATGACCCCAATATGAGATTTCCGGCTATTGTCGAGCTAGACTAATTGATTGTGGTCTCTTTCAGAGACTAGTCCTCACTCGCGCAGGGTCTGACTGCCTCTGTGTACTGTGCTTCTCATACGCTCCAGGCTTATAGTATCTGTGGCCTCCATGCTTTCTCAATACATAGGGCCTATAACTTTTAATTTTTATTTTAACATAACCATATTACACAATTTTTATATTAAAACAACAAGAACAATAAACTAAAACAAAACACAATAATGAGTCAAACTTCACAGGTAGTATAATTAAAGTGACAGTGTTTACGATTTTTACCCGTTAATTACTGAAATTGAAGATACCCATTCAAAAATACATTGTTTTCCAAGCCTTTTCACTTCCATCATGAAATCAAAGTATTCTTTTGGACTTAGATATAGTCACAAAAAAGGGGGATCTTCCCCATGCAGAGGCAGCCATTTTGAATACGAGAGCTGCAGAAGGACATTTGGGCTCCGCCTTCGGCAAGGCTCGTGGTTTTGGGCAAACAACACAAGCATGCTGCCGGATCAGACTCGTAATGGATCTAACACGTGTTTTGGACTAAATTGTTTTACTGGATTTTATTCGCTGGATCCTTACGGTCAAATTGAGAGCAAGTTTATGGTGAAATACAGAGTTTGACCTGTGCAAAGCATTCTAAGGTAAGCTAACCTCGTTTTGTGCTTTTCTGTATAAAAGCCCCATGTGCTCGGGGAGTGATTGTTGTGCAGGGAAATGAATTACATAGTCAAAAAGAGGAGACTGTAAGGTTTCATTTGATGTGTAGAGTGTCATGGTACATGATCAGGAATGTGTGTTTTCATAAGAAAAGGAAGAAAAAAAAAAAAACGGGACCGCGCGGCGCGTGGGTCCCTCGAGGTCTGCCGTAGCTAAAACAGAAAGTGCAATAGCACCATCCACCTATGCACCACGAATCCTACACACTGGGGCTTTAAGTATGGCTTAATTATTTCCCAAAGCTCAATTCAGCAAAACTGAAACAAAACAAAAAAAACATTTTAAAAAATGATATTTTTAGAATAATTAATTAACACACAGACCCTAAAATACTGTAACAAAAAATGCAGCATTTTTGACTATGTTGGCAACATGAGTAGAACATTAGTGGAAATAGTCATTTGACTGGTGCTCGTGGGTGGTCTTTGTGAGTGAAACAAGGTAGTGACCTAAACGTGTACATGCACTGACCACTGTGGTCTTCCCCAGAACAAGTGTTTGACTGTGGTTTGTGGTCAGCACACAGCCTTTGACCTGACAGTGCGCCCTTATCCGGTGTGGGTGTTCTGCTGCAATTGTGGGAACATCAGACCAATGATTGGTTTACTTAAGGCTTGTCTCTTCTGCATGGGTCTCAGTAATTTTGGTGGATCTATTATTATTATTATTAGCAATCTAAATATAACCTTTTAAAATTCCAGAATTTATCAAATGTATGTCAATCAAGAAATTCACACAATATTTAAGCATATAATGCATACAATATCTGCAATATGGAACACTGCAGCTATATTATTGGCTTTTTTATGTTCATGATGAAAAAGTATTTGGAATAGTGTTTTTGTGAGTTGTGTGAAAATGTGTTCATGTAAACTTGTAACTGAATAGTTGCTTGACCAACTGGAGCAAAGCTCTCCATGAGCAAGGGCCTCCAATACAATGTCCATTTGCGTGTAATGGCAATGGATTACTTTATTGTATTCTGTTTATGATTCACATTGATCGCATTCCCTCCACACTGTGTGCTGTGCAGCATTATGTTTAAATGGGCACTGCAAAAATCCTATTCAGTACATAGACATTTACTATTATATAGTGAGGATGTGCTAAAGGATAACATATCAAGTTTTCCGTCTTTTATGCTATAGACTCCAGATTTCCCTATTTTCTGATTTATCTTATAATCAAAAACATACCTGGAATTGTGTTTTATTTCATTCACACGATTAACACGCAAACCCTGCATATAGTAATACAGAAAGTGCTGTGTTTTTAAACTCCATACACCTTCACTAGAATGATTTCTGCTCTAGTATTGTCAATCTCTACTGAACAAAAGGTAAAAGGTAGGCGTTAACTTGACAATTACCGCTTTATGACATCACAAGGTAGAACAGACCATTGTGAGCTTTGGATATGTGGACAGACTAAAACGCAGGATGAAAGCACAACTGTCAGGTATGTTTTTGATGAGGTAACAACATTCTAATAAGACTTCAACCTCATGAGTAAATTTTGTGTTATAGTTTAAAGCAGGGGTATCAAACTAATTTTGGTCCGGGGGCCGTATCCAACCTACTTTGATCCCAAAGGGGCCGGATCAGAAAACTCATGGCAAATATACCCCAAAAACAGCAACAAGTCCAAATATTTATGCAGAGAAATGCAAATCTATTACAGAAGTCTTTTTTATTTGATGAACTCTTTCTTTTACAAAATATTATAATAATATGAACAACCTGAAACTTTAAGAAAAATGCTATTTTAACACAAACATACAGGTTTCCCATTCACCTCTGTCAACAAATAGGAATTAGTCCATTTTTCTTGGAAAATCCTGCACTCGGCGTCCACTTTTCTCATTTTTGACATTTTGCTGATGAGGGTGTCACGGTCAGCAGTCAAAACGATGGTCCTGGTGGGAGGGGCCACGCACAGAGGTGCTGGAGACGCTGCTAGAAAAGAGGTGCAGAAAACTACCAATATTTTAATAGAAAATTTAAATATGATTAAAATATTTTAATAGAAACTCAGCCGAGGGCAAGATTAAAGGTCTTGGACGGCCGGATCTGGCCCCCGGGCCGCATGTTTGACACCCTTGCTTTAAAGTATAGTCATACATACATACATACATACATACATGCATACATACATACAGATATGTTATAGATTTTTAACTAAGTATTAAAATAAGTTAAGCTATGCCTTTATTAGTCCCACAGTGGGGAAATTCCAGTTCTGCATTTAACCCATCCTGTTATTAGGAGCAGTGAGCAGCACATTACTGCGCCCGGGGAAGTAAATGTATATCTAAAAATGCATCCAATTTTTCACATTCATCCATTGTTTTTCATACTCTTAAAGGCAAATTAATGTTTTTTTTACAATCTGAGCCTTCTTTCGGCAATAAAACAAGTAGTTTTACTCACCCATAGCATTTTTCTGTCAATTGGAGCAGTATCGCAGAACTTATGTTGAGCCGTTCTGTTCTAGTAATGATCCCGTATCCGTTAACATGGTGCTGTATCATTTGCTCGGGGCATTACTTTGCGGTGTCCAAATAACACAAACTTTAGCACTTTTCAAATCATAGAAGCCCGATGTCTTAATGAAAGATTTCGTTTGAAGCAAAAGTGGCCTGTAATCCGAGATTTAGCCATAGTTTCGAGTAGATGAGGACGCCAGTGCGCATGCGCGGACTGCTCCCGGGACCCAAACATGAAACGCAAAGCTGAAAACTATGGATAAATCTCGGATTACAGGCCACTTTTGCTTCAAACGAAATCTTACATTAAGACATCGGGCTTCTATGATTTGAAAAGTGCTAAAGTTTGTGTTATTTGGAGACCGCAAAGTAATGCCCCGAATACAAATGCTAACGGATACGCTACAACATAACTTTCTTCAAACAGCTCCAAATGACACAAACGTGATATGGGTGAGTCAAACGACTTGTTTTATTACCGAAAGAAGGCTCAGATTGTAAAATAACGTTACTTTTCCTTTAAATGAATAATTTTTCTGACACATTTAGTTTCTGTTTCGCTAAATTATGAGAACTTTTCTGTGCTCACAGTGAGAGAGTGCATGGACACTGGTCACTTATAGCTGTTGGCTTCTTCCCATTATATTTTCATGAGGCATGCCGTATAAAGAGCAGCCCATTCCCCTTTGTGCTCCCTTTGTGCTCCCTCTGGCCCTGCTGTCCTGTCCACTGATCGGAGCTGCACCCTCCCTATTGGCTGTATATCATCGCAACGCTCCTCTCTCCAGGTTTCCTGTTTGTTTTTCCAGATGCTCTCCTTCCACTCTCCCTCTGAGACTATAAGGCAATGATCCTTAGAGCACTGTAATGCTGGACACACGACTTGGCCACTCTCAAAGTGGGGGGAAGGAGGCATGAGTTTGTTGAATCAATACAGTAGCTCTTCAATTTAAAGCAAAGAAGCTGAGTGGTTAGAAGATTGTGGCACATATGGTTGTTATATATTGAGGTTAAGTGGATGCATGCATTGTACATATTGACATTACAGAGTGCATACAGTATATTCACTTAATCCTATACAGCGGACCTTGTCAGAGCCCGGAGATGGCCAGAGAGAGGGGAAAGAGGAAAAAGAGAAAATGAAAATAACAGATGCTCCACTCTTCTGGATGAACTCAGATGCTGTCTGCAGTGGTTTGTAAGAAATTCTGCTTTTATAATTCCTTTCACATTTATCCTCAGATTTATCGACAATAATTATTCAGTGTTTATGAACTGAGTTACAGACCTTTTAGAATGGTCTATTTACATAGTCCAGATGACAACTTTTGGCAAATATTTGTTGAGTTGTAAAAAAGCTAAATAAATTGGGTCATGGCAATTGGTATTTCTAATGAAGTCTCCAGCTATGGCTTCTTAAGTTTCAACTGAGCACAATTTGAGATATAGTATAGCAAATGCATGTTAAAACAGCATTCATTTTTTTAAATTTATTTATTTGGTTTATTTAACAGGGACAGTGCACATTATATTTCTCTAAATGTACCAAAACTACCCATAGAGGCTATTTTTCACAGATGGTAAAATAGTCCCCCCCAAAAAAGTCAAAAAAATTTGCACACTTACAACTTTAAGAGTTTGATTATGAAATATTACTGAAAACATACACACTTTTTAGAGTGGCATTACATAGCGTACAATAAAATAGGAAAGTTCATTGCGGTGTTTTTTTTTTTAGAGAGGATCATAATATGGACCTTCCTGTAAATGGTGTGTGAATACAGCCTGAAATACGATGATAAAATCCACACATAACTCATTATAATTGTCATCTTTTTATCAGCCTTATCTCACTATATGCATGACTAAAGTGAGCTATGTGCTTACTGCAGGCCTGTGCACCTGGCCTGCCTAAAGGCCACTCATAAAGGCGAGTTTAAGAGGCTCAGAAGTATCCTGCTGTAACAGCATTCATTATTATTGGCATTTAAGAGGATGAGTGGGGCCACTAGGTACACAAGGATGGGCCTTTTATGCCCACTGCTCTGCCAGCTTTACAATCAGCCTGTCCACGTACAACAAGTAGGACCACACCAACAGGGTTTTTCTGTAATGTGTAAGAAAAAAAATGTTAAGCCAGTCAGCCTAATGATATGTACAGCACATGAAAACCTTTGCTCTTAATAAAGGCATGGTCGTTAGGTTAGATTTAATTAAAAAAGGCAGCGGCATTGCTTCATATTCCCTCATCCCCCTGTGTTTCCCCGGAAATGATAAAGATTTAATCCAATTAGCCCGGCACTGTTTCACCAGACTGCAGCAGGGAATAGACTCTAATTGGGCTGAAGACAATTAGCTAAATTAATTCCAACAGAACTCAGAGAATATCTTTAGACCGGAGCAATATTATCCCTGCCAGCTCCAGCAGACGTTCCATCATTTAATTTTATTTAAATGGGCCAATGCAAGCAGCAACAACAAGCAGTGTATCAATGCTTTGTGTAAAGCAACTAGCGAGCACATGTTTATTCATGTTGGCACCCTGCTCACTTCCAATCCAAATGATTATCTGTGCAATGTTAGGATCCCTAAAGTGTGGTTAAATGACAAGCTCTTGTTATGCACTGATTCATGCTCAAGTCTGTTTTTTTAGAAATCAAAACATGTGTCCCAAATATGTTGGGACATGGAAATAGAGAAAGACTGATATATCTCTGGATTGTATTTATTTTTTACATAAAAAAAATAAAAAATAAAAAATGTTTAGCTTATGATCTTCAAATCACTACATCTTAAAAAGTATGATTAAAATGGCCTAATCTTCCTCAGCTTAGCATCAGGATAAGGCTATTAGTGATTTTAATTTCAGAGTAACATTTGTGAGTACATAGTTACCTCACCTTACGAAATTAATTTGTTTCGTAACGTGAATTTTTCGTAAGTTGAGTAGCTATTTCAATGGAAAAGGCCTGATTCGTTCCAAGTTTTTTTTTTATAGTGTAACATTTTTTTTTATAGTGTAACACTGTGTCCTGCGTAGAGACTGTGTAGACCCAGGACTAAACGTGGACTATACCAGTCTAGACCAAGGCCTAAACCTGGACTATACCAGTCTAGACCAAGGCCTAAACCTGGACTGGACCAGGTCTAGACCTGGACTAAACCAGGACTGGACCAGGACTAAACCTGGACTAAACCAGGTGGATTAAAGTGCCGCGTGCGGGTCTATTTCCTGGTTTCGCTTCGAGTCACGGCTGAGGCGAGCAGTGAGGGGGGAGGGGATGTGCCTCGGGACCGTACGCAGTCTGAGCGCATGAACGAATGCATGCAAGAGCCGCGGTGGTCTAATCCTGGTTTAGACCTGGTTCAGACCTGGTTTAGACCTGGTTTAGACCTGGCACGGTTTGGGCACGGGTCTGTTGCTCGCAGCCCCGCGCCGGGTCATGCTGCGCTATCACACACGTGTCCGTGCGCACACACACCGCCCTCCCCCTTCCCCCCACGCTTCACTATTAATACATTTTGTTGAAAATCTATGAAAGTTTGAGTGTTTAAACGAGAGAGAAATGTGAGAAAAGTTTAAATCCAGTCTAAGAAAAGCGTATAATGTGTGTGGCTGAGCGTGCATTATTTGAATTTTTGAGATTTCGCGTTTCGTAACTTGAATTTTCTTTCGTATCTAGAGACCAAAATTTAACGTGAAGGCATTTCGTAACTTGACATTTTCGTTTATTGGGTCTTTCGTAAGGTGAGGTACCACTGTATACGCTCTCTGGAAGCACCAGTAAAAGAATGTGTGAATGCCTCACAGATCAATATAGATGAATAAACAGTAAGTCTTGTAGCAGCCAGGTTTACCTTCCTCCAGCCTCTCTTCTAAACAAATGCATTTCAAACAGGCCCAGGGTGCACCCCGCTAACAATGACAAACGACGGCACACACACTTTTCTCTCTCTATTAACATAAAGTAATATAAACCGAAGGACACTAGTCTATAGAGAGACTTAGGGGCTAATGTTCCATATCAGATGTGGACAATGTCAGGACTGAATACAGATTAGGCTCTGTCCTTCTGTCCCGCGGGGAATTAAGGGGTTGACACCATTCGGAGTGCCAAGTGTATTATTATAACATGCTGGTGCCAGGCCTGTCTTCCTCTGGACTATTAACCCCACTATCCCCAACAGCACTTGAGCACTATCCCTCAAAACGACACTACCCCTAAGCTCCCCACCGCCTCCATCCCATCTCACAGGTCTCATCTCGAAAACTCGGTGTACATTTGTCATATCAGATCACGTCACCTGGCTGCAGCTCTCGGTATGATGGAACAGCACAAAGCCATCAGTGTATGAAGAGGTCAGAGTGTGCATCAGTGGAGCCGTGCACCAGAATAAGCAGCTCTTTGCTTTGGGTGATAGATGGCTGTCCATTTTCAGTATTGGTAAACCTCCACACTCATGATGTGTCAGGACAGGTGGGTGCCTCACGCTATGACTCTACAAAGGATTCATACCGCTTTAAGAATGTCATTTGTAAATGTGTGGCTTTGTTTAAAGGTGCTCTATCCGATTTTAAACCATGAGTCAGGAGCATGGTACAGTTCTAATTGTTAGCTCCACCCACTCGTTTCTCTCACTCTAATGCTGCACGATGATAGAAAAACAACTGTTTAAGATAGTACCAGGCAGTTACATACAAATGGCTCTCATCCACAGTGTGCCATTTAAAGCATGGGTATTTACCAGTGTTGTATAAAGTACTGGAAAATCAAACTCAAGTAAAAGTATAGGTACCCCTCCCAAAAATGACTTTGGTAAGTCGAAGTCACTGACTGAAATGTTACTTGAGTAAAAGTATTAAAGTATCTGGAACTTCTTGTACTTAAGTATGACAAGTAATGTAAAAATAAATGTACTCAAGTAATGTAATTAAAAGTACAAGTAAAAGTATCAACCAAAAGCAGTCTGAAGCTAACCCTTGCTTTGTTACTTAGATCGCACAAACACACAGCGCTTGTTTAAATTTTTAAAAGTAGGCACATGTTAATGTTATTTTTTGTCCTTTTGAACTCGAGTGTCCTTTCTCATTCTTTACACTTACAGGGCTCTCAAGTTTTGAGCGGGGTGGTGCGTGAGACTGCGTTTTTTCAGAGGGGGGGGGGGGGGCATTTTTTCCGAGAAGCTGGGGGGGTGACATTTTTTTTCCGAGGAGGGGGGGGTTGTGCGAGTGACTTTTTTTTCGCTGAAAACGCGCGGTGCCTGCATTAACTTACCGATTTTCTGGGCACAGAAGCGCTGTGCGCTGCGCTTGAATTGCGTAACTAAATTTCAGCGTAAGAAATACCATGTGTGGCTTGTGAGCGTGTGAACACGTAGAATTGCGTGTGTCACACTCTCACAGCGTGAGACTTGAGAGCGCTGCACTTAGCCTACAGCTATGCCTTCCCTTGAGCCAAAAAAGCTAGGTAGCCTGTTAGCTCCAACATCGTCAAATATGCTTTGTGTAACCGAAACAATGTCACACAAAGTTAATTTCTACATGTTATGCTCAAGGTTTCACAACGGTGTCTAGAATGTCCATGCTATGGTTACTGAAATTGAAATATAGACGCTAACAGTTTCATTAATCTAGAACTTACCTCGATGTGTTTCTTGAGGTTGGACGGGGAGTTTCTGTAAGATAGGATTTCCACGTTTCTTGGAAGGCACAAGAGGCACTTCATTCGGTAGGACAAATCCTTCATATCAGCGTAAGAGAACATTGTGTTTAAGTACGGCCAGGGATGCTCATCGTCAGGTCCCCCTTCATTTGTAGCTGACGTGGATGCTGTCTCCTCTTCCATCAGGGATGTTGTTTGATTAAACTAGCTGCATGAAACCAACAGGTGTAGGCTGATTGTCATGCGCAAGTAGCGAACAAGCCCAGGCACGTCCTGACTTCCTTCAGTCAGTAGAGGTTTTTTTTGTAACGAGTAACTAAACGGCACATTGAAAATGTATCGGAGTAAAAGTATGCAATTAAATTCAGAAATGTAGTGAAGTAAAAGTAAAAGCAATCATTTTTTTAAAAACTCAAGTAAAGTACAAAGTCTCCCAAAATGTACTTAAGTACAGTAGTGAAGTATTATTACTTCGTTACTATACAACACTGGTATTTACTTTCAGTCTAGTTTTGTATTTTGTTAATTAGCTGCATTCTCCTAATCTACAACATTGTTTTGCAAACAGGATTGCGATGCACTGATTGGGGTTGTTGTTAAATAATTTCAAGATATGGCTTTAAAGATCCCATGACATGGTACTTCTTGATGCTTTTATATGGCGCCTTAATGATTCCCTAATACTGTAAATGAATCCTTCTTTAAAATCAAGCCTCAGTGCATGAGAAAGCCTCATGAAGACAGTCAGAGTCATAAATATCTCTCTGAAACGCTTTATTATGGGCGTTGTTGCTTGAATGCAACTGAGGAGGACAGAGACAGGCCAGTGCAACGGGTGGGGGTGTGGCCAAATACGCCTCTGTTTCCTCGTTTTGCGGTGCGCTGTGCGCTGGCTCCACTTCCGTGTTTAAGCGCAGAGGAAGATATGAGACGCTTTCCATTAAAAATACACATTTTCACATACAGTGGTACCTCACCTTACGTGGTTTCGTAACGTGAATTTTTCATAAGTTGAGTAGCTATTTCAATGGAAAAAGCCTGATTCGTTCCAAGGCCCCGTTCCAAGTTTTTTTTTTTTTACAGTGTAACATTTTTTTATAGTGTAACATTGTGTTCTGCGTAGAGACTGTAAACCCAGGACTAAACCTGGACTATACCAGGTCTAGACCAAGCAGCAGCGGTGTACCTCACGAGGCTGAGGCTGAGGCGAGCAGCGACTGCGTGCGTGGGGAGGAAGGGGGAGGGCTGTGTGTGCGCGCGGACACATGTGTGATAGCGCAGCATGACCCGGCGTGGGGCTACGAGCAGAGACCCGTGCTCAAACCGTGCCAGGTCTAAACCAGGTCTAAACCAGGTCTAAACCAGGTCTGAACCAGGTCTAAACCACCGCGTGCAGGTCTATTTCCTGGTTTCGTTTCTGGTCACGGCTGAGGCGAGCAGCGAGGACTCCCCTCGGGACCGCACGCAGTCTGAGCGCATGAACGAACGCAGGCAAGAACCACGGTGGTCTAATCCTGGTTTAGACCTGGTTCAGACCTGGTTTAGACCTGGCACGGATTGAGCACGGGTCTCGTCCTCGCAGCCCCGTGCCGGGTCATGCTGCGCTATCACACACGTGTCCGCGCGCACACACACCGCCCTCCCCCTTCCCCTCACGCTTCACTATTTATACATTTTGTTGAAAATCTATGAAAGTTTGAGTGTTTAAACGAGAGAGAAATGTGAGAAAAGTTTAAATCCAGTCTAAGAAAAGCGTATAATGTGTGTGGCAGAGCGCACATGATTTGAATTTTTGAGATTTCGCATTTCGTAACTTGAATTTCGTATCTAGAGACCAAAATTTAGCAGAGTGGTTAGCGCTCTTGCTTCACAGCAAGAAGGTTCCGGGTTCGATCCCCGGGTCGCCCAGACCTTTCCGTGTGTGTTCTGTGTGGAGTTTGCATGCATGGTCTGGGTTCGATCCCCGGGTCGCCCGAGCCTTTCTGTGTGGAGTTTGCATGTTCTCCCCGTGTCTGGGTGGGTTTCCTCCGGGCACTCCGGTTTCCCCCACCAACCCAAAACATGCACCATAGGTACTCCAGCTTAGGTCCTGACCAAGCCGAAGCAAGAAGATCATGGAGATGGTCCCCGGGCGCCCTAATGTGTGCTGCCCACTGCTCCTAATATATGTATATATATATAGGATGGGTTAAAATGCAGAGAGGAATTTCTCCAGTGTGAGATCAATAAAGTTCACTTCTTACCTCACCTTACGAATGACCCAACAAACGAAAATTTCAGGTTACGAAACGCCTTCACGTCAAATTTTGGTCTCTAGATACGAATTAAATTTCAAGTTACGAAACGCGAAATCTCCAATCCAATCCAATCCAACTTTATTTATAAAGCACTTTAAAAACAACAAATCTCAAAAATTCAATTAATGCGCGCTCAGATGCACGCCCGAAACGAGGGGAGACACAACAACACATCATCAGTATGGTAAAACTCACCTGTCTCACGACGGTCTAAACCCAGCTCACGTTCCCTTAGTGAGTGAACAATGCAACACTTGGTGAATTCTGCTTCACAATGATAGGAAGAGCCGACATCGAAGGATCACGTCGACACGGCGCAAGGCCGCGCTACACCGGGGCTGCGGGATGCAGCCGTGCCTCCTCCTCGGGGCAGAGCACGTGCGGGCCGAGCATGGGGTGATTTATTCCTGCTCCAGTCCTGGTTTAGACCTGGTTTAGTTCTGGTCTAGACCTGGAAGTCACATAGAACCAGCGCCCGACCCGAGCGAGACCCCGTGGTCTTGCCCGCTGTTATCCATTTGGGAGACACAGGGGAGATCGTCTTCTCCATGGCTGGAGATAGCTTTCCCTCCAGGGTTAACTCCCTTGTGGACATCGCGCGCTTACAGTGGTGGAGAATGCATTTAAAAAAAGGCAGTTTTGCTGCAGAGTGGGGCTTTATTGTCTCCTCTACACACTCGCAGAGTCTCTCTTCTGCACTGAGCTATAGACACAAGATAGACACATCTCACAACACCGCTGATAGAGCACCTTCCTCTTCCTGTTAGCTCACAGTGTCAGCGCCCCGGCTCTGGAGGTCAGATAGAAGCAGAGCCCGCCCCGCACCGCAATGTGCGCGGAGACACGAGCAATGCGCTCCTCCCGCGGCACTGCCATCTTATAATAATAACAGGTCCAATCCAGGTTTAGTTCTGGCCAGACCTGGTTTATTCCACGTTCTTTTAGTCCTGGTCTAGTCTCTTAGCCCGCGAGGACGCAGAACACAACGTTACACTATAAAAAAAAGTTACACTATAAAAAAAAAACCTTGGAACGGATCAGGCTTTTTCCATTGAAATAGCTACTCAACTTACGAATTTTTCACATTACGAAACCACTTCTGGAACGAATTAATTTCGTAAGGTGAGGTACCACTGTATATATATATATATATATATATATATATATATATATATATATATATATATATATATATACAGTGGTACCTCACCTTACGAAATTAATTCATTCTAGAAGTGGTTTCGTAGTGTGAATTTTTTGTAAGTTGAGTAGCTATTTCAATGGAAAAAGCCTGATTCGTTCCAAGGCCCCGATCCAAGTTTTTTTTTTATAGTGTAACTTTTTTTTATAGTGTAACATTGTGTTCTGCGTAGAGACTGTAGACCCAGGACTAAACGTGGACTATACCAGGTCTAGACCAAGGTCTAAACCTGGACTAAACCTGGACTAAACCAGGACTAGACCAGGTGGATTAAAGCGCAGCGTGCGGGTCTATTTCCTGGTTTCGTTTTGAGTCACGGCTGAGGCGAGCAGCGAGGGGGACCGCACGCAGTCTGAGCGCATGAACGAGACCCGTGCTCAAACCGCTCAAACCGTCTAGACCTCCTCTAGACCTGGTCTAGACCACCGCGGCTCTTGCATGCGTTCGTTCATGCGCTCAGACTGTGTGCGGTCCCCCTCGCTGCTCGCCTCAGCCGTGACTCGAAACGAAACCAGGAAATAGACCCGCACACGGCGCTTTAATCCACCTGGTCTAGTCCTGGTTTAGTCCAGGTTTAGTCCTGGTTTAGTCCAGGTTTAGTCCTGGTCCAGTCCTGGTTTAGTCCAGGTCTAGACCTGCTGGCAGCCCCGCGCTGGGTCATGCTGCGCTATCACACGTGTCCGCGCGCAGTTTTCTCCCCCCTCCCCCTTCCCCCCACACTTCACTATTAATAATTTTGTTGAAAATCTATGAAAGTTTGAGTGTTTAAACGAGAGACAAATGTGAGAAAAGTTTAAATTCAGTCTGAGAAAAGCGTATAATGTGTGTGGCTGAGCGCGCATTATTTGAATTATTGAGATTTTGCGTTTCGTAACTTGAATTTTCTTTCGTATCTAGAGACCGTGAGACCGTTAACGTGAAGGCGTTTCGTAACTTGAAGTTTTCGTTTGTTGGGTCTTTCGTAAGGTGAGGTACCACTGTAAAATAAAATGAAACCACTGCTGCTTCAGAGGTTCGGAGGCTCGGATAAAGGACATCCGAGCCTGGAAACACTCTCACGTGTTTCCAGGCAAATAAAAAGTAGCTCGTTTGCGGTCCAAACTCTCTGGGCGTGATTTCCAGAGATGGTGGGTAGACATCCAGACGGGGGGTGGAAACCTTTCCATGAGTGTGACGTCAGAAAGTTCCCTTGTTCAGAATCGCCCATTTGGGCTGTCTTTTTTCCGCAAATGCTCAGTTTACACATTTCGCAACTTTTAACCATGGGGGGGGGGCCCTAAACAGGGTATGGGAGCTCACATTAACATTCAAAAACCTCAGAAAGTGAAAATTTCATGCCATGGGACCTTTAATATTGTGGCACTGTAAAATATTTTTTTTTAGATGAGTACAATATTTGATTAAATTACGTCAAATAACACTCATAGACTTAGACTGATCACCTGCTCGAGCTAGGTGGTCTTTGAGGCGGATGGAGCGCCCAGAGGAGTAGCAGAGACAGTAATCCTAACAGACTCTAGTGTTTTTCATTGTATCATTGGTGTTTAAGTTGGCAGTGCTTAAACCTCAGCAGACGAGTGGTCCCTGCACACAGGAGCTTCTGTGGCTTCACCGCTGTGTGCTTTGCCACCGTTTAACTATCACCACACATGGGAACATATTAGTGTGGCTGATGAGATGGTAGCGCCGGAAAATTCCACCCGACTGAGCCTGTGGGTGTCTGTGCCTAGTGCGCGATTCTGAGTGGGCAGGGGCTTGTTTTCTCTTGAAGACGGACATACCCACATCGGCTCATTTACCGCTGGGTTGGAGCCCAGTAATGACAGAATAGAGACGCGCTGGAGGCTCTGTCTGAGGTGGTGTTAAAGTTGTAATTTTTTCTTTAGGCCTCTCTGTCTGGCCTCCAGTGAAGAAGTGCTTTGTGAGACCAGAGACAGACTTGGGTTAGACTAGTTCAACAGAAGCACCTTCATCAGATCATAAATGCCCAGTCTAAAACATGGGTGTATTTCACTAACATAATGTGTGGGCATTAGAGATAACACACACAAGTACAGAGCACGTCATTCAAAGTCTGTTCCACTCTCACAAATTAAATGGAAAATATTGGTTTAGAATGGTTTATGGTTTATGCAGGGTCACTTAAATCTGACTTAATTTTCCTTTTTGAATAAATACAATTTTCTAGACAGTGTCTCCCTGTCCATATTATGCCCCTTGTAGATCTGATACTGTTAACCATGTGTCTCAAAACTTGATCTCATTGGTCACTGGCTGTTATTGGCACTGTAACAGTACCATGCATTACACAAAGTTACTTATATATATATATTTATATGTTAAAACTAAAAGCTAAAAATATCTTTATATTCATCTTTATGTTCGGTATCATTATATTATGGCCTGAATGAAGTCAATTTAAGAACAGGCTCATAAATGTGTAGATCTATCCATGGGACGACTGCTGTGACTTTGAATGGATTTCTTGTGTTACTCAGCTTTAATAAAGTGATCCAATAGTGCTGTGTCAAATCCAGTGCTTTATGGGAGTAGTGGACATCTCTGAGTGCTGTGTCTGATGGTCAGCTATAAATGTTGGAGGGTGTTTCTAGCTCACAGTGGTGTGTGTGTGTGTGTGTGTGTGTGTGTGTGTGTGTGTGTGTGTGTGTGTGTGTGTGTGTGTGTGTGTGTGTGTGTGTGTGTGTGTGTGTGTGTGTGAGTGCTTAGCGGGCAGTGGAGGGGCTTGGGGCAGTGCCATGCCCCCTACAGTAGTTTATCTTGGGCTTGTACATGCCCTTCTCGGTGGGGTCGATCCTCAGGGCGCCCTGCCCCAGCACAGCTCGATTAGCGGGTGTGCTAACCTTGCAACAATGTAGTGACACCCTCGTTTTTCATTCGGCCCTGTCTTCAGCCTTCTTTCTTCCCAGAGTTGAGAAGGACTTACTGGTCTGGCTGTGGGTCAGTGTCTGCTGACATGCCACTCACATGACCCCGCCAAAATAAAAATAAAAAACTAATTCAAATATTCACTGTTACTTTACTTGTCCCTCAGTTACCTGTCTCATCTTCATTGTGCACTTAAACCACACACCGCAGCTGGTGGTTTCATTTGCATGTTTTTTATCTGTGTTTTGAGTGTCATTGAGTCTGGATGAAAGCACAGTTCACCCTTCCCATGTTCATAAAAACTGCCTCTTCCCTATCTGCATACCTCCATCAAAGACTGGGGTTCCCTTTATCTCTTTGTAAGTACTTCAAAAATCATTCTCTGTTGTTTATTTTTGGCCTTCGAAATGTAAACTTAACACTGCATATTTAATATAATCTTTAATACTTCTGCACTCAGCACTCCGGATGTATTAGGAGGATGTACCGTTTGTGCAAATGAAATGCAGATGATGTCTTGTGAAATCGATTCAAGGCAAGATCTGTAATCATCATCAATCACATCATCACATGGCAGATATCTATAGCAACACTATTTCACCGGTCTATTAAAATTACACTTGGAATGCATATATTTATCAAGGATGACACGACTAACTCACATACTTTATCTCTCAGGTTAAATAAGGCCCAGGTCATGAAGGCACAGGTTGCTTCTCTAAACATTAAGCACCTTATCAGTTTTCCATGTTTTGCTATTCCTTCCTAATGACCTCCTTCCTTTACGGGACAGGATTCACTTTCTCACAGCTGAGAAAACCCAGATTTCCTCTAAACTCTGATCTCTGCACTGAACTCTTGCCTTTATGAATCTCAAGAGAGGCTATTGGGATGCTAAATTTGTTTGAATTTAGATTAACTGCTGCTAGTTTCTGGCAAATATATAATTGATTAAATGTATTGAATGTATTTATTGAAAAAATTTTTTTTCAATTTTTGATAACTATACTCTTGACCCTTTGTTATTATGGATTGTATAAGATGTTTTTTTTAACTAATGAGTCTAAGTAATTTTGTTTGTGGATAGAAAATGTCAAGCTAAGCAGGGTTGGGCCTGGACAGTTCCTGGATGAGACACTGCTGCAAAGGTGCCACAGTGGGGCATGCTGCAAACTGCTGTTGTGTCTCTTGGCAAGACATGCCAATCACCTTGCCTAGTTTGAATTTAATGTGTGATTGGTGGTAGAATATTTTAGTATATTAGTGTATTTTAGTTAAAAATAATAATAATTGTGTTAACGTTGTGGATTGACTTCAGTACCTTCTGTATCTTTGCTTATAATTAAAGGGCTTATATTATGCTATTTTCTGTTAATGTAGCCCCCATGGCAGAAGTACATCAAGGCCAGTTGTGACGTGGGCCGTCCTCCCGTGGACCCACCAGCCACGGGAGGATTCATAGGGGCTGGTGAATTGTGTTCTGGGTGGCAGATCTGCTTGGACTGCTGCCCCCACGACCCAGAAATGGAGTAAGTGGAAGAAAATGGATGGATGGAAATATAGGCAGACTAATAATAAAGGGTTCCTTTATTATTATGTGCGAATGAAACAAAAACCCAACTCAACACTAGGTATGTAAAGCTCACAAGAATCCATTTTGTGTAATATAGCAATATTAATAGTAATACACTATATCTATATCCCCAGAGCTAGTCTCCATGTCTGGAGATCTGGTCGTCAAGGCCCCTGACTTCGACTGCTGCCCAGATCTCCCTGCACCGGCCCCTCCGTCCATGGGAGGATGGCCCCAGGTTGCTCCTTCAGGCTGTGTCGGCCAGGCCCCGTGGGGGAATGCCCAGCTACCAGACGCTCACTCGAGAGCATCCACCCCAGGTCTGACTCCAGGGTGGGGCGCTGTTAACGGTGACGTAACTGGCCTTGCTGTGTTTCTCATCATGGGGGCTTCTGAACCGCTCTTAGTCTGACCCACCCCCCCAGGACCTGTTTGCCTTGGGTGACCCTACCAGGGGCATGAAGCCCCCAACAACATAGCTCCTGGGATCATTCGGGCACTCAAACTCCTCTGCAGAGTGGCTGGGCACTCCCTTACAGATACGGTGAGGAGCTCAGTCACATGGGAGAAGCTCAGAGTAGAGCCGCTGCTCCTCCACATCGAGAGGAGCCAGCTGAGGTGGCTCAGGCATCTGTTCCTGGACGCTTCCCTCGGGAGGTGTTCCGGGTATGTCCCACTGGAAGGAGGCCCTGGGGAAGACCCAGGACACGCTGGAGGGACTATGTCTCCCAGCTGGCCTGGGAATGCCTTGGGGTCCCTCCGGAGGAGCTGGAGGAAGTGTCCGGGGTGAAGGAAGTCCCTGCTTAGACTGTTGCCCCTGCGAACCGGCCCCGGATAAGCGGAAGAAAATGGATGGATGGACTATAGCTATATTATACACTATACACTCTACACTATAATATAGCACCTTTAACAATGATCTTGAGCTATCTTACTGTGGAATTAACATAAAACCTGTGGAGCAAACTGGTAAAGTGTTTTACAAGTAGCATTTCCATAGTGCTTTGTGTATTCCAGTCATTCATCTGGGTAGCTTTAAGCTCTCATCCATTCAGTCTTTTCTAACTGGCTGCATTTTGTGTTCCAGTGAAAAAGATCCCTCTCTTCTGGTCTTGGCAGGTGTTTTGTAGCTACGCTTGTCGCTTTCCTCTACATAATCAATCTGTGCTCTGCTTTGGGAGGCAGCTGGGCTAAAGAGAGCAAGCCCCGTCTGGCACTCTCACACACGCACATGATTAAATGGATGTAATGTATATATGCCTGCCTCTTTGGCCTGACTGTATTTTGTTTTGCATGTCTATTCTTCGCAGACACTAACCTTATCCATCATTGGCACTATGCTGATTGATATTTGTGCCCTTCTGAAGCTTGCCCCGGACACATACTTATTATATGCTTTTACTGAAGCGAAGTGATGAACTCCTGTGGCCCTGGTGCCTCGGTGGCAGATACTCAATAGGTGCATGAGCAAGCCTTGTTATAAAAAAGCTGAATTATAGCAGGCAGTACCCGCCACAGTCCACAAAAGGGAAGGATGAAACTACAGCAATAACATGACAAATCAAAGTGCTCTGAAACTGAAAAGTCTCTGAAGAATTACATGCTTGTTATAGTTCTTTACTTGGGCAAAAAGGATGAAGTGTTTTTTTTTCTCACCAATCAGGATAATTTTTGATAAAACATTCAATCAGTTGTAGCCCTGGGTGATGCTATTTTAGTCGTGGGTCGTGGCTGTCCTCTTGCATTCCTCTTTCCAGGGAATTTAGTCTGATTTATGGTGAGGCCTAGGCTACATACAAGGGGTTTTCCCATAGCTCAAATTCTCAAAGCACAGTATATGTGCATACTTCAAGATGAAGTATGCATGCAAAAAAAAATATAAGAAATAAAAATTTAAAAAATACATTAACTCGATGTTTATAATGTTTACAGTTTTTGTGACCCTGGCCCATTTTTCTAGAATATATTTATGTCCTATTTTTAATACTTATTATTATAACACCTGGTTACATTCAGAAAGACACTGAAAGATGGACGAGTGTTTGGGCTAAATTTACAATTTGAATCATATACATTTTACTTAGATTTAACTACAAAAATCTAAACTAAATCTAAAGCTTGAGCTCCTTCTCATGCTTATTACTACATTGATAGTCAGCCCAAATAAAAGTCTCAAATGTGTCTTCAATCCTTCATTCATTGAATCCATCACACTTCTTATTCAATAAGAACCCAGAAGCAGTGGAAGAATTACACTCTAATACAGGAGTGCCGTCTTCATCTCACAGTGCACTGCTGAAGTCTGAGCTACAAATGTACATGTAAGCTCTCTAATAAGGGGGCTTAGGGAGCGAGCGCAGCAGACCACACCATGAATTAGCTCCCCATTATTTGCTAGCATGATGGTACAATCTCATATAATCCTTCTTTTTACCTCACGCAGATAGGGTCATACTGATTGCGGTTATCGAGGCTTTAACTACTACAATTCAAACTGTTTTTTTTTTTTTTTAGACCAAAGACAAGTCCTCAGATACTTTCTGTCTAAAAGGTGATACAAGGGGATATGATGGCATTCTCTTCATGACCCTGTGACCTTTGTGCACCCTGAGAAATTCATTACCTATGTGGGCACAGGTGTGTCTGGCACCGAGCTGCAGCGTTACACAAGTCTCATGTGGACCAACCAGACGGCAGGTCCTGGCATCAAGCTGTGTCCTTCTTGTCTTTTTGGACACATGGTGGCTTCAGTGTTCAGAGGAGCTATTCGCATTGGAAGATGTGTCATGAGAGGAGTCTTGGATGACTCTTGAGCAGAGTTAGTGCAACATATTTAAGATCCTCTTATACTGAATTGTGCTTTGTTCATTTATGCATGGTTTGGTATCTTCCTTGAGCTCAATAGGCCCATAAGTTACAGGTCTGATGGAAATCTCGAAATAGGTCCTCTGTATTCATACATCTTCACCTGGACTGTTTTATAAAATTGCCTTTAACTAATTAATTTATAAACCATTCTGAAGATCTTGTGATCATGCAATATAATCCTTGAACCTGTACAACTATAACTCTATTACAAAAATGTGTATATTTCACTAATTCCTGACAATGCTTGGATTAAATGCTTGTGCACACACAATGAACTAATGCATACTGCTGGCAAGTGTTGGTTACATTAGAAGGACGGCTCCACATGTATCCACTGTACATACGTGTGTGACATTATCAAAGGAATGTAGTCATTGAACAGTAATATCACTATCAGAGACATCAGAGATTTCATTTGCCCACAGGGAATAGCCTCTTTGCAAGGACAAGACTCACATTTAAACTTCAAGGACAGATCTCTTATAAATGATTAATATTAATGAATATTTTAGATTTTAAAGATTTTATGAGGTACAGTATGCAATCAAACACTAGATGTATCTCATGAGCAGCCCGGAAAGCTCAACTTCTTTGGTGGATCTGTTTCTTTGTGCTAGCTGTGTGTCCATGTGTGCACCACGGGAATTGTCTTGCTCCAGTTGTATTTTGACATTTGATTTATGTTAGTGTGAAACCATTTTCATGCAAGCCATTATGCAATCTATAAAAGCCAGTGTGTGGTTTTCACTGGGCTGGGGAAATGCTGCCTGCCGCATCGCTGGCATACCAAGTGGCTCTTCTCCGTAAATTTCATTACAATATAGACACTCCTCCAGCCCTGACCATAAGCTAAAGGTGCTATTGGTTAATGAAGGAGGACTGGAGA